>OX375883.1:17562987-18762987 GCA_947359465.1 Metellina segmentata | reverse complement strand
ATTTCTATAAAGGTAGTTTGAGCAAAAGGCCGCCCCATGCAAAATCACTTAAGATGAAACAAATGACCACTACATGAAAAAGTTTTGTCCACTTGTGTTGATTTCAGAACTGATACGCTCAGAAACAGAATCTCCGCCAAAGACGGCAGTCACAGGAAGGTTGCTAGATAGACTGCATCCGGTACAATGAGAGTTTCCTCTCTTTCATCCCCCCTTTAAGTGGCCGCTGGCAACAATGATCATCATTTGCAAGCCGTCAGCGACTGGCCGTCAAGAGGGTCAGTCCTTTTGTTTGAAGCCCTCCCCCGTCGATCATAGTGCGAACTCTGGAAAACACAGAAAGTCAAGCCAGTGATACTTGCAGCGGTAATTAAAAAGTTAAGTAATGTCCCACAGATGCAACACAATAGGTTATTGGCAATGGTACAGGATAAATTCTGAAGGGAAAGATCCAAGAACGCCTATCAATTTAAAATCATGGTCATATGACGAGAACACCTGATTCAACACCTACTCTCTTAAACTGCCACACCATGCCAATGTGAGGACATTTGAGGCCATAACAGATTCAATATGCTCTTTGGCTGGATGAAGCTTCAAACTCATAATCCTACTGTCACTAATCTGTTACTCCGCCAACTGGGCCTCCACTGCCACAGCACTCACAGGAATGCCTTGTTTATACATTCTGACCTCAATTTAATGTACTCATTCAAAACTAAGTAACCCATACATCAACACTCAAAGTAAACACTACTAAAAAAGTTATGTAGGTACATACTGCTTTTATTAACACCACACAATAGGCAGTAAAAAATGCGGTGGAGTGGTAGCATCTGTTACGTTAGTCGCCAAAGCAATGTTTTTCACTAAACAATAGATGGTCGCCATATAGCAAAATCCACACTGTGAACCTTTGCATACAAAAAGTAAATAGGAATAATTTTTTAAAAGGAAAAAATTCTTTTTAATACAATGCAACAAATTTTACTTGCAAATCTTCCAATTTTTTCTGTGTAGTATTTAATCTGAACACATCCGTTATTTTGCGTTGTTTCCTCAAAAGGGTCCAGGTTAAACTTATCTTTTAAAAAATCTGTCAGAAAGAAAAATATATTTTTTTAAACACCAGCTAGCGAATTGTTTGGATTTTTAACAGTTCAAGATTTGGGATTTTGTACTGTATATGGAATTAAAAATTAATTTTCTTTTGTAGATCATGGTGGAAAGTCAGTTCTTTTATATGATCCTGATAATCCACCATACATATTTTAATGTGAGAAAACTCGATGGAAGTTTGTTCCATCTATAATTGAGATGGAATTTCATTTTAGAATTCTTCTAGCAATTTACTTTGCAATATGTGGGCAACTCAATGGGGATATTGAATTGAAAATGAGGAATTTTTCTGTAACCACAGGACCAGGAGGAATATTTTTTTATATAAGTCACAGCATATAACGCACAAGGTTTCATGTGTATAAACCACTATACTGGAAGGAATTATTTTGTAGCCGAGTCACAGTGTATAGCGTGCGATCCCCGCCTGCAGGCGAGAACCTTTCACTGTTTGCTTCCACGCATATAAACCACTGTACCGTGAGGAGGAATTTATTTTGTAGATAAATCACAGCGTATTACACACGATCCTCGCTGCCCCTCCGGGGCCGACGAGAACCTTTCACCGTTGGCTACTATGCGTATAAACCACAGTACCAGGAGGAATTTTAGTGTAGATAAGACAGTGTGTAACAGATGATACGTACCTGCCTGTGAGACGCAATGACTGTTCGCTTCCATGTGTATAAAACACTCTACTGGGAGGAAATTTTTGTAGATAAGTAACAGCATATAACGCACGACCCCCTGCCTGCCAGCAAGACACAATCACCATTGGCTTCCATGTATATAACCACTTTTTGGTTCCTCCATGTTGTACATTTTGAGAATTTACCACACAGAGACCATCCAGTGTTTTTAATAAAAATTACTGAAATGCATCTTTACAGGCTCCAAATGTATACCATTAAAATGTATACGATATAAAAAAAAAAGAATTAATATGATTATTAAAACAGTAAAAAGTCCAGAATTGTCCAAAACCCAGAAGTTTTGCTAACCGCTGGTTTTTTTTCTCAATTTTTTACATTTTTCTGACAATTTTTAAAAATTAAGGAGTTGAACCTGGACTTAATTGATGAAACAACACAAAAAACACGTATATGTTCAGAGTACATACCACACAGAAAAATAAGAAGACGTGCAATTAAAGTTTGTTCCATTATATAATTAAATTATTTTTTTCATTTTTTAAAAATTAATCCTATTTATATATTTCATATTTTACTATTGAAATCGCAAAATTCAAGAGGGGTAAACCCTATTGAAGCAAAATAAAAGTGCAATTTACTTGAAAGAATCAACAAAAGAAATTCGAGAGCAATGAACGGTGCATCCAGACACAACTAATGTAAAAAATATATATTTTTTTTAAATGACAGAAATACGAAGGGTTGCCTTAAAACTGGATGAAAGCTCGCAAACTGGATGTATCGGATACTACATACCATCCAAAAATGCTTTTTTCGGTAAAACTCAACAATACGATATAAGACATCACCAAGTTGACCACTAAAATTTGATCGTCAAACTATTTAGATTGTCTAATAATGGATTACTAATTTCCAAATTCATGCTATTGGTGATGGTACTGTTTTGTTTAATTTAACCTTTTTTAAAAACTTAACGAAAGAGGAAAACACAAACTATGAAAATTTATATAAATAATCTTAAGGCGTGAAATCAGAATATAGAATTGGTCATGATCAAAAAATATGCAGGACTTTTTCTAATGTAAGCTCAACAATTAAATGTGCTCTCTATTTTTCTGAATTGTAAAATTGTTTCTTACGTGTAGAGCTTAACATCGATTCCAATAGCTTTCTTTTTATTGATAAGAGGGTATGTCAAAGCTTTGAATTTACAAATAACGTACATAGTGTAATTGTTTCATTTCAAACATTTAGATTCAGAGTCACTATGGAAATGACATTTTTCTATACACACTAATATATTATAATAAAACCATTTTCCTGTGTTTACTTTCATTTCTTTGACTGCATTAGATGCAGAAAATATTGGCGATTTTTATGTCACTTTTTAGCATTCAAAATTAGACGTTTCCCAATTTAAAAATTTGCTTACAAACTCCCTAAGATTGCCCTGCAAAACATCAGTACTATAAGAGGGGGTTAGTTATATTTGTTAAAGGCACTTCTTGAAGCTTGAAAATCTTATGGTAAATTATGAATCAGGCCATGAATCGAATGCCACCACAAACGAGAAAACACTGAAAACATCATTCTCCTTCATTTCTTCGATCACTTACTTGTCTTAAATTGACCAACGATTTAATTTTCTTTGTAAATTCCATGGTTTATGTTTACATATTTTTAAAAATGACGATTTTCAACTTTTGGAGTCGGAAAATTTAACTTGTAACTGCCATTGCTCAGTGAAAAGCATTATTCAATATTTCTAAGTAACGAAACTCCTTCACAAGTTTCCAATTTTCATTTGCAACACAAACAAATGAATTGAAAACTAATGTAATGAATGTTGCCAAACAAACAATGACTAATACACATGGAGACATAATTTGATGGACGTACTACTAGACGAACGCATGTGTGGCATAAAGTGGTATGATATTCAATTAACGTTATACTGAAGCAAAAAACAACACACCGGAAAATTGACAATGGCCTAGGGGGATCAATCATAGATTTGTAATATAGACTTCATGGGATCAATCCAGTAAGGAAAAGATCCGATGACAGCTGTAAACTTTCCACAAACTCTAATGGAAGGACATTTTAAGATCTCGTGGACCCTTCAGGGCCCTTCGCTTTTCCGGAGCACTACACGGCAGATTAGTCCGCTTACTACTTAATCCGCCACTTATTAAAAGCTCAAGTATTGCTTCGTCATCTGACCATGGTTCAAAATTACGAGGTGTTTTCCTCGGATCTTTTGCTTAAGGGATTGATCCCGGACCGTCGTCAATAGCCCGTTATGTTGCTCTAGTACGACGTTAACTAATAATTACCATTACCGCCACTTATTAAAAGAGAAAATAAGTTTTGATTTTTTTAAATGTATTTCTACAAAGTTCTATAGAAATGTGGTGAAACAAAAGAATTGGGCTCTTATGTAATTCTCAAACAAAAATTTCTATGAAATTTCAGCAGAGGTAAGTTGTTTTGCAGAGATTATAGAAAAACGGGCCATAACTATAGAGATTAACCAAATTCAATAGAAATTTTTCATAAGGGCAAAATGATAATTTACCATCCAAATTGCTGAGCTAACTTTCTCCACTTTACTTCCAATTTATGTGTTTAAATTAGACACTTCACCTTGTAACCCACAATAGAATCCCAATAACTTAATTGAACCGGTAATTTGGTAATTGTTTAAAACATTGTACTAGAGCTATTGATGACGGTCCGGGATCAATTTCCTAAAGGTAAGGTCCGAGGACAACACCACATAATTTTGAACCACGGTCAGAAGACGGACGAGGCAACACCTGAGCTGGCAACCCACTCTCCAAACTTCCACAGCAATCCAACGTGGGGACTTTCGGCCAAGACACAACACTTAAGGTGCACCAGCCTTCTCTACACCACACGCTTACAAACATCCATGCACTGACCTGGATTCTGAACCCTCGGATCTAGAGGCTAACACCTTAAACACCAGACCGGTTGATAGGCAGGTCGATTAGGCAGGATTTAAAGAAGTAAATTTAAAAAGAGATCATGACGTCGAATAGACGAGGCTTCGAATCGACAATTCACAGCCATTTGTTAATTGGAGAACCTGTTGCATTTGCCCCACCAAGTATACTGAAAAAGACACATTTTGAGAAAGCTCAAATTTCAACAATAATAGACGAATCCGATTGGGTGCTCCGCATCTTAACTTAACAGAGCTGTTGATGGATCCGCATGACAAAACGCACCTTCATATCAAATTTTGCACGGACTACAAAATTTCTAATAGAAGCACCATGTTTTGATGCCATAATCAGATTATTCTTCATCGTTAAATTAGTTTAAATATGAAATTCCATGATTTTTCTATATTTACATCCCGAGGTATCCAATCCTAATATTGGTACAAATATCAGTGATCATCTCGAAATAGAAAGTCTCTATTTGTAGATCGAGAGTAACTGTAACTTTTGATTTTTATGAGTTTAGTAATTTTACAATTTAATATAAAGAGGGGCCCTTTATGTAAATTTTAGGAATTTGAATTTATAGAAGACGATCTTTAAATTGTATCAACTATTAAAATTGCTCGAATAAAGAGGGTGGTTCGTTTTTTTCCGTGACTACATCATCTCTGGGTGTCAGAAATTCATAAGCTGTGGGAAAGTATATTATAAATTTCAAAAACCAAAGTGTAAATTTTTTATTTTAAAACAAATGCATTGCTATAAAGAAATTCCAAAAAGTGAATATTGGAATTTTATAAATGAAGCAATCAAATTGCACATTTTAAAGAACAAAACATTCAGTCACAGTAATGCACTTACATTAGAATATCTTGAAAACATATTCATTGCAGCTATTTTAATTATTGTGTTAGCTCTACCCCTAAAACTGTTTCTTTTAAAAAGTGAACTTTAAGAATATGCAGAAACACGTAAAAGAATAATAAATGCTGTAAACATTACACATCCAGGAAATAAACTGCAAACTCAGGGGCTTATTCAGATTGTGACAGGAAGCCCTTTGCCTGAACCTTTAGTAGATTTTTTGCACAGTGATACATTTCATATACGAGCATATCTTCAAAAAATTGTTTTGTAAGAAAATAAAGAATTTATAGTTCAGTAGAACTCTAAAAAAATTTTGTAAACATGAAAAATGGAAACAAATAATTGTTATGATTGCAATTCTGTCACATTACCTTTCCCAACTTTCTAATGCAACGACATGGTCGGCAAAACTGATGAAATTGTCATACAGCAAAAAAAGAATTTCTTAGTGAGTACCAATCCGTGCATATGTATGTTCTTGTTCTATTCACTAAGTTTTGAAAGACAAATAATCATTGATTTAGTCCCATCGAAAACCAAAAATCATTTAGAGCTACCATATCCTAATTGTACATTAATAATTTAATATTTGATAGTTCAAAAGAATTTAGAAGAGGAATAAGAAGATAAAAATTATTTTTAACCAAAAATAAAGAACGAAACCAAAACTTAATGGCTTGTTGTTCATAATATTAAAAAATGAATAACTAGTAAAAGTTAAACATGAAAAGTTAATTTGTCATTTTAAAAAAATGGCAAATTAAAAAAATGTTTTCTTTTGACCTTTTCTTTAAACTGTAGATATTTATTTAGTGAGCACATTGAGGTTTTTATGGCACTCTGGTATGTCATAGAGCCCCTTTATTGTTGCACAATACCCTGGATGTAAATCTATTCCTGTAGACGCAAATTAGCCCCGTCCCAAATCCCACACGGCTATGCATGACTCCTCTGAATCAGCGATAAGGATTAAACAATCACTGATATTCAGTCGTTCAGTCGCTAGCTAATCACTAATACCAATCGCGATCGCAATCACCGATAGAAGTTAACTGATATTTGCTGTTAACACTAAGACTCCAATCACAGCGAACGAAGCAAATGTTCCCATTTATTGTTCCAGAAACAAACATCATTTCATTGTTATTTTATTAATTCAGTAACAGTTAAGAAATGTGATTCAAAATTATCGGTGATTCCGCTTTACATTTTTAGTTCAAGCTAGTGATGGGGAAAATGACTCTTTTCAGGGATCGGATCGGAACCGCTCACTCACTAAAAAGAGCTAGCTCTTTTTGATGACTCACCGCTCCTTTGAGATATATAATAATGTATATAACACATCGAAATGTATACAATATGTTTGGGCCATCGAACATCCCTCGTTGTCACGTGAGCGCATGTGTCCAGACGAAGAGGCGCCAAGCGTGCTTGAAACACCCACGCACACAACACTTGAAACACTCACTCATCCAGCAATTGCGCAGTTTACCTCTAAAATCAACTAAAGGAGGGAGACGGGGCACGAGGACGATAGGCATTGCAGCATAGGGCTGCTAAGCTGTAAAATTTAATTGCTAAGGCATAAGATGGCCCAAAACCATGTCAATTCATATAACTTTGAAATTGTCCATAAAGAATAAATTACTTTGAGGACACTTCTACTTTTGTAATTCCCGTCATGAACCCGTTGAGATTACAGAAGTAGCAATTAAAATATCCAAACACGTTAAAAATCTCATTTTTGACCAAGAATTCTAAAAAAGTTTTCGATTTTATTGGATAGAGTATTTATTTGACTTTCCAAAACATATTTAATTTTTTCTCTGTTAATTACTTGAAGAAGTATTAAGATTTTAATCAAGGCGGGAAAACAAGAAGTAAGAATGGAAAACACTGGAAATGGCCATTAAAAGGCCAAAAACATGGCAAAATCTAAATTTAAACCTGACTTTTTTTTGCAAATATAATTTTAGAAAGTTTTTTCAAATATTTAAATGGTTTCTCTTTTGGAAATGGAGTGAACTTTTTTAAAGAGAAGGAAGAACAAAATTGTTTACACAAAGAGCAAACGCAAGGGAGCAAGCGATGCACTTGAAACTACCTTTAACTCTAAATTAATATTTTTGCATTATTTCTTCACCTTCAAATGTTATAATACAAAAACTTATAACTGGATTCTAGTAAACTTTTGAGAGTTTGTTATTTATAATGTTGTCAAGTGAATGAACTAGAATAATTATGCTGAGTTCAAAATTTTCTAAATTATTACTATTTATTTAAGAACTAGGACTGTAAAACTATACAAAATCTTCTATTCATTTTTCAATCACTTGTAAAATTGTTGTTTATTTAAATATCCTTTTATTCTAGTTCATTCCCTAGAAATATGCATGTAGTTTATTTTGGTAGCATCATTTTTCAAATTGGTTGAATAGATTTTCATGTAGCACATTTGAAGTTTTTGACACATTTCTTTAAAATTTCATACATAATTATCATATTTTTACAAAATTATTAATATATACTTTTAATATTTATAGCCCATTGCTATTGTTTAAAACACAAAATATAAAAATATCATTAAAATGTTTCTATACCACATTTAAAAAAAGTGTCTTGGACGTGTTTGGATACATTAAGATTTCTTTCTAAAACCACTTAGTTACCAAATGAGACTTCCTAATAATTTAAATGATATTTTAAAATCATATAATAAAAATATTAATAATTTATTGAAGTACTTAAGATTTTTAACTATTTATTTTAAGATATAGGTATATAATACCCTCGAATACTCGTTGTCCCAAAGATTTTCAAAATCCAAGTCCCCTCCCTGTCTTTTAATAAAATATTTTCAAAATGCCTTGTTTTGTGAAGGCAATGCAATAAAAACGAGTTACGTTTAATTTAATTTTGAGTAGCTTTATTAAAATGATATCACTCCCGAGAAATCAAGGTTATTATTATATTAATGTTAAGTGAATAACATAATAACTGTTAGAATATGTTTTAATAACAACCTTAAGACTAGTTTTAATTAGTGCTAAAAGGCGTGATATGACTTAAGCCGTAAAAACACCCTTTCAATCTAAAATTGAATTAAATTTTAAAAAATAACATTTATAATAATACATAGATATTTAAAAATTTGAAACTTCAAAAAAGTAACAAAAAGCTAGGGAGCGCAAAAGAACGAATGCGGAATTGACTCTTCGAGAGCGATAGTTATCGAAAAGAGCCAAAGAGTTAAATCTCAAAAGAATCAACTCCCAAAAGAATCAGTGAGCGCAAACGATCGAATGCGGAAATGATTCTTCGAAAGAGCCAACCCTCGTAAAGAATCAACTCCGAAAAGAATCAACTCTCAAAAGAATCAACTCCCAAAAGAATCACTGAGCTGGTGATCGCATGCGGATATGACTCTTCGAGAGTGGAAGCGCTGATTCGTTAAAAAAGAGTTACCGCTCTTCAGCCCTGATTGGTTAAAAAAGAGCTATAGCTCTTTTTTGACGAATCAGCGCTCGCTCACTCCGTCAAAAGAGTCGACTCTTTGAGTCAGTTCCTGAGCGGATCGCCCAACTCTAGTTCAAGCTATACTTTTATTTTCATGCGGTAATCAGTAAGTGTAAGTGACAGACCTAAACTGTAGTCTGAGAAGTAGAAGAGGACAGAGAAATAATCAAACTATAGTAAATTATATTAATAAAACTGCTGAGCAGCAATATAATAAACGAATTTTCACTTAGTTTTAATTCATATTGGATCTTTCTTTCTTTCTGCTGACATTTTAATTTCTGTGTGCGTGTGTGTGAAAATGTATATTTCTACTCCTTAATCTTTTGCACACCAAAAGAATAAGCTAACTGACAAATGCCTCAAAAAACTTTACTTCCCACTTGTGTTTTCTTTAGCTAATAAAATCAGTCACCCCTTTAGCTTATAATTTTGAATCAAACTTGCATACTTCCTTTAAGTGTTTATATTATGAGTGCTGTTAATCAAGAATCACATTACTCTTCCTGGCATTTAGATTTATGATGTCATGTGTGTTTACATTACTGTTTCCAGTATAGTATAGTATATTCTAATAAGTTACAACTAGCTGTTGCAATCTTTTATAATATACAGCAATTGACCCAGTAGTCACTGAGCTGAGTGCATCCTCTTGTGCCAAAATCACCATGAGTGCAGAAAAATAAAGCATTTGACCACTTTTGTGATTTACTTACGGTGTATTATAAAAATGTAAGATTAGTTGTGATTTAAATCAGTGATTTAAAAAAAAAATCTACCTTTCTGTTGTTGACTAAGTTATTCTAATTTAAACACTGTATTGCTTAAAATATTTTTTTTAGTTAAGTATTTGAATGATTTACTACAAATATAAGTTAAACAAATAATATAATAAAAATTGAAAACATAAGAAAAATCAAATTTATTTTGAAAAACATACATTACATGCTTCAGAAGCACAGTGAAAATATGAAGGAACATCTTCTTGACTAAACAAACCCAGTGCTCAAATGTAAATAAAATTATCTTGGTTTTAATAATAATTGCACAAATATAAACACAAATTGGACAAAACTTTAAAAAATTTAAATATGGACTTAATTGATCAAACAATTCAAAATAACCGACATATTCGGAGTAAAAACCACATCGAAAAAATATTTACTAGTGAAATTTGTTGATTTGTATTAAATATGTTTTTTTCCTTTTTATAAAAATTGGAACTATTTTAATACTATTTAAAATTGAGTCCCCTCGTTTCTGCTTACAATACGCATGGTCTATTTGGGGAAGTTCGTTAGAACTGTTAATAATATTTTACGCTAAATTACTTTTCTCATCGAAGGTAGGTTTTGTATATTTAATAGTTGCTTTATGTTTAAATTTTTTGTGGAAAAAAACCTTAGTTGTGGTTTAATAATTGTATTGTGTAGTGCTTTGTTAACCTTTAATTGACTATCATGTGTCTGTATTAAGAGTTAAAGCATGGTAAGCATTACTTAAATGATCGGTACAGCTACACTCTACGTTTATGAGTGATGGCAACGGCTTGGCGATTTTTTTTGGCGCACTTCTAGTAGCGAGTTACGATAAATTAAGGCAACTCATCTTTCCTGTTGTGGTTTTTACGGCAACCTCGGCAAACGGAAACTTTCAATTTTCATTTTGAATATTCTAGAAAGTTCTTCCAAAATCCGTTAAAATCGTTTGATTTCATTGATTCGTTTGAAATTTTTTCTTTCCTCCCATTGGTTATTTTGTTTTTAAAATATCCTTTTATTGCATTGGTCCTTTTAAATCGTTTTCTGTGATACCATTGGTCCATTTATTTGTATTTTGACAGTTGTGGAATTTTTATTTTGTTATAAGAGTTTTTTCACGATAGTATTAAGAGTTTTGTTTTTTTGACCATTTTCGTTTTCATTATTTTTTTACGAGAGAATTCTGACGTTATCAGGTATTATTTCTTGCTTTTTTTTCTTTTGTAAATCTTTTTCTTTGTCAACATGCTCACTGTATTTAGTGTAATTGATAAGTTTCAGGGTATTCTTACCATTCGTAGCTTAGTTTCTCCGCTGGTTCACAAATGTGTTTTGATATGTGATTAAGCTTACTACTTTTTGTGAAATTTTTTTTAAAATATACTTTTTAAAACGTTCTGAAATGTGCTTAAAAAGTGTGTTGTAAAAAGAAAAAAATTGTGACAGGAAAAGAGTAGAGAAATAATTCTTTCCTTGGCGACTTTAGAAGTGCGCCAAAAAAAAATCGCCAAGCCGTTGCCATCAGTCATAAACGTAGAGTGTAGCTGTACCAAATGATATCTTGTGGCTAACAAAGAAGTTTTGATCTTACAATTTTAATCATACCATGAAGTTGCATACATTTTTCGATTAAGTGATTTTTGATAGTTTCAAAATTACCATCAACTAGAAGACTTCAAGATAAGATTTGGTTGAAAAATATCCTTAGATAACAAATATTTTGCTTGATTTTCACTTATTGTTTCATCAGCTAAATCATTCAGTCTCATGGACTGAATTTTTAAGATTCTGTGCTAACAGATGTATATGATTACATTTTTTGTGCTTGTCAAGCCATCAGAACATGTACATGAAAAAGAATGAAAACAAATATCACATTCTTTGCATTTGATTTGGCAATTTCTCCTACATAGAGGATGTTTCTTAAGATAAAATCAAAGCTATCAGTGGCTGATGTTTCACCTATTATTTTTTCACTTTCTACCTCCCAATTGCTTTCAGAACTCTGCTGAATTAAAGTATTGGGAAGATCCATTGCATATTTATGTCTCTTGTGTATATGGGTTGACTTCCAAATGGTCTTGCCCTTATCTAGTTTAATTAATCGCTTCCTGGCACATTCTAGGGTAAATGGTAATGGTAATTTTTAGTTTACGTCGTACTAGAGCAACGCAACGGGCTATTGACGACGGTCCGGGATCAGTCCCTTAAGGGAAAGATCCGAGGACAACACCTCGTCATTTTGAACCACGGTCAGATGACGAAGCAACACCTGAGCTGGCACCCCACTCTCCAAACTTCCACGCCAACCCAACGTGAGGACTTTCGGCCACGACAGATTTAAGGTGCGCCAGCCGCCTCTACACCATACGCTTACAAACATCCATGCCCGGACCCGGATTCGAACCAGGAACCTTCCGATCTAGAGGCTAACACCTTAACCACTATACCGGTTGGCACATTCTAGGGAGAACTGCAAAAGAAGAAATTAATTTTGCTTTGTTTCTTTGTCAAGTTGTATTTCATGCATATCCAACAAATGACTTTCTAGCTGCTTCTTTGAGGCTTGTGTCAGACTGCAAATTGGGCACGCCAGGCTATTTTTACCAGCATTGGTGACTGCAGATGTTACACCGTGAATTTGCCGTTGATGCTGAAACATTCCAGAACTTATCTTGAAAGACTTGCAGCAAACCGAACAGATGTAATCGGAATCCATCACAAAACGTTGTATGGAAAAATCACCAAACACAATCGCGCGCGCGCGCGCGCGCGTGTGCTCGAAACAAATAATACTTAAATCGATAAAGCTAAATCTAAATGAAATTACAGAGCTAATTTTCATCGTCAATCGCATCGAACTCGGAAAACTTTCAACCTGATATAATAAATAACAGTTTGACTTAACCATAAAAGCATGTATTTTCGGTAAACTGTTTCAGTCCGTTCAACGCGCAGAAGGATTGTTTTAAAAATTCCCAAATGCTCCCTTTCTCTTCTCGTTGGTCATCAATTCTGTGACGTCATGTCAATCCGTGATGTAAACGTTGTGTTTCTAAATGCTCGTTACATTTTTAGTTAGCACTATACTTTTACAGGGTGTTTCAAAAATGACCGGCCTATTTGAAAAATCAATAAAAACTAAACGGGCAGCGATAGAAATTCACCGTTTATTGCAATGTGCTTTGGACAACAGTAAATTTTCAGGCAGACAGACTTTCGAAATGAGTAACAATGTTCAACAACAAATAGCGCTTCAGTCCGGAAAAATCTATACTGCGGGGTACAGCTACACTCTACGTTTATGAGTGATGGCAACGGCTTGGCGATTTTTTTTGGCGCACTTCTAGTAACGAGTTACGATAAATTAAGGCAACCCATCTTTCGTTGCTGTTGTTGTAGTTTTCATGGCAACCTCGGCAAACGGAAACTTTTAATTTTCATTTTGAATATTCTAGAAAGTTCTTCCAAAATCCGCGTTAAAGTCGTTTGATTTCATTGATTCGTTTGAAATTTTTTCTTTCCTCCCATTGGTTATTTTGTTTTTAAAATATCCTTTGATTCCATTGGCCCTTTTAAATCGTTTTCTGTGATACCATTGGTCCTTTTATTTGTATTTTGACAGTTGTGGAATTTTTATTTTGTTATAATAGTTTTCATGACAGGATTAAGAGTTCTGTTTTTTTGACCATTTTCGTTTTCATTATTTTTTTACGAGAGAATTCTGACTTTATAAGGTATTATTTCTTGCTTTTTTTCTTTTGTAAATCTTTTTCCTTTTTCAACATGCTCACTGTATTTAGTGTAATTGATAAGTTTCAGGTTATTCTTAACATTCGTAGCTTAGTTTCTCTGCTGGTTCACAAATGTGTTTTGATATGTGCTTAAGCATACTACTTTTTGTGAAAGTTTTTTTATTTAAAAATATTCTTTTTAAAACGTTCTGAAATATGTTTAAAAAGTGTGTTGTAAAAAGAAAAAAAAATTGTGACATTAGAGTTAGGAAATAATTCTTTACTTGGCAACTTTAGAAGTGCGCCAAAAAAATCGCCAAAGCCGTTGCCATCACTCATAAACGTAGAGTGTAGCTGTACCTACTGCGGTATTTTCCACATATCCACCATGTGCAGCAACAATATGGCGTAGTCTCAGAACAAAATTATCAGAAACCCGTGCAACCGTCTCAGGCGAGATGGCTTCAAATGCAGAAGAGATGTACTGCTATAGTTGAGCAATTGTTTCAGGATTGTGGCGGTACACCTGGTCTTTCAAGTGTTCCCACAGAAAGAAGTCACAAGGGGTCATATCTGACGAATAGGAAGGCCAATCCATGCCGTTTTCTATATGTGTGGGTCCAAAGCAATCACACGATCATCGAAATGTTCTTTGAGGAAATTAAACACGTCGGCCGTTCGATGTGGCAGGGCATCATCTTGCATAAACCACGAGCTGTTTGCAGTGTTCTACTAAGGTATTGTAAAATAAGGTATTGTTCAAATTCACAAAGAACGTCCTGATAGCGTACTGCTGTCATCATTTGGGATATGAAAAATGGGCCAATGATTCCGTTGGAAGAAATGGCAGCCCAAACCATTATATTTGGCGGATACAGGGATGATGGGACTGCAACATGGGGGTTATCGATTTCCCATATCCGCCAGTTCTGTCTATTGACGAAGCCGTCAAGGTAAAAATAAGCTTCGTCAGTAAACCAAATGCTTCCCAC
The DNA here is from genome assembly GCA_947359465.1 of Metellina segmentata. Lineage (NCBI taxonomy): Eukaryota > Metazoa > Arthropoda > Arachnida > Araneae > Tetragnathidae > Metellina > Metellina segmentata. The sequence continues at coordinate 18,748,373 of OX375883.1, read as the reverse complement.
ATGGATATCGCAGTCATCAATCTTTTGCACAATATCGTCAGCGAATGTCGCTTGTACATTAATGGTAGCAGCGCTGAGGGGTTGCCGAGTCTAAATTTCGTATGGAAAGGGGTGTAAGCTATGGCGCATAAAACGATACGTGGACGTTGGTTTTATTTGTACACTAGGCCGTTGTTGGATCACCTGTTGCACAAGCTGAGCATTGGCCTCTATGTATGTCGTACTCGGTCGCCCTATCTCTCCAGCTCGTTCATCCTTCACGTTCCTAGTCCGTTGAAATTTTTGAAACAAATCCTTTATTGTATCTTTTTTTGGTCTTTTGGTTACATTAAACTTCCGTTGGAAACCTCGTCTTGTTGCAACAACATTGTGTTTTGGGCGGTGGAATTACAACACGAGAAAAAATCCGCTGTTCAAAGGAACAAACCATTTTTTCACAGCATACTTTTACAGCAGAAAGACGATTTACAGAATGGCGATCTCACAGACTGTCGCTTTTTTGTATCGCTCACAAAATCGCCTGCAGCGCCACCTGTTGTTGAATATTGTAACTAATTTCGAAAGTCTGTCTGCCTGAAAATTTACTGTTGTTGAAAATTTACCATTTGCTGTTGTTCCAAGCACATTGCAACAAACGGTGCATTTCTATCGCTGCCCCTTTATTTTGTATTGATTTTTCAAAAAGGTCGGTAATTTTTGAAACACCAAACATATCATTGGAAACTATTATCTTACCTTAAGGGACAGGTGACAGCGCCATCTAAAGGTGATACTATGTTTAAGCACCCAATATTTTGCTTGATGCTTTACAGAATCGGTGTTAAGTACCTCTATGTCGTGCATTTTTCCTGGACTTCTGATAGCAATTATGTATTAAGATATGAGCGTTTTAGGTTATTGTTGCTTAAAACTGATAATGCCTCATATTTGTGACAAAAACACCAGTATGGTAGAAAATAAGAAACTTATATAAAATAAGCTTAGATGACAACAACAGTAGTGCACTTGTATCGTCAGTACTAACAGCTATCACTTATGGTGAGAACTGTTTAAGTATATCTGTAAAGAATATGCCAATGTATTCGTGTCATTAAGAGATGATGTAAGTAGTGCATAAGTTAGGTTACGATCACCAAAGCTTAAAACTAAACATTTTTAGCGAATCCGCTGAAGCAACGGCGTGTCTTGTCGATAATAAGAGAACGATCATGCGTTTTATAATTGGCTGTTTTCTTCAAAATAATCGCTCTTCTTGTGGCAATGGTCTTCTGTGCAAAGTAACAGCGTATATTTGCAAAATTTTCTGAACGATCTCGGGATAATTTCGAGAATTGAAAAAACAATTTGCTTACACTGTGATGAATATCTTGCATCTATTATTAAAACTTGAGTTTATTTTAGTGTAATTTTGAAAATTCAATTTTTATCGGTGATTTGTATAAAATAGTGCAAAAAACTGGCTCATGCATGAAATTTTCTAAAGTGCTTTTTAAATTACTTTGCAGGGTAAAATTACGTTCACACACAAAGCAAAAATATTCAACATTTGGTTTCATCCTGTGCCCATCGGCCTGTGAAAAGAGATTGTCGGAAATTGTTGATTAACGACCCAAACCCATGATTTCGGTTCCACTGAGAAAAAGCGGATGGGGACAGGAGGAATCCTAACGTTAAAACTTAGACGAATTGCCGCTAGATGGCGTATACGTTTTATGCTTTTTTTTTTAGTTCTGCAGCGGTAGGGAAAATTTTTTGCCGATTTGAAAAAATCCCTGTACACGTACAGTCGAGGAGAGGTGCTGGATAGTGGATTATATAACGGACTTCTAATGTAAGTGGAAAAATTAGGAATAATTCATTTGTCTTAAGACGTATTCTTTTGAAAGATTGGATGAAACTGAAAAGTAAGTACCATCTCCTTCAATTTTGAAAATGTTTTTTGATATCGTTGATATTTAACTGCATAACATTGTGGAAAAAATTTTACGCGTTTGACCGTTGGTTAGACAGATCTAAGAAAAATTTGTTTCAGCTTTGATCTTGAATTGTTACGCTATTGCGTTTATTATGTTTTCGAAGTGTAATCTTAGTTTTTTGTTTGGAGGTAGTGTGATTGTTTGATCAGCAGTTTGTTTTTTGATGCATAATTACACATTCTAGTTTTTGAGATTATATTACATAAACGTTCACAAATTGAAAATATCTGATTCTATTGAAATAGACCATTTCTTACAATTTTGTTTCATAAAATCTTACTCATTTCAATGATTTATTAAAATGTTTCAGGGTATGCTGATTTAAAATCATGATTTTAATCCAGTGATCAAACTGGTGAGAGGAACATAATGTTTGTAAACAAAATGTAAAGCAGTAAAACAAAGTGAAACTACCATGACTCTTATTGTAAGGTTCCTCTCTGGCCATTTCTGTCTTTCTTGGTAAACTGCTCTGTTCTCCTGGTTCCATTGCAGTCAGACCAGAATAATTGGTATAAACCGAATAATTCAGTCATAAAATTGCAAATTAAATTCACTGGTCGGGGAGTTTTAGGCTGGCACACTGCATGAAGGCCCTATATGTCTTTCTTGTGTTGAAAGAAATGCCATGTTTAGTATAATTATCTTTATCCTAGAAAACAAATTACTTAGGACACGTACCAAATTTTTTATAAAATTTATGAATGATGCTTTCCTGTATAATTCTACCCATTTTTTTCAGTATGACCAGCAAGTTCAATTTAACTTAATGGAGGGCAGTGACAGATTTAGGGGTGGATTCTAGCCCAGGGTAGCAAAAAGTTTTGGAAAAATACCAAATGCACAACAGCAATAAAAATGTTAAATAATTTAAAAATAAAAATAACATGTTTGAATTTTGAATGTCACTGTATGAATTTACTAGAAATAATTCGAAAGCCTACAGGAGGGGAGGGGAGTACCTAACTCCCCATAACTGAGTATAAGCTCGTTTGAGAACTAAGTTTTTATTTTAACTTCAGTTCCTTATATTCAAGTAAACAGTATTTTCTCAATATTTTTTATTGAAATATTAGTAAGAGTTGTTCTGCTGATTGTTTATATCAAATTTTATTCCAAATTCTCGTATATATTAAAATAAACAACGTTTTTGTCGATCTGGTTCTGGTTATACCAAACCACTGTTGAACAAAATTAGGGTGGTACTAATGATTTTGTGCTATTGATACACCTATGTGAAGAAAGTGTAAAAGGGAGGTGAGGTGTAGAGGGAATATCATTGCTGATGGCAAGGAGTGGGTTGGCAAGTTGACGGTAGCCACGGCAGCAGAAGTATAAATCCGCCACTGAAATGGGGCGGTTGTTGTTCAGTGGGTTTCTCACTGCATTAGTGGCTTGCAAGCTGTAGATAACATAGATTCAATTCATATAACTCTACCCTGAGTGTATTTATTTAGATGTCAAACATTTCCTGTTTGTGTATGCATACCTAATTCTGTTTTTACACAACCTTTTTTTACTCAAATTCAAAATATTCTCTTTTGTACGCGAGTCAATTTTGATTAAACACGAGTGGGCCAAGCCAATTTTTAAGAATTTATTTGCCCAAATTTTAAGAATTTTTTTTTTATTATTGGCATAGTAGTATCATCAGTTATATTACACACACAAAGAGGCTGCATAACAGCTAGTGTATGCGTTTTGGAACGCGTGTTTTCATTTACCAGTGCGTACATCGATGTATCATCAATGTTTTTATTGTATTTGATTCCTAATACGTTTGAATTTCTCAACATCATTGCAATGACACACAATTGGTAGAGAAGTATGTGATGATCTATCATTTGAAGATATTGATGTATCAGTCGGCAAAGCCCTAAGCAAAGGGATGTCCTCGAGCCTCCTAATCCCACAGTGATAATGAACAAAATGATCCTGTTTTAAATGCAGATTTAATAAAAGAATGTCTGGAGCTGACCATAAAATTGGGTAATCATTTTATCAAACATGATGACCCTAATGAGTAACGCGCTGGGAAGTTTCATTGGAACTGAAGTTGTTAGCAGCCTCTTACAAAGAATTATAGCTACAGAGTTTTTCGAAACTCATGGGAAAATATTTAAGGGGTGATAGAAAACATTTAAACAAGCAATTTGCGCCATACAATGCATGGGCGGAGAGCAAGCGGTGAACCATTAGACGGCGTTGTAATGGAAAGTATAAAGCCCAAGTTTTCTTACACGTCGTCATTTGTACCATGGTTCTACCTACAACTTGTGGCGTCCGTACACTCCTGCCACACCCTGTATCATGCATGCCGGTGACAATGTATCCCATTTCACGCAGGCACCAATGCAATTGCTCGAAAAAATTTCTGTTTGGCACGTTTCTTTCGGCTTCCAGAGCAAAGACCGTACATAAATGCATGTCTGCCTTTTCCTGATTACTCTATGTCGCCATGCCTTCTGAAATCCACAGTAGAAATGACGATGTGTAAGAAAACTTGCGCTTTATGCCTTCCATTACAGTGACGTCTAGCAGTTCACTGCTTGCTCTCTGCCCATGCATTGAATTGTGAAAATTGCTTGTTTAAATGTTTTCTATCGCCCCTTACATTTTTACCCATGAGTTTCGAAACACCCTGTATAACGGTCTAACCAAAAGCTGAAATCAATGATTAATAATAACTGGAAGAAAAAAAATTTTATTCGTAAAACTGGTGAAACATTTGCACAAGATGAGACTTGTGCTCATCCAAACAGAATTAGGTGTACATTAAGTTGACACGAAAAGGCGAGTTTGTGATCTCATTTGTATTGTACTGATGTGCTCTCTTTATATTTTCAGGTTCCTCATCAATCAGATTTCTACCTGGACATTTGGGATATATGTTTTTGTAATTTATATTATCAAAATGTGTTTCTGTGTGGTTTTGTTTTTATTTCTTGAGGCACATGTTATTGCGATCACAGTTATTGCAAATCAGTTAGACTTTCGAAAAATTAATAGTAAATGAGTTATTGCCAAAAAGTTAAGTTGTTTTAAAACAACCTTTTTTTTTTTTTTTACAAAAATAAATAGCTCCTTTAATTTAAAAGAATAAATAAAGTTTTAAGGTAACATATTTAAGATTGGAAATACATAAATTTGTTTCTTTTTCAGTCTTCTATAGTTAATTATGTATACAAAAAAAATAAAGTTTGGTACTGCATGACTGAATTACTTGATATTTAAAGTTCATTGTATATTGAAATTGAATTAAAAATAAAAGTTTTTATGTACTAATTGTTTCTTTGTTTTCTTGTATGATGATAGCTTGTTGTTATTCCGTAGGACATTAATTAAAAAATACCATATATAATGAATTGAGGTGCATATAAACTGTAACTGTAACACTCATTTTTGTTTACCTTTGTGTGTTAGTATACAAAAATAACTTTCAATGTCAAATCATTCTGAAAATATTAAATATTGCTTACAATTTGCATTAAAAGGTTTATATTTACATATTTAGTTCTGATTTTCATAATTTTTCAAGATTACCAATGCTGTCTATGATACACGCAAGTATTGGTAACTTTGTAATTTTTCTGGATTGAACTGTTTTGGAATGTAATTTAAATTGAACTTTAGAACTGAACTAATTATACTTATTTATTGAATATAACAGATCAAGTGACTGCATGCATAAAGAAATCATTTAGACCTTGCATGAAAATCCAAATTTTTCCCATATTGTGTTTGGAAAAAGCCTACTTGTGCATAATGTCAACAGAAGTCCCTCAATTTTCAATAAAAGTCTCCACCATAGATAATGCATTTTTATTAAATATTTTGCTGTGCTGAAGCTTCACACTCGTCTTTCTAAATAAATGACAATCAAATCTAGCAAAAGCTTTAGAGGAAAATGGTCTGAAGAAATTATGTGGTCGAAAGACTAAATTTGCAGTGCTGGCAGTCATTTGACCAATATCATATTTCATGAATCTCATTGAGTATGCAATGAAATTAGAAGTGTTTTATTTAAAAGTTATTCCAAAACAAAATGGATGTCCTATGTAAACATCTTGCACAACAACTGAAGAAATTGTAAACCAATTTTTAATTTGGTAAATATCTTAAGTCAAAACATTTTCTGTAGCTATACAATCTGATTCTTTGCAACTTCAGCCCTATTTTAGGAAAAATAACTTTTAATCTTATTCAGATGTATATTCTTGATTAAATTAATGAAGAGGAAAAGCTTTAGTTGAAAATTTAGTTATTTTTTCGCTATTCTAAATAATTATTACACTATCGGGTAATGTTAATTAAATTTGTACTATCATAATTTTCTAAACTATGAGTCAGCTAGACTTGTTTAAAGTAGACTTCTGTGAAATCTCCATACATGTAACTCACTCATAATATCTCCTGATCAAACATGAAAATTTTAGTGACAAAATAATTTTAAGTAGCTTTCTTGAAAAATAAATTAAACCTGCATCATTCTTTCAAGTTAATTAAAATCTATTTAAAGTACTTGTAAGTGAAACATTGCCCAGATATGTATCCCATCTGTTTTCTTAGAAAATAACTTACAATTTTAAGATGGAGTAATTTTCATTAAAATCGAAGCTTAATAACTCGGAACAGAATGCGACAGTTTTCCTCATTCTTTTTCCATTCATAACTACTAAGGTCATTGATATAACAGGTGCCGCGGTAGCCCGGTTCGAAGAGCAACTGACTTGCACCCAGAGGGTTGGGAGTTCGAATCCAGCCCAAGACCATTGTGTAGTAAGACGGCTCGTGAATGTTGAATCTGTTGTCCTTACGTTGGAGAGGAGTGCCAGCTCAAGTGTTGCTTTGTTATTTGACCATGATTCAAAATTGTGTGGTGTCTTAAATCTTTACCTTTGGGGTTGATCCTGGACCGTCACAAATAGCCCATTGTGTTGCTCCAGTACAACATTAATTAAAAATACCATCACCAATAGCCTGTTGCTCTAGTTAAGACGTTAATTAAAAATAATATTAGATGTACCACATTTAATTAAAATCTTGGAGGTCCTAGACTAATCAGTAGCATGGTATGACTCGTCAAAGTCTTGTGAATAAATTATTGCACACTTATAAAAGATTAATATTGTCATAAAACTATTACTTTTCTTCTTTTCATAATAAGAAAAATTACATCAGTGAGATATCTTACCTCATAGCAGTGAAAAATGATGTATTTAATCATTGTGTATTTTTTGGCATACAGAACTGGCACCTGATATAACTTGAAAAAATACTTCATTTTGTACCATTAATAAAATCTAATTTCCTCATCTCATGGCAAACATAAGATAAATAACTATTTTGTTTTTGTGAAAGTAGTGAGACAGTTGGAAACCAATGCAGTTTTGGTACTTTAAAGAAAAAATTACAAGAGATGAATGGGTTCTAAACTAGCACTAATATCATGAATTGGGATGAGTAACCATTTGCTAGCTAAAAGCAATTCCTACTTCCCAATTTTCATTCTACCCAAGTCATGACAAACATTGATCTTCACATACAAACACCATCAATTTAGGAATTTCATCATAGACCTATTTATCATTCCAATACTTCTCTTTCCCTTACTCTAGAAAATCAACCACTGTAATAACACTAAAAATTAGTGGTTCAGATTCCATTTACTTTGGTTGTTCCTCTACTCTTTATAAACTTGAAAAATATCATTTTCAGTCACTTTTCCTAGCCATTAATAATTTTGATTGGAATGAAATGCAATTGGGGAAAAAACACATTTTACATTCTACTACTGTTTTACAAATCTACCATTAAGCTTTCTGATGATTGGTATGGTCGAAAATGCTTTATCATTCTCAACTTCTAGGAGCTTTATTTCAATCATGCTGCTTGCATATCAACAAAAAGAGCAAATCCAAACTAATGACTCCATACTCCCTTAATAAACAAACAATACTCCCTTAATTTATATCAAGCAAAACTAAAAAATCAAAGCTTAATTAAAAAATATATTAATTAACTCAATTAATTATCAGATTGTTAATTCAGCGAAAAATTAACTAAAAATATTTTTAATTTGTACAAGTTTTACGAAATTAGATCGAAATATGAATTGCCTCAATTGAATTTGAAGAACACAACTAAAATATCAAATACAATGAGCGAAATTTTAAAACTTGTATGAAGATAAAAATTAATTTTAAACATTGGTTAAGGGGGTTGGCGAACAATAAAATATATGGCAGAACGCAATGTTATAAAAATCAAGTTTGCACCAAAATACAAAAGAAAGTACGTGTAAAATGTTGCAAAATTATAAACCAAAGAATGCAAAATATTCGAATGAAGGTGATGGAAAAATAAACTAAATGCCGCGAGATTAACTGGAATCCTTTAAGTAGCAAAACTACTTGTAATGAAACAAGGCAGAAAACACAGATGAAGATAATCTAAAACGGATCATGCATCAAAGTAAAATAATCGGGAAATATGTAAGAATATTGCATAATGCATAGAGCCTAGTAAAGTAATGCAGAAAAATTCAAGTTATGAATAACGGAACCAAGATTCCGGACAGGAAGAATCCTAACGTTAAATTTATCCATGCCGAGATTTTCCCCATTTGCACGAATATCCCTTGGGACAGGAGGAATCCTAATGTTAAATTTACCCATAAAGTATTTTTCCCCTACCGCTGAAGAACTAAAAAACGTATAAACATATACGCCATCTAGCGGCAATTTGTGTAAGTTTTAACATTAGGATTCCTCCTGTCCCCATCCTCTTGTCCACTGAGAATCTTTCCTACAAAAATCAAAGAGAAATTATTTTAACAGCTCACCCCCCAAAATGAAAAAAAAAAATTTTTAATTAATATTTAATTTCATGTTTAAAACTTAAAAGCTTTTTAAATGTATATAAAATATTTATTTATTTAAAAATACTGGTAGATTTGTCGCGAATTAGACGCATTTCTAGTTTAAGCAATAAATCACCAAAATCACACATTTTAGCGTAAATAATTGTAACCAAAAGTCTACGAAAACTCTACGATCGAGAGATATTTAACATCTATTTTTAAAAGTTCAAGCAAAGTATTAGGTGTTTAAACACAGTGCCACTTTCAGATGGCGCTGCTCCCTGTCAAATATGATAAGAGAATCCTTTACAATGAGATGAAAATGAAAGTATAGTGTCAACCAAAAATGTGAAGCGGAATAACCAATACTATTTAATCACAGTTCTGAACTGTTGCTGAATTAATAAAATAAAAATGATTGGGGGTTTATAGTAGTTTATACTGGAACAGTAAATGAGAAAATCTGATTCGTTTGCAGTGATTGTAGTCTTAGTAGTGTTATCAGCAAATATCAGTTAACTTCTATCGATGATTGCGATCGCTAATAGTGATTAGGTAGCGACTTAACGACTGCGTATCAGTGAGTACTTGCGTCATTTCACGGTTATGCGTGCAAAGTTGGGCTTCGGTGCCGTAGCGGCGCCGCACGTTGAAAATTCGGATGTGTGCACGGGGCCTAATGCAGTGATAGTTTAGTACAAGACGATTTAAAAAATTCTCCGTCAGTACACATACTGATGAGTTTACTATAGTCTAATTCAGATTTTCTAGGCATGCTTTTACTTTTTAAAATATGTCGGGTCCGCTTGTTTTACCATGCAATTACTTCAGACTGGCAAGTTCTTCAAATACATTAAAATTATCATTAATTCTTCTTATAAATATGGTTATCTGTGCTAACACATCACACATGCACGTTGATTCATCCAAAGCTCAAAAAAAGAATGTACGAGGTTGTTAGATTCAGTTAAAGCAGCGCCACCTATTTGTGTCAACATTTATTGAACGAGAAAGGTTTAATAGGATGGCAAGGATTTGAAGAATCAGTCGTGAACAGGTTTCATACTAGGAAAACTTTTTGAGGGATAATAGCGCACAAAGACAACAGTGGACTGCGGAGTGACAGTGTCGCCTGTTTGCTATTTGGTGCTTTTATCGCTTAGGTGATTTTACAGAACGCCAAGTGGACCTAGGAGTGATGGTCGGAACCGGTTTAAGCTGGTTCTTAGAATCTCGTCATCTTCCCGGTCGAAGGTGTTTCCATGGATGGACATGATGCTTTTCAACCTTCTTTTTTTCTGTTCGTCACACTGCTTAAAATTCATTGTTGTGAATTGAATCAGTATTTCAAACTAATTTCAAAAGGCATGCCTTGACAAGATATATGTTGCTAAAGAACTAAAAGATATTCAAACTTAATTTACTTTCGAGTGTAAAGATGAAAAGTGTTTTTCTCTAAAGCGTAAATTTTTATTCAAGAAAAATAAAGCCAATTTTTATTTATTCGCCGTATTCGAAAACTGATTTATTTAAAAAAAAAAACAGATAGTGGTCCAAGATTTGAGTGATGTCATTCTTGAATACCAATCATAGTTTTTTAAAAAGAGAAAATAAACATTTTTGAATTGTGTTTCACTGCATTTCAAGTTATCCTGAGCATATGTGCTTGTTTTTTCTATCATTCATGAATAAGCTGTGTGTTCTGCATGCAATATTGAGATATACTTTATTTAAATAGTTAGAAGTATCTAGGTTATAAGAAAAGAAATCAGTTTTGTAAGCAGTTGGAAAAAATCATTGAAAGGTGCTTGGTGAAAGGAGTACTTTGAGAAGATCAAATGATTTAGAAAAAGTTTTGTTTGATGATATTTGCTCGAAGGCAGGTAATACCTCAGAACGGCCCTGGTTTTAATTATTTATACTTGTTTAGTGCGATAACCATAACATGAAGTGGTATTTTTAATCGCATCGCATTGGAGTAATACAGCGGACTATTGGCGACGGTCCGGGATGAACGCAAGAAGAGAAAGATCCGAGGACAACGCCACGTAGTTTTGAACCACGGTCAGATGACGAGGTCACAGCTGGCACCTCACTCTCCAAACCTCCACACCCCTACGTGAGGCCTCGATAGATTTAACGTGCACCAGCCCCCTTTGTACATGACGCTCTTTGGTTGGATTCGAACTCGCAATTACATAAAGTGGAGTTAAAATGCAAAAATATCTCAGGACAGGCAGCCTTTACAAGAATATTAAGATTTTTTTCATTATTTAAACATTTGAGTTACCACACCAATACAATTACCACACATGTGTTTGACATACCTAAATTTTTGCTGTCGTTTTTGTGTTTAAATTTGTCTAGTTCCATCCAAAAAATCGTAATTATGCATAACTAACTCAACAGAAAAATCCTTTTCATAACCGACGAACTTTCTTTGAATTTATATTACACATGACAACACACATTGCACAAATATATCATGTTATAAAAAAAAATGTCACGCAAGTTTGCATTCCACTCAAGCTCCAAGAACAAATCTGATCACTTGATTCTTTTCGGAAACCACTTTAAGGCTTTTATATTTAAAGCAAAAATTGAGTGGAATATCTGGTAATCAGATGATTATAAAAGTGCTTGAATTTTAAAATATTTAAAAAGTAAGTAGATAAATTTTCCCCTAAAAATCGTAATTTTTTCACAATTATTAAACTTGGTCTTGTTCAAATCACATTAATTCGCAATCTTGATTTTTCAAGTTTTCAATTAATTGTTTTTTGAATAAATTGAATACATCACCTTAAATTGTGACACTAAACAATTTATTAGGATTCCCAAATAAAAAGGCAAGTTCATTTACCAAGTGCTATACTGTCAATATTGGAGATTGAGGCACCTTCGGGGCCAGGATCTCCATGACCTTATTAACACCTAAAACAAATATCCTATGAGTACATTGTTTATTTTTTATCTTTGTTCTTTTAATTTTTTCAAAAAAATTGTTGATTATTAAAACCATAAATTAGAAGATACACAAAAAAGTGAAACGGATTTCATGATATTCAAAAAATAAGCTTTAAATAAGCTAAATAAGAATTAACATCGTAATGGAGCAACAAAACTGGCTGTTGGCGACGGTCCGGGATCCATCCTGAAGATCCGTGGACAACACCTTGTCATTTTGAACCCATTCTTCAAACTTACACACCACACCAAAAGGAAGCAAATTAGGATAGGCCTTGATTGTAATAAAATACTATATCTGTCACAAAAGGCCCTGAAAATATATGTGCATTAATTTTATCTATACGAACAATTACAACCATTTATTTTAATTTTCCTACACAATAACAATTTTCTTGTCTTTTTGTGTCGTTTTCCTTGAGCAAATTCTATCAGTTTTTTTTGTCATTTTAAAGTTTAACATTTGTGTGTGATTCAAGAAAACGTCTTTCCTGTGTATGAGAATTTATACCAATTTTATTTAAATCAAATTATTTTTATTATAAAAAAAAAGAATAATCTGGATTATATACATAAATGTATAACACATAAATATATAAATGGTTAATAAAATTTGTTTCTACTCAACACCAGAAGAATGCCCTCCTTCCCCTTTTTATGCTTTTAAACTGAAAGTGACTGGCTTCTTTATTTTGAAGACAATAGACATACTATTGATTGGAAATTATTGGGGGCTTAAATTAAGATCGATTCTGACTGTCGCCTATGAGTGCTGATATTTTTTTTTAAGTGCATTATCTATATTCTTGTGACTAACTACATGCAACTATAATATTTATGATGAGATTAAGACATGAAATCATTCATCAGTGTTGGCAGAAACCAGTGCTGTAGTCGTAAAAAAACCAGAGGGTATACCATGTGCACCCGCAGAATTTTGTCCACGGTTAGGCGAAACATGTACTTACTACTTACACTTTCCACGGGGGGCAAAAAAACATGTAACACTCGCACATACATGTATATATAGGAAATACATAAGGCCAGGGAGTTAACCGCCCCCTTCGACCGTGCGCCCATGGGGTTGTACTCAAAGTACCGGGGTATATGTTCGAATTAATCGAAGTTTAAATTAGCGAGAGAAGAAAGCCTGTATTAATTTTTTATTACATGTAAGGAACTTTGAAGAAACTTCGACAAAATATACAGACTAGCATCGAGTGATATACAAATTTGAAAGTATCACAAGTAAAATTTAACTATGATATAAAATAATTACAGGAAATGTTAAGAGAAAAGTATTTAAACACACATAAAGTAAGACGTAATTTGTTTTTTTAAACAAATTTTAAAGCCTACCTCTATTATTTTCATTGAAATATTTTCCAAACTGCTTGACGAGAGGAATCCTTAGTTGTGTCTCTTTTTGTAGATTCTTTTGTTCTTTCTTCTCTTTTGTTTACAGCACTCAAACGTGTATTTTTCACAAATTTTCGAACTATAAATCTTTAATCATTTTGAGGTAACTTTGCCGGATTACCTTTTCTTACCTTGTTTTCGATCCGATTTTCTTCTTTAAAACGTCTTATATTCTGCACCGTAGATGGGATGAATTTACTAATTTAGCGATTGTACGAACTGATTTACCACTATTCGAATGAAAAACTATCAATTTGCGAATGCTGTTCGTTGTTTCCTTACGACTACGAGCCATTTTTAAATAATAAATAGAATATTACGGTGTAATCAAGCAAATATTAAAGCCAAATTATTTTCAAATGTCACCACAATGCAGAAATTAAAAAAAGTGATATGCGATAATTTTATTTATGAATTTATCTGAAAATGTTTCGGTGTGCGATCACTTTTGTGACGTCTTCTTTATCTGCCTCCTTGTGTTTTCATTTTTATAAAAAAAATGAGTCAATATTATTTTTTAAACGTTAGGTTTTATTCAGAATTATATGGAGATGATATGAAAAAAAATATTAGACTTTATATTCAAATTAAATTCCATGCTACAGCGCCTTTTCTACAATTTTTTAAAGTGTACGAACACTTTTGGGAGCCTTTGTAGCTTTATGGCCGTGTATAAAGGGACAGAGATGTAGTGTATCACACAGTACTTTCTTATGATCATTTTTACAGAAAGAAATCAAATTGAATTATGGAAAAGAGAAATTGGCTGATATTTTCAGGAAACTAGCAAAAGTGTTTACTGCTACCCTTGCAAACTTTACTCAACATGTAAGTTCAAATTAATAACTCGTTTTAAAAATTGGAGATCAATTACTGTCATTTTATCAAACCACGAAGTTTCAAAAGAACACATGTCAGCCATGTGTACTATGTATAAAAGATAAACAAAATTCAATAGAATTGATATTCAGGAGAGATGTGTTGAAAATAATGATATCACCAATAAAATTATGGAGTCACTTAGGATTAGAATATAGGGGTCACGATGAATGTAAAATTCCAATAGGAAAGGAAATTATTTAACCTGCTTGGAATACCTAAGCGAATACGATGAGTTCTTGAAGTTACATCTACAAAAATATGCCAACGAAGGACGAGAATATATAAACTATTGATCTCATAATATTTGTAGGTCTTCTTTGTAATCAAGTAAGAGCTGAAATAATTGAAGAAATCAAATCTGCGACTTTTTATAGTATAACTGTTGACTCCATTCCCAATGTTTCGCATGTCGATCAACTAACTTTTGTGATATGATATGTTTAAGATTTGTGGAATACATTCCCATAAATAAACACACGTCTTCACATTTGGAACAAGAAGTTTAGCAAACTTTAATAAATTTAGGAGTGGATACTGAAAACTGTCGAGGACAATCATTTGATAATGCTTCTAATATCTCAGGTTTGCAAAGCTCAAGGGCAGTTTTTATTCCGTGTGCTAATCATTCCTTAAATTAAATTGGAAATTTCGCGGCAGAAAGTTAGAGCGCTGCAATTTAGTATTTTATGTTTGTGCAGAATTTAATCACATTTTTTTCTGTATCAACCCATCGCTGGAAAGTTTTAACCAGAAATCTAGAAATGGTGTAAACATTCCGTCTCAGTGAAAATAATTTCTAATACAAGAGCAGATGCTGTATTAGCTATATTTTCCCACTATTTGTTTCCTTGGTTTCACCCATATAAAAGAGGCTTTAACTGAAATTTATAATTCAGAAGAAAAAAAGTTGTCATAGTGGAGGCGACTTCACTTGGGTAGAAAATGGACAAATATGAAACCGCCCTATTGACAGTTATTTGGAATACTATTTTACAAAGAATAAATGCTACTTGTAAATCACTGCAATCACTAGCACTTAACAATAATGGTACATGAGCACACAAGTAGTCCGAATTTTTTGCAATTTTTGGGTTGCGGCAAATTTTAAAATTCAATCTAGAAGATTTTTAAATGAATGTAATAGTTTTATTCTCCATCGCTTTTTTAAACGCGGAGAACTTTTTCCACCCGTGTGACTTGCAGTCAGGGTTTGGAAATATGCCAAGTTTTTTTCATCCGCAAAACGCAGAGAATTTTTTTTTTTTCAATTCCGCTTTGATTTTGCGGGGACGAATAAATTTCCAGCCAAAATAGATCTTTTAAATGAAGTCAGTTTTTTTCTCTATCTCCCAGACCAGGGATGGGCCAACTCCGGTCCGCGGGCCAACTCCGGCCCGCGGATAGAATTTTAATTTGCCGGTCCGATGGAAATTGAAAGAAAATATGATTTATACATTATATATCCATCTCCTTTTCTACTTTGTTTAAATATTTTTTTTTCTTCCTTTTTTTCAAAGGACTGATGATCTTATTACTTTCTCTATTTTTGTTCTACAAAGAATAAATCGACGGAAATAGCAAGCACAGACAGCTTTCAATCGGTAAAGTGTTAAAAGCGGAAGTTCTTTGTTAGTTATAGCTGTAGACTGGCGCCAGCAAGCGTTATCTCTTTCTAGGGGAGCAGACATATGGGAATCCAATATAGGTGAATTAGACCTCACATGTGGCAGACTGCGCATTTTAAGCTCCAGTCAGCGGCTTTTTCTTTTGGTGCGAGTTTTAATATTATTAATTGCGTATGGAAAGATTGCGGACATAAAGCATCATTGTGAATAGTGGTGAAAGTATTAAAAGTATAGCGTAGCTAGTGCTTGTTTGGGTTATTCGTAAAATATTTCAACCCCAAAATGGCTACTAAAAAACGTAAAGTTTATTCAGAGTGCCGTGCTTTTAATGATGAATGGGCCTAGAAATATTTTTTTGCAGTTGTTAAAGATAAACCAGTGTGTTTCATCTGCAATAAAGCTGTAGCAGTCTTCAAAGAATATAACATTTCCCGTCTCTCTCTCTCTCTCTCTCTCTCTCTCTCTCATTTCACATCTAAGCATAAGAATTCCAATTACGAAGCAATGTCCGAATATGAAAGAAAACAAAATGTAGAAAGTCCTTGTAAAAAATTGTCAGGCCGACAAAATTTTTTCAAGAGGGTAAACACTATCCAAGAAGCAGCTACGCATGCAAGTTACATTGTAGCATACAATATTGCTAAAAATAATAAAGCTCTCAGTGATGGAGAGTTCGTTAAACAATGCATGCTCCAAGTTTGTGATGTTTTATGTCCAGACAAGAAAACTAATTTTGAGACTGTAAGCTTATCTCAAAAAGCGGTGACTTCTAGAATAGGAGCCATCGATAAAAATCTGACATCACAATTAGAGTCAAAGATTGGCCAGTTTAAATTTTGCTTAATAGCTATGGATGAAAGCACTGATATAAATGATACTGCTCAATTAGTATTATTTATAAGAGGCGTTGATAAGAACTTTGAAATTACCGAGGAACTGGCGTGCATGCGTTCTTTGAAGGGAACTACAACGCGATGTGATATTTTTCGTGAATTTCAGGAAGGGCTTTTAACTTTGAAAGTGCCTATAACAAATATATGTAATATTACGACCGATGGAGCACCAAATATGACAGGAAAGAAATCTGGATTTCTTGGACTCTTTAATCAAAACTATCCCGGGAACAATGTTGTTTTTCTACATTGTGTTATACATCAAGATGCTAAGCGTAAATCTGCATTGAATATGAAACCTGTGCTTGATGCAGTCGTGAAGCTTGTAAATACTATTCTATCTCGTGTGCTTACTCACATGCAATTTCGAGATTTTCTTCAGTCCGTGCAATCTGAATACTCTGATGTACTGTATTACACGAAAGTAAGGTGGCTAGGGCCTAATTCAACTACCCAAAAATCGAACGTTTCGTCTCAAAATTCGAACCTAGCGGCGTCTAGTGACAACTTTGGCATTCAACTACCACCGCGCTTTCGTTTTTTTTTCGAAATCGAATTCGTCTCCTTTTCACCCGGTGAGATTATTCGAAACGTTCGAAATTTGCTAGCTGTTGCAACTTTTTCAAACATTGTTGACGTTCTCCTTTTTGGGAGACGTGTTTGCGAGTTCGCGGCAAGCCTATGGATGAGTTTTTTTTAAAGATATATACTACATCGCAAAACATATCAGCTGGGAAAACAGTTGATGCCCGACCACGACTGGATTTTCTGTGGAAAATCAGGTAAGCGCTATTTTTATAATGCATGCGTTTTAAATGAAAACGTGTTTCTTTCATAAAGTAGAGTTAAGTACAGTGAGTAGTTATTGAATATTAAGTTTTTCACAATTCTCATTCATAAAAGCACATTAGAATATCAACACACTGTTCCTGACATTCTCAATCAACTGACTAGATTCATTGTTTTTGTTTACAAATATTACTAACAGCGTACAGATTAATTGTTTTTAACAATAGCACCTTTTGTTTTCATTCTTTTTATGACTTAAATGTTTCTTGTTATTATTTCAAATGTAAACTTACTGATTTTAAACTTTATTTGAGTGTTGTCAACATTGAGACTTGGTTCTGGTAATTCCAGACAGTTATTGGGGATGAACATTTCTTGATGCTGCTTCAAGCAACTGTTTCTAGGTATGTTTTACCTGAATACCTTAAAATTTCCTGTAGAAAAACTTTGTTAAAAAAAAGGTTCTTCTACATTAATCTGGTTTCCTAAATGTCTTGGGTGTAATTGATTGCTCCCACATTTGGCTTCAAAGACCCAATTGTGATGATTGGTTTGTTTTCTTGAACAGAAAAGGTCACGTTTCCATAAATGACCAGTTGGTTTGTTTATTTCACTTAAAATTCTATTTTATTGTACTCAAAAACAAAGTGATCATGCACACCTACTTAACCCATTGAGATAAGAACTTTTTTCACAAGTTACTTCGAACATCAGTAAACTTCCAATTTTGTTTGACTCCAAATTGTGTCAGTTCGAAAAAGGTATATTAGAAAAGTTACACGGAACTTAAGTACATAACATTAATACCCATGAATGTGCAACTGTTTTTCACATTTTTTCCTTGTATAAGAGTGTGGAACTATCAGTGTGTAGACTTGCAAAATTGTTTCAGATAAGTAAATCTTACTCTGTATGAACATTTGATTTAAAAAGGGTTGCTTGGAAATCAATCATATTTGGCATGACTTGAAAAACTAACTCATTTGGCAATGTGCAATCATAATCTTATAAAATGCATGACTTGTATATCCGTGGCTGTTAAAGATTTGATTGGTTATGTGACAGGTCACGAGTAGTGCAGAGTTTCTAATTGTTTTGTGATGTCATGTCCAGAGCAAAACACGATACAAAACATCAAAAATCATGTTTTGATCAATATTTCACATTCGATATCACAGCCAGTGATCACGCGCTGTCAGGTTTAAAAAAAGTATATGAATGAAGTTTGACCAAAATAAATACATTTTACTATGCACCCATCATTTCAGTGCTTTTGTCCTAGTGACTAATTATTAGCAGAGCTGTTCCTGAGTGGTGTGCAGAAAAAAGTTTCACAAAAGACATACTAATGTATCAGTGAAACTTCGATAAACCATCAGTGTCAAGACGACGGATAACACAAAAACCTTAAGCAACTCACCCCCATCCATTGCATATGAACGAACGATAAAAATGCATGTTTACGAACTGGGAAAACACTGTACATACATGTATTTTATTTTACAGAAGTAATTTACAATTTACATTAAGTACAGTATTTTGCACATATTGTTACATGAACTTATGCTCTAAACATAGGCACATACTCAAATTTTCAGTCTCATTTTCTTCAAGGCTCGTGCATACTGAGCGGCGGTATTTCGTAATAACTGACGGTTGATCAAAGTTTCGCTGTATATAGTATTTAGTTACATTTGAATGTTCAAAAATCCAGAAGTTTTCTCAACTTACTAACTTCATAACACTTGACTACTTTTTTAATAAAATTCTCACTTTTTGTAGGACTGCAATGCAGATTTAAGGTGGACGTTAATGCCGAGTGGCCTGGGAGTACTCTGGAGCCAGATGGATGTTGTTTATGTTTTGATTATTTATATTTATTATTAAAACATTGTCATGACATTATTACATGTGTATTTGGTGAAATAAAATAATAACTTAAAACAAATATTTTCATGTGTTTTTAATTATTTTTTAGATCTAGAGCTTATTTACTTTGTAGCTTTTAATTTTTCTAAGACCTGGCCAGATATATTTCCCATTACATTAATGTTATACATCTATATGTGGGCAATTACATGCGACTTGCATTACAATCTCACTTCAAATCCAAGAAAAACAAAAATTTTGCATGAATTAATAAAATATGTTTAACGTTTTTTCTTGATTTTTAAATTTTAATATCGCATTTCATTGATTTTCTGCTATATTTTGTGGACATAGTTAATAATCACTTTTCACAGGGAACGCAGGAAACTGAAAAAGTTTGTATGACTATAAAAAGTATTTAGCTATTTTTAATACAGGGATTGGAAATTTTAAAATTATTTCTGTAAAATTGAATCAACCAAGATTTGTCACTTTTTTCAAGTACAAGAATGGTTTTGTAAATATTATTTTGCTTGAAGAAAAACACCATTATTATATAATCTTATTTGCAGATATTTTAAGTTTTGAAAATAAAAGCTTGAAAATTATATTAGATTTTAAAGAATTAAATGTAAATAAGTACAATTAAAAGAACTTCCAACTTTATTTTTATACAGAAAAGGTAAACCATATGTAATATACCTACTAATAATTGGGCCTGCCTGTACAGGAAATTGCTGCCAGAAAATTTCATAACAATGGATTTTTTGAAGTTTCATCATCTTGTGCATTTTCCAGATATGTCAAATTGGGAAAAGCAAAATAGACTAAAAACATAACAAGAACCATGGATAAACATGCAATGGGACACTGCTACTTAAGATGAATACTCTTTTACACTCTTCATTTTTTTTTTATAAGTTCTTTTTATTCAGATTGATATTAGGCTTTAAAAAAAAGCCCGACATTTTTTTATCTTTATCTGATAACTTGGCTGAGTAATGTACATTCAAAATAATTCTGTAAAAATTTTTTCAAAATGACAAAAAACAAACTTAGAAAAATAATTTTTATTCAAATTCGTTCTGTGATCAATGTTCGCATAAGCTCATTGCCTTCACGCTTTATCTTGAGGATCTCCTTCTTTAACTTTATTAGTATGTGTACAGTGTTCTTCACTTTCAGCTCTTGAACCCTTGGTGTTGCTTCTAAAAAAAATAAAACTTTTAGATTTTAAGTATTTTTGCACAAGGTCATATATGGCAATACTGTGCCAAACACTAGATAGCCCATATCAAGTAATGGACATAAATACACACAAGGAATGTTAAATTGCTGTGAAAAGAATTTTTGGCATGTAACTTGAAATTACATTACATTGTCGGCTAAGATGTGGTACCTCGTAAGCGCCAATTTCTCAAAAGTGTTTTCAAACCAGGAGTTTTGCAAAAAATAAGCACATAGGTGAAGTGAGACCTCATTCATCAGATCAACAAGATGGGAAAATGTACATTAGTGATACTGTTACCTAGTATTAGATTCTAGGTAGTTTTTTTACTCCTGTAAAATTGGTATTTTGCACTTACGAAGTATCACATTGTAGCCGACAATATGCAGAAAAAATAAGAAAACCAATGCCCTTCAGTATTTTATGAGAAGGAAAGATTCTGTAATTCGCTTGTTCAGTGCTACAATCTGAAAGTAATTCAGCATTCATTTCTTGCACAAATTGAGGCTGGGAAATCTGGATCCTTTAACATAATGTAGCTCTTCTGAAAATACATAATATTCATGTACACGTGAGGCAGGTAATTGTGAAACACTAAGGGTGCTAATTTATTATTCTTAGGCACATGCAAACTGCTCATAGGATTTATCTCAATTTACTACTTTGTGCACTTGCAAGATGCTTCTAATATTTAACTGCAACAGTATTATGGTACGATAGATTCTTTACTTTTTCTCTGCAAGGAAAAATAGTATTCCTACCGAGTTGATCATTTGTATATATTTCTGCGTGACTTTTCCAAAATATTTCATGTAAAATTAATTATGTAATAGTTAAATAAAAGCATATACAACACTGCGTAATATTTAATATTTTAACTTCGAAATCATCAATTTCATACAGGAGATGTTAAAAAGATGAACTATAATGTAAGGGTTAATCTGCAACTTTGTAAATGAAATATTCATTAATATGCACTGAAAGTTCATAATAGGCTCCATATTTTAAATGAGTATTTTAGCAACTAACCAATTTGTCATGAGACATAATTGAGTTGATTTATGAAATTAAATTTCTATTAACACAAATTGCCCACATTCAATTTTCAACTAGGCTAATCAGAAGAGCTACTATTTTGGTTCTACCCTTTACAAATTCCTTCACTTTTCAAAATTTACAATTTCAGTAACTCCTTATTTTGTATAATAAATACACAAAAGCTCACCGATTTCAATGTCCATTAACTGTCCCAGCAGGAGCTTCACTGTGCTCAGAGACAGTTGGTTAGCATGCCTGTTTTACCTATAATACAAATAAAACATGAAATTTAATGACATACAATCCAATAAATTTCACTAGACGGGAAGTAACATTTTTGCCCACCAATCGACAACATGCCAATGCATAAACATAAATTGCCTTCACTGTGTTTGTTAAACTACAAAATATAAATATGACACAGTTTTAAAGCAACTGAATTTAAATGTCACACAAAATAAAACAAATAAATGTTTAAAACTCACCATTAATTGCCCAAAAGGTGAGGTCTGGCCGCATTTCCAATACATCCAAACCTCCTGTTTGATGATCTGGATCTCGGAAAAACGAAGCGATGTAAACAAACAGCGACCTGAAACAAACTTTCGCCTTCGCGCTAAACCAGCTGACTATGTAATCTTGTTTCTTATTGGTCAATAAGCAATTACGTGACGTCACAGCAAAGCGAGCAATCATCGGCGTATGATGGTAACCCCTAACACTCCGAACGTTTCGAAAACGGGTAGTTGCATGGCAAGAGACGGAAGCGAGAAAAACAGTTCGAGCTGGGCTTTCGGATTCGAACAGACGTTTTCGAAGGAAGTTGAATTAGGCCCTACATTTTTCATAGATCTTCTTTGTCATATGAGCAACTTGAATGTCAAGATACAAGGGAAAATCAATTTATCGACGATATCTGGGTCCATCTCAAAGCTTTTAAACTAAAACTTAATCTGTTTGCTGGGCAGCTAGCTAAGAACGACCTGTCTCATTTCTCGAGGTTAAATTCAATACCCTCAGTAAATGATGAAAAGCTTAAGAATTATGAAGATGGCTTGAAAAAACTGCCTTTTGAGTTCGATCGCAGATTTCAAGATTTCAGTGCCATTCAAACAGAATTGGATATTTTTACCATGCCTTTCAACGTAAATTGTGAAGCAGTGAGGTCAGATTTGCAGCTTGAATTGAGTTGCAATCTAACAATCATCTAATGTAGTTGTTTCTAAATATGCCAAAGTTAGAGTTTTACAAATCATTATCGAAAGTAAGTTTCCCAAATTTAATATCTCACGCCCAGAAAATCAGTGCTATGTTTGCTTCATTTTATATATGTGAACAAATGTTTTCAACTATGAACCTTAGAAAGAATTATTTCAGAAGTAGACTGACAGATGAGCCGTTAGCCTCGTTCCTTAGAATCAGTACATCTCACTTCGAACCTAAATATAAGGAACTTTTAAAAATGAAATCGCAATTTCATTCATCTCAGTAACATATTTAAATTGTAGAACTTGTATATTGTTTTTAAAATTTTAGAAAAATTTATCTTGACCCGCCAAACTTTTTTTTTTTTTTCGATTTTTGGCCCGCGACCGAAAAAGTTTGCCCATCCCTGTCCTAGACCGTTAAAGTTAGAATAAAAATTTCAACGGATTTGAAATCTGCGGACGATTTCAGTTTAGATTGTTACCTAAAAATATGATTTTCTTTAAATAAATAATTTTTAAATTGAATATATCTTCAACGGATTTGAAATCTGCTGAAAATTTTACACCAGATTAATACCTTACATCACGGCGTGGGTTTGCTTCGCAAACAAACACCACGGGCACGGGCAACGACGGGTCTTTTATATTTTCGTAAGAGATTGTGACGTCAAGTTAAGTAAACAGATACGTAATATAAACAGATTACCACTGGAGGAAATATATCTTATCACACAAAAGTTAGTTGATTAACATGCGAAACATCGGGAGTGGAGTAAATAGTCATAACTTTACTCGAAACCTAATGAAAAGATATTTTAAGACCTCGAAAGCCCTTCGCTTAATCTTCTACTGAGCATCTGGAGACCTCTCAGGGAAATTTTCGTATTTTCATGTTAAAAATCACGTGTGTGATATATTCATAAATTATTTCGTAGTACATTGATAAAATTATTGAATATTTTGCGTCGAGCAAGTGTTAGTTACTTTTATTTAAAAAAGTCTTTTTTAACAATGTTTTTTTTTGTATCCTAGACACTTCATGTCTAGCCCTTGCCACACACACATAGTATTTCATAGCTTCGAATAAATTTTTTAAATATCGAAATTGAAATAAAACATGAATAAAATTCAAAAATATTTGAACTAACAATTCCAAGTTGTTAGTTCAAATATTTTTTGAAAAAAAAAAAAAATTAACATAATATTAAGAACTTTCAATTCAAGGATCTTGAGTATATTGTAAAAGTAATGAACACAAATTTGTTTGAGTAGTTTTTGTTATCTTTCATTCAGGACACAAAAAAAATGAAATTACCTTGAGAGAAACATTTGAATAAAAAAGGCATGATGTTAATTTTAAATAGAGATTGAAGCCCCCGGAGAAACAATTGAAAACATTTGCGATTCGTAAATTATTCGCTACATAAAGAAATTAAGTGACGTGAAATCTGGAATATCGACATGATTCTGAATCGTTGGAGTTCCGAGTTATACAAATACAAATATTGACGACCATCTACAGGCTCGAGCCCAACAAGGCTGGTCCTTTGTTTATGAATTCCCCAATTCCCAATGACTATCCAATTGTATCTTAAATTCGTACACTCCCTTTGAATTAACTATATTTTCTGGCACCGCGTTCCAACTATCTATTACCCTATTAAAGTAGTAGTTTTTCCTTAAATCCCGATTAAAATGTGTCTTATTCAATTTATACCCATGGCCCCTTGTTCTGTTATCCCTATTGAAATTTAAGCCCTCTGTGTCCCCTTGTTTTACAAACTTGAAAAGCTGAATCAAATCCCCCCTCCTTCTTCTTCTTTCCAGTGTATACATGTTTAGCTTACTTAAACATTCATTATAGTCGAAATTTGCTAGCCCCTTTATTATTTTTGTAGCTCTGGGCTGAACCTTTTCAATTGATTCTATGTCTTTTTTCATATATGGAGCCCAGAATTGTACAGCATATTCTAGATGTGGTCTTACTAAACCCTTATATAACGGCAAGATTATATTCTTATCCCTTGAAGTTACAGTCTTTTTAATATACCCCAATAACCTATTAGCCTTTTTACCCGCAGCTGAACATTGGTGACCCATTTTAAAATCCCTGTGAATTATCACCCCAAGATCCTTGACTGTTTCTCCCTCCTTTACCTTTACTCCCTGCAGACAGTACTCGGCTCCACTGTTCCTGCAACCCATATGCAGAACTTGACATTTCCCTACATTAAATGACATACCTCATTTTACAGCCCATTCGGATATCTTATCAAAATCCCCTTGTAAATTTTCTATCTGTAACTTGGTATCCACTGTCCCCCATATTTTTAATTTATCTGCAAATATACTGATTCTATTCTTGATCCCCTGACCTATATCATATATGAAAATTATAAATAAAATTGGTCCCAAAACTGATCCCTGAGGCACCCCACTTATAACTTCTGTCCACTGTGAATAATTTCCTTTTACCTGCACTCTCTGCTTTCTACCCAATAACCAATTCTTTATCCATACTAATGTTTTCCCCTGAATCCCCAGCCTTTCCAATTTAAACAGTAATGCCTCATGAGGTACTTTATCAAAAGCCTTTTGAAAATATATGTACATGATATCCACACTGCTCTTATTATCCAGCTCCTCAGTAATTTTTTCGTAGAACTTCAAAAGGTTTGTAGAGCAGGATCTGCCCTTCCTAAACCCATACTGATTCTCTGATAACAGTCCCCCTTCCTATTAGCCTTTATATATAAGCCTACGATAAAATGTGACTGCGTAAATTGTGATACGAAACGGTATGAACTAGCTTCATTAAAAAATTATCCTTATAATAATAAAAACTACAAATTGTACAATTAAAAATATTTTTTCTTCTGTGTCGTTGAAAATTAAATACGATAACCGTAACAAACTTATCTTTTATTTCATTTAATGGAAAATGGAATAAAATGGATTGTGTGTGTGTTAATCTGTCGTTTTTTAAGGTTTTAAAAACATTTTGTGTATTTTTTGACTTGATAACATTTTTATGGAACACGAATTAGTTTCTCTGCTAAGATTAAAATATAATGTTCAGTAGAAGGCTCTTGACGCTGAATAAAAAATTTCCTTGTAAGAAACTGAATTCTGTGTAATACCATGCATGTGTTGATCCTTTAAATGACAAAAATCCTATTCAAGGGAACTTTAATCGATTTTAAAAAGGTGTCAAGGTTAAGGTTTTAAAAACATTTTGTGTATTTTTTGACTTGATAACATTTTTATGGAACACGAATTAGTTTCTCTGCTAAGATTAAAATATAACGTTCAGTAGAAGGCTCTTGACGCTGAATAAAAAATTTACAAATTATAGACTTAAATTTGAATTAAAGAGAAAACGCTTCCTCTCTATTGCAAAAATTCAAATTTGAAGATAATTTTTTTTTTTTTTTGCCTATCTGAATGGCCCATTCTAACGTATATGCGTGTGGTAGCTCATACATTAAAATAATACAATAACTGTGGTACTTTTATTAAGGTTATATACGTATATATCAAGATATTTTTCTCACACTTTAATTTGAATCTGTTTTATGCCACTATCTATTGACATTTTCATTGAAAATATCTGTCTTTCTTTCCTTGTAAGAAACTGCATTCTGTGTAATACCATGCATGTGTTGATCCTTTAAATGACAAAAATCCTATTCAAGGGAACTTTAATCGATTTTAAAAAGGTGTCATTTGAATACTTGAGTGGTTGCTCAATACAGCAAAATAAATAAAATCTTACATTTTCAGATGCACATTGTGTTTAAAAATTGAAGTTTTTAAAAATTTTGTTTCTGCTTAGAGAACCACATTATTTATATTCTACATCTTCTAACCGTTTCCTTTTACATTTTTTTTTACACTCCTATGTCAAAAAATATAAAAATTTAAGAAATGAATCAATAACATTAAGAGCAGCTGTAAAAATAATGGATTTTTTCAGCAATTTTTAACATTGATGCTTGTATTAAATTTCTCTTGGGTTGGTTGGTTTTTTGGTGCAAGGGCCATGTACTTTTTGGAGTTTTGCAAAGTTAATCATCAATACTAAATATGTACAAGATTAAATTCCCCATGACTAAATAATATAGCACTTACTAACATTTTATTTTTACTTTTCTAGCCATAACACTCACCTTTTTAATACCCAAATTCCTTTCACTACAGAGCCTCCCTCCTGGAATCCAGATTTGTTTTATTTTACCTTTACAGTACTGTTGCTATTTGAATATAATTTTTAAATCAAGAATTTTATTCTATCTCTCTCTCTCTCTCTCTCTCTCTCTCTCTCTCTCTTTAGCTCTATTTCAAAAATCTTTGAATAAAACTACAAGAAATGTGCTTAATGACTAATAACTTCACCTATGGATCTTGTTTGGCAATTTAAAATTTTATTTTAGTGTAGAGGGCTGGGTTTTTGTGGCACAAGGGCCAAATTTAACCATACAGCACAAGGTGCTGGACATACAATATCTACTAATGGACATACACACCCAAAGACAGTTTTACTGACGTAAAGGTGAGAAATACATCCAGGAAGGAATTGAACCTGCACTGACAACTTGGAGATTGATAGGGCAGTGGACTTATCCACAACCTTAGTGTTGTGGTAATAAATTATTGAAATTTAAAAAAGTACTAGCATAAAAAAAGAAAATTGAAAAATATCCAAAATATTCTCCAAAAATAAAAAGTATGTAAAAATAATTTTTAGTTGAATGGTATCTACTGAAGTAAATTTCGCCTAAGAGTTTAATAAAAATCCTGTTTCGAGTGATATGGAATGTGATAAGACATACAGTTATCCTATCCTATATCAATTCAGGGACAAACAGATGATTGGGAGTAGAAGCTGGGACATACAGGTTTTTTCAAGCAAAATAAATTCTTGAATTCTTCTTTAATATTCTTAGTACATAGTGAAAATTTTTAATTTTGATAATTCGTAAAATGTGTCAAGGCATTTGGGCTCGTATTTAGGCAAAACATTGTTTTCACCTAAAAGAATCCACAATAAAGGAATTTAATGAGATACTTTAAATGTATTTAACACATCAGCAGAACAATTTACCACAGCAAGAAAATTTTCATTTTGGTGGTTCTTACAAGGACTGCAATGTGATTGAACAAAAATCTTCAATGCCTCCAAAAAGTGAATTTCATTGAGTAGCATTTAAAAACAAGCAAACTCAATGTTATTCACCATTTAGCACAGCAAGTGAACAATACTTTTCAAAACGGAAGCTAATATGGAAAAGAAAATCTTCAATTTCAAATGAAAATATTGCTACTAAATGGAAGAATATTAGGTCGGCACACAAAAGATCACAGCATTCCTTCTATCGATGCTGATGGCTCTTCAGGACTGCTAGAATCTTACATTAGAATGTCTTAGGTGCTTCCTCAGTCGTTAAGATGAGGAAATTTCTCAGGCAATCACAATCTCCACCATAATGTTGTGCAGAAGCTAGTATAGAGATCATTGAGTAGCAAATCAAACAAATTCTTATTGCACATTTGTTTCACCAGTTACCCCAAAAAAAACACCAGTAAAACTACAGCACATAAAATGCATGCAACAGTGGGTTAGAAATAAATATTTAATAAGTGAAAACCAATTACTAAAGAATTGATTACAGGTTTCATGCAAACTTAATTTAAAATATCTTGTTATATTCTGTTATAGCTCAATATTTGAGTTAGTTAACTTGCCACCATTTAATATACAAGAGGAACATATTGCATTCAGTGACCCAAATGTGTTTGAATACCTAATAACATTAAAAACAAAAGCATCAATTATTGCATCATACAGCCAACCTTTGCAAAAAGCAGAAGAAGCTGATTTTAATAGTGTTTCTTCTTCTAATGAAATAAAGAGATCTAAAGACTTCAGCATGTATGTCTTTATCTCTATGTGATTAACCTTTACTTCACATGCCAAAACATTACTTTTATCTATTATCTTAAATTTTGAAAAGTTAAAGGAATTAGCATTTAGAACATTGTTATTTACAGTTGGTTTATTAAACGAGTACTTTGAAGGAGTCACTGTTCCTAACAATACACAATAAATGTATTCCCGAAATTTATTTGTATCAAATGGTTCTTGAACACTAGACTCGTATATTATCTGATGGGCAAAGTAACACACAAACACACCACAGTTGACGAAATCTTGTTGCAGCACATGTAAAGGAAAATTAACAGTCCACACCCTATTTGAATCCACAGTTGTACAACTAAAATAATTTTTTACATTATCTAAAATTATGCAATACCTGTCAGAAGTATCATTATTTGATGGATCGTAAAAATCAATGCATTTTTTTTCTTTATTAATAACTATCAAACACCAATGGCTTTCTATGCAAAGAGGCAGAAAAAAAAATTTTTGATGATAAAATTAACGGACTGCCATCTGGTGTTAGATCTGTTAATGATACACTATTTATAATTAGGCTTGTAGTAGCAGAATCAATTAAAACAAATTCTGGATTAACAGTACACAGCACATGAAGAAATGCATCAATGATAACATCAAATAACCACCCTCTGACAAAATCTTTAGACTTTAATTTTAAAGCTCTTTCCTCAATAGAATTAATAAAAGGATCCAGAGACTTTAAAGATGTTTGACACAATTTGAAGACCCCAATGGTTTTCGTAAAAGATTCACCTATTTCATTGTTTATTTTTGTAGTAAATGCTTCATAGGAAGCTACCTTTGTCTTTTTGCATGGGGACATATTTACAAAAGAATCGTCAACATCTTCAAAATCTAAGGACCATTTAGTACTATCACTCTTGCAAGGCATTGCACTTTTGCCATTTTTTCTTGTTTTGAACAGAATCTGACATTCAATAGCCTGATTGGGAGCCACTTTTGAAGGAGGAAAAAGATTAGAACTGTTATCAGTCTTTGAGTTTATAATGCCACGGCATCCAGCAACAAATGTTTGCAATGTTGTATATACATTGTCAAGAATGAATTCTTGAACTCGTGGATCGTGTAATTTTTGCGATAAAGAATCCCATAACTTTTGACATGCTTCTAGTTTACCAGCCTTGCAACGAGGATTGTAAAAATCTTTCTTAATAAAAGTAGACCTTAACCCTCTAGCGGCCTCAACACGGGTCTCAAGACGATGTCTTCAAAAACCCAGAACGGCCGAGAAACCATTGGGAAAATCGAATAATTTCTTCCCCCTTTACACATCATCTATGGTCATCTAGGTACTTTCTTAATGCACGGGACGTCCCGTGCTTTGTAAGGGGGTGTATATGAAGTGCTTATTTCAACTTGTAAGTCGCATTGGGTATTGGACATTAGTTACTTATATGTATCTATCACGCATTTTATTAGTTGTGAAGAAAATATAGCAAAAAATAATTGACTACAATTTATATCTTATCACTTGTTAATTCTTTATACTTAAATATGGTTTTCCTAAATAATATATTCCTCAATCTTTGATTAGACTAACACATTTTTAAAGAACAAAAATTAATTAATATATTTTCTAATACTTGACTGCTACTTCATCATAACGTATATCTTAAAATTCTCTTGTATCTCCGACTGTCTAATACATAAGCAAGCATGCGATTAAAAAGCGTTTTCAAGTCTGTTAAGTCCTATGTATATTAAAAATGTTTTGCGGTAGAACATTTAGCGTTATAGTTATAATTTTGCTATTCGTATAAAAATCAAATTAATTTTATTAAAAATTCTCCTATCCAGTGTAGTCATATTAATTATTATATATTTGTGTGTAAAATTTTATTTGAAAGTACTCATCTCTACGATTATAAAAGTAAGCGTTTGTCTGCGTGCGTGGACTGTCCTGATGAATCTATGGCAGTTATTAGAATGAAATTTGGCACACAGGGAAGCCCGAATGTTTTGCGATTTTTGTACGAAGCCCGAATTTTAAAATTTAATCTAGAACATTTTCAAATTAATTTAATAGAATTGAATTATTGTTGTTTAGAATTGAATTATTGTTGTTTAGAATTGAATTATTGTTTTGAATTATTGTTGTTGATTTTTTTTAATAAATATTTTTTCAATTAAATCTTAACATTTTTACAAGAGATATGCGTCACCACGAAAAGAACTCACGGGCAACCTCGTGATGAACAAACCCCACTAAAAGAACTGTCATGTGCTTGCCATGCAGTGGCCGTAGTGTTGGTTTGCGAAGCAAACCAAATTGGAATTCGTAGTAAGAACTTTTCATAAGGGGCGAAAAATGATTATTTTATGTTTCACATAAATATACTCATTTTATAAGATATTCTCAGTTCATAAAGAGGAATTATTAATTTGACCGAGAAACCTATGCTAAAAGAATAGCATTGACATAATTATGTTCCTAAAATGCTTCATTTTTTAAGTAAAATTATTAACATGCTATACAAGAAAATTACATTTCCAAATTGTAGGTTTGAAAATAACTCTGTGATATTAATTACCGTGAAAATATGTGATTTCTCGCGTCCGTCAGGAAGAGTTTCAAATAGTTTAATGGTGAAGACCCAGGCGGCAAGTCATGAACAGGACTAGCATGCGAATTAAAGTTTGGAATGGATATATCATCGTTCCGTATATTGTTCGATTCCCATTCAAAAAATATCATCGCTTCTTTCAATTTCCGGGACTTCATCTACGTCACTGTCACTATCGGAGACACTATCCTCTTGGATTGAATTCTCCAAATCATATTTTGTTAGATCGTCTTCGTCGCTTGAATTTAAATCCCACTCATCCGTATCATTTAAAAGAATTCTTTCTATTTCTTCTGTCGACAATGTTTTCCTATAACGAGCCTGTTCGATTGTGAAGAAACCAAATTCTCTATTCAATAGCCACACAAAACTGTCCGGTCCGAAACCAAGCTTGGAAGAAGTATGTGAAAGGGCGCAGTTAAAAGCCGATCCCTAACTTGTTGTTTGTCATTAAGGGAAACTACCCTACTGCTTCAGGCGAAAGGAGGGAGCATTGTAGTGAGGGAATGACGGATTGCCCTTCTCTGGGTTAGGGGGATAGCCAGTAGCTTTAATGACTTAAGCCGGTTCGGGCGGGTGCTGGGCTTTTGCATGTGAAGCCGTTTCGGCCGTCTTGGGCGTTAGAGGGTCTTTAAAAGGATCAGTATCTATCCTAGAAGCATCATCAAAAAGATCACTGGTATTAAGATTAATTTTGGGATTAGTGGAATGCACTTTATGTATATGCTTACATAAATTGGAAGTATCTGGGCAGTTACAAATATATAAATGACAGCATAATGACATGCAAGTAATTTCAAGACATTTAAAATAGCAGTGATCAATCATGGGACACTTGGTGTTTACAAGCTTTACAGTGTACTCTTTATGTTTCACCGATTGGGACTTCACAGACCAACTATTAGAATTGTGAAGAAACAAATCTGTGTCAGGAATTTTGCTACCTTTTTTATGTCTGGTTTCAATTTTTGGATTTTTTTCTTTTGGTGGAATGCCATTTAAAATTCTACTTTTGTACATTAAAAAGTTAGCCTTTTCAATATCAAGTAATACTTTTAACAAGGTATCTAATCGTCTATTAAATTTACGCCTAAAGTAAACAGTTTTTAACTGATTATGAAATGATTCACAATAATTATTTGTATTAACTGAAGCATGATAATATCTCCTGTAACATGCAGCCCACAATTCACAACGGTTAGAATATTCCCTTTTAAAATAATTTACAAATAACTCGCAATTTTCAGAACAGTTCAGTAAATCATTAAGAAGCCTATGAAATTCTGTAAGGTTTTTTACATTTAGCAGATTTTGTAATTTTAATTTCATTTCATTTCGTACCATTTTATCAAAAATGTAAGAATTTATATTCCTATTCCAGGATCTTAACACATGCCACTTGCACAGCAAATGTTTTACTTCATTTCCAAACACAGTTTGAAATGCACTAAAAGTAGTGTGGTCATCTTCAGTCATGACACAATTAACATTTAAATCAGGAATTCTACACAAAAGACTTTTAAAAAGGCAAACCATTGTTTTATATGTTAAAGAATTTGTAATAAAATGTGCTACTGGATACCCATGACCAAATTCATCTGAGACTACCAAATTAATCAAATAAAAATCATATTGATTCGTTTTATGTGTAGAATCAATGCATAATACTTTATTGCAAGACTTCACCATCATATCCTTTTGCTCTTTACTTTGAATCCCTAAAGCAAAAGAGGTGACACTATTTACTAAAAGGTCTAAATCAGAAGGACCATACAGTGTATTTGAGCCTTGAGGTTTAAAAATTAACACCGGGTCGTACTCCTCAATTCTTAACTCCTCAACAAGAGCAGCAATGGAAATTGCATCACTCTTTGGTTGTAATGCGAGTCCATGACGAGAATAGGACTTAATTACTTTCCGTGAAAGGAACACTTCTTTTACAGGAAAAAACTCCCTGCAATCACGATCTCCAAATTTTTCTCTAAAAACGAATTGCATTTTTTGCACAGGAATACTTAACAATAACTGTGCTTTGATAGAGTCACGTGTACTTTGCTTCAATGGTTGAAACTTACAGTTTTTAAACTGTAGTGGATGGTTATGATTAGTGCTGTAAGAGACAGTAACCAAATCCTTTTGCTCACAAGCACATATTCTGACCAGACAGTTGAGATTAGGAATTGTACCTTTTCTATTTTTGCGATTTGTTTTCCTGGGATTTTGAAGCCGAGATGATAAAAAATTAAACTGACAAGAATAATAATGAAATGTTTTAGAGCCATACTGCTTGCCTCCTGTTGTTTTAGTAAAGGATGTAAAAGTTGCTGTTCCTTCCATCTCTAACCAATTTTGGAAACTAACCATTGAATCAAATGAAAGTATTTGAAGAGAATCTGAATTGTGTACTTCAAACATATGTCTATTTAAATTACCAAGGTGCTTAAATGACCTATTACAACTTTGAAAAATACAGTAATGTATTTCCTGTTCATTATTTAAATGACATAACTGCTCATGCCCAATAAATTCCGCCTCAATCTTAAAAAACTTTCCACAAACTGAACACTTTTTGGCCGTTAAGATTTTCTCATGAGTACATACCATTTTATGACGTTGAAGATTGTATTTACTTGAAAATATTTTAAAGCATTTCTCACGTGTCTTTAAATCAGAATTCGGTACACATTTACTAGTTAATGAATTAGCCAGAGATAGGATATAAATCGATTTCGAAATAGTGAGCCGTGAGTTAGATTTAAATTTTTTTGTGCTGATTGAAGAAGCTAATGGATTGTTCTTAGTATTAGGCGATATAGATGAACAGGAGTTTACACTAGACATAGTTTCCCAACCATAATTGTTAGATAGTTCAGAAATTGAAGTATCAGCTGAACAGTGTTCCCTCAAGGTAACAGGAACTTTTGTGAGATCTTGCAGTAAACCATTATTTCCTTGCACTTTACACTTGCTTTTATGATTAGGAAATGATTGTTTGGAATTGTAGGACTTAAAAACTAACCTCACATTGCCGAGGATATGAAATTTTAACACTAACATTACATGCTTTGAGATGGTTTCTAAAAGTGACCTTTGACTTATAAATTTTTTGGCAACATACACATTGTATGAGATATAATTCTTTTTCTACCTCAAGATTCTCAACACTACCCCCACCAGTTATGCAATGCTTAATCAAACCTTACATTGTTTATTAGAACAACTATCATTTACCAAACTATTTGATACCTTTACTGAGTAATAACATTTTAGGTCACAAGAAAATGAAAGAGTGGTAACTGACTGAACAGCTGAAATATTAGTACTTACAGATAAAACAGTAGGAATAGCAGGTTGAAAATTAATAATGTTAGTGTTAAAAGTAAGTTTGGGAAAAGGAGGAAATTCTACCAAAGAAGAGATGTCAGGAACATTAGATTAATAAGAAGGGGTAGTAGTGGAAATTGTTGGAGAAAGAACAGGAGGAATATGAGATTGAAAATTACTAATGTTAGTGTCAGAAATAGGTTTGATAGCGTATGATGGTAACCCCTAACACTCCGAACGTTTCGAAAACGGGTAGTTGCATGGCAAGAGACGGAAGCGAGAAAAACAGTTCGAGCTGGGCTTTCGGATTCGAACAGACGTTTTCGAAGGAAGTTGAATTAGGCCCTAAACAACGACTGATTGGGACTTAGGGCCTAATTCAACTTCCATCGAAAACGTCTGTTCGAATCCGAAAGCCCAGCTCGAACTGTTTTTCTCGCTTCCGTCTCTTGCCATGCAACTACCCGTTTTCGAAACGTTCGGAGTGTTAGGGGTTACCATCATACGCCGATGATTGCTCGCTTTGCTGTGACGTCACGTAATTGCTTATTGACCAATAAGAAACAAGATTACATAGTCAGCTGGTTTAGCGCGAAGGCGAAAGTTTGTTTCAGGTCGCTGTTTGTTTACATCGCTTCGTTTTTCCTAGATCCAGATCATCAAACAGGAGGTTTGGATGTATTGGAAATGCGGCCTGACCTCAAATTTTGGGCAGTTAATGGTGAGTTTTAAACATTTATTTGTTTTATTTTGTGTGACATTTAAATTCAGTTGCTTTAAAACTGTGTCATATTTAATATTCTGTAGTTTAACAAACACAGTGAAGGCAATTTATGTTTATGCATTGGCATGTTGTCGATTGGTGGGCAAAAATGTTACTTCCCGTCTAGTGAAATTTATTGGATTGCATGTCATTAAATTTCATGTTTTATTTGTATTATAGGTAAAACAGGCATGCTAACCAACTGTCTCTGAGCACAGTGAAGCTCCTGCTGGGACAGTTAATGGACATTGAAGTCGGTGAGTTTTTGTGTATTTATTATACAAAATAAGGAGTTACTGAAATTGTAAATTTTGAAAAGTGAAGGAATTTGTAAAGGGTAGAACCAAAATAGTAGCTCTTCTGATTAGCCTAGTTGAAAATTGAATGTGGGCAATTTGTGTTAATAGAAATTTAATTTCATAAATCAACTCAATTATGTCTCATGACAAATTGGTTAGTTGCTAAAAAACTCATTTAAAATATAGAGCCTATTATGAACTTCCAGTGCATATTAATGAATATTTCATTTACAAAGTTGCAGATTAACCCTTACATTTAGTTCATTTTAACATCTCCTGTATGAAATTGATGATTTAGAAGTTAAAATATTACGCAGTGTTGTATATGCTTTTATTTAACTATTACATAATTAATTTTACATGAAATATTTTGGAAAAGTCACGCAGAAATATATACAAATGATTAACTCGGTAGGAATACTATTTTTCCTTGCACAGAAAAAGTAAAGAATCTATCGTACCATAATACTGTTGCAGTTAAATATTAGAAGCATCTTGCAAGTGCACAAAGTAGTAAATTGAGATATATCCTATGAGCAGTTTGCATGTGCCTAAGAATAATAAATTAGCACCCTTAGTGTTTCACAATTACCTGCCTCACGTGTACATGAATATTATGTATTTTCAGAAGAGCTACATTATGTTAAAGGATCCAGATTTCCCAGCCTCAATTTGTGCAAGAAATGAATGCTGAATTACTTTCAGATTGTAGCACTGAACAAGCGAATTACAGAATCTTTCCTTCTCATAAAATACTGAAGGGCATTGGTTTTCTTATTTTTTCTGCATATTGTCGACTACAATGTGATGCTTCGTAAGTGCAAAATACCAATTTTACAGGAGCAAAAAAACTACCTAGAATCTAATACTAGGTATCACTAATGTACATTTTCCCATCTTGTTGATCTGATGAATGAGGTCTCACTTCACCTATGTGCTTATTTTTTGCAAAACTCCTGGTTTGAAAACACTTTTGAGAAATTGGCGCTTACGAGGTACCACATCTTTGCCGACAATGTAATGTAATTTCAAGTTACATGCCAAAAATTCTTTTCACAGCAATTTAACATTCCTTGTGTGTATTTATGTCCATTACTTGATATGGGCTATCTAGTGTTTGGCACAGTATTGCCATATATGACCTTGTGCAAAAATACTTAAAATCTAAAAGTTTTATTTTTTTTAGAAGCAACACCAAGGGTTCAAGAGTTGAAAGTGAAGAACACTGTACACATACTAATAAAGTTAAAGAAGGAGATCCTCAAGATAAAGCGTGAAGGCAATGAGCTTATGCAAACATTGATCACAGAACGAATTTGAATAAAAATTATTTTTCAAAGTTTGGTTTTTGTCATTTTGAACAAATTTTTACAGAATTATTTTGAATGTACATTACTTGGCCAAGTTATCAGTTAAATATAAAAAAATGTTGGGCTTTTTTTTAAAGCCTAATATCAATCTGAATAAAAAGAACTTATAAAAAAAATGAAGAGTGTAAAAGAGTATTCATCTTAAGTAGTAGTGTCCCATTGCATGTTTATCCATGGTTCTTGTTATGTTTTTAGTCTATTTTGCTTTTCCCAATTTGACATATCTTTAAAATGCACAAGATGATGAAACTTCAAAAAATCCATTGTTATGAAATTTTCTGGCAGCAATTTCCTGTACAGGCAGGCCCAATTATCAGTAGGTATATTACATATGGTTTACCTTTTCTGTATAAAAATAAAGTTGGAAGTTCTTTTAATTGTACTTATTTACATTTAATTCTTTAAAATCTAATATAATTTTCAAGCTTTTATTTTTAAAACTTAAAATATCTGCAAATAAGATTATATAATAATGGTGTTTTTTCTTCAAGCAAAATAATATTTACAAAACCATTCTTGTACTTGAAAAAAGTGACAAATCTTGGTTGATTCAATTTTACAGAAATAATTTTAAAATTTCCAATCCCTGTATTAAAAATAGCTAAATACTTTTTATAGTCATACAAACTTTTTCAGTTTCCTGTGTTCCCTGTGAAAAGTGATTATTAACTATGTCCACAAAATATAACAGAAAAATCAATGAAATGTGATATTAAAATTTAAAAATCAAGAAAAAACGTTAAAACATATTTTATTAATTCATGCAAATTTTTTGTTTTTCTTGGATTTGAAGTGAGATTGTAATGCAAGTCGCATGTAATTGCCCACATATAGATGTATAACATTAATGTAATGGGAAATATATCTGGCCAGGTCTTAGAAAAATTAAAAGCTACAAAGTAAATAAGCTCTAGATCTAAAAAATAATTAAAAACACATAAAAATATTTGTTTTAAGTTATTTTATTTCACCAAATACACACATGTAATAATGTCATGAGAATGTTTTAATAATAAATATAAATAATCAAAACATAAACAACATCCATCTGGCTCCAGAGTACTCCCAGGCCACTCGGCATTAACGTCCACCTTAAATCTGCATTGCAGTCCTACAAAAAGTGAGAATTTTATTAAAAAAGTAGTCAAGTATTATGAAGTTAGTAAGTTGAGAAAACTTCTGGATTTTTGAACATTCAAATGTAACTAAATACTATATACAGCGAAACTTTGATCAACCGTCAGTTATTACGAAATATACCGCCGCTCAGTATGCACGAGCCTTGAAGAAAATGAGACTGAAAATTTGAGTATGTGCCTATGTCTAGAGCATAAGTTCATGTAACAATATGTGCAAAATACTGTACTTAATGTAAATTGTAAATTACTTCTGTAAAATAAAATACATGTATGTACAGTGTTTTTCCAGTTCGTAAACATGCATTTTTATCGTTCGTTCATATGCAATGGATGGGGGTGAGTTGCTTAAGGTTTTTGTGTTATCCGTCGTCTTGACACTGATGGTTTATCGAAGTTTCACTGATACATTAGTATGTCTTTTGTGAAACTTTTTTCTGCACACCACTCAGGAACAGCTCTGCTAAT
The DNA here is from genome assembly GCA_947359465.1 of Metellina segmentata. Taxonomy (NCBI): domain Eukaryota; kingdom Metazoa; phylum Arthropoda; class Arachnida; order Araneae; family Tetragnathidae; genus Metellina; species Metellina segmentata. The sequence goes on along the minus strand of OX375883.1, from coordinate 18,709,713 downwards.
AATTAGTCACTAGGACAAAAGCACTGAAATGATGGGTGCATAGTAAAATGTATTTATTTTGGTCAAACTTCATTCATATACTTTTTTTAAACCTGACAGTGCGTGATCACTGGCTGTAATCAAATGTGAAATATTGATCAAAACATGATTTTTGATGTTTTGTATCGTGTTTTGCTCTGGACATGACATCACAAAACAATTAGAAACTCTGCACTACTCGTGACCTGTCACATAACCAATCAAATCTTTAACAGCCACGGATATACAAGTCATGCATTTTATAAGATTATGATTGCACATTGCCAAATGAGTTAGTTTTTCAAGTCATGCCAAATATGATTGATTTCCACAACCCTTTTTAAATCAAATGTTCATAGAGAGTAAGATTTACTTATCTGAAACAATTTTGCAAGTCTACACACTGAAGGTTCCACACTCTTATACAAGGAAAAAATGTGAAAAACAGTTGCACATTCATGGTTATTAATTTTATGTACTTAAGTTCCGTGTAACTTTTCTAATATACCTTTTTCGAACTGACACAATTTGGAGTCAAACAAAATTGGAAGTTTACTGATCTTCGAAGTAACTTGTGAAAATAGTTCTTATCTCAATGGGTTAAGTAGGTGTGCATGATCACTTTGTTTTCGAGTACAATAAAATAGAATTTTAAGTGAAATAAACAAACCAACTGGTCATTTATGGAAACGTGACCTTTTCTGTTCAAGAAAACAAACCAATCATCACAATTGGGTCTTTGAAGCCAAATGTGGGAGCAATCAATTACACCCAAGACATTTAGGAAACCAGATTAATGTAGAAGAACCTTTTTTTAACAAAGTTTTTCTGCAGGAAATTTTAAGGTATTCAGGTAAAACATGCCACATGGCATTGCACTCTCATCACATACCTAGAAACAGTTGCTTGAGGTAGCATCAAGAAATGTTCATCCCCAATAACTGTCTGGAATTACCAGAACCAAGTCTCAATTAGGGATGTTACTAACAGTAATTTGACAGTAACAGTTCTAACTGTGACTGCTACTGACGAATATCTGTTATTCAAAACTGTGATTGTGATTCAAACTGTGACTGAATCTGATTGGTTGACTGCAAAGTATCTCTAGTTACTCGTAGCAACGGAATGCTTTTATTTGTGTGTTGAATATTTTCAATAATACGACTTCGTCGAAGAAATACATAGCTAAGTCGGTAACGTCGTGGCCTTACAGTGCTCTAGTTTACAGTTCGAACCCCAGTATTTTTTTAATCCAGATCAACTGGAATATACTTAATAAAACGCTTAACTGCCGCTCAATAAACCTTCAATTATAAAATGAATTTTTCTTTTTTTTCCGCCACTATGAGCCGTTTTTTATTTTTTGCCTGTAATTCATTTTTTTAAAGGCACTTTTTCTCCTCAATAAATTAATATTGGTGACTAAGATGGTATACGCTTTAAAAATTAAACATTCTGTCATCAAAATTTTTTGTACTTGCATTACCATATTTAAGAATGCATTCTTAACCGCTGTAAACATTGTTCTGTTGATCCTCCCTCTGAAACGGTTTCATCTTAAGAGACAAACTTTAAAGAAGGCAGAAACTCGTAAAACGTATTCTAATCACTAGCGAAATAAAATAAATATCTCCCCCCGCCCCTCCTGTGATTTCGACTCATTCAAGTTATACTTTCAGAAGCACATAATTCATTTTTTAGAATTAAAAACAATTACAAGAGGTTAAACAAAACAATTTTAATTATAAACAAACCCAAAAAAATAAAAACAAGTTCTAATCATGTTACTCTATATAAAAAAACAACAAAATAAATAATCAGTGACAGTTTAAGAACGAACAAAAAATTATTTAAAACAGAGAATTTAAAATGTTTTTGTATGAACTCTCCTTAAAACTGTCGAGATTCTTTTTTTCTTTAGAAAAAGGCGCGGGAATCTAGTGAGTCATAAAGCAACATATTACCTTCTTAAACATCCGGTTAAAAATCCTGCAGAGAAATCCCAATCAGTCACAGACCAACTGGCACCGCTACCAAATAACCAAAACTCAGTCACAGCTTTCACTGCTACCGAATCACCGATCCCGGTCGCAATCACCGATCGCAGTAACAGTATCAATATCAGCCAAGGTATCAGCTAAGGTATCAGCCAAGGTATCAGCTTAGCGATATCAGTTTAGTAACTGTTACCGAATCACTGATACCAAATCACTGATACCGAATCACTGATACCGAATCACTGTTACCCAATCACTGTTACCCAATCACTGATATTTTGATATTTGAGTAACAGGTATGAACTGTGATTCACAAGTATCTGTGATTGAGTAGCAGTTCTGTGATTTGCTTAACATCCCTAGTCTCAATGTTGACAACACTCAAATAAAGTTTAAAATCAGTAAGTTTACATTTGAAATAATAACATGAAACATTTAAGTCATAAAAAGAATGAAAACAAAAGTTGCTATTGTTAAAAACAATTCATCTGTATGCTGTTAGTCATATTTGTAATCAAAAACAATGCATCTAGTCAGTTGATTGAGAATGTCAGGAACAGTGTGTTGATATTCTAATGTGCTTTTATGAATGAGAATTGTGAAAAACTTAATATTCAATAACTACTCACTGTACTTAACTCTACTTTTTGAAAGAAACATGTTTTCATTTAAAACGCATGCATTATGAAAATAGCGCTTACCTGATTTTCCACAGAAAATCCAGTCGTGGTCGGGCATCAACTGTTTTCCCAGCTGATATGTTTTGCGATGTAGTATATATCTTTAAAAAAACTCATCCATAGGCTTGCCGAGAACTCGCAAACACGTCTCCCAAAAAGGAGAACGTCAACAATGTTTGAAAAAGTTGCAACAGCTAGCAAATTTCGAACGTTTCGAATAAACTCACCGGGTGAAAAGGAGACGAATTTGATTTCGAAAAAAAAACGAAAGCGCGGTGGTAGTTGAATGCCAAAGTTGTCACTAGACGCCGCTAGGTTCGAATTTTGAGACGAAACGTTCGATTTTTGGGTAGTTGAATTAGGCCCTTAGTCATCTATCGAACGGGTGCGAAATGCAGTGCCCTAGGCCAGTAATTAATGTGTGTTCATGGTAATTTTTTTGGCGAGTTATCGCTATTTGCAATTATCACATTTCATTAGTTATCGCTTTTTTTGGCAAATACTTTGGCGCATCTTTTGGCTTTTGCTTTGAGACGTATTCTCATGGAAGTCATTAGTGAGTCATATTCCCCGTCTTTCGAAACACCAAGAATTGCTGGGGACCGGGGACGCCATCGGGTTGGTGTTGCGCCATTTTTTTTGTAGAAATGTGTGGGTTCATGTGTTCAAAAGGAGAAACTGTGCAGCTCTCCATTTTTTTAAATTGTGAAGTGGACAAAATGCTACTACCCCCCTGATTGAGCAAAATACAAAACCCACTTTGATCACAATAAATGCTGACAAAACTGGCTTAATTTTGATTGTTAGGTGTCCAAAAACTTTCTTGATTCAAACTTGCAATTACCTTTTTTCTTTTTTTTTAATTTCAAAGATAAATTTACATGAAGGGAAAAAGACTAAAACTAATTTTTTGCAAGAAGCAGTGACAGTAGATTTTATCACGGGTTTGAAAACATGAATATTTCCAGCCCTCGCAAGATTTTTGACTTGTAAGAAAGAAAATTTTGATCAAGTGTTTTTTCGGACGAATAAAATTGTTTGAAAGTTTAAAATTCTATCATAGTGGGTGTATCGTTTTAGAAACTATTTTGTATTGCATTGAATTTTAACTATTTTAAATTGTCTCTACATATTTGGAAATGCATTATTTACTGAGATAAAATTAATAAATATGTCGAAAAATCATTTACTAGTATATTCGCGTTTTGTAATTACATTTAGAATTGATGAATTAGTACCTATAATTATAAATGTCGTGTTTCTCAAATTTTGCATAATATAAGCGTTAGCTGGTCATATAACAAATATTTCAAACGTTATTAATTATAATTATTCATAAGTTTTGAGTTTAGACATAGCTAAATTTAGCATAAAATAGGTATTTTTAATTTATCAAAAGTTGGGGTTTTAATATTTCATACACATTTTCCATGAATATAACTAATTACGGAGATAGTCATTTTTCAGACTGAAATGGTCAAACCTCCATTGATTGAAAAATGGACTAAGCGGTCGAATAGTTAACTTCTTATGACGTTTTAAATTTATTCGAATGGATTTCACAAAGGTTATCGTTTACTGTACGGTCCCCCTTGGCGACTTTTCAAAAAAAAAATCGCCAAATTTGCGATGACGTCAAGTAGTATCTTCGCGGTTGTTAGAGATAGAGTGAAAATTCCAATGGATATGAAATCTGCGGAAAATTTAACACCATAAGTGTGATTTTCTGTAAATAAATAATTTTTCAACTGTTACTTTTTAAAATTTTCGCTTAATAAACCGTTGATCAGTTTCTGTTGAAATGTGTCAACAAAAACTGATTCAGGTCATATTCAATTTTTATCGATCAACTATAATCGGTCATATTCAATTTTTATCGATCAACTATAATCGGTCATATTCAATTTTTATCGATCAACTATAATCGGTCAACTTGATTCGTGATAACGCGCCGTTTCCTAATTACTAATACCAATCGCGATCGCAATTACCAGTAGAAGTTAACTGATATTTGCTGATAACATTAAGACTCAAATCACAGATTATGAATCAAATAAGGATTAAAAAATTTTAAGAAAAATTCCCACAATATTCCACCCCTTAAAGGGCCAGCTGGTATTGCATGCACGGACACTGAAAAGGCCGAAGTAATGGCCAACAGCCTTGAGCTACAGTTCCGTGAAAACATATCCAACCCACGTATTATTAATAAAGTAAACACATCACTAAGAAACTTCCTTAATACTACTCCCACTGAACAAATTGAGCCTGCCAAACCGTCTGAAGTACTTTGCTATATCGAAAATCTTAAGAAAAAGAAAAGCCCTGGAATTGATACGATTTCTAATGTCATGTTACGTAACCTGCCAACGAAAACTATTTTTCAATTGACAACCCTTGTCAATTCTATTTTGTCGCTAAGACTGTTCCCCTCGTCTTGGAAGACAGCTGTTGTTGTCCCTATCCTAAAGCCACATAAACCATCCGACAAACCTGATAGCTACCGACCGATTAGCCTACTTACCGTACTCAGCAAAACAGGTGAGTACATCATTAATTTGAGATTGGAGGATCATTGCCAAAGAGCAAACATTTTCATCCCCCAACAATTCGGCTTTAGAAAACAGCTGTCCACAACCCATCAACTCTTAATAGTGACTGAACACATTATTGATGGCACTCGAGCTAGGAAAAGCACTGGTGCAGTTCTTCTAGATATAGCAAAGGCATTTGATCGTGTTTGGGTTAATGGACTTATCCACAAACTCATTACATATGGCTTCTCTGCCTCACTCACACACCTTATTTATTCCTACCTTACAAGTAGGCATTTTGTCGTTCGCATAAACAAAACACTATCTACTAAGGGTGCCATTCAGGCTGGTACACCACAAGGGTCCATACTCGGACCCAAATTATTTAATCTTTATGGGAATGACATCCCACGTGATAATACCTCACTACTCTGCATGTTTGCAGATGACACTGCAATACGGGCACACAAAGTAATTACTTACCAAATATTACAAATGCACTCACAAATTACCTACACGCACTCGAGTCCTGGCTTGTTAATTGGAAGATCCAAATCAACATTGATAAATGTCAAGCCATCCTTTTCACCAAGAAAAGGAATCTACCTCCACCTGTCAAATTTTTTAATCAAACTATCCCTTGGTCCCATAATTGTACTTATCTTGGTGTCACGTTGGACAGAAATTTAACTTGGAATAAACATGTTTCCACCCTCAGAGCCAAGTTCCTTTCTGCACGAAGTATTATCTATCCCCTAATTCGAAGGAACTCAGAATTGTCCATTAAAAACAAATTGCTCATATACAAGTCCTTGCTAAGACCAGTAATCAGTTATGCCTGTCAGGTCTGGGGATATGCTGCTAAATCCCACATGAAAAATTAGAAGCAATACAAAATTCCACCTTAAGAATTATCACTAACAGCCCCTGGTTTTACAGGAATGCTAAAATTCGTGACGAACTCCAAATCCTTGAACTCAAACAGTTCTTCGGAAAAATCAGCAAAAAATTCTATAGATCCCTAATCCTCATTGATAATCAAGCAGTAGCGCAAATCCCCAGGTATGACCATCGTCCTATCTCTAATCACAAGCGTCCGAGGGCAATCCTCAATTCAGCTCCTCTTACCAATGGTAACCGGCTTTAAATCTTACGCAATTTATTGTAACTGATCCACTGATCTATTCACTCCGATGCCGCGCGCCATCCCCCAATGCCCTGTCCACAATACAGGCGCCTCAATCCCATGATAGTACTTTACGCAAGTCCAACTTGATTGGCTAATCGGATCACATGACCTAGATACGTATGTCATCAAGGTTTATAGTTGTTGGCGATTTATCTCTTCCTTTCTGCTTTCTTCTTTTCTTTTCAGATCCACGGCTATGGGTGGGTAGAGGTGGGAGCCGAAAATTGTATCCTTTTATTATATAAGTTAATAATTATATAAGTTAGTGTTTTATGTATGCTTTTTGTTACATCAGAATGGTCCTAAGCCAGCGGTGGATACGACACCATCATCCTAAAGCAAAGGGGACGGCAGAGGGGCGGAAAAATATCAGGTGGTAGTGAGTTCAGGAGTGGTTCTTAGATTATTTATGTAAAATCAACGGAAGCTTGGAAAAATATGAAAAGGGTATTAAAAATTAGGAAAAGTAAATTAGAATGAAAAGGAATTAAATTGGAATTTTTTTAAAAATAATTTGGAGGATCTAAAAATGTTTCCGCCAGCTGGGTACGAACTCGGGAAGTCATCCTCCGCTGCCGACGCTAATTTGAAGGTGGGTGACTTTAGCCATCAGGCCATCGTTGCTTCACGAAAAGAAGCTCTTTAAAGTATAAGTACCCTTAATATAAATTGGCAAGAAATACTACTAACAACAACCATACAACATATATATGAGGAGCAAATCAGAGTTAACTTGTCGGACACTTACGCTGAGGCGCTAGTGTATGTATTGTAATTCTACGAAACAACGCGCATATTCAAAATCAAATGGTTACTGCAACAATCAGATTGGCGAGATATCCAAGTGAAGCCCAGCCCGTGAAACTAGCCAATCAAGTTGGACTTGCGTAAAGTACTATCATGGGATTGAGCCGCTTCTGTCCACAACAGGCCTCCATTAAGGTGTCCCGCATGTTCTCTTCACTGCTAAACCTACTAACGGTAACCGTGCTTAGTAACCGCTTAAAATCCAGCATGGTAGCAACTTATTACGTAACTCTCCCCGGCCGCTCTAAAGAGCTATTCACATCGACGTCCCCACTCGATAACTGTCAACAATAGGACTCCATTAGGGAGTCCATTACCTCCCCTCTTTGCTTTACCCGCTTTGTTCGGTGACCGCTTCCTACTCGGGTCTCCCGAAGGGTACGGAGACTGTCCTCTACCTTTCCATCCATCACTGTCAACCCGTCAGCTTTTAAGCTGACTTTCGCACATACAAACTATGCTCGAAACTGTTCTATTGTGTTGTCACTGCCTTTTCAATGCATTATTAATGCGTCCTTGATTCTTTTTCAATTTCCTCAGGTGCCCTGCTTCCAGTTCCTGATCCAAGACAAGTTAATAATTATTTTATTTGTTCTGCAACTCTTTATCTTTGTTCTGTCAATAAAATTTTATTATCGGGAGATAGAGGGCCTACGGCCCAGAAGCTTCCAAATATCTTCTCCCTCCAGAATCAAATAGGGAAAAAAGGGTTAGGGTGGACAATTTTTATGAATTTGCCACAAAATAATACTAAATATAATTTTTGAGACATCAAGCACTTAATCGAAAATATTGTTATTTTGTTAATTCAGTAACAGTTAAGAACTGTGATTCAAAAGTATCGGTGATTCAGTTTAGCATTTTTAGTTCAAACAATACTTTTATTTTAACTCATTGGAAACGATTTTCTTATATGGGACAGAGGACAGCGCCATCTGAAGGTGATACTATGTTTAAACACAATATTTTGTTGGATCTTTTAAAGAATCGCTTTTTAATACCTCTAAATCGGGCAATTTTCGTGGACTTCTGTTAGCAATTTTTTTAAATCAGATGTTTGTATTAGGTGGTTTATTTATTGCTTTAAACTGGAAATGGATCTAATTTGTGACATAGCCTCCAGTATTTAGAAATACGAAAAATATTTATAAAGTAAGCTATTATTAGAAAAACATATGTATTTAATTTTACATGAAAATTCCTTCAAACAGCTTTTCCCTAGCGGTAAGAGCTGTTAAGTTAAAATTCTATATCTATGAACGTTTTTTCTAGGAGTGGTTAAGAATCTGTAGGTTCTACTGAAGGTAAGGAATTTGGTGACTATCTAAGGATCATGCTAGAGAACATAGCCTCGTAGGTGCTGTAATCCCTTATCTGGAAGTAATAGACATGATGGGAATTTGGTTGTAACCTAGGTAGAGATTATTTATATTTTACGCTAATAATCCCTCAAAATCTAGTAATGACACCCAGGATTTTAAATGTATGAAAAAAAAAATATCATGATTTACAGCTTTCAAAATGTAATTTCGTGTTTGCTATTATCCTATACTATTATTTGAGTATGTAAAGATATTCCTTCATCTATATCTATTTTGGTACATATCGCGCCATCTGTTGGTAAATGTTTGCACTATGCCTTCTTCCTTTAATTTTTGTTGGAGGGGAAACTAGGTTTCTTCGAATCAATCTAAGCATATTTCCTTTATCCTTCAGATTTTCTTTACCCTGCATATCGATTCTACATTTGTGGAATAGAGGTAGTTTCCTCCAGCTTTCATTTCCCCCTTGATCAGGTGTGGACTGGGTTGGGTGTTCGTAAAAATTCGTTTCGTTGCATTGCATTCTCTCTGAGTGACTTCACACTCAATGGAATTTTATCACTATTATCCATTTAAATTCTGGTCAATGTATGTTTGATTATGTCATTCCACCAACTTCATTCTACCGGAGGTTAAAGATGGCCAACCGACAGCTTTATTCTCTGAGACACGAGGATTGCAAGTCGTGTTTTAATTCCCATTTCACATTAAGATTTTTTTTTCTTAATCTTTTAAACTTTATGCTTCTGGGATCCTTCCCTAAGAGTTGTTAAATTCGTAACATTTCTTTGGTTCACATCTTTGCCCATCTGACACTAGGATGATTGAAAATAATAACCAACGCCCAAACATTTGTCTTCACGTTTCCGTTGAAGGGATGAAACAGGGGCTCCGCAATCACAATTGTCAGCTACTGTCATATTTCATATCTAACACCATCGAATAGATACGGTTTTATAGCCAGTTGAAGAAATTACTTTTTAAGATTTTCCTAGCAATAGTACTATAGTTGCATTATGACTAAGTTAACTGTTCCACACTATGACAGTTGATTTGTTGATGAACAGTAATTTTATACTGCATTGGGGACGGCCTGAAATATGGATTCCGAATCAGAACGAATATCCATGTCATGACTCGGACTCGAACCCCGAGCCTGTTGAACCGAGGACCAGAGCGCTTTGAGTGAAATAACAAGAATTCTCTGTGTAAGGAACTTGCCCATAAATTAATCAATTAGTGGAAGGTCGGTTGTAGTATCGGACAATTAAGCTTCTCCTATATTATAAAATAATGTAACAGAGCAATTGGACGCGATTACATTCAAAACAAAACTTTATTGTTCTATAAAAACTCCTCTTAATGCACATTTTTCTAAGTAAAATATTCATAAATTTTTTACATTTTTGACAGTTATTACATTTTTATCAATTTTACTTGTGGAGTGTTGCATCGGAGATGAAAAAAAAATGAGCAAGAAAATTACTTTTGGTTTCACACCCAACTTTGAGGCAGAGTTATTTTTGAGATATTTATAGAAGTACACATAAATGATCTTAAAAATTAGTTAATATATGATAAGAAAATGGTATAAATGACAGAAAATTAAACAGTCCTTGAAAATTTAACAATTTTCGTTTTAAAGACAAATGCATTCTGTTCACTTTTTTTTGGTAAAACAAATATCACATTCATAAAACAGATTGTATCCTTCAAGATCGGCGCAATTTTCTTGAGCCAAACCTTCCCAAAACCCACACTGAATCAGTCTTCAAAGGTTTCAACACAGATGAAGCAGTGAGTTTCTTGGTCATCTCTCTTCTTTTTGAGTTATCGGTTCCATTTTTGCTTCCATTTTCAACAAGTCTTTTATGGTGTTCCAGTTCTTTTTTCATCTGTTTCAGTCTTAGGTAGCTGTAATAAGTTTTAATCACTTGACTTTGAACTGATTAATTTACTACTTTTTTTTAGACGATTTCCCCCCATCAGTTTCCTCTTAACTGCACAGATTCTTTCTTTTTCTTCTTTCTCTCGTTTAAGATGGCTTTGTATTGAGTCAATGTGTATATTTCATATTTTGCCCTTAAACTGATATCTTCTTTAATACATTCTGAGATGCAGTTGCTTTGGAACCATCCTCAATAAAAGAGGAAGTTATGCTGTCATCTTCCAAGACTGTTAGCACCTTTTTCATCTGCTCGTTTGCAACTGGTTTTGAAGGACCGGGGGAAGTTTAAAATCTTGGTGGATGTGGCAGCACCATTGTCTTCTATAGTGATGATGGAGTTACTACTATTTTGTAATTGAGCGGCCTTAGAAAGCGAATTGGTGTAATCCAAATCATCGAAAACGTTGTGATTCAATGGACAAATACCTTAAATTAGAAACTTGACCATGAGAATATAATTCGTATCAACCTTAAATTGTGTATGATCCAGCCCTTAACACCTGTGTCCTATACAAACCGTTCCATTTCTGTCCGATGAGAATCGATTATCATGGAACAATACATCGGTTACCACATACGAATTAGTAAGGACGGCTGGCATTTCAGGAACAGGTGACGCTGCTATCGTTGCCACCAGATTCTTGGTTGCCCTTCTGGCGATGAATGGCTTGGCGCGGTTTCTCCACTAAAAGGCGATTTATGATTCAAAAACGTTCACCTAACGCTGAAATATTCTTGAACAAGTTGTTAAAATGAGTGTCTGAATCGATTTCTGAAAGACTCGATTCTGTCGTCGTATCAACTAAGTGCATGTGGTCCGGATAAAGGTCTTGGGAAAAGTTGGGTATATTTCCCAACGCCTTGGAAAAAGAGGTTATTTCTGGGTATAAGCATTTAATGTGGGACGCTCGAAAATGTTTTCAGAAATGTATCGAAACTTTTGCAAGACTTTTTTGGTTTTATTGTTTTTTATTTTTAAAGAAGTAACTTTTCTGTTTGTTAAACCTTTCATTTTTTTATGCGGCGGTGAATACCCAGTGAAATGGATGCTGCAAATTGGTTGGTTCTTTACTTTCAGAAATGAAACTATTACCAGTGTGAATATATATATATATATATATATATATATATATATATATATATATATAATTATTTTTTATTTATTCATTAAAAATATTTTTTTTTAATTTTTTATTGCAATTTTTTTTTTTGGTTTTTTAAATTATATTGCTTACCTTTGTTAGCTGCAGCTCCAGCTTATTTACATGGTTAGTTTTGACTTTCGTGCTGTGGATCATTGCACCCCGGCAGTTTGTTTTACTTAAGTTTTTATAAGTTTTTTTTAGAAAAAAATCATTTTGTTTTTAAAGACATAGGAGTTCTGCCAATTTTTTAAATACTTAATATGTCTGAAATTCTTATTGTGGATAGGTAGTTGAATAACGTCGAACAGGATCCACACAACGGGCTATTGGCGACCAAAGGGATAGATCCGAGGACAACACCTCGTAATTTTGAACCACGGTTAGATGATGATGATATTAACACCATCTTATTTTCGAAACTGCCATACCATGCCAAAGTGAGGACATTGTTATTAACCACGACAAAAGGTGAACCATGATTCAAAAACCTGAATACATTTTTCGACAGATGCTTTCATTATTTCTTTTGCATCCAAACATTGTTCGTGTAGATTTCAAATGTTTGCAAAATAGAATAATTAAATGTGGAACAGGTCTGTATGAGGGGGAAAATGTTTCAGCTGGGACGGTTTCCTAGATATTTTCAGAAATCAAAGAATAGTTACACAAGTTTTTATAGATTTCTTTGACAAAATACTCGTATTAAAAATAATGTTTGCAATATTTTTGTTACGTCATTTCCCTTCTGCATGATACCCGAATTAACTTGAAATAGATGTCGCCTGATTTTTAACGTTTCCCCCTTCGTAATAATTAGAAATAGAATAAAATAGTCACTTAAAGTGCAAAAGGTCGTTTGTCAAAAAGTTTCCATCTGGTGGCAAAATCTCATGACATCAGCTGATCCATTAAAAGTTACAACCAAATTAATGTAACAAAATAGAATAAAATCACAAGGGAAAGGATTAGTTTTTGCTCTCCTGAAAAATGTAGCTTTTAGACATACTACCTTTTGCACTTTCAGTGAACAAAGGTAGATTATTTCTACAAAAGCAAAATATTTTTTCTCGAAATGAGTAACATGTGATATAAGTCCAAAAACACATAGCAGTATCTATTATTATTTCTAAAGTATCGAGAGTGTAGCCGTTGGTTGTTTTTCTACACATTTATGAAAATAAAGCCAGTTTCTTAATGGATGCATGTAAAATAGTAATTTCAAAGCCTTTTTGTTATTTATATATTCCCTCATAGATCATCCTCGAACTCCAGAAGAACATCATATCCGAGAAAGTTTGTTTTTTGCTTCTAATAGCTTTTATTGAGTGTACTTGACTGTAAAATTCAAGAGCATTACAAAACATTAACTTTTATTGAAATTATTACTTAATGTTTAGCGCCTTATTATATATGCACCTTACCAGGCCATTATAACATATGCACTTTACCAGGCTGATCAAGGGTATGCTTCCATAAATCCCGGACACATGGCTTACGATTTTCGAAAACACTTCCACTTAAACAATAAATTTCGAAAGTGCTTTAATAATCTGTTATCCGAGTGCAAAGTTGAAAAAACAATTTAAAGTTCACGCACATAAAATTCACACAGAAAAAACAAGAAAAGTGTTTTATTGACGTCCTGAGCGAGAGGAGTTGGTTGAACCACGGGTTCAACTCCTTCTTTGCCGGGTCATCAAGAGGGATAGATTTTCTCCTGCTCCATCCCTCCTGACGGAAAACGAGGATCGAGGACATCCCGTTTGAAGAGGACAATCGTTTCTAACCCCAAACTGTTTCTGCGTATTTTTGCAAAAAAGTGAAATACATTTTAACTAGCCTCCTCTTCTTTATCTTAAATTGAGAAGTTCAAGAAATTTAGAAGAAGTTTAAATTGCAAAGTTCCCCAATACCACTCTTCGTCTAAATACACATGGATGGACACATCAATTTTGACATTAATATGGGCATGTTACATTTTCACAATTAAGTTTTAAACGTCTACGATATATGGCAAAACACAATGTTTACAAATGTACTACTTAAATAATAGTATGAAATGTATTAAGTAGAGCTTAACTTTTAACTTGCAAGAAGTAAAGTAGAACTGTTAAATTTAAAAACAACAAACTCGAACTGTTAAAAAGCGGTACAATTGCGGGACAACTGTCAGTGAAACTGAACTAGATGAGAACACTTCACAAACTACGGACTAACGTACTTAAAGTAATGGGGGACAGGTTTGGATAATCAACGGGATAATTACACTATATTTGTGAGGATAAATGATTTGAGGTTCCTATTATGTTTTCGGTGCTGATGAAGTCCGAATTAGTTGATTAACTTCAATGACTATAACGGTTTATATTTGGTCTTCAAATGTAATAATCATTTGTACACTTTTAAAATCGAATTCTCCTTTACAATCTATTTATTAATGAGTAACATATTTGCACCTGTGTGGTGGTTTAGTCATGCGGCCATTAAACCAGTTGAAATCTTTGAACTGGAAAACGAAACGTTACCTTCCCGATTCAAATAATTAAGTTCATCAGGTATTGCGCGACCCTAATCACTGGATGGGCTTGAGGGACATTTCCTCTTGAAAATGTTCTTCCTCTATTCAAGATAGCATGTGAGATTTCCTGTATCATTTATACTAATTACATTAGAAAATCCATGTACACCCATCATACTGTTTAAGAACGGTCTGAATCAATTATCACTTTAAAATCTGAAGAAAAATAAGTATTTCTATGTTCAGATCCCCGACCCGTTTCTTAACGATGACCCCGGTGATTGATTGAACGTCGAGCAAGGGAACGAAAAAACGCCGTCCAAATAGAGCGAGCACAAGCACTTGCTTTCCTTTGATGTACCGACAAGAAGCGGATCATTTTGCTCGTGCTTAAACTGCTCAATTCACCGTCTACACTGAACGAACTGTCAATCAAACCTGTCTCCGGGGTTAATCAATCATCCATGTTTTGCTCGGCTTCTCCGGTGTGGACGGGGCTTTACTGTGGAAGCAATACAACAGAAACCAAAATTGCAATAAAATCTTTAAGAAACAATTTCAAATTTTGGAGATACTCCGAAACTTGCCAACTAAAACACCGCCGTGTAGAGGAAGCTGATGTACGTCAAATCCGTCGTGGCTGAAATGTCCTCGCGTTTGCGTGGTGTGTAAGTTTGAAGTGTGGTGCTAGCTCAGGTGTTGCCTCGTTAACTGACCGTGGTTCTGTTCTCGGGTGTTTCCTTCGGGATTGATTCCAGACCGTCGTCAATAGCCCGTTGTGTAGCTAGTACGTCTAGTACGACGTAAATTGGATGCTCTGTTTCCCCCTTAAATTTATTTGGTTTGTTTCCGAAAACACTTGACCTTTAGGAAAGTAGGACAATTTCAGTAGCCTTTTCTTAGTATTATTTCTTATTTAGTAGTATTTTTTAGTATTCAATGGTTACAGCAGGGCTCCTAACACGTCACCTTTTGTCACTTTTTTGACTTTTTGTCACCTTTTCAGGGGTTTTAAGTTTTAAATTGTATTTGGAGAAGAAAGATTTTTGGTGCGCAATTAAAAAAAATTCATTTCTTCTAAAAAAACCAGGGTTCACACGAATTCAATTTCGAAATGCGCGCTGCGTTCCTCTGCAAGAACGGATTCAAAAACGTACCGTTTCATCTGTAAAAAAAAAATTTTTAATACGTAAATGTTTTACGTTTTTATACGTAACATAAATTTTCCCACGGAGAAATAGCTATCAGTAAAACGAAGCGGCGAAGTTTAAGGGAAGCAGGGCCATCTGCATGTCCGACCCCTCTTACCTAATTACCTAACTTAAATGATAGAGCCGTGAGTGGCATTTACGACTAACATTTTCATTTCATAGTACGGTATGGAGTATCATTTGGCGCAAGATAGATATCACCGATTGACAGGGTCGAACGAAAGGAGGGAACCTTCTAGGAGGTCAGACGCTGACAGCTCGTTAAATGGTGATCGATGGCAGTGGTCACTTAAAAGGGGGGATAACGTCCATCAGGCTACTTGAGTAATAAGTTGGGTCACCGCTCGTCCCTGGGGCTGCCCCCTGGTTAGTTTAGATCCTGGGTACTCCCTTGTAGTATAACATGAATGTTAGCATTGAAGTCAGTGTTTGGAATCCTCAAAGAACTAGTGAAAAAGCCTATTGATTCCAACATTCTGGCCTTTCTTTTGCACACGGACTCGTTTCCCCCCCCCTCCTATTTAAGAAGTCTGAGTACGCCACTGGGGCCGAGAGGTTTGCGAAGAACGACACATGAAAAAATCTCTCATGTTTCAGTTACAGCAACTTAATAGATGTTGAACTTGGAGATATGTCGAATATCGACTAGATTTTGAGCGAAAGGTGCTCACGTCGAACTGTACGGATCTATTGGAAAAACAAGCTTGGTTTTTATTGTTATGACTTTTCTTTATCAAGAAAACATTTTATGTAGTCGTGTTTATTAGTCGTATTTCGTTTTGGAAATATGTCTACTAATTAATTTTAATTTATCTTCTCAAACTCGTCTTTGAACAGTGGTTCGTGAAGGTGGTGACTTCAAAGAATGGTTTTTAGCAGCTGCAAAGAAAGGAAATTAAGTGATTCTTTTTCCACATCACCCAATGGGGTAAGAATCCAGACGCGTCTTTTTTTAAGAGGTATCGCCAAGAGCCCTGTCCTTTGTGCAAAAAAAAAAAAAAAACTTACCTTCTTACTTTTTGATTGTCCGGCCCCTCTTAGACTTTCTATCCTAATTACAAAAATGTACTTGCTGTTGAGCTTCTGAGGAATTAACAATAAAATCTTATAATTTTTAACGACTAGGGGGCTCCGCCTCCTGCTCGGTAACGCTATCAATTCCCCGGTTATTGCTACGCAATCCCATTTGGTTTGCTTTGAAAACCAACACTCCTTTCGCAAGCGTCTTGGTGAGGGTCAGGTGTGAATGTGTTTTGGCTCCGCTATCCAACACGCGAAATAAAGGCTTGCTTGCTGAGCAAGTTCTATTTATAAGGAATTAGTCCCAACGCCCGATATGACACAGGCCTGTCGCCTCATTCTTTCCCTAAAGGAGAATCGTCATTTGACCGTGGTTCAAAATTACGAGGTGTTGTCCTCGGTTCTTTCCCTTAAGGGACTGATCCCGGACCGTCGTCAATAGCCCGTTGTGTTGCTCTAGTACGATGTTAACTAAAATTACCATTACCCTAAAGGAGAAAAAAAAATTATTGAAGGAATCAGTCCCACCACCACCCGACATGACACGGGCATGTCGCCTCATTCCTTTCCTAAAAGAGAAGAAAAAAATAAATTATTTAAGGAATCAGTCCCACCACCACCCGACATGATATGTGCCAGGACTCGAAATAAGATTTTGAAGCTGGCGGCAAATATTGCTGTGACCTTTTATAAGCTGGCAGAAAAATCTATTCAGCTCATGGCAAAACCTAAAATTTTAATAATGACGGTAAACTGCAGTTGTCAATTTTTCAGTAAAATTTAAAACCATTGAATGAAAATTGCAATGAGGAGAAAAAAATTGTTCACTTTTCTGGTAAACTTTCTGCAATTTCATATGAAACCCTAAAATATATCCGAAATAAAGAGAAAAATAATATACTGTTGATACACACGTTTATTTCCTTAATATCAAGTTTACGAAGTCATCAGTCAATAATTTAGGCTAGAGAAAATTAGAGTTGTTTCGTATCTACATAGCTAAAAGCAAGGTCTGCAAGGATGCACGAAACAATTTCTGAACTGCTCGGTCAGCCTTAAAATCTGAAAGCGAAAGACCATCCGCACTTATCCTCATTAAAACCCATAGTTTTTTTCTTAACATTTTTTTCAATGGCTGGTATTTGGAAAGAAATAGTGAAACATTTTCTATCTCAAATGCTCGCAGCAAAACTTGCCGTGAGAACCGTTGATCGTCGCGACAATTTAAGCTAAGCTCACGCCATTTGACGTGGTTGCCGCGACTTATTTCGAGTCTTGACACGGGCTCATTCCTTTCCTAAAAGAGAAAAAAAAAAAGAAATTAAGGAATCGGTCCCACCACCACCCAACATGACACTGGAATATCGCCTCACTCCTTTCCTGAAAGAGAAAAAATAAATTATTCAAAAAATCAGCCTAACTACTACCCGACACGACATGTGGATGTAGCTTCATTCCTTAACCCTGAAAGAGAAAAAAAATGGTGGTACCATGTAAATTTCGTAATTATCTGTTGTGTAATTTCTCGGGAAACCGCCTTACAATCGAGAGAAAAAGCGAGTTTCCAATCCTGTAACTGCGGCAGTAACTTTTTTTAATATGAAGAGATAAATATTTTCTTGTATTATCCCATTATGCAATTGTATATGAACTTTCTAAAACTTACAGTGTCAAAATCATCTATCAAAGTTGCATCGTTTAATTTTTGATATGCGAAGTAACAAATAAAAACGCCACAGTTAATATCGTCTTTTTGATTTACATGAGAAGGTAAAGAAAATGACCAATGTTTCGGAGATTTAAAAAATGAATCAAACATTTCCCTCCACTTTTTTATCAAATCAGAAAATTTTTTACTTGGAATTTCATTCAGAGGATCATAAAATTCAAAACAATATTTTTCTATATTAACAATCAGTAACAACCAATGACTATCTATGTTAACAGGGAAAAAAATATTTGATTTGAGTGAGTCACCACTTTTGAAGAACTTAAATCCTTTGTTGTTATTTCGTGAAAGTGATGTGGACGAGAGTGATTCAATAAACATGAAATTTTTGGAGTTTTCTGTTAGTTTATAGAAGAAGGAATCTACAATTGTGTCATATAATCACCCTTTCCTAAACCACTCTGATGTTTCCAATAAAACGTTTTCTTCATCAGGAGTTATATTGACGTCTGGTGATTTTAACATAAAATTTGAGATATCAATACTATTTACTTTAAATACATTATTTGACACATTATTTCTATCGACGTAATCGAATTTTAAAAAGTTACATACATCTGATTTCGAGAATTCATCAAATTTCATATTGTTGAATTTTTGGTATGTTTTTCTCGCGGTTAAAGTTTTATAAATATGCTGTCTAAATTCACATGTGTCAAACGCCTTATTGACATTTGAATTACTGATTAATTGATGCACATAATAGCATAAGAATACACCACAGTTAACATTATCTTTTTGTAAAATGTGTACTGGATGAACAATACTCCATGCATTGGTGGCGTTATCTAATTTATTTAAAATGGTCCTGCACGTTTCTAGACAAATCAGAGCAGTTTGGTCATTACAACTACCCCGTGAGTCAAAAAAATAAATTACTTTTTGTCTTTTACTTATAAAGATTAGGACCCAATGACAATTGTTAATACAAATCGGAATAAATACGAATTTCGACAGTGTACATATATTCCTAGCCAAAATCGGTTCAAAATCAATTTCAGAAAAAATTAATTGTGAAATAGATGAATCGAGAAAAGAAAAATAAGCGTTTTGTTCACACAACGAAAATATATACGCATCTATAATTACGTCATACACCCAGCTTTTCACGAAATCTGGAAAATTAGACGTGATAAAATGTTCTTCTCTTTCATTAATGTAAGGATCTAGAGATTTCAAGACACAATAGTTTAAGACATATGGACCTACATTATATAGTGATGGAGTTCCTGTTGTTTTACACAAATTTGAAGTGAAAGATTCGACACTAATTTTAGATTTTTTAGAAGGAGATTCATACAAATACGGGATGTCATCGGTATCCTCAATACTAAAATACTGATCTACCCTTTTTGACTTATCTAAAGGTTTTTTCGTATTTTTACGCTTTTTACTCGTTCTATAAAACTGAATTTGCTTAGTAAGCTTCTGATTTGGAAATACTAAACTCACAATTTTCAGCGTGTAAGTTAAGTATACCGAGAACTGCACAAAAAATTGATAGTATTTATTTATAGTCGTGTTTTTAAGAATTCGTTTGAGCAAACGAATTCTTGTGCTCAGATTAATTTAAGCTTTCAACAACCCAATATGCCTTGTATTGTACTAATTTAGTGACATCACGAACACAAAAGTAAAGGACATAAATTTTACCTCATTTTGACAAAAGGGAATTTTTATAACATTGGTAATATCATTAGGAGAACAAAATTGATGTAATATAGCTTTCAAAAGATCACCGTGGAACAATAGAGAAAACAGTGCTGATGCAGTTATTAGAATAAATTTGTAGGGTTTAAAACGTTTTTCCTCTTCAGTAAATCCTAAACTAAAAATTAGTTATGCTTATCAAAAATAACAGAAAGTAATATTCCCCCAGAAAGGTCATCGGTTCACAATTCTCAAGTATCCAATCTTTCCATAGTCAAGTGTGCTTCAAAATAACCCACTTTGTACAACATGACACTTATTTTGGTCTTGGGGGGGAATTTGGAGCCGTTGTTCACCCCCTTAAAAACAATCTGGCCGGGAGATCTGCCCGATAGATAGCTGATATTTACGACCTTCGCGAACTTTCATCCCGAGGCATGCATTTTGTTAGCCCTGTTTTGAATCATATATCGCTTTTTGTGAATCCAACACGCCAAGTCCTTCCTCGCCAGATTCTCGAGAGAAGGCGGGGGGAGGGCACTCCCATAGGGAAAGCATGGATAGGAATTGAGGACATGTGTTGCCACCGGGATTGTTGCCCTTCTGAATGGGCGCCTTGGCGATGAAAACCACTCTCCTCTTGGCTACTTTTCGTTCATCTTAAATGTTGGTAACCATGTTTGTTTCTGAATGTACGAGGGATGGGGACAAGAAAGAAATATATTCTTTTCAGACTTCCTGGAACTTGATTCAACAGAACAGGGACTTCGAAATGGGAAGAGGATTGCATCTTCGGCATCCGAGGAAATAGAAAATGCTCAATTTGTTAAGACAATTAGTTTGAATTAGTTACTCACCATCATTATGAGAGAATGACACATTATATTTATACGATATTCATGATAAATTTCTTTCAGAACGAAACATTTCTTTATTGCAAATCCCATTCAGCGGTGGGGACAGCGGAAACCCAGCTGGCAGAGTCGCGGATTAGCAACCAGAATCGCGAGTTCGAGACTCGATCGAGACTAATAATATTCCCACTTTCCAGTGATAATATTATTATACTGTTATTTTTGATTCGCATAACAAATTTTTAGTTTAGGATTTACTGAAGAGAAAAAATGTACTAAACCAACAAATTTACTCTAATAACTGGATCAGCACTGTTTTCTCTATTGTTTCACGATGAGTTTTTGAAAGCCATATTACATCACTTTCGTTCTTCTTAATGATATTATCAATGCAATAAAAATTCCTTTTTGTCAAATTGAAGTAAAATTTAAGTTCTTTACTTTTGTGTTCGTGATATCACTAAATTAGTTCAACACAAGGCATATTGGGTTGCTAAAAGCTTAAATTAAGCTGAGCACAAGAATTCGTTTGCTCAAATGAATTCGTAAAAACTCAACCATAAATATTATCAATTTTTTGTGCAGTTCTCGGTTTACGTAACTATTACATTGAAAATTGTGAGTATACTAACAAGAAATTAAAGAAAGAGCGTAAAACTAGTTGACCATTGCTAACGAATTTGGTTTGGTTTGCCAAACGACAGCTCAATAGACCGGGACGTACAAATACGAACATCTTCGACCGGGATTCGAACTTAGAGCCTGTTGAACCAGTGACACTGATACAATAGCAAAATCTTTTAAAGTATTGTGATATTCTTGTAAAGTTCATGTGAATGTTCAATTTAGAAACGAGCTTCATCGCAGAAGGGACATGTAAACGAAACTAATAAGCAAGGATCTGTGGCCTCAAGTGCATTCCAAACCACGACGAACATCCATGTCAAAACGGGATTCGAACCCAGAGCTTGTTGAACGAAAGGTCAAGGCACCGACCCCTCGGCTGTCACTACCAGCTGTTTAATTACCTTTATAAAACTACAAATACATAACGAAGAAAATAATTATTGTTCTAAAAACTGGTAATGTGCTTATCGAATATGCGTTAATTCATATTCGCTAAAAATCTCTACATATACATAAAAGTCTATCTCTGCAAGATCGTCATATCTCACCGCCTCACCGCTCAATGTTTAGCCGTCAGAGAGCGCAGAATTGATATTTATTTTTAGTACATTTTATTCTACTTTTATCAGTGGCTGATTAAGCGGTACGCGGACTAAGCGGCCGCGTAGGGCCCCGGAATATCAAAGGGGCCCCGAGGTCTGAAAATGTATTTTCATTAGGGTTCGAGGAAAGTTGTGACCGGTAAAAAGTGATTGCAAAAACGCAGAAGATATAGTCCAGAAAGATGCCTCGATAGAGAAGACATCGAAGTAGTAAATAATATAGCTTTATGGTCAACAATATTAACAGATGCTGTTATTGACCATATTCTTAGTAACAAACCAAAAAATATCGGGAATATAGAGAATTTGAAATCAGTTTATAAAGACATAGATGATGTGAAAAAGAGGACTTTCTTATGATAATTTTTACAGAAAGAAATAAAATGGAAAAGAGAAATTGGTTGATATTTTCAGAAACAAGAAAAAGTGTCTACAGCTACCCTTGCAAACTTTACTCAACATCAAGTCTAAATCAATAACTGGTTTTCAAAATTGGAGATCAATTACTGTTTTTTTACCGGACTACGAAGTTTCGAAAGAACATGTCAGTCATCTGTACTATGTATAAAAGATCAACAAAATTCATTAGAATTGCTACTCAACTATTACAGAAAAAGAAGTATGTTACTGGAGAGGTGTGTTGAATAGAATTATATCAACAATACAATTTTTGAGCCGCTTAGGAATAGTATTTACGATGAAAGTAAATAATTCAATGGGAAAGGAAATTATTTAACCTACTTGGACTCCTGATAGGTTGGAAGTTACACCTACAAAAATATACCAACAATGGACGAGGAAATATAAACTATTTATCTCATAATATTTGAGACGAATTTGTAGGTCTTATTTGCAATCAAGTAAAAGCTGAAATAATTGAAGGAATCAAGTGTGCGACCTATAGTATAATTGTTGACTATATTCCCGATGTTTTGCATGCCGATCTACTAACTTTTGTGGTACGATGTTTCATACCTGTGATGTTTCATAATATAAAGGACGTGTTTGTGGAATTCATTCCCATAGATCATATAACAAGAACATCAAAGAACAAAAAGTTTTGAAAACTTTAATAAAATTAGGAGTGGATATTGAAAACTGTCTAGGGAAATCAGTTGGTAATGCTTCTAATATGTCATGGAAGTACTCAGATTTGCAAGAACATATTAAAGAACATAGCCCAAGTACGGTTTTTATTCTGTGTGCTAAATCATTCCTTAAACTTAATTGGAAATTTCTCTGCAGAAAGTTGTAGCGCTGCAATTCAGTAATGTGTTTGTGAAGAATTTATTCACACTTTTTTCATCGTCAACCCATCGCTTGAAAATTTTAAATGGTGTAAACATTCCGTCTCAGTAAAAAGAGTTTCTAATACAAGATGGTCAGCAAGAGCAGATGCTGTATTAACTATGAAACTTGGTTTCACCCATATAAAAGAGGCTTTAACTGAAATATGTAATTCGGAAGAAGAAAAAAAGTTACTATAGTGGAGGCGACTTCGCTTCTGCAGAAAATGGACAAATATGAAATCGCCCTAATGACAGTTATTTGGAATACTATTTTACAAAGAATAAATGCTACTAGCTAATCACTGCAATCAGTGTGCAATGCGAACTATTGAGAAAGAATCTATCCTACTGAAGGGTCATTAGAAAATTTTATAAATAACTTCAGAGAAAAATTTGAAAAAGAGGTAACTGATTTATCAGGGCTATCTTTTAACGTGGAAGATTGAAAACCTCGCAGACAAAAAAAAAAGATAAAATGTTTTTGGATGAATACAAAAAAGTCGGACATGTGAATTTACAATAAGAAAAAATTCCAGAGTCAATTCATTTTGTGTCATATGTGATTACACCAAGGCAGAATTATTTCAAAGAACTCAGACGGATGAAGTTGTAGTGGAGCCTTTTCGAATATTTTTGTTATTGGGATTTATCAATAGAAGAAAAGAACACGATCAAAAAGTTGAAGGATATTTACAAAATTGACATTGATGTTTGTACTTTTGAAGATGAATTTGACCATTTTTTGATATTTCTAAAGAAAATGATGACACCATAAGAACCACACCATACATCTATCGAGCCGCCAAAGAAATGTCTTGCACATTTCCGAATGATGAAATAGCATTTAAAATTTTTTTTAACAATTCACTTATCTAATACGTCAGTAGAAAGATCGTTTTCTGTTTTAAAACGTGTAAAAAATTATTTAAGGAGCATTATGGGAGAAGAAAGATTAAATACTATGGCCATTCTGTATATAAAGCAAGAATTTTTAAACCGAATTGACACTGCCAAAATAATTGACGAATTTTAAGAAATAAGCAAGACGGAAAATCATGTAAAAAATGTTGTTTTGATAAATTTATCTAATGTCTTATGGTATGACATTTTTGATTACTTTGTTTTTGTAAATAACTTAGTGAGAGTTTTTTTTTCTTGAAAATGTTTTTTCTAAATTTAGTTTGAGGGCACCGAAATTTTACCGCTTGGGGCCCCCACTTGACTTGATCTGCCACTGACTTTTATACTTTAAAATCACTCTCCTGAAAAATCACGTTTTTTGAGATGCAAGATGCAATCCCCTTCCCTTTTCAAAGTCACTGTTGAATCACGTTCCAGGAAGTCTGAAAAGAATATATTTGTTTCTTGTCCCCATCCCTCGTACATTCAGAAACAAACATGGTTACCAACATTTAAGATGAACGAAAGGTAGCCAAGAGGAGAATGGTTTTCATCGCCAAGGCGCCCATTCAGAAGGGCAACCTTCCCGGTGGCAACACGTGTCCTCAATTCCTATCCATGCTTTCCCTATGGGAGTGCTCCCCTCCCCCCGCCTTCTCTCGAGAATCTGGCGAGGAAGGACTTGGCGCGTTTGATTCACAAAAAGCGATAAATGATTCAAAACAGGAATGACTAGATGCTTGGGCTCGGCGTTAAAGGTCAAAATGAGGTAAAATTTATGTCCTTTAGTTTTGTGTACGTGATGTCACTGAATTGGTACAACACAAGGTATATTGGGTTGATGAAAGCTTAAATTAAGGCCCATTGCTAACGAATTTGATTTGGTTTGTCATTACATTTTTGACACACGATAGCTTATTAGACCGGGACCTCCAGCTAAAAGTAGATTTTCTGAACCCCCCTACGAACATCTTCGTAGGGATTCGAACTCAGAGCCTGTTGTGAACCAGAGACACTGACACAATAGCGAAATGATTGAAAGTATTATGATATTCTTGGAAAATTCATGTGAATGCTTCAATTAAGAAATGAGCTTCTTTGTAGAAGAGACATGTAAACGAGGCTAATTAGACAAGGATCCAAAGTGGATTTCAAACCACGGCAAACATTAATGTCAAAGCGGGATTCGAACCCAGAGCTTGCTGAACCAAAGGCCATAGCACCGTCCCCTCGGCTGCCACAACCAGCTGTTTTAATTAACGCCTTTATAAAACTACAGATACATAACGAAAAAAATTATTATTATTCTAAAAACTGGTAAAGTTTTTTACACGAATTATGTGTTAATACATATTCTCTACATATAAAGAAGAATTGGCAAACACAGAAGAGAGACAAATGTACACCGCTTGACCAATCAAAATCAATCCATATATAATTTGGTACACATATCATTTAGAGCCATACGGGTAGCCTAGTCTACATATTAACCCCGTTCTATTTGGCCTACTTGAGCAGAGGTGGCTAAAAACAATTCATAATCCCATAGGAATAGCATTGAATATTATTACTATTGCGGTAGGCAACTCAGATTATTTTACCAATATTACTCGAATTTCAAGCTATCAATAATTTATAAATATTTGACTAATGGTACGAAATGATTTAAAACATTAAATTTTGATTTACCTACATTTTGTTAGCAAACGAGTCTATCTAACGCGAAAATCTCAGCTCAGGTGTTGCCTCTTCATCTGACCATGTTTCAAAATTACGTGGTGTTGTCCTCGGACCTTTCCCTTAGGGGACTGTTCCCGGACCGTCGTCAATAAACCGTTATGTTGCTCTAGTAGGACGTTAATTAAACGATATTCTACTAGAAGAGGTACACTTATAAAAACGATCCGTGTCATAGTAAAACGTCAGTAAAATTGTCGGAAAATCATGTGCTTGGGCTTACAGTTGATATTATTCTTTCTATGCACCAATATAAAATTATATAAACAATGTAAAGAATCATAGGCACGTAATTTTGAACCACGGTCAGAAGACGGGGCAACACCTGAACTGGTACCCTACTCTCCAAACTTATACACCAACCCAACGTGAGAACTTTCGGCCAATACAGATTTAAGGTGCACCAGCCGCCTCTATACCATACACTTACAAATATCCATGCCCGGACCCGGATTCGAACCAGGAACCTTCCGATGCAGAGGCTAACACATTAAGTTGGTTCTTCAAAAAACATATTCTAAGTTAAACATAAAAAGCAAGTGAATAAAAATTTCACTTATATGCCGCGCAATTATTTATTTTTAATGTTTATAATGCCGTGCAATAGCCATAAAACTTAAAGCTGCGATTTCTCGTCATCAACAAATTCAATTATCTTATTCGAACTGAATGGGGGGGGTTGAAAAACCAACTCCCCCTGACTACGCATATGAATTAATGTACCATGGTTTCATTGATTACATTTATTTATTACACAAGTGAAGCATTAATTAAAATTAAGTTATGAATAGTTAATATAGAAGACAATGTTACACAACTGGGCTGTATAAGTTTTGGCAGGAAGGATATTTTACGAAATCTGAATATTGTATAGGAAACAATTATTCTTTTATTTCTTGGTCATTAATATTTATACAGTGCTGTTCTGTTGAACAGACAATTTCAAAACATAGCAAGAATCTCTTAACTTCCAAAGAATAGGGCGTCGCTAGTACGCCCTCGAAACAACGACCAAACTCTTCTCGAGTCTGTCAGAGTCCTCTCTCGCAGACCCAATCCTCCCTGCAGTAAGCCTCGAAGCTCCCGACCGTGGGAAAAACCCTTGGGCAGTTATCCATCGTCTCAAAACTCCAAGAGGCGAGCTCCCCCGTCGTTTCAGTTCTATTCCAACAGAGGGGCTAGCCAGCCATTGTCCGACAAAGAACGATTTCAGCCGGCTAGGCGACTGGAGAAACAAAGAGGTCCCCTTTTATCACTTCGCAACATTATATATATATATGCAAAATTGATTTTCTCACCTGAATGGAGGGGTTAATGTTCTTTACAACGCCCCCTCTGATTACGCATATGTAAAGTTCATTAACTAATTTGTATACACCGTTTGTTACTCTTATGGGATCATTATCACTAGGGCAACTTTTTTGTTGCAGTAAAAATGAGAAAAGTTGCATTTGTCATTCCCTAAAGTTGCATTTATGGAAATAAAGTTGCATTTATTTTTGATACACTAAATTCTAAAATAAATTATTCGTAAAAAATGAAAAATATATTGACAATTTTAGTCGTGTATAACAATATTATAATACATTCTTAAATACAGAGAAACATTGAATGGCCGATCCTTGGCCAGTAATTTCTTTAACATTGAAAAACTGCGCTAGCCGCATTAAAATAATGTGCTATATTATATAGCAGAAGCGCCAAATCCTTTCGCTCAACATTCAGCGGATTTTGAAACGTCATATCTACAAGGCGAACAGCATATTTATGATTGACACTCACCTCGCAAACTCTGCAGTCGATTAAGCAAGTTTTCTCTGCATTATCAAGGGTGCCAACTGATGTGTTAAAAGTACTTCTTGCCATTTCACTTTTGTCTGTTAGGACAAACAGCTTCTTTCCATTAACTTCTTGTTTGATCGCAATACTTCGGCGTTCGCAAGATCAGACACACGTGATCGAAGATTTGGTTCAGAGGGCAAAAAATAAAATAGTAACTTCATATTAATTAATTTTAAGCTAAATTTTAAAAAGTTGCAGGTGGTTGCATGTATGCAAAAAGTTTCATTTATGCAGAAAGTTGCATTTATGTTGCGGTTATAACTCAATTACAATACACCCCATGAAGGAGGAATTTTTGTTTTAGCATTTTACATGCAGCGTAGAACGTGTGAAAAAAAGTTGCATTTGTTGCAAAAAGTTGCCCTAATTACCACGGAAACTTCAGCTGTACCACAAATTCTCACAACTAATGTCTTATCAACTGCTCTGTAAAAAGGTTACGTACAATTTATGAACAATCTTCAGACATATTTTGTCGAGCGATAATATCAGAAATACAATTATAATGAAGGCTGTAATGGCGTTGAACAGAAAATTTTCTGGCAATGTTTTTTCAAGAAAATATCAATATGAGCAAAGTGTGTTTAGCATTTCTTTGATGCCTTTGCTTGTACTAATAAGGGTAAACAGATTATTTGTCACAATCTTCTGTTCCATCCTCAACTAGACCTTGTCGCTCCATCAAATATATTTTTGTCAAGTAATTAATAGATTTAACTACTAGGAAGTTATTAATGTGCAAGGTACTTTAAAGTTGACTGTTGTTTGGATAAAAATCACTAAATATTAAACAGGGAGTACTAACGATAGAAACACCGCTCGTAGATTTTTTCTTAGAAATGTGTGTGCTTAGTATTCTGCTGAAATAACTGAGCTGCGTACCCGCAATAGTAATAATACTCAATGCTATTCATATGGGATTTTGAATTGTTTTTAGCCACCATTGAACAACTAGGCCAAATAGAACGGGGTTAATATGTCGCTCACTCCTTTCACCAACTTCATATCTCGAAAAACGTGATTTTAAAGTTTAAAAGTAGAATAAAATGTATTAAAAATAAATATTACTTCTGCGCTCTCTGACGGCTAAACATTGAGCGGTGAGATATGACGATCTTACAGGAATGTACTATTCTTTCAGGGCTTTCTGAATACAGGATGGATAAAAAAAAAAGAGATGTGGATTGATTTTGATTGGTCAAATGGTGTAGATTTGACTCTCTTTATTTGCCACCTCTTCTGTATATGTATAAATTTTTAGCCAATATGTATTAACACATATTCGCTAAGCACATTACCAGTTTAAAAAATAATAATAATTTTCTTCGTTATGTATTTGTAGTTTTATAAAGGCGTTAATTAAACAGCTGGGAGTGGCAGTCGAGGGGTCGGAGCCTGTAGTTCAACAAGCTCTGGGTTCGAATCCCGTTTTGATATGAATGTTCGTCGTGGCTTGGAATCCACTTGAGGCCACAAATTTTTGCTAATTAGTCGTCACTGATTACGAGGTGTTGTCCTCGAATCTTTCCCTTCAGGGACTGATCCCGGACCGTCGTCAATAGCCCGTTGTGTTGCTCTAGTACGACGTTAACCAAAATTATCATTACCTTGCTAATTAGTTTCGTTCACATGTCCCTTCTACGATGAAGCTCGTTTCTAAATTGAAGCATTTACATGAGCTTTACAAGTATATCACAATACTTTCAATGATTTCGCTATTGTATCAGTGTACCGGGTTCAACAGGCTCTGAGTTCGAATCCCGGTCGAAGATGTTCGTATTTGTACGTCCCGGTCTATTGAGCTGTCGTGTGACAAACCAAATCAAATTCGTTAGCAATGGTCAACTAGTTTTACACTCTTTCTTGTTACTAAACTCTCAATTTTCAGCGTATGAGTTACGTATACCGAGAACTGCACAAAAAATTGATAATAGTTATGGTTGAGTTTTTACGAATTCATTTGAGCAAACGAATTCCCGAATTTAGCCCCGAGCCCAAGCATCTAGTCATTCCTGTTTTGAATCATTTATCGCTTTTTGTGAATCAAACGCGCCAAGTCCTTCCTCGCCAGATTCTCGAGAGAAGGCGGGGGGAGGGGAGCTCTCCCATAGGGAATGTATAGATAGGAATTGAGGACACGTGTTGCCACCGGGATTGTTGCCCTTCTGAATGGGCGCCTTGGCGATGAAAACCACTCTCCTCTTGGCTACCTTTCGTTCATCTTAAATGTTGGTAACCATGTTTGTTTCTGAATGTCCGAGGGATGGGGACAAGAAACAAATATATTCTTTTCAGACTTCCCGGAACGTGATTCAACAGTGACTTTGAAAAGGGAAGGGGATTGCATCTTCGGCATCCGAGGAAAATAGAGAATGCTCAATTTGATAAGACAATTAGTTTGAATTAGTTAGTTACCATCATTATGAGAGAATGAAACATTAAATCTATACGATATTCATGATAAATTTCTTTGGGAACGAAACATTTATTTAGTGCAAACTCCATGCAGCGTTGGGGACCGCGGAAACCCAGTTGGTAGAGTCACGGATTAGCAACCAGAGTCGCGAGTTCGAGACTCGATCCAATCAATGACCGTAGTTGAAGTGGGGGCTAGTGCACATGAAACTGTCCTGACTTCAAAGGTCCTCACATTGGTGTGGTATGGACATTAGGAGTAGGTCGAGTTCACTTACAAAATTGAAGTTATGCAAAATTAAATGTTTTTTAACCTTTACACATAATTTAAAGATTAATAAAATGTTGATATTTTGGGAAAAAAATAACCTTTTAACATTGGAATTGGATAAGGTGTTGGAAAATCAACTCTGTATAAAAAATAGATGTATCCTATTTTTCTATAAAATCTGGTTTGAAATATTTCCACTCTTTCACTATTTGAACACTTCAAAGGTCCAGAACGTGAACGGGATATCACGATGCTATTCGAACTTTAGTGCTTCGGAACGGGCACGTATGTCTGAGTTGAATATTCTTTCTGAGAACAATTTCTTTCCTTGTACAGTCAGCCAATTAAAAATCCGAACACAGGAACCATTTCAAAACATTAAGCTGTGGCATTTTTTTTTTACAATGAATAGTTTCAATTTCTTCGATTTTTTGGAAAAACATAATAGCTTAAATCAAATGGTTTTTTCACAATGTTGTACTCGGTGCTTTGGCTCAACAAGCTCTGGGTTCGAATCCCGCTTTGACATGAGTGTTCGCCGTGGTTTGGATTCTTGTCTAATTAGTTTCGTTTACATGTCTCTTCTACGATGAAGCTCATTTCTAAATTGAAGCAATCACATGAATTTTCCAAGAGTATCAAATTACTTTCAATGATTTCGCTCTTGTGTCTGTGTCCTTGGTTCACAACAGGCTCCGAGTTCGAATCCCTACGAAGATGTTCGTAGGGGGTTCGGAATCCTCTTTTAGCTGTAGGTCCCGGTCTAATAAGCTCTTGCGTGGTAAAAACTGTAGTGAAGAACCAAATCGAATTCGTTAGGAATTGACCTTAATTTAGCTTTAAGCAACCCATCACGAACACAAAAGTAAAACTACAAATTTTACCTCAATTTGCCAAAAAGGAATTTTAATTACATTGATAATATCATTAACTAGCAGAAATACCCGGCTTTGCTCGGGTTGATTTAATAATAACTTGATTGAAAAATCATCAATTATTTTTCATAAAAAAAATGTTAACATCATTTAAGTGAACAGGAAAAAAAAAAAAATTCCATTTGAACTTCTCTCCTTGCTTCTACAATTTACTTCGGACGCAAATATACATACATGTTGTATCCATCCATATAATCCATTTCATGTTCGTTGTACTTCTGCTGAAAGTTTTTTCTTTAATGTGACTGACTTTCTAATTTGCTTCTGACATGAATTGTTCAAAATACTTTATGTAACTGTCATTGTAAATGTATTTGACGAGTCCACAACAAATTGAATTGTACACCATGCTGTACATACATTTTTTTTTACTCTGGAAATAAATAAGAAAACTTCTTCAACAACTCAAATGTTTTCTTGACCAGCTTGTGGTTTAAACTATGGTCAGGTGAGCTAATTTTTATTTCAAACTCCAGGAACTTTTTTGCAAGAAAAACAAAAAACATTTGAGTTGTGTTTATGTTAAAGCATTTTGAAAAAAAACTTTTTACTTTGATCAATATGTAGTGGTTTAAGAATTTTTTACTCAGGTGAATCACCATCCAAATAGTCTTGCTTTATGCAATAACCTTGGTATAAAACAAGAGAACTCGGGCATCATTTGCCTTGAGCTGAGCTCAACTGCTCTCTCTCTCATGATAAATAGAGAAACCTGTGAAGCTACCACAAGTATTGAATACTATAGAAGTATTAGATGGAAAAGGACATTGCACTCCGAGGGAAATAAAATTGATAGAATGGAAAAACTACATGTCATTCAAAGGACCAGTCATTCGTTTTAGGATTGGGTTTAAACGGTAAAGATGTAATTTCTCTCGAAGATATGTAGGAAATACCTTTTAAGGTATATAAATGTGAAATGGATTTCCTGGTTGGATATTACCAAGACCTGGTAAAATAAAGCAATGGGGGAACGTTGTGTTCTTATTACTCAGATGAATATTGTTGTTTACATTAAGTATTACCAGGAAATGTAAGATATACAGGAATGCACTGTTATTCATTTACACATGTATGATAACTGATAGATTTGTTGTAAATAATAAATGCATTTAGTTTTGATATTCTAATAAGGTGTCCCTTATTATATTTAAAAATACACACATTTTTAAAAGCAAAACATCAAGAATAGTGTGAATTCAATCTGTTAATTCTTTTTCTACATTGGAGTTTGGTTGACAAGTATTATTTACTCAAGCAAAATTTTGTACGAATATAATATTTAAAAAAAACTTGACTGATTTAAAACAGGGTTGTTAAAGTATTTCGAAAAAACATACCCGATTAGATATTAACGCAGCCAAAAAGTAATTCCATTGGAATAGGATATTTCAAATAAATCACAAACTCCAACAGAATTTACCATTTAGCAAACACAAATATATTAAAGAATAACACAATCCATGTTTAAAACTCTTCATCTCAACATGTTCAATTAAAGAAAAACAAAATTGCACGCCCATCAGATACATGTCTCACCCAAATTGGATGAAAGAATTTTGAACGCTAAAACAAAAGCATCCATAATAGTGTATTTTGAACAAATACACTCTAAATGAAGCATATTCATATTCAAAAGCCTAAATTCCTATAAAAACTAACGTATAAAAAATGTAGAGAAAAGGGTATAACATTGTATTAGTATATAAAATTTTAACTTTAATGTTTTAGTATAATTTTTTAAGAGAAACTAACTTTGTAGTCAACACAAGAAATAAAAAAAGGTATTGTAAACAACAGGTATATATATATATATTACATTGTTTAAAACTCTTCATCTCAACATGCTAAATTATAACAGGGAAAACAATTTTAAACAAGAATACGAAAAACATTGGCTCAATTAATTGTATTTATGTACTCAAGTGCATTCAGAATAGTATTTAGCTTTGCACTTCCTACTATTGGCAAAACAAAACTTTGATTTGAATGACACTTTCTAATCGCACAGTACTAAAAAAACCAGAATTACTAAATTTAACCACAAAAATTACATATTCTTAGAACTGCTCGAGATGTTTACAGTTAATTACGTCAACTACCATAAAAAGTACAAATGTTAAATAAAAACATGAAAATCAATGCACATTAGGGTGGTCCAAAATTTCGAAGGTGAAAATATTTTAGGTCCTACCCTTCTATTTTGTTCCAATGTATTAAAAAATAAATCAGACAAAATTTGAAAACATTTTAATGATATTATGAGGTAGCTCAATGCAGATCAAGTTTGCATCATTGTTCACTAATGTTAAATTGTTTGCATCATTGTTCAATGGTGTTAAATTGTTTGCATCATTGTTCAGTAGTATGTTGTCAAAAAACCAAACTAACCACAAATAAAATTGCTATTGTAATCAACAAAAAATAATTGTATTATAAAAGCATCATTTTTATTTAAACGTCATTTTTATAAATTTGTCAGATCGCAAGGCTGTGTTTGTTGTTGCTGAAACGGTAAGGAGTTTGGGTTGTGAAGTGTATGACATTATCCTAAACAGTTCTATTCACCGAGAAAGAATGAAACACCGCTCTAATATGTTTCAGCAGCTGAAAACTGAAATCCAGGCACAGAATGCTAAATTAACAGTTCTCTGGGATGGTAAACTGTTACAAAACTAAACTGGGAAAGAAAAAGTCGATAGACTTCCTGTCATAGTATCTGAAAAAATTGTCCATCAATTACTTACAGTGGCCAAACTTGCGTCAAGAACCGGAGATCATCAAGCTGTTGCAGTTTATGCAGCTTTGCAGGACTGGGGCTTAGCTGACGAGTGTGAATACTGGCTAAAGCAATGGCACCAGTGTCTTACTGGAACAAAAAATGAACAAGACCCTACTATATTTGGCATGTGGACACCACATCATGGAATTGATTACTGGTGCAGTTTTTAATAAATGCATGGGATTCTCTTCTGTACCAGATGTACTTCTCTTTAAAAGATTCCAGGCCAACTGGGAGTTAATTGATAAGAATAAGTATAGGAATCAATAATAAGGACATTTGGGCCCAAGTGGCTGATATAAAGAACGATAGAATTAAACTTGCTGAAAATATGCTGCATGATTCCCACTCAAAAGATGATTATCGATAATTTCTTAAACTGATTTTAATATTTATCGGTAAAACCCCTTCTTGAGGAATCAGATTTATGGCACCTGGGGCAATGCATCACGCTAGATGGATATCAAAAATATTGTACTGTCTTAAAATATGATGTTTAGTTACCAGTTTATACCATCACTCCAACAGAAGAAAAAGGGTTGCAAAAGATACGTATATATGCAATACATGTGTATTTAAAAGCTTGGAAGACAGCTTCGTTACCTCAAAATGCACCATACAGTGCTTTTAATTTAATGAAATCTTTATTACAGTATAAAAAGATTGGTGAAGAAATAAGCAAAGTTACATCAGAAAAACTAGCCAATCACCTTTGGTATTTATCAGAGGATCTTGTGGCCTTAGCTCTTTCTGACTATCAAGTGCCTCATTGCATTAAAAGGCAAATGATAAAGGTTATGAAAGAAGAAAATGGAAAAAATAATCTTGCAAAACGTACTGACCTTAAGCTTAAAACTTTTATGGACATGAAATTTGAGGACTTTATAACAAAGCAGTCAGCTTTGTTATTTAAAAGAATGAGTTTACCTGATACATTCCTTCACACGTAGATCAACAAATCTGGGAGCATCAGGAAAATTATTACAAAGCACTAAAAATTATTGAAGGAATTCCAGCTGTTAATGATCTTTTTGAAAGGGGTATAGCCCTCATACAAGAATTTAATAGGAAAATAACACAAAGGGAAGACCAACTACAATTCTTGTCGCAGGTTATCAAAGAACACTCACCAGTTTATCTCGATTGCACAAAGCTGAGTTTAGCAGGCACTCGCACAAGCACACTCATTGCTGTTTAAATGTCACTTCTATTATTTTTAACTCACAAAATGCTAGAAATTTCAAGAAACTATAATTGTATGTTTTTTCTAGATGGAGTTTTGTTTCTTCTACATCTATAGCATAAAATAGAAAAACACGGAACTTTGAGGGTGTGGAGCTACCTTTAAATATTAAAATTATGAGCTCAAACTTCACAATAATTATTTTTTACATAAATAGAACCAAATAGGAGGGTAGGACCAATAAAAATCTTTCTTTTTTAAAAAAAGGCCTTTTTTGGACCACCCTAATGCACATGTGACACTTTTTGCATTTTGTCTTGCATCTTAAGATTGCTTTAAGTCTAAATTATCATTGTTGACAGCAGGTATTTAATCAAATTGGAAGCAATTTCATTCTAGCTTCATTGAAGACAGATTTTCAATTAATTTCACTAATTGGTAAGACACAATGTGTGATTTTTTGTTTTGAACTTTTATATATGAATCAGACCTTTTGTATGCAAAGCACTTCATTTTTTATTAATTCCATGGGAGACCAAAATTTATACTTTAAATTCAAATTAACTGGAAAAATTTCCAATTAAAAATTCCTCACTACACTTTCAAAACCTTGCAAGTCTTGATAAACATGTTTAGAAGCAATGAAACACTAATCCAAAAAATTAGATTCAAGAGATTTTGACAACAGTACACACTGAATTTTGGTACAAGCAATAATAAGTGTATCGATTTCAGTCACCAGCACAAACACTCTACATTTGATAGTGAATATTGATCAAACTGATTTGAACTTCCTTCAAATTAAAAATTGATTTTTAATGCTGAGTGAATGTTTTTGATACTTATAACAAAAGAGACTGTGCATAGAAACTTGAATCATAAATCTGTCAATGTACTCTTGGTGCCATGTTACATATTCAGAGCACACTCAATACTGAATAGAGTGTACATTGGAATAGATACAATTGGATGTATTACTAGAACTAAGATACAATGTGCACATTTGATCGTTATCTCAAGAAATTTGAATTTTAGTACAGATTTTGAGCCAAGACAGTAATTCAAAATTTAGTGCTTTGCATACAAGTCTGGTTATTACATAAATGATAAATAACTTCAAATCTGACCTCAGTAAAATATTAGTATCCAGCCATAAGCTAAGGGGGTGATTCTCGCTTTTACAAATAGCTTCCACTTAATAAAAGTTATAAAAATAAAGAACATTTTCGTTCTGACACAAAGTGACACTTGAACTCAATAACCGAAACACTATTTGAGTGGAAAATGCAAAAAGAAAACTATCTGACAAGATTTTCACAAAATATAAACCGCCATTATGAACTGAATATCCGGTATGGTTGACACCTTTATATATAAACGTATCATGTTTATGACACTAATGAAACATTGACAACAGTCGCCTGTCACAACACAATAAATTAAAACAGAACAAATAAAATATACATACAAGGAAAAAGTCACTCGCCGAAATAATTTACACGATACACGACCACGCAAAAGCGTCAAGCAGGAATTCGGAAAAGCAACACACTAAATTAAATTGAATAAAATTCGACCGATTTGGAGGGAAAACATTCGATTCATTGCTAAAGGTTGCCATGAGATGGAAGAAGCCAAAGAAAGATATAGCCTTCACAAGAATTAAAGGTGAATGACCAAAAGGGTGATCAAAAATCTGGTGGCAACGAAATAGCAGCGTCACGACTTCCTGAAATGCGTATCTCCCAATTAGTAAGCTTAACGAGATTTACGGCCTATAACGTAAAGGACCATAAATGTTGTTTTCAACAATAGTGTTTTATTGTAAGTCAAAGCTATTTTACACCAAATTATATTTACTTTAGAGTGTGTTTTAAGGAAAATACACCCAGAGTATTGAGCGCTTTGACACGAAGGAAAAATTAGCTTTAATTACATTGTTTCCTTCTCCCTGAGATGCGAACATGAACTGAGAGTCTAATCCTTTTATGATCGCGAATCGATTGATAAAGTTCAAAATGATTTAAATAGAGTAAGTAATTTTTGAAACCTCTAAAGGGGCTAAATAAAAATACTAAGTAATTAATTTACGCGCAACTGCTTTTCCGAGAGAATTCAGGTTATTCAACTGAAAGGGCTCTTTGGTCCTCGGTTCCACAGGCTCGGGGTTAGAATCCAGGTCATGACATGGATGTTTGTTCTGATTCGGAATCCACATTATTAAGTCGTCCCCAATTCAGTATAAAATTACCGTACATCAACAAATCAACTGTCATAGAGTGCAACAGTTAGCTTAGTCAATAATGCAACTATAAGATTGCTAGTGTAGGATTGGTTTCCGCCAAAACCTCTCTCGCCCAATAGGAGTTCCCTCCTAAAGCGCCCTCTATGTAGCAGTTACTTCGTCATAGATAGCTGATAAGACGTGTTAAGATGTTTCTAGCTAAGATGTAACTCAGATGTTATTTAATGTTTTCCTTAACTTTAAATGTTCGTCCCAACTCTGTAACTGTCCTCAATGTACTAATAAACATTTATGATTAACTAATGTAGAGTTCTGCTTGAACATTTCTACACTAGGAATATGTTAAAAAAAAGTAATTTCTTGAAATGGCTATAAAACCGTATAAATTCGTGTTCAGGGAATAAGAAATCGGTTGGTCACTCCACATTTGATGTTAGTAAAGTTGGTGAAGTGGACCTTCTATTTTAATCTTTCACGCAAAACGAATCGTTTGCAATGTCGAATGAAAAGTGGTTAGATTGTTCCATCATTTATAAATCAATAGATCTGTATTTGATAAATGTGGTACTAAATGCAAATCTTTAGTTTATGTGTTTTTGTACTTTTATGAGTTTTTAAATTTTGAAGATGTTTTTAGAAACGTTCCTAAAAAGGGACGCTAGGCACAGGAGGTCACGTATATTTCCGTGCGCAAACATGACAAAGATGGTGTCGTTTCTTGTCGGGGTTAAATATTTTGTTGTAAACAACCATTAGAATGATTTTGAAAAACTTAACTTTTCTTTTCTTTGGATTTTTAAAGAAATTTATGAAAAAAAATTACTGTAAAATTCCGTCAGTGTCCGAAATTTTAGAATTTCGTTTGGTCCTTAGCATTATTTTAACCAGTGGGTATGCTATTTTGCCTCATAGACGTCTTTACTGGTTTGCCAAAATTGGTGTCAACATTAATGCAATATGTTCTGTACTGTACAGAAATCGATTTGAACAAATCATGCAGAACTTCCATATGCTTGCAACCCCAGGAGCAGCAACTATCGATGGATGAAAGCATGTTGCCGTACTATATCCGTCACAGCTGCAAACATGGGGCAGGAACTGAAAATATTGTTGAAATATTAAGTATGGGAGGTTCGACTGTCGTGGCTTTCATTTCATAACTACCTGAACATTCCAACATTGACTTATACTGTGACAATTTATTCACTTCAGCACGAATTAATTATTTGTCCAATAAAGGATTTAATGTTATTGGAACAGTGAGTCTCCATCGCACTGAAAAATGCCCAATACGCGAAGTTCCATCTTTAAAAAACATACCAGAGGCACCTTTAAGTATAAGTACGATTAACAGCAAGACAACGTAATAGCAGTTAGGTGGCACGACAACAATGTTGTAACCATAGATTCAAATGTGCTTTGTATTTACCTCTTGGCAAAAGCTAAACGGTGGTCAAACACAGAGGAAAAGAAATTGAAATTGATCGACCGAATTAATAAATTAAATGTAACAGGCAGAATGGATCAGAACATTGCAAATTACTATTGTTCTATCCGGAGTAAGAAATGGTGGTGGACTCTTCATATTTGGATAAGAAGCTGCTATGCAAAATGCGTGGCAATTAAATCTTCTTTGTGCATCCTCAAACACAAACATTTGCACTTTCTCCAATTCCGAAAATAGATATATTTGGCCTATTTCAAGAAAAATATTACAGTAAGGAAGTAACAACCGAGAAGACCTTTAGAGAAACCAAGATCCTTAAAATCCAGAATGTAAATGTCATTAGATATGAAGGGGAAAAGCAATATGTAGTTGTCAATAAAACTCAGGGGAGATACGCCAATTACAGAAAAAAAGTCCATCGGAAATTAAGCAAGTGCATGGTTGATGTGCATGACAAATGCTTTGTAGAATTTCAGATCAAACAAAACAAATCTGCCATCTTTACAGGCATCTTTAATGTTTTTAAATGCTTTATTAGACATGCTTTAACCACAAAAAAATCATTTTTATAAAAATAAACATCGTCATTAAAAATTATTTCATGAGGAAAACTATGTACCCTCTGGTGCCTAGCGTCACCTCTTAGGGACGTTTGAGTTTTTGTCAACAAAAATCTCAATATTTAGTTCGGATTTTTTTTAAATATTTTTCCTGTTGATCTCACGATATTTACTTACAGTAAACAAAATTTCTTCGGGAAAAAAATGTCAGGCATTAATGGGTTAACCTTCTCTAGAATGAACTTGGTGGAACGACATAATCAAAGATGAATTGCCCAGAATTTAAGGATAATAGTGATACAATTCGACTGAGTTCGAAGTCACACAGAGAGAATGCAACGAAACTAATTTTACGAACACTCAGCTCTCACCCGATCAAGTGGGAAATTATCCCTATCCCACAAATAAGGAATCTTTCTGCAGAATAAAGTACATCTGAAGAAAGATAATATCCTTAGAATGATTCGAAAAAATCTAGGTTCTCCTCCAAAACAAATCAAAGCAATAAGGCATAGTGCAAACATTGGTTGACAGATGAATTGTTTTTAACTATAGCACCTTTTGTTTTATTCTTTTTGAGACTTAATGTTTCATGTTATTATTTCCAATGTGACCCTTACCTACCGATTAAAATAATTTTTAGGTGTTGTCACCATTGAGACTTTTGAGTCCTGGTTCGTTCCAGGCAGTAATTGGTGATTACCATTTTGTGTGATGATGTACCAAGCTACAGTTTATGGGAACGTGACCAGAGACTGAACTGAACTGAGGAATATCTTACCCAATCACGTGAATTTTCTTGCTTCCTCAGATGAACCTCTCCAAGAAACAATCTTTTTACATTGGGTCTGGTTTTTCGACACACTTAAATTTTTTGACAAGTTCTTTTTATGGAAATTAATGTTAGGCTTTATACATACATAATATTCATATACACGTGAGGCAGGTAATTGTGAAACACAGCGGGAGCTGATTTATTATTCCGATGCACGTGCAAACTGCTCATAGGATTGTGTCTCAATTTACTGCTTTGCGCACTTGCAAGATGCTTCTAATACTTAAGTGCAACTGTATTATTGTATGATAGATTCTTTACTTTTTTACGTGTAAAGTGAACTAGTGTTCTTATTGAGAGTTACGAATTTGTCTATATTTCTTGTAAACTGTCTAAAATATTTCATGTAAAATTAATTATGTAATATTATTAAATAAAAGCATACAACACTACATAATCTTTAATATTTTAACTCCTAAATCATAATCAATTTCATACTCGCGATGTTAGAAATGTTGTTAAAAAGATGTACTAAATGTAAGGGTTAATCTGTAACCTTCTTAAGAAAAAAAAGCAATTCATTAAAATGCATTGGAAGTTCATAATAGGCTCAATTTTTTTAAAAGCGTTTTTTGTAACAAAGCAATTGGCCATACGAGACATAATTGAGTTGATTTGTGAGATTAAATTGCTATACAAATTGAAAACATTTAAATTTCTACCAATGCTAATCAGAAGAGCTACAATTTTGGTTCTACCCTTTACAAGTTCCGTCAGTTTCCTTACTTCCAAGTTCAGTCAAACTCCTTAGTTTAAATAATAAAAACACAAAGCTCATTGATTTCAATGTCCATTAACTGTCCTACAAGTGGAGCAGAAACTTCATTGTTCTCAGAGACAGTTTGAACAACATGCTTGCTTAGCCTATAATACAAATAAAACATGAAAAGTTAATGACGTATTCCAAAACATTTCACTAGACTGGAAGTAACATTTTTGCTCACCGATCGGACATAAACTAAATTGCCTTCACTGTATTTGTTAAACTACAAAATATAAATGTGACACAGTTTTAAAGCCACTGATTTTAAATGTCACACAAAATAAAATAAATAAATGTGTTAAAGTTCAATTTCAACCGCCCAAAAGTTACGGTCACGCCGCATTTCCAATACATCTAAAAAAACAGGCTGAGCAAGCTTTTCGGATTCGAAAAGACGTTATCGGAGTTAGTTGAATTACGCCCCAAGCCGAGAGATTCGGTTCCGCAGTAATTATTTCTTAAACGTATCAATATGTAGCTTACTTAGGCCCGGTTCACACATTCGACTTTTCAACGTGTGGCGCCCCTGCGGCACCGAAGCCCAATTATGCACACGTAATGAAATGACGCAGGTACTCATATCGCCAAGGCCAACTAAAAAGACAGGCCCTGAAACTAACGGCGAGAAAGAAAGTCACGTGACCATCTTAGTCGAACCTGCCGATCTCCGCTCATTGAATCAGTTGAATATCGTCGTTGCACGAATAATACCGATATGTAGTATTTTTGTTTTTGAAAACTCAGGTTATTTGCACCTTTTTTAAAAGAATATTCATAATATTCACACTAAATGTCTATTTCAGTTGATCATCCCGAAAAAATACACGAAATTATACCAGCAATTCCCTAACTTTTCAGACAGCGCACTGGTGTTTTTTGTAATATTTTTTTTGCAATCCTTATAAAAATAATATGCCTGTTAAAAAAAATTGTGGTTGTTATAAAAGAAAACGTAAGAAAAATAGCTAAAAATAAGCAAAACAAATTTTATACATAATATTTTTTACTAGTTTTTATTCATTTTTTTTTCTAATATTTTCTGACGATCGGGTACCAAGCACGAACCCAATTTAACAAACACTCCACTGAAATGTACTGTTTTAAATATATTTAGTTAGTAGGGAAGGAAAATTACAATTTTAATTATAATTTACTCTAAAGTATATTAAAGAAAATTACAACTTGACCAAATAATGTTCAGATTTTTCTTTATTAAAGTAAAATTTTATTCATACAATGTAACACATGTAGTGAAAAAATTGATGTATTTAAAGAGATAGCACAATGATAACATAACAAAATGTATATTTATAATACAAAAGAAACAATATTCATCTGTCATTATCAAATATTTTTGTTCACCTAAAATAGCAATATAAAGGCATAGGGTAAGTAGTCAGTCATTATATCATTTCTCATAGCTAGTCTAAGTATAAACACAAATTAAAATAGAATTCTAACAATAAAACAACTAGAACAAATGGAAACTAATGGTCAGTAATCTACCTTTTCATAGATCAAAAAAACAAAATTCATATGTTATCATAATCATATACAAGATGATAAATTGTACAACAGCTAATTTTAATCACCTTCCCTAAAAAAAAAAAAAAAAAATTCTTTATAGCAGAATTGTAAATTAATTTGGAGTATTTTATATTGACTAATGTGCACTAATTGCTGTGTGTTAATAGATGACTTTTAATACTATTATCTTTAATGACCATTAACGAAATTTGAAAAGAAAACCGTATCAATGAATTAAAGTATTACATTCCTAGCTATAACTAGAACTGTAAATGCAACTGGTGGAGATCTAGTATCCGCTGTGATAGTCGCCAAATTAAATTTTTGCGCCAAATCAAGATGGCAGCGAATCTAAGCAAATCCAAGTTGGACATCCAAAATCCGGACGTTTTTCTAAACGGTGTTTTTTTCTCACTTTTTTACATCTTTCGGACAATTTTTAAAAATTAAGGAGTTAAACTTGGACCTAATTGAAACAACGCACAACAACGGACATGTTTACAGTAAATATCACACAGAAAAATTACAAGATTTGCAAGTGAAAATTGTTCCATTGTATTAAAAAGGTTTTTTCCTTTTTAAAAAATTATTCCTACTTATATAACCTGATAATATTTTACTTTACTTTTTAAAATGCTACTAGCAAACGCAATCCAACGAACGAAGCATTGTAGAATTTGTTCTGAATAAGGTTAAGGCTTAAAACTGGAGGAAAAGCGCAAAAACTGAATCCACTGCCATAACAAATCAATTAAAGGGAAGTGAGCAACAAAAGGGGAAAAAATCGTAACTTACAATCTGCAATTTCAAAAATCAAATTTTATCCATGGAGAAAAGTAGATTCCACAAGTGCACATTCAAAGAAAAACCAAATTTAAATCAAAAAGCAAAACAAATGTATTGTAACTTACAATCTCCAATTTCAAAATAAATATCAATCCAGTGAGAAAAATTCCACAGTCAAAAATTACCAACACAAGGAGC
Source organism: Metellina segmentata (assembly GCA_947359465.1). Classification (NCBI taxonomy): domain Eukaryota; kingdom Metazoa; phylum Arthropoda; class Arachnida; order Araneae; family Tetragnathidae; genus Metellina; species Metellina segmentata. The sequence continues at coordinate 18,666,147 of OX375883.1, read as the reverse complement.
AAATATCAAGAAATCAGTGAGAAAAATAGCGGTACAACAATTCCAAATAAAATTACTCCGATCGTTCTACGATGCAGGTGTTGTAATATGGGAGATACGCATTTCAGGAAGTCGTGACGCTGCTATTTCGTTGCCACCGGATTTTTGATCACCCTTCTGGTCATTCACCTTTAATTCTTGTGAAGGCTATATCTTTCTTTGGCTTCTTCCATCTCATGGCAACCTTTAGCAATGAATCGAATGTTTTCCCTCCAAATCGGTCGAATTTTATTCAATTTAATTTAGTGTGTTGCTTTTTCGAATTCCTGCTTGACGCTTTTGCGTGGTCGTGTATCGTGTAAATTATTTCGGCGAGTGACTTTTTCCTGGTATATATATTTTATTTGTTCTGTTTTAATTTATTGTGTTGTGACAGGCGACTGTTGTCAATGTTTCATTAGTGTCATAAACATGATACGTTTATATATAAAGGTGTCAACCATACCGGATATTCAGTTCATAATGGCGGTTTATATTTTGTGAAAATCTTGTCAGATAGTTTTCTTTTTGCATTTTCCACTCAAATAGTGTTTCGGTTATTGAGTTCAAGTGTCACTTTGTGTCAGAACGAAAATGTTCTTTATTTTTATAACTTTTATTAAGTGGAAGCTATTTGTAAAAGCGAGAATCACCCCCTTAGCTAATGGCTGGATACTAATATTTTACTGAGGTCAGATTTGAAGTTATTTATCATTTATGTAATAACCAGACTTGTATGCAAAGCAGTAAATTTTGAATTACTGTCTTGGCTCAAAATCTGTACTTAAATTCAAATTTCTTGAGATAACGATCAAATGTGCACATTGTATCTTAGTTCTAGTAATACATCCAATTGTATATATTCCAATGTACACTCTATTCAGTATTGAGTGTGCTCTGAATATGTAACATGGCACCAAGAGTACATTGATAGATTTATGATTCAAGTTTCTATGCAGTCTCTTTTGTTATAAGTATCAAAAACATTCACTCAGCATTAAAAATCAATTTTTAATTTGAAGGAAGTTCAATTCAGTTTGATCAATATTCACTATCAAATGTAGAGTGTTTGTGCTGGTGACTGAAATCGATACACTTATTATTGCTTGTACCAAAATTCAGTGTGTACTGTTGTCAAAATCTCTTGAATCTAATTTTTTGGATTAGTGTTTCATTGCTTCTAAACATGGTTATCAAGACTTGCAAGGTTTTGAAAGTGTAGTGAGAAATTTTTAATTGGAAATTTTTCCAGTTAATTTGAATTTAAAGTATAAATTTTGGTCTCCCATGGAATTAATAAAAAATGAAGTGCTTTGCATACAAAAGGTCTGATTCATATATAAAAGTTCAAAACAAAAAATCACACATTGTGTCTTACCAATTAATGAAATTAATTGAAAATCTGTCTTCAATGAAGCTAGAATGAAATTGCTTCCAATTTGATTAAATACCTGCTGTCAACAATGATATTTAGACTTAAAGCAATCTTAAGATGCAAGACAAAATGCAAAAAGTGTCACATGTGCATTGATTTTCATGTTTTTATTTAACATTTGTACTTTTTATGGTAGTTGACGTAATTAACTGTAAACATCTCGAGCAGTTCTAAGAATACGTAATTTTTGTGGTTAAATTTAGTAATTCTGGTTTTGAAGTACTGTGCGATTAGAAAGTGTCATTCAAAGCAAAGTTTTGTTTTGCCAATAGTAGGAAGTGCAAAGCTAAATACTATTCTGAATGCACTTGAGTACATAAATACAATTAATTGAGCCAATGTTTTTCGTATTCTTGTTTAAAATTGTTTTCCCTGTTATAATTTAGCATGTTGAGATGAAGAGTTTTAAACAATGTAATATATATATATACCTGTTGTTTACAATACCTTTTTTTATTTCTTGTGTTGACTACAAAGTTAGTTTCTCTTAAAAAATTATACTAAAACATTAAAGTTAAAATTTTATATACTAATACAATGTTATACCCTTTTCTCTACATTTTTTATACGTTAGTTTTTATAGGAATTTAGGCTTTTGAATATGAATATGCTTCATTTAGAGTGTATTTGTTCAAAATACGCTATTATGGATGCTTTTGTTTTAGCGTTCAAAATTCTTTCATCCAATTTGGGTGAGACATGTATCTGATGGGCGTGCAATTTTGTTTTTCTTTAATTGAACATGTTGAGATGAAGAGTTTTAAACATGGATTGTGTTATTCTTTAATAGATTTGTGTTAGCTAAATGGTAAATTCTGTTGGAGTTTGTGATTTATTTGAAATATCCTATTCCAATGGAATTACTTTTTGGCTGCGTTAATATCTAATCAGGCATGTTTTTTCGAAATACTTTAACAACCCTGTTTTAAATCAGTCAAGTTTTTTTTTAATATTATATTCATACAAAATTTTGTTTGAGTAAATAATACTTGTCAACCAAACTCCAATGTAGAAAATGAATTCACACTATTCTTGATGTTTTGCTTTTAAAAATGTGTGTATTTTTAAATATAAGGGACACCTTATTAGAATATCAAAACTAAATACATTTATTATTTACAACAAATCTATCAGTTATCATACATGTGTAAATGAATAACAGTGCATTCCTGTATATCTTACATATCCTGGTAATACATAATGTAAACAACAATATTCATCTGAGTAATAAGAACACAACGTTCCCCCATTGCTTTATTTTACCAGGTCTTGGTAATATCCAACCAGGAAATCCATTTCACATTTATATACCTTAAAAGGTATTTCCTACATATCTTCGAGGGAAATTACATCTTTACCGTTTAAACCCAATCCTAAAACGAATGACTGGTCCTTTGAATGACATGTAGTTTTTCCATTCTATCGATTTTATTTCCCTCGGAGTGAAATGTCCTTTTCCATCTAATACTTCTATAGTATTCAATACTTGTGGTAGCTTCACAGGTTTCTCTATTTATCATGAGAGAGAGCAGTTGAGCTCAGCTCAAGGCAAATGATGCCCGAGTTCTCTTGTTTTATACCAAGGTTATTGCATAAAGCAAGACTATTTGGATGGTGATTCACCTGAGTAAAAAATTCTTAAACCACTACATATTGATCAAAGTAAAAAATTTAAAAAAAAATGCTTTAACATAAACACGACTCAAATGTTTTTTGTTTTTCTTGCAAAAAAGTTCCTGGAGTTTGAAATAAAAATTAGCTCACCTGACCATAGTTTAAACCACAAGCTGGTCAAGAAAACATTTGAGTTGTTGAAGAAGTTTTCTTATTTATTTCCAGAGTAAAAAAAAAAAATGTATGTACAGCATAGTGTACAATTCAATTTGTTGTGGACTCGTCAAATACATTTACAATGACAGTTACATAAAGTATTTTGAACAATTCATGTCAGAAGCAAATTAGAAAGTCAGTCACATTAAAGAAAAAACTTTCAGCAGAAGTACAACGAACATGAAATGGATTATATGGATGGATACAACATGTATGTATATTTGCGTCCGAAGTAAATTGTAGAAGCAAGGGAGAAGTTCAAATGGAATTTTTTTTTTTCCTGTTAACTTAAATGATGTTAACATTCTTTTATGAAAAATAATTGATGATTTTTCAATCAAGTTATTATTAAGTCAACCCGAGCAAAGCCGGGTATTTCTGCTAGTTAATGATATTATCAATGTAATTAAAATTCCTTTTTGGCAAATTGAGGTAAAATTTGTAGTTTTACTTTTGTGTTCGTGATGGGTTGCTTAAAGCTAAATTAAGGTCAATTCCTAGCGAATTCGATTTGGTTCTTCACTACAGTTTTTACCACGCAAGAGCTTATTAGACCGGGACCTACAGCTAAAAGAGGATTCCGAACCCCCTACGAACATCAAATTCCGAACCCCCTACGAACATATACTTTTCAAAGTCACTGTTGAACTCGGAGCCTGTTGTGAACCAAGGACACAGACACAATAGCGAAATCATTGAAAGTAATTTGATACTCTTGGAAAATTCATGTGATTGCTTCAATTTAGAAATGAGCTTCATCGTAGAAGAGACATGTAAACGAAACTAATTAGACAAGAATCCAAACCACGGCGAACACTCATGTCAAAGCGGGATTCGAATCCAGAGCTTGTTGAGCCAAAGCACCGAGTACAACATTGTGAAAAAACCATTTGATTTAAGCTATTATGTTTTTCCAAAAAATCGAAGAAATTGAAACTATTCATTGTAAAAAAAAATACAGCTTAATGTTTTGAAATGGTTCCTGTGTTCGGATTTTTAATTGGCTGACTGTACAAGGAAAGAAATTGTTCTCAGAAAGAATATTCAACTCAGACATACGTGCCCGTTCCGAAGCACTAAAGATCGAATAGCATCGTGATATCCCGTTCAAGTTCTGGACCTTTGAAGTGTTCAAATAGTGAAAGAGTGGAAATATTTGAAACCAGATTTTATAGAAAAATAGGATACATCTATTTTTTATACTGAGTTGATTTTCCAACACCTTATCCAATTCCAATGTTAAAAGGTTATTTTTTTCCTAAAATATCAAAATTTTATTAATCTTTAAATTATGTGTAAAGGTTAAAAAACATTTAATTTTGCATAACTTCAATTTTGTAAGTGAACTCGGCCTACTCCTAATGTCCATACCACACCAATGTGAGGACCTTTGAAGTCAGGACTGTTTCATGTGCACTAGCCCCCACTTCAACTACGGTCATTGATTGGATCGAGTCTCGAACTCGCGACTCTGGTTGCTAATCCGTGACTCTACCAACTGGGTTTCCGCGGTCCCCAACGCTGCATGGAGTTTGCACTAAATAAATGTTTCGTTCCCAAAGAAATTTATCATGAATATCGTATAGATTTAATGTTTCATTCTCTCATAATGATGGTAACTAACTAATTCAAACTAATTGTCTTATCAAATTGAGCATTCTCTATTTTCCTCGGATGCCGAAGATGCAATCCCCTTCCCTTTTCAAAGTCACTGTTGAATCACGTTCCAGGAAGTCTGAAAAGAATATATTTGTTTCTTGTCCCCATCCCTCGGACATTCAGAAACAAACATGGTTACCAACATTTAAGATGAACGAAAGGTAGCCAAGAGGAGAGTGGTTTTCATCGCCAAGGCGCCCATTCAGAAGGGCAACCTTCCCGGTGGCAACACGTGTCCTCAATTCCTATCCATGCTTTCCCTATGGGAGTGCTCCCCTCCCCCCACCTTCTCTCGAGAATCTGGCGAGGAAGGACTTGGCGCGTTTGATTCACAAAAAGCGATAAATGATTCAAAACACGACTGACTAGATGCTTGGTCTCGGGGCTAAAGTTTGCGGTCGTAATTTCCTCAAGTAAATTTTGGCATATCTATCCCGGGAAGATCTCAAGTCCAGATGGTTTTCACGTAGCGCACAACGGCCTGAATTTGCTTCGTTTTAGAAGGATAATGACGAACAAATATTTATCCTTTTGCTCTCTGAAAATACTCGTCGTATTGTATAAAATGTATTCCGTTAATTTTGACACACACTTGACAGTGGAATGGGTGAATATCTTTGAACCGGGTGGGAATTTGGTATTTCTGATAAAAAATGACTTAGTTTTTTTAGTTTAGGAAAAACTGATGAAGAGGAAAACGTACTAAACCAAAAAATTTCCTCCAATAGCTGCATCGTCATCTGTTAATAAAAATTTCTTTTTGTCAAAATGAGGTAAAATGTATGTCCTTTACTTTTGTGTACGTGATGTCACTGAATTGGTACAACACAAGGTATATTGGGTTGCTGAAAGCTTAAATTAAGCTGAGCACAAGAATTCGTTTGCTCAAATGAATTCGTAAAAACTCAACCATAAATATTATCAATTTTTTGTGCAGTTCTCGGTATACGTAACTCATACGCTGAAAATTGAGAGTTTAGTAACAAGAAAGAGAAGAGTGTAAAACTAGTTGACCATTGCTAACGAATTTGACTTGGTTTGTCACACGACAGATTAATTGACCGGGACGTACAAATACGAACATCTTCGACCGGGATTCGAACTCAGAGCCTGTTGAACCCGGTACACTGATACAATAGCGAAATCATTGAAAGTATTGTGATATACTTGTAAAGCTCATGTAAATGCTTCAATTTAGAAACGAGTTTCATCGTAGAAGGGACATGTGAACGAAACTAATTAGCAAGGTAATGATAATTTTGGTTAACGTCGTACTAGAGCAACACAACGGGCTATTGACGACGGTCCGGGATCAGTCCCTTTAGGGAAAGATCCGAGGACAACACCTCGTAATTTTGAACCACGGTCAGATGACGAAGCAACACCTGAGCTGGCACCCCACTCTCCAAACTTCCACGCCAACCCAACGTGAGGACTTTCGGCCACGACAGATTTAAGGTGCACCAGCCGCCTCTACACCATACGTTTACAAACATCCATGCCCGAACCCGGATTCGAACCAGGAACCTTCCGATCTAGAGTCTAACACCTTAACCACTATACCGGTTGGTCGGCCAAATACATTACGAAGAAAATTATTATTATTTTTTAAACTGGTAATGTGCTTAGCGAATATGTGTTAATACATATTGGCTAAAAATTTATACATATACAGAAGAGTTGGCAAATAAAGAGAGTCAAATCTACACCATTTGACCAATCAAAACCAATCCACATCTCTTTTTTTTTATCCATCCTGTATTCAGAAAGCCCTGAAAGAATAGTATATTCCTGTTTGATTGTCATATCTCACCGCTCAATGTTTAGCCGTCAGAGAGCGCAGAAGTAATATTTATTTTTAATACATTTTATTCTACTTTTAAACTTTAAAATCACTCTCCTGAAAAATCACGTTTTTCGAGATATGAAATTGGTGAAAGGAGTGAGCGACATATTAACCCCGTTCTATTTGGCCTAGTTGTTCAATGGTGGCTAAAAACAATTCAAAATCCCATATGAATAGCATTGAGTATTATTACTATTGCTGGTACGCAGCTCAGTTATTTCAGCAGAATACTAAGCACACACACACACACATTTCTAAGAAAAAATCTACGAGCGGTGTTTCTATCGTTAGTACTCCCTGTTTAATATTTAGTGATTTTTATCCAAACAACAGTCAACTTTAAAGTACCTTGCACATTAATAACTTCCTAGTAGTTAAATCTATTAATTACTTGACAAAAATATATTTGATGGAGCGACAAGGTCTAGTTGAGGATGGAACAGAAGATTGTGACAAATAATCTGTTTACCCTTATTAGTACAAGCAAAGGCACCAAAGAAATGCTAAACACACTTTGCTCATATTGATATTTTCTTGAAAAAACATTGCCAGAAAATTTTTCTGTTCAGCGCCATTACAGCCTTCATTATAATTGTATTTCTGATATTATCGTTCGACAAAATATGTCTGAAGATTGTTCATAAATTGTACGTAACCTTTTTACAGAGCAGTTGATAAGACATTAGTTGTGAGAATTTGTGGTACAGTTGAAGTTTCCGTGATAATTAGGGCAACTTTTTGCAACAAATGCAACTTTTTTTCACACGTTCTAAGCTGCATGTAAAATGCTAAAACAAAAATTCCTCCTTCATGGGGTGTATTGTAAGTGAGTTATAACCGCAACATAAATGCAACTTTCTGCATAAATGGAACTTTTTGCATACATGCAACCACCTGCAACTTTTTAAAATTTAGCTTAAAATTAATTAATACGAAGTTACTATTTTATTTTTTGCCCTCTGAACCAAATATTCGATCACGTGTGTCTGATCTTGCGAACGCCGAAGTATTGCGATCAAACAAGAAGTTAATGGAAAGAAGCTGTTTGTCCTAACAGACAAAAGTGAAATGGCAAGAAGTACTTTTAACACATCAGTTGGCACCCTTGATAATGCAGAGAAAACTTGCTTAATCGACTGCAGAGTTTGCGAGGTGAGTGTCAATCATAAATATGCTGTTCGCCTTGTAGATATGACGTTTCAAAATCCACTGAATGTTGAGCGAAAGGATTTGGCGCTTCTGCTATATAATATAGCACATTATTTTAATGCGGCTGGCGCAGTTTTTCAATGTTAAAGAAATTACTGGCCAAGGATCGGCCATTCAATGTTTGTCTGTATTTAAGAATGTATAATAATATTGTTATACACGACTAAAATTGTCAATATATTTTTCATTTTTTACGAATAATTTATTTTAGAATTTAGTGTATCAAAAATAAATGCAACTTTATTTCCATAAATGCAACTTTAGGGAATGACAAATGCAACTTTTCCCATTTTTACTGCAACAAAAAAGTTGCCCTAGTGATAATGATCCCAGAAGAGTAACAAATGGTGTATACAAATTAGTTAATGAACTTTACATATGCGTAATAAGGGGGGGGGGCGTTGTAAAGAACATTAACCCCTCCATTCAAGTGAGAAAAATCAATTTTGCATATATATATAATGTGGCGAAGTGATAAAAGGGGACCTCTTTGTTTCTCCAGTCGCCTAGCCGGCTGAAATCGTTCTTTGTCGGACAATGGCTGGCTTGCCCCTCTGTTGGAATAGAACTATAAGACGGGGGGGGGGGCTCGCCTCTTGGAGTTTTGAGACGATGGATAACTACTGCCCAAGGGTTTTTCCCACGGTCGTGAGCTTCGAGGCTTACTGCAGGGAGGATTGGGTCTGCGAGAGAGGACTCTCTGGACTCTGACACAGACTCGAGAAGAGTTTGGTCGTTGTTTCGAGGGCGTACTAGCGACGCCCTAGACTTTGGAAGTTAAGAGATTCTTGCTATGTTTTTTTTGAAATTGTCTGTTCTCAACAGAACAGCACTGTATAAATATTAATAACCAAGAAATAAAAGAATAGTTGTTTCCTATACAATATTCAGATTTCGTAAAATATCCTTCCTGCCAAAACTTATACAGCCCAGTTGTGTAACATTGTCTTCTATATTAACTATTCATAACTTAATTTTAATTAATGCTTCACTTGTGTAATAAATAAATGTAATCAATGAAACAATGGTACATTAATTCATATGCGTAGTCAGGGGGAGTTGGTTTTTCAACCCCCCATTCAGTTCGAATAAGATAATCGAATTTGTTGATGACGAGAAATCGCAGCTTTAAGTTTTATGGCTATTGCACGGCATTATAAACATTAAAAATAAATAATTGCGCGGCATATAAGTGAAATTTTTATTCGCTTGCTTTTTATGTTTAACTTAGAATATGTTTTTTGAAGAACCAACTAAATGTGTTAGCCTCTGCATCGGAAGGTTCCTGGTTCGAATCCGGGTCCGGGCATGGATATTTGTAAGTGTATGGTATAGAGGCGGCTGGTGCACCTTAAATCTGTATTGGCCGAATGTTCTCAAGGTTGGGTTGGTGTATAAGTTTGGAGAGTAGGGTACCAGTTCAGGTGTTGCCCCGTCTTCTGACCGTGGTTCAAAATTACGTGCCTATGATTCTTTACATTGTTTATATAATTTTATATTGGTGCATAGAAAGAATAATATCAACTGTAAGCCCAAGCACATGATTTTCCGACAATTTTACTGACGTTTTACTATGACACGGATCGTTTTTATAAGTGTACCACTTCTAGTAGAATATCGTTTAATTAACGTCCTACTAGAGCAACATAACGGTTTATTGACGACGGTCCGGGAACAGTCCCCTAAGGGAAAGGTCCGAGGACAACACCACGTAATTTTGAAACATGGTCAGATGAACAGGCAACACCTGAGCTGAGATTTTCGCGTTAGATAGACTCGTTTGCTAACAAAATGTAGGTAAATCAAAATTTAATGTTTTAAATCATTTCGTACCATTAGTCAAATATTTATAAATTATTGATAGCTTGAAATTCGAGTAATATTGGTAAAATAATCTGAGTTGCCTACCGCAATAGTAATAATATTCAATGCTATTCCTATGGGATTATGAATTGTTTTTAGCCACCTCTGTTCAAGTAGGCCAAATAGAAAGGGGTTAATATGTAGACTAGGCTACCCGTATGGCTCTAAATGATATGTGTACCAAATTAGATATGGATTGATTTTGATTGGTCAAGCGGTGTACATTTGTCTTTCTTCTGTGTTTGCCAATTCTTCTTTATATGTAGAGAATATGTATTAACACATAATTCGTGTAAAAAACTTTACCAGTTTTTAGAATAATAATAATTTTTTTCGTTATGTATCTGTAGTTTTATAAAGGCGTTAATTAAAACAGCTGGTTGTGGCAGCCGAGGGGACGGTGCTATGGCCTTTGGTTCAGCAAGCTCTGGGTTCGAATCCCGCTTTGACATTAATGTTTGCCGTGGTTTGAAATCCACTTTGGATCCTGTCTAATTAGCCTCGTTTACATGTCTCTTCTACAAAGAAGCTCATTTCTAAATTGAAGCATTCACATGAATTTTCCAAGAATATCATAATACTTTCAATCATTTCGCTATTGTGTCAGTGTCTCTGGTTCACAACAGGCTCTGAGTTCGAATCCCTACTAAGATGTTCGTAGGGGGGTTCAGAAAATCTACTTTTAGCTGGAGGTCCCGGTCTAATAAGCTATCGTGTGTCAAAAATGTAATGACGAACCAAATCAAATTCGTTAGCAATGGGCCTTAATTTAAGCTTTCATCAACCCAATATACCTTGTGTTGTACCAATTCAGTGACATCACGTACACAAAACTAAAGGACATAAATTTTACCTCATTTTGACCTTTAACCCCGAGCCCAAGCATCTAGTCATTCCTGTTTTGAATCATTTATCGCTTTTTGTGAATCAAACGCGCCAAGTCCTTCCTCGCCAAATTCTCGAGAGAAGGCGGGGGGAGGGGAGCACTCCCATAGGGAAAGCATGGATAGGAATTGAGGACACGTGTTGCCACCGGGAAGGTTGCCCTTCTGAATGGGCGCCTTGGCGATAAAAACCACTCTCCTCTTGGCTACCTTTCGTTCATCTTAAATGTTGGTAACCATGTTTGTTTCTGAATGTCCGAGGGATGGGGACAAGAAACAAATATATTCTTTTCAGACTTCCTGGAACGTGATTCAACAGTGACTTTGAAAAGGGAAGGGGATTGCATCTTGCATCTCAAAAAACGTGATTTTTCCGGAGAGTGATTTTAAAGTATAAAAGTCAGTGGCGGATCAAGTCAAGTGGGGGCCCCAAGCGGTAAAATTTCGGTGCCCTCAAACTAAATTTAGAAAAAACATTTTCAAGAAAAAAAAAAACTCTCACTAAGTTATTTACAAAAACAAAGTAATCAAAAATGTCATACCATAAGACATTAGATAAATTTATCAAAACAACATTTTTTACATGATTTTCCGTCTTGCTTATTTCTTAAAATTCGTCAATTATTTTGGCAGTGTCAATTCGGTTTAAAAATTCTTGCTTTATATACAGAATGGCCATAGTATTTAATCTTTCTTCTCCCATAATGCTCCTTAAATAATTTTTTACACGTTTTAAAACAGAAAACGATCTTTCTACTAACGTATTAGATAAGTGAATTGTTAAAAAAAATTTTAAATACTATTTCATCATTCGGAAATGTGCAAGACATTTCTTTGGCGGATCGATAGATGTATGGTGTGGTTCTTATGGTGTCCTCATTTTCTTTAGAAATATCAAAAAATGGTCAAATTCATCTCCAAAAGTACAAACATCAATGTCAATTTTGTAAATATCCTTCAACTTTTTGATCGTGTTCTTTTCTTCTATTGATAAATCCCAATAACAAAAATATTCGAAAAGGCTCCACTACAACTTCATACGTCTGAGTTCTTTGAAATAATTCTGCCTTGGTGTAATCACATATGACACAAAATGAATTGACTCTGGAATTTTTTCTTATTGTAAATTCACATGTCCGACTTTTTTGTATTCATCCAAAAACATTTTATCTTTTTTTTTTGTCTGCGAGGTTTTCAATCTTCCACGTTAAAAGATAGCCCTGATAAATCAGTTACCTCTTTTTCAAATTTTTCTCTGAAGTTATTTATAAAATTTTCTAATGACCCTTCAGTAGGATAGATTCTTTCTCAATAGTTCGCATTGCACACTGATTGCAGTGATTAGCTAGTAGCATTTATTATTTGTAAAATAGTATTCCAAATAACTGTCATTAGGGCGATTTCATATTTGTCCATTTTCTACAGAAGCGAAGTCGCCTCCACTATAGTAACTTTTTTTCTTCTTCCGAATTACATATTTCAGTTAAAGCCTCTTTTATATGGGTGAAACCAAGTTTCATAGTTAATACAGCATCTGCTCTTGCTGACCATCTTGTATTAGAAACTCTTTTTACTGAGACGGAATGTTTACACCATTTAAAATTTTCAAGCGATGGGTTGACGATGAAAAAAGTGTGAATAAATTCTTCACAAACACATTACTGAATTGCAGCGCTACAACTTTCTGCAGAGAAATTTACAATTAAGTTTAAGGAATGATTTAGCACACAGAATAAAAACCGTACTTGGACTATGTTCTTTAATATGTTCTTGCAAATCTGAGTACTGCCATGACATATTAGAAGCATTACCAACTGATTTCCCTAGACAGTTTTCAATATCCACTCCTAATTTTATTAAAGTTTTCAAAACTTTTTGTTCTTTGATGTTCTTGTTATATGATCTATGGGAATGAATTCCACAAACACGTCCTTTATATTATGAAACATCACAGGGATGAAACATCGTACCACAAAAGTTAGTAGATCGGCATGCAAAACATCGGGAGTATAGTCAACAATTATACTATAGGTCGCACACTTGATTCCTTCAATTATTTCAGCTTTTACTTGATTGCAAATAAGACCTACAAATTCGTCTAAAATATTATGAGATAAATAGTTTCTATTTCCTCGTCCATTGTTGGTATATTTTTGTAGGTGTAACTTCCAACCTATCAGGAGTCCAAGTAGGTTAAATAATTTCCTTTCCCATTGAATTATTTGCTTTCATCGTAAATACTAATCCTAAGCGGCTCAAAAATTGTATTGTTGATATAATTCTATTCAACACACCTCTCCAGTAACATACTTCTTTTTCTGTAATAGTTGAGTAGCAATTCTAATGAATTTTGTTGATCTTTTATACATAGTACAGATGACTGACATGTTCTTTCGAAACTTCGTAGTCCGGTAAAAAAACAGTAATTGATCTCCAATTTTGAAAACCAGTTATTGATTTAGACTTGATGTTGAGTAAAGTTTGCAAGGGTAGCTGTAGACACTTTTTCTTGTTTCTGAAAATATCAACCAATTTCTCTTTTCCATTTTATTTCTTTCTGTAAAAATTATCATAAGAAAGTCCTCTTTTTCACTTCATCTATGTCTTTATAAACTGATTTCAAATTCTCTATATTCCCGATATTTTTTGGTTTGTTACTAAGAATATGGTCAATAACAGCATCTGTTAATATTGTTGACCATAAAGCTATATTATTTACTACTTCGATGTCTTCTCTATCGAGGCATCTTTCTGGACTATATCTTCTGCGTTTTCGCAATCACTTTTTACCGGTCACAACTTTCCTCGAACCCTAATGAAAATACATATTAAGACCTCGGGGCCCTACGCGGCCGCTTAGTCCGCGTACCGCTTAATCCGCCACTGATAAAAGTAGAATAAAATGTACTAAAAATAAATATCAATTCTGCGCTCTCTGACGGCTAAACATTGAGCGGTGAGGCGGTGAGATATGACGATCTTGCAGAGATAGACTTTTATGTTTATGTAGAGATTTTTAGCGAATATGAATTATATATAACGCATATTCGATAAGCACATTACCAGTTTTTAGAATAATAATTATTTTCTTCGTTATGTATTTGTAGTTTTATAAAGGTAATAAACAGCTGGTAGTGACAGCCGAGGGGTCGGTGCCTTGACCTTTCGTTCAACAAGCTCTGGGTTCGAATCCCGTTTTGACATGAATGTTCGTCGTGGTTTGGAATGCACTTGAGGCCACAGATCCTTGCTTATTAATTTCGTTTACATGTCCCTTCTGCGATGAAGCTCGTTTCTAAATTGAACATTCACATGAAATTTACAAGAATATCACAATACTTTCAAAGATTTTGCTATTGTATCAGTGTCACTGGTTCAACAGGCTCTAAGTTCGAATCCCGGTCGAAGATGTTGGTATTTGTACGTCCCGGTCTATTGAGCTGTCGTTTGGCAAACCAAACCAAATTCGTTAGCAATGGTCAACTAGTTTTACGCTCTTTCTTCAATTTCTTGTTAGTATACTCACAATTTTCAATGTAATAGTTACGTAAACCGAGAACTGCACAAAAAAAATGATAATATTTATGGTTGAGTTTTTACGAATTCATTTGAGCAAACGAATTCTTGTGCTCAGCTTAATTTAAGCTTTTAGCAACCCAATATGCCTTATGTTGTACTAATTTAGTGATATCACGAACACAAAAGTAAAGAACTTAATTTTACTTCAATTTGACAAAAAGGAATTTTTATTGCATTGATAATATCATTAAGAAGAACAAAAGTGATGTAATATGGCTTTCAAAAACTCATCGTGAAACAATAGAGAAAACAGTGCTGATCCAGTTATTAGAGTAAATTTGTTGGTTTAGTACATTTTTTCTCTTCAGTAAATCCTAAACTAAAAATTAGTTATGCGAATCAAAAATAACAGTATAATAATATTATCACTGGAAAGTGGGAATATTATTAGTCTCGATCGAGTCTCGAACTCGCGATTCTGGTTGCTAATCCGCGACTCTGCCAGCTGGGTTTCCGCTGAATGGGATTTGCAATAAAGAAATGTTTCGTTCTGAAAGAAATTTATCATGAATATCGTATAAATTTAATGTGTCATTCTCTCATAATGATGGTGAGTAACTAATTCAAACTAATTGTCTTATCAAATTGAGCATTCTCTATTTTCCTCGGATGCCGAAGATGCAATCCCCTTCCCTTTTCAAAGTCACTGTTGAATCACGTTCCAGGAAGTCTGAAAAGAATATATTTCTTTCTTGTCCCCATCCCTCGTACATTCAGAAACAAACATGGTTACCAACATTTAAGATGAACGAAAGGTAGCCAAGAGGAGAGTGGTTTTCATCGCCAAGGCGCCCATTCAGAAGGGCAACAATCCCGGTGGCAACACATGTCCTCAATTCCTATCCATGCTTTCCCTGTGGGAGTGCACTAGCGCGTCTTTCTAGTAATGGCTCTTCGTTACGTGGACGATTCTATTTAGGACCGTGGGGAGGACAGGCGCCTCAATCCCATGATAGTACTTTACGCAAGTCCAACTTGATCGGCTAATCGGATCACATGACCTAGATACGTATGTCATCAAGGTTTATAGTTGTTGGCGATTTATCTCTTCCTTTCTGCTTTCTTCTTTTCTTTTCAGATCCATGGCTATGGGTGGGTAGAGGTGGGAGCCGAAAATTGTATCCTTTTATTATATAAGTTAATAATTATATAAGTTAGTGTTTTATGTATGCTTTTTGTTACATCAGAATGGTCCTAAGCCAGCGGTGGATACGACATCATCATCCTAAAGCAAAGGGGACGGCAGAGGGGCGGAAAAATATCAGCTGGTAGTGAGTTCAGGAGTGGTTCTTAGATTATTTATGTAAAATCAACGGAAGCTTGGAAAAATATGAAAAGGGTATTAAAAATTAGGAAAAGTAAATTTGAATGAAAAGGAATTAAATTGGAATTTTTTAAAAATAATTTGGAGGATCTAAAAATTTTTCCGCCAGCTGGGTTCGAACTCGGGAAGTCATCCTCCGCTGCCGACGCTAATGTAGGTGACTTTAAGCCATTAGGCCATCGTTGCTTCACGAAAAGAAGCTCTTTAAAGTATAAGTACCCTTCCATCAATCTGCTTCAAAAAATCATAGAAGATACACAAAAAAAAAGACTACCAGACAAGTAAATAATCATAGCTCACTGTAGATCAAATGATCAAAACAAGTTACGAAAGAATCAAACTGAAGAATCGATTCACTTATCACGAGTTTAATATCTACCGACCTCCCTACGGTCCTAAATAGAATCGTCCACGTAACGAAGAGCCATTACTAAAAAGACGCGCTAGTGTGGGAGTGCTCCCCTCCCCCCGCCTTCTCTCGAGAATCTGGCGAGGAAGGACTTGGCGTGTTGGATTCACAAAAAGCGATATATGATTCAAAACAGGGCTAACAAAATGCATGCCTCGGGATGAAAGTTCGGGAATGGTTATCCTGGGGAATTTGGGAATGGTTATCCTGTTGCTCATTTCATCACTAATAGTTTACAGTTAAAAACAGTACGTTGTTTATTTAGTAGCTTGAAAAATCGACTACCCAATATACGCATAAATGCGGTAATGACTGATGATGATAATGTTCTCTTCTCAGCGTTTCATCAAGTATTCGGTCCTAATATTAAACATTTGTTATGTAAATTTCATATATTACAAACGTGGAATAGGAATTTAAATGTCAAAATCTCCAATAAAGAACTGAGGAACGAGATTCATACAAAGTTAGTAGAAATTTTAAAAGAAGAGGATCGAAATAAGTTTAAAAATCTTTTGGATGAATTTTTAAAATCATTTGCATCAAAGGCTACAGATTTCATAAACTATTTTAAAAGTGAGTACTGTAATAGGGTTCAGTTATGGGCAGCATCTTATCGCGATTTTCCTCACGCCGAAACAGAAACTAATAATTATTGTGAATCGTTTCACAATCAATTGAAAACGAATTATTTTGGTCGAAAATTCAATCGACGCATGGATGAACTCGTTAAAGTACTACTAGAAGTAGAAAGAGACTTCCATTTAAACCACGAATACAAAAAAATAATGCAATTTCCTCCTAAATCTAACTTTTCTCCATCTGTTAAGTCTAGGCATGATAGGGCTAAAAGAATACCTGATGCTGATGTTGTAGTTTTAAATAGTAAATCTTGGTCTGTTCGTTCGCAGACTGTAAAAAACAGATTGTATACAGTGAAGCGAGTAGAAGAACAGTGTAATATGTCCGACTTCTGCTATTTTAAGTGCCTAGAACTGAGTTGCATGTCTCTATGCACTCATTTATACCATTGTAATTGCCCTGATAATCATTATTTATGTAAGCACATTCATAAAATACATTCTACTGTAGCAAGTAATGATTTTTATGTTGATGGGGCTCAAATATGTGTAACGCAAATAACAGAAAATCGCGATCTACAGTCTAGAATAGAAATTGAGAATTTTTCAAACCCTCGTTCAGCCGATAACAAAATTGTAGCTTGCGAAGAATTATGTTCAAAATTAATGCAAAAAATTAGAAATAAGTCAGTTCAAGAGTTAATGTTAAGTAATGTTTTTTCTACCTTAAGCACGTTAGTTGCTGCATGTGACGGAATATCAAGTTCTAATGAAAAATCTTTATCAGTTATGCCCAAGTCTTCAGTATTTCCAAATCAGAAGCTTACTAAGCAAATTCAGTTTTATAGAACGAGTAGAAAGCGTAAAAATACGAAAAAACCTTTAGATAAGTCAAAAAGGGTAGATCAGTATTTTAGTATTGAGGATACCGATGACATCCCGTATTTGTATGAATCTCCTTCTAAAAAATCTAAAATTAGTGTCGAATCTTTCACGTGTAAAACAACAGGAACTCCATCACTATATAATGTAGGTCCATATGTCTTAAACTATTATGTCTTGAAATCTCTAGATCCTTACATTAATGATAAAGAAGAACATTTTATCAGGTCTAATTTTCCAGATTTCGTGAAAAGCTGGGTGTATGACGTAATTATAGATGCGTATATATTTTCGTTGTGTGAACAAAACGCTTTTTTTTCTTTTCTCGATTCATCTATTTCACAATTAATTTTTTCTGAAATTGATTTTGAACCGATTTTGGCTAGGAATATATGTACACTGTCGAAATTCGTATTTATTCCGATTTGTATTAACAATTGTCATTGGGTCCTAATCTTTATAAGTAAAAGACAAAAAGTAATTTATTTTTTTGACTCACGGGGTAGTTATAATGACCAAACTGCTCTGATTTGTCTAGAAACGTGCAGGACCATTTTAAATAAATTAGATAACGCCACCAATGCATGGAGTATTGTTCATCCAGTACACATTTTACAAAAAGATAATGTTAACTGTGGTGTATTCTTATGCTATTATGTGCATCAATTAATCAGTAATTCAAATGTCAATAAGGCGTTTGACACATGTGAATTTAGACAGCATATTTATAAAACTTTAACCGGGAGAAAATCACACCAAAAATTCAACAATATGAAATTTGATGAATTCTCGAAATCAGATGTATGTAACTTTTTAAAATTCGATTACGTCGATAGAAATAATGTGTCAAATAATGTAGTTAAAGTAAATAGCATTGATATCTCAAATTTTATGTTAAAATCACTAGACGTCAATATAACTCCTGATGAGGAAAACGTTTTATTGGAAACATCAGAGTGGTTTAGGAAAGGGTGGTTATATGACACAATTGTAGATTCCTTCTTCTATAAACTAACAGAAAACTCCAAAAATTTCATGTTTATTGAATCACTCTCGTCCACATCACTTTCACGAATAACAACAAAGAATTTAAGTTCTTCAAAAGTGGTGACTCACTCAAATCAAATATTTTTTTCCCTGTTAACATAGATAGTCATTGGTTGTTACTGATTGTTAATATAGAAAAATATTGTTTTGAATTTTATGATCCTCTGAATGAAATTCCAAGTAAAAAATGTTCTGATTTGATAAAAAAGTGGAGGGAAATGTTTGATTCATTTTTTAAATCTCCGAAACATTGGTCATTTTCTTTACCTTCTCATGTAAATCAAAAAGACGATATTAACTGTGGCGTTTTTATTTGTTACTTCGCATATCAAAAATTAAACGATGCACCTTTGATAGATGATTTTGACACTGTAACTTTTAGAAAGTTCATATACAATTGCATAATGGGATAATACAAGAAAAAATTTATCTCTTCATATTAAAAAAAGTTACTGCCGCAGTTACAGGATTGGAAACTCGCTTTTTCTCTCCCGAGAAATTACACAACAGATAATTACGAAATTTACATGGTACCACCATTTTTTTTCTCTTTCAGGGTAAGGAATGAAGCTACATCCACATGTCGTGTCGGGTAGTAGTGAGTCTGATTTTTTGAATAATTTCTTTTTTCTCTTTCAGGAAAGGAGTGAGGCGATATTCCAGTGTCATGTTGGGTGGTGGTGGGACCGATTCCTTAATTTTTTTTTTTTCTCTTTTAGGAAAGGAATGAGGCGACATACCCGTGTCAGGACTCGAAATAAGTCGCGGCAACCACGTCAAATGGCGTGAGCTTAGCTTAAATTGTCGCGACGATCAACGGTTCTCACGGCAAGTTTTGCTGCGAGCATTTGAGACAGAAAATGTTTCACTATTTCTTTCCAAAAATACCAGCCATTGAAAAAAATTTCAAGAAAAAAACTATGGGTTTTAATGAGGATAAGTGCGGATGGTCTTTCGCTTTCAGATTTTAAGGCTGACCGAGCAGTTCAGAAATTGTTTCGTGCATCCTTGCAGACCTTGCTTTTAGCTATGTAGATACGAAACAACTGTAATTTTCTCTAGCCTAATTTATTGACTGATGACTTCGTAAACTTGATATTAAGGAAATAAACGTGTGTATCAACAGTATATTATTTTTCTCTTTATTTCGGATGTATTTTAGGGTTTCATATGAAATTGCAGAAGTAGACATATTTCCAAAACGAAATACGACTAATAAACACGACTACATAAAATGTTTTTCTTTTGATAAAGAAAAGTCATAACAATAAAAACCAAGCTTGTTTTTCCAATAGATCCGTACAGTTCGACGTGAGCACCTTTCGCTCAAAATCTAGTCGATATTCGACATATCTCCAAGTTCAACATCTATTAAGTTGCTGTAACTAAAACATGAGAGATTTTTTCATGTGTCGTTCTTCGCAAACCTCTCGGCCCCAGTGGCGTACTCAGACTTCTTAAATAGGGGGGGGGGTGAAACGAGTCCGTGTGCAAAAGAAGGCCAGAATGTTGGAATCAATAGGCTTTTTCACTAGTTCTTTGAGGATTCCAAACACTGACTTCAATGCTAACATTCATGGTATACTACAAGGGAGTACCCAGGATCTAAACTAACTAGGGGGCAGCCCCAGGGACGAGCGGTGACCCAACTTATTACTCAAGTAGCCTGATGGACGTTATCCCCCCTTTTAAGTGACCACTGCCATCAATCACCATTTAACGAGCTGTCAGCGTCTGACCTCCTAGAAGGTTCCCTCCTTTCGTTCGACCCTGTCAATCGGTGATATCTATCTTGCGCCAAATGATACTCCATACCGTACTATGAAATGAAAATGTTAGTCGTAAATGCCACTCACGGCTCTATCATCAGGGGTGAAAATCTTCCGCGTTTACGCGGATTTCCGCTTTTTTTTTTCTTTCGAGAATTTCCGCTTTTTTTCCCCTTTTTGAGAATTTCCGTTTTTTTCTTCCAAAAATTTCCGCTTTTTTCTTTGAATTAAATTATGTCATGGAATTACAGCCAAAGAATAAATGTAAAAAAAAAAAAAAAACAATAAGGAAAGTGTGTCCTTACTTCAGGTAGTAGATTCTTCCGACTTTTCGTAAATTTTGAAAAAAAGACCGATTTTTATCATTTTTTACAAAAAAAATCCTATTTTTGCCCTTATCAGCTTTTTTTAAGTTTATAGAAGACAAATAAGTCTTGCTAATTCCTTTTTGAAAAGAATCCTTTGTGAGAAGCTTATTAGTTTAATGGTAAACCTGGAGAGCTTGGATTTTGAACTAGTTAGCGCACGTTGTTGCATATTTCGTAGGTAAAGCTACGGTTTCCTAAAAAAGCGGAGCTGTTATCTAAAGGCCGTGAAACGTCATGATGCAGCGGAAAAGGTATAAATGAAATATTTTAAGTTGATCACAGCTTTTAATGTGATTTTTCTTTCAACTAGAAAATAAGATGCTTTGTTATTTCGTCTTTCATGGCAACCTCGGTAAGCGGAAAGTTTAAATTTTCATTTTGAATATTCTAGAAATTACTTTCAAAATTCGTTAAAACTTCTTTCTTTGGCGACTTTAGAAGTACGCCAAGGCGGTGGCCATCGTTTTAAACATAGACTGCAACTATTTTTAAAATGATGCTTCTTTTAAGGGCAATATTTATGATTGTTTTAATAAGTTAAATTGTTTCTTGGATAATTAGAGTTTTTATCAGGGTGGCGACAGAACCGGGAATTCAGGGAAATCAGGGATTTCTCAGGGAAGAATCATTTTCTGGAAAAATAAAGGAAAACTCAGGGAAGTTTCGTTTAACTCAGGGAAAAAGTTGGAATTTCGTTTTGCAAATGGCACCCATTTGGTACTTTTCCTTTAGCCATGCGGGCGCCACTTTGAACCAAAATCAAAATGTCTCCAATTTTGTTTTCATTCCGAAAATGAGAAGTGTATTTTTTACGTAAACATCCAGAAAAAAGAGTTGTATACATTGTATACTGTAACGGCCGGAAATCCTGTAACCTAAGTCTACATCTGTGCCACGTTCCCTAATGTCAATAATAGGAACGTATTGCCTTGCGGCTTTGAAAAATACTAATGGACGGGAAAACCTGCAAAAGTTAAACATCCGGTTCCAATTGAATCAACATTAAAAAAAAAATTATAATTTTTTTCTAAGATTGGCGATTTTGATTTTGGTCCAAAATAGCGCCCGGCTAACGGAAAAATAGAAAATCAAACGTATAAGGTATCTATCTGGTGTAAAATTTTCCGCAGCTTTGAAATCCGTTGATATTTTCATTTTATTTTAAACAATCGCTGATTTAGAAAAAAGCACTGAATAACGCCAGTCATAACTTTAATTATTTATTTTGCTTCACTTGAATCCGTTACTTTTCAAAATGAATGAATCTCGAATCAAACGAAGGTCATTCTTCTCGGCGGTGAAATTCGTATTGGAAAAAATATAAAAGTTACAATTTAAAAATTATTTATTTAAAGAAAATCATATTTTTAGGTATCGATCTAATGTAAAATTTTCCGCAGATTTCAAATCCGTTGAAATTTTTATTCTATCTTTAACGATCGCAAAGATAGAAAAAAGCAACGAAGAACGCCAGTTCGAACCAGAACGAGCGAACTCGAATTCGTTACTCAGGAAATCAAAATGAATTAATCTGATCTTTTTAACCACGAAGGTAGAATTCTTCACGGCGCCGGCGGCCAAATTCGTATTGGAAAAAATATAAAAGTCACAATTAAAAATTATTTATTTAAAGAAAATCATGTGTTTAGGTATCAATCTGTTGTAAAATTTTCCGCAGATTTGAAATCCGTTGAAATTTTTCTTCTGTCTTTAACGATCTAGGAGATAGAAAAAAGAACTACAAAACTCCAGTTAAAACTTTATTTGTTTTGTTCGTCAGCTAAAATCGTTGCTGAGAAAATCCAACGAAAACGGAAAAAATAAATTTAGAATGTCATGTCTTTATACCGTATGCCATCCTAAGAAAAATAATAAAATATAATAATAATAAATTAATTAATTTTTAAATGTTTTAGATTAAATTTTAAAATTCGGGCGCACTTGAAAAATTGCAAAAAATTTGGACCACATGTTTGCTAAATTTCCCTATTGTAAGTGCCATCGATTCGTCAGGACACTGCGTACAGGACAGACAGAAAAACACTTCCGTTTATAATAGTACAGATGTACCGAGCGCTGGCGCCATTGACGGATTCAGGGGCTGATGGCTGCTTTTGCAAACATATCAAAATAGTTAAAAACGTAACATTAAATATTCTATCTATAACTTTATATTATTTGGTCTATTATGGAATACAGTAAAAATATTTTTTTCTTATCTTATTTTTATTCATCTTTTAGTCTATAGTTTTTTAGTTCTTCAAGTGTCAAGTTTATCATAATTACCGAAGAATTGTTCTGCGAACAAAAGGAGAAACTCAGGGAATTTCATGAAAAATACTCTGGAAATCAGGGAAATCTCAGGGAACTTTTTACTTCAATTTTTGTAGCCACCCTGTTTTATTTTCAAGTTTATTCAATTCAAATAGAAAATAAGAATATTTACGGAAAAATATAGAGATTTTGAAAAAAAAGTTATTTTATATTCGAAAATATGTTGTAAATTTAAACTGAACTAAGAAATATTTTTCCTACCACGTGGTTTCAGCTTCAGTCTACGTTTATAGCTGTGCCAACGACCTGCCCTTGGCGTACTTAGGCCCGGTGCACACATCCGGTTTTTCTACGTGCGGCGCCGCTGCCGCAACGCAAGTGCGGTCTGAGATACATTAAATCCAATGCAGCAGTGCGTACATGCCTCCAGCGCCGCTGGGGCGACGCATGTCCAACTTGCGTGCAATTTGTACCGCAGTTGGCGCCGTTCGGAAGTACCTTGTTTTCATAAACAAATAGATTATAAATAATAATTAATAAATGGTTGTATCCAGTAACGTCTATTTTGTTTCAAAATATACTTTTTTTTACGCCAAGTAAGCGAAATAAACACGTTTTCTTCGATAGAATATTTATCGCAAATGGCGCGAAATGAGTTGGTGTGTCATTTCACGGTTATGTGTGCATAGTTGGGCTTCGGTGCCGCAGTGGCGCCGCACGTTGAAAAACCGGATGTGTACCGGGGCTTAAGTCGCCAAGGAAAGAATTATTTCGAATGAACCAATGAAATCAAACGACAGTTTAACGGAATTTAAAAGATTTTTCTGGAATATTCGAAATGCAATTTTAAAAATTTTCCACTTGACCTGGTTGTATTAAAATCCGCAATAACCGTTGTACATATGGGTTACCTTAACCTGTAATTACTCGCTACTAGAAGTCCGTTGCCATTTCTATAAACCAAGACTGAAGCTGTACCATTTTTATTTTTGGTGTCTAATTATTTTTTTTAATATAAAATTCATGCTATTTAATAAAAATAGTATATATATGATTTATTCTTTTGTAACAGCATTTTGATTTCCTGTTAATTTCATTTTTGGTATCAAGGTTTTTGAAAAATTGCAACTCTTAAGAAAATTTTAGCATTGGTGAGGTGTTCAAAAATATTCATAAAAATAACATTTTCAACTTCATCCAACTTATTTATACTGTTTATAGTTGCCTGGATATTTTTTCTCTTTTACAAAATTTGAGTTTGCACGTAAAGTGCCCACTCCTACTTTTCAAAGACAAATTTCATTGTTTATAGTGGACTTTATAGGGTTTTTATCAGACTAAAAATTTGCCTACCCCCTCAGAAAAAAATTTCTGGCTGCACCACTGTTCTGTACACACATTAGTACACACATTAGTACACAAATATAGTAATCTTATTCAGCTATTTCTGTACTTCAAAATAACGCTGCATATATTTTCCTCTTTTTTACATTTTGACTGTTTTCACCCCTGTATCATTTAAGTTAGGTAATTAGGTAAGAGGGGTCGGACATGCAGATGGCCCTGCTTCCCTTAAACTTCGCCGCTTCGTTTTACTGATAGCTTTTTCTCCGTGGGAAAATTTCCACAACTTGCTGCTAATACATCACAGGAACGTGAAGTATCCTTTTACAGATGAAACGGTACGTTTTTGAATCCGTTCTTGCAGAGGAACGTAGCGCGCGTTTCGAAATTGAATTCGTGTGAACCCTGTTTTTTTTAGAGGAAATGAATTTTTTTTTAATTGCGCACCAAAAATCTTTCTTCTCCAAATACAATTTAAAACTTAAAACCCCTGAAAAGGTGACAAAAAGTCAAAAAAGTGACGTGTTAGGAGCCCTGCTGTAACCATTGAATACTAAAAAATACTACTAAATAACACTAAATAAGAAATAATACTAAGAAAAGGCTACTGAAATTGTCCTACTTTCCTAAAGGTCAAGTGTTTTCGGAAACAAACCAAATAAATTTAAGGGGGAAACAGAGCATCCAATTTACGTCGTACTAGACGTACTAGCTACACAACGGGCTATTGACGACGGTCTGGAATCAATCCCGAAGGAAACACCCGAGAACAGAACCACGGTCAGTTAACGAGGCAACACCTGAGCTAGCACCACACTTCAAACTTACACACCACGCAAACGCGAGGACATTTCAGCCACGACGGATTTGACGTACATCAGCTTCCTCTACACGGCGGTGTTTTAGTTGGCAAGTTTCGGAGTATCTCCAAAATTTGAAATTGTTTCTTAAAGATTTTATTGCAATTTTGGTTTTTGTTGTATTGCTTCCACAGTAAAGTCCCGTCCACACCGGAGAAGCCGAGCAAAACATGGATGATTGATTAACCCCGGAGACAGGTTTGATTGACAGTTCGTTCAGTGTAGACGGTGAATTGAGCAGTTTAAGCACGAGCAAAATGATCCGCTTCTTGTCGGTACATCAAAGGAAAGCAAGTGCTCGTGCTCGCTCTATTTGGACGGCGTTTTATCGTTCCCTTGCTCGACGTTCAATCAATCACCGGGGTCATCGTTAAGAAACGGGTCGGGGATCTGAACATAGAAATACTTATTTTTCTTCAGATTTTAAAGTGATAATTGATTCAGACCGTTCTTAAACAGTATGATGGGTGTACATGGATTTTCTAATGTAATTAGTATAAATGATACAGGAAATCTCACATGCTATCTTGAATAGAGGAAGAACATTTTCAAGAGGAAATGTCCCTCAAGCTCATCCAGTGATTAGGGTCGCGCAATACCTGATGAACTTAATTATTTGAATCGGGAAGGTATCGTTTCGTTTTACAGTTCAAAGATTTCAACTGGTTTAATGGCCGCATGACTAAACTACCACACAGGTGCAAATATGTTACTCATTAATAAATAGATTGTAAAGGAGAATTCTATTAAAAAAGTGTACAAATGATTATTACATTTGAAGACCAAGTATAAACCGTTATAGTCATTGAAGTTAATCAACTAATTCGGACTTCATCAGCACCGAAAACATAATAGGAACCTCAAATCATTTATCCTCACAAATATAGTGTAATTATCCCGTTGATTATCCAAACCTGTCCCCCATTACTTTAAGTACGTTAGTCCGTAGTTTGTGAAGTGTTCTCATCTAGTTCAGTTTCACTGACAGTTGTCCCGCAATTGTACCGCTTTTTAACAGCTCGAGTTTGTTGTTTTTAAATTTAACAGTTCTACTTGATTTCTTGCAAGTTAAAAGTTAAGCTCTACTGAATACATTTCATACTATTATTTAAGTAGTACATTTGTAAACATTGTGTTTTGCCATATATCGTAGACGTTTAAAACTTAATTGTGAAAATGTAACATGCCCATATTAATGTCAAAATTGATGTGTCCATCCATGTGTATTTAGACGAAGAGTGGTATTGGGGAACTTTGCAATTTAAACTTCTTCTAAATTTCTTGAACTTCTAAATTTAAGATAAAGAAGACGAGGCTAGTTAAAATGTATTTCACTTTTTTGCAATTGAAGAAAATTTTAAATTGTCGCACTGGGAATATGAATACGTTTTGTCGAAATAGGCCGAATCGAAAGAAACATTCAATATTATGTAACATATTATGAGTGAAATATTCAGTAAGAAATTTTTATCTTGTTAATTGAAATAATCTGCTTAATAATAATAATTTTGTGCCGACCAACCGGTATGGTGGTAAAGGTGTTAGCCTCTAGATAGGAAGGTTCCTGGTTCAAATCCGGATCCGGGCAAGGATGTTTGTAAGCGTATGGTGTAGAAGCGGCTGGTGCACCTTAAATCTGTCGTGACCGAGAGTCCTCACGTTGGGTTGTTATGGACGTTTGGAGAGTGGGGTGTTAGCTCAGTTGTTACTTCGTCATCTGACAGTTGTTCAAAAATTACGACGTGTTGTCCTCGAATCTTTCGCTTAAGGGATTGATATCGGACCGTCGTCAATAGCCCGTTGTGTTGCTCTAATACAACGTTAATCAAAAACTACCAATTACCTTTAATAATAATTTTGCAAGTACGTATGTATAGAAACTTTGAAGAGGAACATCAAACTCGTGAAGGAATCTCCAGTTGCCAAGAAGCGTAAAGTTATTGCCAACCTTTCTCTTGCAGATATAGCACTTCTATAATTAGTGTCCTACTTCCTATTTCCGGTTCAGTCAAAGCAAGTAGATATTCAAAGTCACCCAATGTCGCCTTTTTTTGTGAACTTTTCTTCCTATTTCTCTTTAATAAATCGTCTATGATAATATACGCTGCACTCGCGATTATACGCCGACTTCGTAAAGAACGGGACCTTTAAACAATTTGCTTCAAACAATAAGTTTGCAGTTTAACTTCAACGCACAACCAACCAGATTGATCGCGAGCACATGGAACGATTTGTGCCCGAGCTGTCGAACCAGGAAAATCAGAGAGATTGATTAACCAAACCTGTCTCCGTGGTGAATCAATCATCCATGTTTTGCTAGGCTTCTCCGGTGTGGACGGGGCTTAAGAAATATGAAATGAAGAATTCAGAAGCACTCTGAATAAAATATAAGTTAGATAATATGCTGCGGAAAATTGCAAGAAGAAGGCAAAATTCAAAGTTTGCTACATTTGCCAAATGTTCTTGAATAACAAAAAGATTAGCATGTTTCACATCTGATATTTTAATATGGCTAAAAAACTAGGCGAAGTTCAGACTTTTTTCGTAAACAAAGATCGCCGTGTAGAGGGTACTGGTGCACGTTAAATCCGTCGTGGCCCAATTGTCCTCACGATGGTGTTGAAGTTTGAAGTCAGGTACGTCATCTGACCGTGGTTAAAAGTTAGGAAGTAGTATCCTCGGATCTCTCCTACGGCATTGATCCTGGACCGTCGTCAATAGCCCATTTTGTAGCTCTAGTACAATGTATACATTGAAACTTCCTTTCCCTTCTTTTTTTTCCTTCGTCAAGCGGTGGACAAGTGAAGGAAGCATGCCGATTTCTTACAAAGTAACACTAAAGACTATTAAAAAACAGCTTTTTTCTTACAAGAATAAAAATCAATGAGCACGTTTCGATTCTGTCACTCATCTAATGAAAAAAATATTTTTGTCCTTTGCTTTATGACAATGGTCGTTAACAAATTTCAATCACAAATTCAATGTAGCCTTGCCATTCGATTCCGCTTGAAATATTATATAAGAATCAATCAAAAAAGTTATTTTTCCAATTTTAGCATTTGTTCCCTTATGTAAAAACTTGTTTCAATTAAATCTATTTATTAGCTGCACAACTTTATAAACTCTTAGAATACCCTCAAGGGGTCTTCCCCGGGGAGCTAGCTGGTCAAAAATCAACCACAACAATCGAGATGACAAAAATATGACGTTAATTTAGTTTCACAAAGTTTATTTCAGAAGACCATTACATATTCATGAATTGTTTTTCCATTTGAAAGTTTGTTGAAGCATTAAACTTAACGGTCTTGAAGACCCCAAAATATATATTACTTACTCATAAAACTAACCTTTGTTTAGAAGACCCTGTACGACAAATGTCTTCTTTGAATAAATATTTGTTCTAGGTATTAACTACAATCACTACAGTAATAAATATACATATAATACAATGTGATTGTATATATAATTCAATCTTGTTCTTTCTTCTTTAATGTAAGAGAAACAAAGTAAGGAAACCAGTTCATTTTCTGTTTTAGAAAATGTTATTCTTGGCGTGTTACTGAGAGCAAGAAAAATGTACAATTCAAATGATCAATAGATCACCATGGTAATAAACTATGACGTTTGCAGAGAAATTAAATTAAATGCAAGACCAAAACAAATTCTCCATCTTTCAGAAAAATTCCATAACAACCTAGTCAATATTAATAACTCTACCATCCATGTCATGGATGAAAACGTGCAAAAAAAAAAATAATAAAAGATCAATGTATTATCTACAGAACCACATAACATTCTGAACCACTGAACTACACCCTGTTTTGTACTTTTCCTAGCAGCTAATATGTGAAGCCAACATCACGCCATCGCCGAAGTAAGAAAAAAAAACCTGACAAGCAAAAATACGCAGAAACAGTTTGGGGTTGGAAACGATTGTCCTCTTCAAACGGGATTACCCCTCTTGATGACCCGGCAAAGAAGGAGTTAAACCCGTGGTTCAACCAACTCCTCTCGCTCAGGACATCAATAAAACACTTTTCTTGTTTTTTCTGTGTGAATTTTATGTGCGTGAACTTTAAATTGTTTTTTCAACTTTGCACTCGGATAACAGATTATTAAAGCACTTTCGAAATTTATTGTTTAAGTGGAAGTGTTTTCGAAAATCGTAAGCCATGTGTCCGGGATTTATGGGAGATACCCTTGATCAGCCTGGTAAAGTGCATATGTTATAATGGCCTGGTAAAGTGCATATATCTTAAGGCGCAAAACATTAAGTAATAATTTCAATAAAAGTTAATGTTTTGTAATGCTCTTGAATTTTACAGTCAAGTACACTCAATAAAAGCTATTAGAAGCAAAAAACAAACTTTCTCGGATATGATGTTCTTCTGGAGTTCGAGGATGATCTATGAGGGAATATATAAATAACAAAAAGGCTTTAAAATTACTATTTTACATGCATCCCTTAAGAAATTGGCTTTATTTTCATAAATGTGTAGAAAAACAACCAACGGCTACACTCTCGATACTTTAGAAATAATAATAGATACTGCTATGTGTTTTTTGGACTTATATCACATGTTACTCATTTCGAGAAAAAATATTTTGCTTTTGTAGAAATAATCTACCTTTGTTCACTGAAAGTGCAAAAGGTAGTATGTCTAAAAGCTACATTTTTCAGGAGAGTAAAAACTAATCCTTTCCCTTGTGATTTTATTCTATTTTGTTACATTAATTTGGTTGTAACTTTTAATGGATCAGCTGATGTCATGAGATTTTGCCACCAGATGGAAACTACAAAATGCCACATATAGCAATAATAAAAGGAGAAATAGAATTTTTGACAAACGACCTTTTGCACTTTAAGTGACTATTTTATTCTATTTCTAATTATTACGAAGGGGGAAACGTTAAAAATCAGGCGACATCTATTTCAAGATAATTCGGGTATCATGCAGAAGGGAAATGACGTAACAAAAATATTGCAAACATTATTTTTAATACGAGTATTTTGTCAAAGAAATCTATAAAAACTTGTGTAACTATTCTTTGATTTCTGAAAATATCTAGGAAACCGTCCCATCTGAAACATTTTCCCCCTCATACAGACCTGTTCCACATTTAATTATTCTATTTTGCAAACATTTGAAATCTACACGAACAACGTTTGGATGCAAAAGAAATAATGAAAGCATCTGTCTAAAAATGTATTCAGGTTTTTGAATCATGGTTCACCTTTTGTCGTGGTTAATAACAATGTCCTCACTTTGGCATGGTATGGCAGTTTCGAAAATAAGATGGTGTTAATATCATCATCATCTAACCGTGGTTCAAAATTACGAGGTGTTGTCCTCGGATCTATCCCTTTGGTCGCCAATAGCCCGTTGTGTGGATCCTGTTCGACGTTATTCAACTACCTATCCATAATTAGCATTTCAGACATATTAAGTGTTTAAAAAAATGGCAGAACTCCTATGTCTTTAAAAACAAAATGATTTTTTTCTAAAAAAAAACTTATAAAAACCTAAGTAAAACAAACTGCCGGGGTGCAATGATCCACAACACGAAAGTCAAAACTAACCATGTAAATAAGCTGGAGCTGCAGCTAACAAAGGTAAGCAATATAATTTAAAAAACCAAACAGAAATTTGCAATAAAAAATTAAATTTTTTTTTAATGAATAAATAAAAAATAATTATATATATATATATATATATATATATATATATATATATATATATATATATATATATATATATATATATAAATTCACACTGGTAATAGTTTCATTTCTGAAAGTAAAGAACCAACCAATTTGCAGCATCCATTTCACTGGGTATCGGCATAAAAAAATGAAAGGTTTAACAAACAGAAAAGTTACTTCTTTAAAAATAAAAAACAATAAAACCAAAAAAGTCTTGCAAAAGTTTCGATACATTTCTGAAAACATTTTCGAGCGTCCCACATTAAATGCTTATACCCAGAAATAACCCCTTTTTCCAAGGCGTTGGGAAATATACCCAACTTTTCCCAACACCTTTATCCGGACCACATGCACTTAGTTGATACGACGACAGAATCGAGTCTTTCAGAAATCGATTCAGACACTCATTTTAACAACTTGTTCAAGAATATTCCAGCGTTAGGTTAACCTTTTTGAATCATAAATCGCCTTTTAGTGGAGAAACCGCGCCAAGCCATTCATCGCCAGAAGGGCAACCAAGAATCTGGTGGCAACGATAGCAGCGTCACCTGTTCCTGAAATGCCACCCGTCCGTTGTAATATCGTCATGAAAAACTTTAGGGTTGCTATAAATGAATTAAACAACAAAAACCACATTTGGCAATAAATCGTCCAAAAGTTGTAATTTAGCATATACTACATAAAATCCGTTCACCATGTAAATGGTCGTTGTTTACTCGTCTCGTAGTCCAAGACTTCGACTAAGTTGATCACGTGATATTTTGGTTTCGGGGCCTGTCTTTCTAGTTGGCCTTGTCATATCGCGCCATTTAAGATAAATATTCAATTGTAGACCATTATCGAACATGTATCGAAGAAAACGTGTTTATTCTGCTTACTTGTATAAAAGTATAGTTTGAAAAAAAATACACGCAACTGGATAAAACCATTTATTACTTATATTCCATAATTATTTTTTTTACTTCAGACCGGAGAAGCCTGTTCGCCGAGATGCCGTGTCGTGGGGAATAGCGGTACAAATTGGGATCAAGTTGGAAGTGAGTCGCCGCAGCAACGCCGAAGACATGTTTGCCCTACTCTGTAGTGCCAAGGCTAAACTTGATCGTAACCGTAGAATAATCCAGTTAAGCCTTGGTAGTGCTAGAGTGCCTATATAATAAGAGTGGCGACATACGGGAAACACTTTCTGATTGGCTTAGAGACCTTTTCTACCGCCCGAAGCGGTCTTTTGCCAGCTCCCGTAGATTTAACATGGGAACTTTTTGTGTGTTCGAGAAAAACGTGTGTATAATTAATTGAAAAGAAAATATAGCTTATTCGTGTTCCATTTCGTGTTCTAGAATGTCTATTTATAATTATTTTAGTGTTTTGTCAGTGTAAATTTGAAGACTTTTTAAGTAAATAGCTTTTTTTTTTAACAACATGCTGTTTCCCGCTACTTTGGCGATGTAAACATCGCGCCAAAGGCAGTTAGCAAGTTTTAAACTTTTGATAATGCGTTGTTTTTTTAGCTGTTTCCTTATAAAAGGTTTACAATAACCTATGCCGAATTGAATCATTAGAAAAGCAGAGAGTAAATTGTAGCAATGCTTTATATAAAAAGAATAAAAGAAATGTTTATATAAAAGTGTTATTTTTGATGCAAACTTTCATCTTTATTTTGCTGTTAGATCTCCGAACAAAACCACCACATCAACATTTATCTGTGAATTTGGATATAAATGCGTACAAATGCTGTTAACTATTTTTTATCTTGAGATTATTCTTGAATGTTTAGGCCAATATTTGCTCATAATTTAGTTTCAATCTGTTAATTCTATTTTTCATATGAAAATGTGGTAGATTTTTTAACAAATGTGTACTGATGGTGTTGATTATTTTTGAAATTACATGTCTTTTGACTTGTATAAATAGATGAAACTTAAATTAAATTTAAGTGGGTTAAAATTTTGTGTTATGCATTAAAAAGGTCAAATAAAAATGTTCAGTATCTTTTCTGGTTCGGTTAATGTAAAGAAAGGATTAATCACGCTAAAAAAAAACTACATGTGTTGAACAGTTGGTCGAAAGAAAGTTTTATTTTAAGGAACTATCCATTAATAGTAGGACATTTCAAATCTATTTTTTATTTAATGTTATAAAATTGATGCGTAAACTTCTATCACACAGCATGGAAAGAATTTAAAGAAAAAACTTGTGCCTGAGAGAAACAACACATCAGATCTTATCTTATTTAACACTGAAGTTATAAGCTTAACTTTATTCATTTTCTTGTTAATATTCACGAAAACAAGTTCAATAAGTCGTGAGCATAAAAATTACGGGACATAAACACTATCGCCAAAAGAAAGAGAGAGGAGGAAATGTGGGAAACCGATGGAAGAAACATATTCGCCCAGCAGCCGATTCTGGTAGAAAAATGGCTGCCGCGCATGTGCATTGGGCCAAATTTGGTCCCTTGTCGCCACTCTTATTATATAGGCACTCTAACTATCGCTCTCGAAGAGTCAATTCCGTATACGCCTTTTGCGCTCTCCAGCTTTTTGTTACTTTTTTGAAGTTTCAAATTTTTAAATATCTATGTATTATCAAATCATAAATGTTATTTATTTTTATTTTTAATTCCATTTTAGGTTGAAAGGGCATTTTAACGGCTTGAGTCATATCACGCCTTTTAGCACTAATTGAAACTAGTTTTAAGATAGTTATTAAAACATTTTCTAACAATTATTATATTATTTACTTAACATTAATATAATAATAATAATAATAATAAAACCTCGATATCTCAGGTGTGATATCATTTTAATAAAGCTACACAAAATTAAATTAAACGTAACCTGTTTTTATTGCCTGATTTTTAGGGATTTTGTGATAACCTGCATTGCTACAATTTACTCTCTGCTTTTCTGATGATTCAATTCGGCTTAGGTTATTGAAAACCTATAATAAGGAAACAGCTAAAAAAAAAAAAAAACGCATTATCAAAAGTTTAAAACTTGCTAACTGCCTTTGGCGCGATGTTTACATCGCCAAAGTAGCGGGAAACAGCATTGTTGTTAAAAAAAAGCTATTTACTTAAAAAGTCTTCAAATTTACACTGACAAAACACTAAAATAATTATAAATAAACATTCTAGAACACGAAATGGAACAAGAATAAGCTATATTTTCTTTTTAATTGAAAAAACACACGTTTTTCTCGAACACACAAAAAGTTCCCATGTTAAGTCTACGGGAGCTGGGAAAATACCGCTTCGGGCGGTAGAAAAGGTCTCTAAGCCAATCAGAAAGTGTTTCCCGTATGTCGCCACTCTTATTATATAGGCACTCTAGCGATAGTCATCGAAAAGAGCCAGAGCTCGAAAAGAGTTAACTCCCAAAAGAATCAGTGAGCTGGTGATCGCATGCGGAAGCGCTGATTCGTTAAAAAAGAGTTACCGCTCTTGAGCCCTGATTGGTTTAAAAAGAGCTACAGCTCTTTTTTAACGAATCAACGCTCGTTCACTCCGTCAAGAGAGCTAGCTCTTTGAATCAGCTCCTGAGCGGATCGCCCATCCTAGTAACTAGAGGAAAGTTTCTTTTGGGTGCGAAATGCAGCGCCTAGGGGCACACTAGGTTGCTATAGAATTTCGGAGGTTGCTAGAGATTTCGCCCTCTTGGCTCAAAAACTTTTTTGGCATGGGAGCCAACTCAATTTAAGCCAATTCTGGAATGCATTGTAGTGGAAAATCACGCCAGTCGCTTACGAACTACGAGGGCTCGGTGCCTGTCTGAGGGTTTGATTATGCTCCTTGATATCGCGAAGCTTGCCTGGAATCGTTTATACTTTTTCTTATATAATATATTTTGTTATTTTAAAAGTTATTTTGTTTGTGATATTCATTTTTGTATTTCTTGTGTATGTCAGTTCTCAAATATTTTTTACTGTTTGCTTTTCGCTCGTTGTGTTTCCATTGTTCGCTTTCGTGATTTTTACTCTTTGTTGAATTATTTTATGAGTTCATTTTGCATTTTAAAAATTAAGTGAATGCATTTGTGCTGCAGTCTTTTTTAATTGTTTTCTTTGACTAGTTTCTCTGCCCTTCTCTTAATTGCTCTTCTTGTCTGTAAATTGTCCAAAAATTGTAGTGCAACTATGAAGGATTTAATTATTGGTGTGGATTCGATGGTCAAATACGTAGATCAGTATTTACCATCACAATTACATGTAATGTAATACATGTTCTAGCTTTTCCAGGAATCACCATTGAACGTGTAACGAATAAGGTTTCATCTTTAAAGAATCGTGACTTGATTCTGGTTCATGTAGGTACCAATAACATCTATGATTGCCTTTAGAAATGCTTCTCAAAATTCGAGGACCTGTTGCAAAACATAATAAACAGTAACCAAGAGACGTGCATTGTGATTTCAGCCATATTGTCTCGCGATAACTATCTCTCCCTTGAAAAACAAGCAGAGAATTTTTCTGCAGAAAGTGAACACAAAAAATTATCTTCTAAACCGTAGGCTGTTTTTCTACTTCCAAAAGAAGCAAAATAATTCTTTTTGTAGATCCCAGTCACTTGGAAAGGTGGTATGGCAAGGGAGGGCCTTCATTTTTAACAGGGAAGGAAACTTTCATTTAGCATTTAACTCTTTGTTGCAGTGCTAAAAGAAGCTGGCAAGCTTGATGTCGAAAAGCAACAGGTTTTCCATGACTTACCTGCTGATCAGTTTCCATCTCTCAATTCTTCATCTGAGAGTTTTAATTCAACCTGTTGATCTACCTGAGCCCAAGGCTGTTGAACTGAATTCTACAATTGTTACAGAAGGTTCTGTTCAATGCAGGTATCAATCTCCATAATGTTGTATATAAAATATTATTGAATGTGTAACGTTGTTTCCATATTCATTCTCTAGATGAGGCTTGGATCACAAGTTCACTTTTTTTCACTAAACTTCCAAGTGCTCAATATAGCCTTCCAACTTTCAGTAGTAAGAACCCTGGAGGTAGGATCACTGTTTTGTCAAAGCATTCCAGGATTGAGGAATTTCTAATTTTCCCGACAGTGTTATTGATGGATTTTTATGATTCTTTGTGGTACGAATTCTTAAGACTGATGAAATATTATCTCAATTGGCTGGAGAACAATTTGCCCATAGTGAATATTTATTTATACCTTTAAATAAAAATAATCTGGGCTCTATTGGTTGAAAAAATTTGATTTCTATGAACCCCGCGGTACAACTTCTGCTCAAAATTTTATTCAATTACAGAAAAATCAGATCTGTAAAGCTTTAACTCTTCTGGAAGATTGATTAATTTCATGCCATACTCACTTTAACCAGACAGATAGAACTAAACTCTGTAGCTACTGATTACCCAATTAGCAATAAATTAGTTACATTAAATGTTGAGTAGACAAGACAGCTTCTGGTTGTAAAAATTTACTTCAATAATTTGCATTGTCAAGATCATAAGATGTAATAAAACTTCAAGACTTTATTGAATAAAAAAAATTGTTTTGTATAAATATTTCAAGTAAGCAGCAAATAAGTATGGATACATGTAAGCTTGCATATTCTTAAGTCTAGCTACTGCTAAGAATTTAAGTGGAAAATTCGATATGTATCGATTTTAAGCTATGAAAATCATTTGCATTGTGATGATTATAAGATGTAATGAGGTCAAGATTGTTGGATTAAATTGTCAAGAAATATTTCACAGAAGTTGCAAATGAATACGAATGATTTTAAAGTAACCTCAAATATTCATAAGACTAGTTACTGCTATGATTTTAAGTGAGAAATTCGAGATGTAGCCATTCAAAATTCATGTAGGTGAAAAGCATGGCAACTACTTGAGGGTAATTATAAAAAAAATCAGTGTATAGAAAGAAACAATTCTTGTTTTTAGGATTCTGTTGGAAAAGTTTGTATCGCTGTATTTTTATGGAAGAGGAAACATAATTAAATTTTATCCTACAGGATAAGGGTAAACAGAATAGAGTTGCATCCTGAAAAAGAAAAATTCAGAGCTTTGTATCATTGTATTTATGAATAATAAATTTCCTTTAGTTAAGAGATAGCTTGTAAAAGATTATACAAATTCAGAAACAATTGACCTGAGCCTGTAAAGAATTTCCTTGCGCCATGATTATAAATTCACGTTGTTAACTTTTTCATCAAAACAACTGTTATGTTTCTTGATGACTAAATGATGTTTGTTTTTGGTGAACATTTCATATGTCATCAATAATGAATTTCTTTTGGTTCAGGTAATCATAATGGATGTGCAACATTAATGAACATCTGATCATTTAACCCATTACATACTACTCGGCAGAATATTATTTACTTATTTGGTTTAGGGACCAGACAGCTTACTGATTATTATTAGTAGGTGGTATATTCAGTAGGTTTTATATTTTGCATGTAGCACCTTTTCAGAAATACAAAGGCAATAATGGTTTATCACACAGTAGTGCGAAGCTTCAAATTGAATAAGTTATTTTAGAAAGTAAACTTAGTGCAGCTTTTAGCTATTGCCCCCTAAATCTGCAACTATATATAGCATGTGTTAAACACAGTTGTCAAATAAAGAGTGTATCAAATTTGTTGTGAATTGTGATATTAAAGATATATATATATATTATTCCAATTTGGATCACAGAATTGTTTTTTACCCCTCTCCAAACCTAAAAAAAATAGAATAGGGGTTAATATATAATAGCCACTTACAGGATGAGTGTACCTACCATATGGTTGGTCTGAATTCTTCAGTGATCGTAAAAATAATCTAAAAATGTTATTCCCATATGGATTTCTAATTGTTTTTAAATCCCACTGAACACCTAGGTCAAATAGAACTGGGGTAATATGTTGCCTACGTTACTCCCTGAGTTATGAAGAAATTGTTGGAGTGGACTGGTCGAACGGTGTAGATCTGTATAGAGGACAGGCAGACGTCATCTCTGCTATATATACATATATCCTTTTGATGCATTATGTGACATATTTATCTTGAAACATATTTTGTTTCTTATCTGAAATGTTTATAATTAAATGGTAGTATATCGCAGAAATAAAATAAAAAAAGCTATACACTTTGATTTGGGGAATTCAGATTTAAAAAATTTAGTCACCTGCTAGCAGCATAGTGTTAAAGAACCAGTTTTTGGTTTAGTTACTTCTTATAAGTAATTTGTATAAGTTTTTAGTACAAGCCTGGTAAATTTTATTAATTTTAGGGTGGTGGAACGTCTTATTATCTTCAAATTGTAAAAGCTCGATATAGGCCTGTTCTAGGCACATTAAGACTATAAAATTTCTCACTTTTGGTAGTGTAATATCTAGCAGTTGCTCTAGAAAAGACATACAAGTACTCATCACCCCTTAAAAAATAATTTTAGTTACATACAAATTACATTTATATACGTCTTTACCCAGTTTCATTGTTTGCAAAAGCTATTTTATTTAGTATGATTTTCAAAGGGTTAATTATCCATTTATAATAAATTTTTGTGAGAAAAAACCAAATTCTTTATCGCATTTCTGGCCCATTGGTCATCCGCTTCACCAAGTCATTCGAACTCCACCAATTACCGCACTTCATGAAGTTTTCAGTACGTATTGAAATATTAAACTAATCAGTTGTGCGTAGTTTAAAGCGTATGTCATGTGGTTTTGATAGAAACGAAAACCATACCTTTAAATTTTTTATTTCCGATCTTTTTCTTAGAATTTACGTCACATAATTTTATTAATTGCCTTTCTTCTAATTTTTTTGTGTGTGTTTCGTAAGATTTTAATTGTACTTCAGATTAAACAGTTTGAAAAGTTTTCATTTCAAAAAGTAAAGCAGAATAGCAATAATAATAGTTTCGAGAATGGTTCTAAATTTTCAATTAAACTTCTTTTTCCCGAAGTGAAGGATTTTCCTGTAGACGATTCCAGTGGGCAGAGTGCAGTTTACAAAGGAATGCCGTTTGGCGCGTTTACTCTATCTTTATTCTCAACGAACACGCCACAGGCATACGCATACAGTAACTTGAATAGATGGGATCTTTATATCTCCTAAGATCCGGACCCCTCACATAGTGGGGGTCTCTAGTCATTCCACCTCATTACAGGACACCGAATATTGGAACTTCTGTGCGAGAGAAGAGTGAGCTATTGCCTACGGAGATGGATGTCCGCAGCTGTCTTGACAAAAGGCCGGACCGCAGTCTCCCATAAGTAGACATTTTTCTGAGAAATCTTCTGTACCCCCATTGTGAAGATTCCAATGGTATATTCGGTATACTGAGGGGCAGAACATGAAAAGACAGGACATACTCTGTCTGAATCGATTTTGGAGTGGAAAAGGAATGAACAAACATAAATTTATTTAGAGTGGATCTAGGTCGTTTTTTGAACGACCTTTTTTCTGCGGTAGTCGTATCTGGGATTTGGAATAAATAGCTTCTTTATTATAGTTGGAGAGTTTTGCGTAGAAATTTAATAATTCACCTCCCCTCAGTTTCCTTTCCATAGAAATTTATGGATGGTATAAACATGGCCATCCTAACCTCAGGATTAGTTAGTAAAGTTTCAATCGCATTTATTATTTGAAGTTGCTTTAGTTAACGGGTAGATGCATCACAAACAACAATTAATGACGTTTTATAGTATTTTTTAAATAAACTAAAACTTAATGGATGTGAGATTTCAAACAAATGTACAGAATCTTTAAGCACTACTCAATGTGGAATAAAATCTCAAAACTAAACTTATTACTCTACGTCTGGAAAAATTACACAATTCTTTGTGAGTTTGCGTTACCAAGAACTGATGTAGTGTCGGCGAGTAATGAAGGAGCGTAACTGTATCGGAAATTGGAATCATCCCTTATTACGCACGTCGTCTTGGTCCTTGGTTCGAATCCCGGTCTGGGAAGATATGTTCGTAATATTTCGGAACAGTGTTGAAACACAGGGTGTGAACACAGGAATTTTATTATTTCAAAACAAAATGGAGCCAGCTTTCTTATAAATTCTTCGTTGGAAAAAATGATTGTCCCAATGCTATATTTCGTGTAGTGTTTTGTTTTCACACTTTCTCACGTTCTTTTCAAGAGAATGCACGATAACTATGACACACCTTACTGTTCTCTTATTTGAATGTCCCCCAACAGAAACAAACCAAAGGGAAAGCCTCTGAAGAAGCCTTTGGTTGGTTCAAGTTTCGAACTCCAAACCTTTTGATTGCTAATCCGCTCCTCTAGCAAACAGGCTACCATGGCCCTTGGTGGGCGAATAAGATATTTATACATCTTTCAAATTAATTTGCGGTCATACTGATCACTTCCCTTCTTCTGGTGTTAATAGTAAAAAGTACTAACTCTTGCTCCATGATAAAATTTCCTTTTGATTTGAAAAATAAGACATATATGTAATGTTCGAATTCATCTAAAAATAGTTTGCAAATGTTTTTTGTTTATTTCTATTAGTACCTTCTTTTAGGGATATTTTGGAGTTATTGTTGTATGGCTGTTTAAAATAAAGCTCTTTTTCAAAATTTAATTTGCCTATTACAAATGCACATACTTTCTACAAATGGTTTAACATGAATCTAATGATTAAAGAATATATTTTGAACAATATTCTTAGTAATACTAATTCAAATGAGAGAAATCAGAAAAATTTTGCTTTACATGCAAACCATTGCTTAGTCACAATTTTTCATGCATGGAGCTTACTTCTCTACTTCTACACAAAGAAATCGACATCCTGAAATTTTTAACAAAACGTTTTTCTCACGCCTCAAGCAAAGTGAGGCACCGCATGATACCAAAGTCTCTGAAAAGGTAGGCATGCCTTTTCCAAAGTCGACCATTTACGATTGTTCGGCCGAAAACATTCAACAGAAAAAATTATGATGGTATTTTTTAATTAACGTCACATTGGAGCAATACAACGGGCTATTGGTGAAGGTCCGGTATCAACTCCGAAGGAAAGAGAGGTTTGATGACAGCACCTTGTTACTTAGAACCACGGTCAGATGACGAGCATATACCTCAGCTGGCACCAGACTTTCTAAATTTCCACATTGTCATCTGACCGTGGTTCAGATTTACGTGGTGTTGTACTCGGATCTTTCCCGTCGGGATTGATCCCGGACCGTCGTCAATAGCCTGCTGTGTTGCTCCAGTACGACGTTAATTAAAATTATCTCACCTTACTTTGTACAATATGGTTTTTGTTGGATTCAAACTCGCAACCCTCAAAAATTAAGTGTACCAAATGTATTGTGAATTAGTTAAATTGTGATATAGATACTGAACGTTATTCCTATTTAGATCTCAGATCTTCCTCTACGGTATTGATCCTGGATCGTCGCCAATAGCCCGTTGTATTGCTCCAGTTCGACGTTACTTTAAATATGTAACTACTTACCTATTTGGATTACGAATTGTTTTTACCTCCCTCTCGTCGTAAGACAAATAGAACGAGGGTTAATACATAGTCTATGTTTCCCGCAGGATTCTAAAGAATGAATGTATCAAATTTGATCCGACATCGTAAAAATACTCAATATTATTAATATGTGGATTTCGAATTGTTTTTAGCCTCTCTGCATGCCCAAGATAAATATAATGGGGGTTATTATGTAGCCTATGTAACACGCAGGGTTCTAAAGAGCAAGTATGGCAAATTTGGTGTGGATTGGTCAAACGGTGTAGATTTGTATAGAGAACAGAGAACTGGTTTATATATATAATAGCTTTATAATATAGATAATAGTAACAATTAAGAAGTGGTTTTAGATTATTAAAAAGTTATCGATATTTTATTATTTGTAACTTGATTCAAGTTAAATTTATGGGTTCAGGTTTAATACATTTTAATTTCATGATTGTGCATAACTTTTATTTTCGACTTCGAGGTTATGCATTGCATTTTTATTTAATTTTTCATTAATTATTTTGTTAAGTCTCATTTTAGAGAGTTGGTATCTGATCAGGACTCCGTTGCCTCTCCTAGGTCAAGAATAGGAGCTTTTTATGTAGACTAGATAACTTATATTTACGATTAAGGCAAATATTTAAATTATTAAAAAATATTGTTACCTCAAGGTCACCTGAAAATAAAGATATTTATTAATTTATACTATGTAAATATACACTGGAAATCGAATTGAATTGAATTTATACACTGAACATTTAATATCGGAATTTGTGAAAATAATTCGAATAAATTTAAAACGTCATAAAAAGATAATTATCCGACCGCTTAGTCCATTTTTCAAACAATGATGTTTGACCATTTCAGTCTGAAAAATGACTATCTCCGTAATTAGTTATATTTATGGAAAATGTGTATGAAATATTAAAACCCCAACTTTTGATACATTAAATTTACCTATTTTATGCTAAATTTACCTATGTCTAAACTCAAAACTTATGAAAAATAAAATAAAAACGTTTGAAATATTTGTTATGTTACCAGCTAACGCTAATGTTATGCAAGATTTTAGAAACACGACATTTGAAATTGTCAGTACCAATTCATCAATTCTAAATGTAATTACCAAATGCAAATACACCAGTAAATGATTTTTCGACATATTTATTAATTTTATCTCAGTAAATAATGCATTTCCAAATATGTAAAGACAATTTAAAATAGTTCAAATTCAATGCAATACAAAATAGTTTTGAAAACGATACATCCACTATGTTAGAATTTTAAACGTTCAAACAGTTTCATTTGTCCGAAAAACACTTGATAAAAATTTTCTTTCTTATCAGTCAAAAATCTTGCGAGGGCTAAAAATATTCCTGTTTTCAAACCCGTGAAAAAATCTGCTGTCACTGCTTCTTGCAAAAAATTGGTTTTAGCGTTTTTCCCTTCATGTAAATTTATCTTTGAAATAAAAAAAAAATAATAATAAAAAAAAATTGCAAGTTTAAAACAAGAAAGTTTTTGAACACCTAACAATCAAAATTAAGCCAGTTTTGTCAGCATTTATTCAGAGCAAAGTGGGTTTTGTGTTTTGCTCAAACAGGTGGGTAGTAGCATTTTGTCCACTCCACAATTTAAAAAAAAAAATGGAGATCTGCACAGTTTCTCCTTTTTAACACATGAACCCACACCATTCTACAAAAAAAAAAAATGATGTATCACCACCCCGATGCAAGATTTATAGAAGACCCCGATGGCGTCCTCACTCCCCAGCAATTCTTCGTATTTCGAAAGACGGGGAAAATGGAAATCTGACTCTCTAATGACTTCCATGAGAAAACGTATCAAAGAAGCCAAAGCCAAAAAATGCGCCAAAGTATTTGCCAAAAAAAGCGATAACTAATGAAATGTAATAGTTGCAAATACCGATAACTCGCCAAAAAAAATTTCCATGAACACACACTAATTAACCACCTCGGGCGCTGCATTTCGCACCCCGTTCGATAGATAAGTAACTAGAGTTCTTGTACTTAGATTAACTTGGCTTTAAACATGGAATTCAAATGCTCATTGTGTTGTGCTGAATTTTTTAAAAAGCGCTATTTGCACGACCATTTATCTCGCAAACATGGAATACAAAATAAAGTTAAGAATGCCGAAAGCAAGATTCTTTGTTTATATTGCGAAAAACATTTCGCTTCTAAAAA
This sequence comes from Metellina segmentata, assembly GCA_947359465.1. Classification (NCBI taxonomy): domain Eukaryota; kingdom Metazoa; phylum Arthropoda; class Arachnida; order Araneae; family Tetragnathidae; genus Metellina; species Metellina segmentata. Next base: position 18,622,626 of record OX375883.1, on the reverse strand, counting down.
TAGTTTAACGACACACGTGAGGAAATTTCATAAAGTTGTAAGTACTACTGTTGTTTGCCAGGAAGAAAATTGCAATGAAAAATTTCGCAATTTGTGTGACCTGCGAACACATTTATGTAGCATCCATGAAATAAAAGGCATTGAAGATTGCCAAAAGTTGAAATTCGAGAAATACTCTGGTAAGTACACAAGATTATCTGTTTCGTTTTATGTTTCATTTGACATTTTAAATATTAATTGCTCTTTATGAAAATACCCGAGTAAAGATTTCGTCTAACGATAAATTATCCTTAGGCAGAAAAATAGAATTGTGCGCGTTATATTGTGTTAGAATAATGGTTCTCAGTTCTTATCCGATTTTCTTAAAACTGGTTTAACAGAATATTTATATTTTATGCTTACTAAAATTAGTGTCAGGACATTTACAAGGCAACTAGCAACCAGAATAGAAGACAGCATAAGCGATCAAATCTTACTTTAATATGGATTACTAGTTTTTATATAATAGCATTTTGTCGTAAATAGATATTCTATAAATGCCACTGCTCTCCCTTTCTACCTTAGAAAAACAGCGAACAGAATTAACTCTCAGGAATGTTTGAAAAGGAGAGGAAGGATAAAAGTTTATTTATAATAGATAAAAAAGATCAAAACTAATTTTAATGCCTTGATATGCAACAAAAAGAATACATATTATGCAACTAATTATTGATTGACAGGTTTAGAGATTATAATAATGATTGCTCTAGAAGTTATAATTTTATTAGCCTGTTAATAAAATATAAAATAAATAATAAAACTTGAATGTAAGGTTTCCATATAGAAAAATTTCTAAATATTTACACTTAACAATTTTACCTGATCAAATATTTGTGTTTGTTTCAGATTTCCTACAGTGGCTGGCAGAAGAAGAAAGTAAATACAGTGCCAAGTTCATCATCCAAACCAAAAAGAAATGTGTAAATCACATGTACACGTCTTTCTGGTGTAATCGCAGTGGTGTATACAAACCTAAAGTAAAGCAAGCTCGGGAAAGGCAATTAAAGGCTCAGGGGACTATGAAGATAGGATGTCATTGCACGGCTGCGATTTTAGTTAAGGATTTCTACTCACATGTTGAAATCTCTTATTACAAGGAACATTACAAGCATAAAAATTTATTATGCCATGTGCCTTTACCCCAAGTGGAAAAAGAGTTAATAGCAGGTAAAAGTTACTTTTAAATAACATTTAACAAATAGAATAATCTGGTTGGGGAAAGAAAGAATGTGTATTTTTTACCATCATACGATGGAATAGAAGCACCGTTTATTAGTCTCTGAGCTTCTCTGAATTCTTCCATACATACAAATCAATTGATTCTTCATCAATACTAACATTATGTCTTACAAATACATGATTGCAGAGATTTTTCACAAGCATGAAAACATTGAGGACAACACACTTTCGTTATGCTTGAAGGCTGATGGGAGTGTTATGTTATGAATTTTTCTCGTATGCTCCCTCATTGAATACAATATTTCACAGTTAGAACATTTGTATTTCTTTTCTATTGTAACAACTTTATCGGGATGTTTTTGCACTATATGCCTTTTCAAAGACATGTTCAGTGCATATCACTTTGAGGTATGCTTGTTTTCGGACTTGTCAAATTCACTGTATAAAGGATAAGGACGTAAATAATGAAAGAGTTTAAAAGGTGCTCCACTGTATTTGTGTTTATGCCTATTTTAAGATAATACATTACTCTTTTTGAATAGATCATTGAAAAATAAACACCTGACATCATGGTTAAGTTTGGATTGCTCTTAATCTTAAAAAGCTACATTGTAAAAAAAATCCCGTAAAATTTACGGTTTTAAACTAGCAGCTGGGTTGGTTGTGCAAAACCGTAAAAATTACAAAGTTAATCCGTAGAAACAACGTTTTTTTACCATCCGAGAACAAGTTTTTCCCGTAAAAGTTACGAAGTAAAACCGTATTCTCGACGGTTTTCCCCATACGAGATCAAGTTTCCCCCGTAAAAGTTACGAAGTAAAACCGTATTCACAACGGTATTTTGCCATATGATATCACATTTTTTCCGTAAAAGTTATGAAGTAAATTTGTAGTCTCAACTGTTTTTTACCATGAGATATAGTTTTCTCTGTATGTTTCAGTTTTCAACTGTTTACATAAAAGTATTTAATCGGTGAAAGTTACAACCAGTTACCATAAAAAATACAGTATAATTTCGCAATCAAAACTATTTTTAACTAGTCAAGAACAAGTTTACAGTAGTTTTTAGTTTATAACTGTTTACAAAACCATATGGAATTGAAGTTACAACCAGTTACCATAGTAAATATGCTGCAATTATGCAGTGAATATGGTTTTACCACAAAATAATGCAATTACACTTAATACTATAAGGTTTACAAATTGTGTAAAAATGTAAATTTCAGCTATACAGTTGAAACAGCTTTGAGCACAAAATAATGGGTTTTCTCTGAAATTTAGTTTCGAAGTGTGGATAAAATGGTAAAGTCGTCTTTTAAAATAGTATAGAACTATTGCAGAGCAAATAAATTAAAGAAAAATACTGTGCCGTACACAGTACCTTTTATTCATAATACTGTCAATATACAGTGAAATCTGTGTGTAACAATACTGTCTATAACAATATTTTATTTAGGTCTCTACAGAATGGTTATAGACAGGTTTCACTGTATAATGTTTATTACTTTTGTTATTTCAATAATTTTCAAACATTTAAATTAAAAAGTCTATCTAAATTATGCTAGAATATTATTTAATTATACAGAATGATAAAAATTAAAGTAAATCATTTTTCAATATGCATGTTGAGGATACTTATTAAGTAACAAACTATATAAACATGTAGAAAAAAATCTGTATAAATGAAAAAATAAATATTGTTGTCTTCTTATGTCAACAGTGCTAAATTTTCAAAATATAGAACTCTGGAGCTTTTCATTTAAGAAACCTTGATAACTTTTATTAAATAGCAAAACACCTTTAAATATGGTTACATTATACACTGCTGTGCTGAACACGATTATTACATAATGTTTTGTGAGGTACATTTGTTTGTTGCATATATAATTTAAGTAATACAAAATGAGCAGGCAAAAATATACAATAAACAGAAATACAAATATAATCAGGGTTCTCTCTCTCTCATTGATTCAAATTTTTAAAAATCAAACCACGATTACAATACAATAACTTTGATGCAATTAACAGAATCAAGATACCTAATATTTTCATATCTATTCAATGAAATATTCAACACCATTCTAAGTCCATAAGTTTATTTTATAAGGTCAAAACTTTTTGATTCGTGGATTTCTTTTTTTGGAGGCTTTGGATCCTTTATCAGGATTCATCCTTAGAAAACACCTATAAAATACATATTAGACAGAAAAATTCTTTAGTGATTTTGCTTTATTCAAAGTTTAACAAGTTTATTTAACCTTTAACTGCTGTCATGGGCTCACAGACCCCGAGTGACAGGTCGTTTCCACCTCTCAAAGTGAATATTGGTCAATGTCCTATTCAGTACCTTCCTACTACGTCCAAGAGAAGCCACATTCCAACACTGGTTGGCTGTCCCAACTATTTCGTATTTCACACTATTTGCATTTCCCGCACGGTCTCTTTGACCCTTCACAGCATTTGCGTTACTGTTCTTGCTGAATGAAATAGTCTAAGTTTGAGTATGGAATTTCAGCTGAGTCTAAAATGACAACAAAATTTAGTAAGAAACTACCTCTGTATCTAGCACAAAAAGAAATTCAGGATATTGTTGATAATTGGTCGGGAATAGAGTACTGAGACAGTGAAATTTCGGATACTATTGAAAGCAAACATGAAACGGATTCGGAAATTTATGCAGATGAAGACATTTCAAGTGCGTCTTCACAAGAATATTTCTACGGAAAAAATAACTTCAAATGGGATGCTGGGGGGGGGAACCTAAATGATAAATACCATTAGAACACCAAACCACAACATAGTTTTAGTTTCCAGGGTTGAAATGTCCTGCAAAATTAGTTCCGAAAGCTGAGCCTGAAGAGACATGGAATCTACTTAACTTGTATAGTAATATAAAATATATTTCATGTTAAGAATTGAATTATCTAAATTTAAAATGTATAAATAATAATTATCTAAAAAGTCTTTCATTAATATATATTAATTAACTTCATACACACTTTAGTGAGCGAGGTCTGAGAGACCCCTCCACACTAGTTACGAGACGGTTTGTGACACAGCAGTTAAGGGTTAAAGCTAATTTAAAAAATACAATCAAACACTATAGCACCCAACCCTTTTTTTTTATAAATGTCATGTGAGAAATTAACTGCAACAAATCAGTTAAAGTAATGTTCTCGCATGTACTTAAACTGCAGTTTAAAACTGTGCCTTCAATTCTTCACATTTCTTTGACAAATTTATGATCTTGAAAAACATGAATTGTACAGGGTGTCCTAAAAGTTCCTGTACTGACGATTCGTGAATTTACTATACAAAATCAACAAACTTTAAAACAAATATTTTTATGTTAATGGTGGAAAGCACTTATAAACGAAAAAAATTTGGACTTACATTTATAGTAAATGTTTAAAATTTCTGCAATTTTCTTGGGAGGCAAAGCTGAAGTAGTTTACACATATTTTTAGAAACACCTTTCAAAATGCTGGGAGTGACTTCTTGTATCCTTTGAGTAATGACAATTTTCAGATCACCTATTGTTTGGTGATTATCTTCATAAACTTTGTTCTTTGAATATCCCCACAGAAAAAAAAGTCAGGAATGTGCAGATCATGGAACGAGGTGGCCAATAGTTTCTTGAGATGAGTCGGTCGCCAAAAAAATCTTGAAGCATGCCCATGGTGTCATAACTTGTATGGCAGGTTACAACGTCTTGTTGGAACCAAGAGTCTTGTTCATGCACTTCTAATATTCCAAAAAATTGTTGAATAAGTTGATATACTGTATCTGGGTCATTCTAAAATTAAGTGGAAATTTGAGTCACATGTATTTTTTTTTTTATGAATTTCATATGTCAATTGATTTTTATACAATAGTAATATATCTTAATTGAGGTATATTTTCATCAGATATCTTCAAGTGAGAGAGAACAAATATTTGCATATTTATACTTAAAAAAGTGAATTAAACAAGGAAAATATCACCTCCATGGCTGTCCCTAACCCTATTTCTAGGTTAAGAAATATATTTGAAACTTAAAAGTATAAAAATTCCTTTATTTAACAGCTGTATTTAATATTAATAGTTTCATTGTTGATAGTTTTCATTTCATTGCACCAGAAATTATTATATTTTTTATTAAATTTAATGTTGAAAAATCAGTAAATTATTTTGTCCCTACTCTATTTTTGTCAGCTCTGCATAAAAACTAAACCTTTAAAAAAGTCTACTAGAAGGCAGTACATGTCTGAAAGTGTAATTGAAAGAAGCTCTAATGAGCCATCTTTACTGTAAGATATCTCTTGGACTCAACAGTAAGTATTACTTTGTCTGTTTCTTATATTTGTACTAAGAAAACTCATGAGTTCTTTTAACAATGTCACTACCATGGCATTTTTTAACTTAATATACTAGCCACTGCGTGGCTAGCACGGCGTTGCCCGTGCTGTACTTTGTGGGGTTAGGTGTGTTAATTATGAACGTTTGCCAACCACCGGTGTTTTCTACGCATACCCATTTGGTTTGCTTCGCAAACCAACACGACGGACAACGCTGTGATGCCCTAGTCATTGTGAAATGCGACGAAATTGGAATTGCAAAAAGATCGAATCGGTGTGACGTCACAATCTATTAGAGTGTGGGGTGGGGTGCCATCTAAGGTGTTGTTATTATTTGACCGTGGTTGAAAATTACACGATATTGTAAACGTATATTTTACTTATTGGATTTAACTCCGACCCTAGTTATTAGGTAGTTGTGTTGCTTGAGAACGTTAATTAAATATTACCCCCCCGATTTTCTCGGATACTTTCCTTAGGGGATTGATCTTGAACTGTAGTAAATAGCCCGTTGAGTTGCTATAGTACGATGTTAAAAATAACCTTGGATATTTTGCTTAGGGAATTGATTTGGGACCGTTGTGAATAGCACGTTGAGTTGCTACAGTACGATAATTAAAAATGACCTATGATCTCTTAATTAGGGAATTTATCCCAGACCCTCATCAATAGCCCATTGTGTAATGTTAATTAAAATTACAAATTTCCTCAGATTTAAAATTCGTTGAAATTTTTAATAAAAACTTGTAGAATTTCTGTTGATTGTTGTATTATTTTTATAATCCATTTTATACACATGCATATTTTACACATTTTACTGCAATGCCAAACAATTGTATTTTCTAAGAATTAAAAGTTTTAAGCTTTTGAAAAAGGCAGTTGAGAAAATTGAATAGTGAAAGGAGTGAGAAAAAATGCTTATTTTACTAAAAACAGAAAAAAAAACCGAGTGTTATTTTTTAAATGTTACAACTTAAATGGTATTTTTTATAACACAACAATGAAATGTGTTGGTTTGGCCAACGCTGTATCTTTTAACCCTAAATTACTGTGGCAGAAAAATTAGAAATATTTTTGTAAGTTGAGGTAATTTTGAATTTTAAATAAAATAGATTAATACACCAAAAAGGTATTTTTTATAATTTTGTTGAGCACAAAGTAAATCATTTTACTGCTTATGTGAATTTTTTATATTACCAATGTTTGTAGAAGTAAAATTAAATTGAATGAAATAAGTCTGTCCCATGTGTGAGAGGAAAAGAAAAAAAAATGAGCATTTTATACTTGATTATTTTTTCACGAGAGAGTATACCTCTACACTTATTACAATAACCACATCCAGCAAGAAATTTAAGTGATATCTATTTATAAAAAGTAAAAAGGTATCCAATCGAACACTTGACCATGGGAGAAATGCGGTTTAATGAGACCGTATCCTATGACTTTGAGTGATTGTGCCTTCTTGATGCTAACAGTGAAACTGAAACGAACTGGGAACTGAAGTTTTTAAAATTGGAAAGGGATATGAGAAGTGATGATTGGTATTATAGGAATGAATATGTTTTAACTTGCGGCATATCTAGTCATGATGGTGGCTTCAATAATGTTTGGCATGAGTTTGTTGACAGTGTCGTGCCATTGCAGAGTGAAGGTGGATTGAGATTTGTGAGAAGCATAATCGATGCTCCAATATGTGCAAGAGAACTCCAGATGGTTACAATGTGTTAAAAACTGTGTCGTGTGTTTTAAGGCGTAATGTGTGTGACGTTTAATGTATATAGATTTGTAAATTTGAAAACTACGGGGCAATTCTCGCAATAGTTGCTTTTTGATGACATTGACATCTTTATTTATTTGGGAAAGAATTGCCCTTTGGCACAGCCATGCATGATAAGTGCTTTGCTACAACAGCAATATATAGATTAACTGCAGGGGTCGTAACCTTTGGGGAGCGGGCCACAGGACTTTGGACAACTGTTTGGCTGGTTTAGAATTGTTTGTATTATCCATGAAATCACGGTACGAACGGCAATGAAAAGAGCAACATGAGTGATTCATTGCCCTTCTTGAAGGCATCCCACAGAACGGCAGTGCTCACTATTTGCTATTCATGTTGTGGAAGTGACAGAAACATGTCCGTATTGAAAAGTAATCCTACGAAAGTTCTAAACTAACCCTTCACAATGCTGGCTTCTTATACGACTGCCTTTTTTTATATTTGTCGACACGAAACCATGATTGGCTGTTACATAACACATTTGCATATTTCCATCTAACTCTGCAGCAAATTGCAGCCCCTAAAATTTAGATTAGCTTCCAGAAATTAACATTTTCCACAATATCCTTAACTTTTGGCAGCGAGTGTAGACTATTACCTGTTAAATAAATTTATTGTCGAAATGTATTCCCAAATGGAATCGGAAAGAGTGTTGTACATAAGACTGAATAAAAGTGAAACAGTATGCACATTTGTGAGATGCATTGATGAACGGTGGAAATGCTGCGATACAAAAACTGAAGTACACAGAAATTACTAAACTTCCAAAAAGATATAAAAACCAAAAGTTAAAAGTTAATGCATTTGTAAATTTATACATTGCATAAATTATCAAAATTAAGTATTGCTATGCTTTCCAAAAGACACCCAAACACAGAAACAAACAAAAAATAGCATAAAAGATAAACAAAATAACAGCATTTTAATCGCTAAATTTCCTAAAATATACACAGAAACAAAAATAGCATAAAAGATCAACAAAATAACATTTAGTAATAACAGTATTATTTTAATTTACAGCCCCAATATAAAAAAAAAGGCAGTCGTATAAGAAGCCAGCATTGTGAAGGGTCGGAGCATTGGTGTGATTAACACAATAATGTTAAAATGCAAGACTGCATTTTTAGCATATTTCTCATAACAAAACCATGATTGGCAGTTACCTAACGCATTTCAATACTTTGTTCTTTCTGTGCAGCACATTGCAGCCTCTCAAATTGAGATTGGCTTGTGGAAGTTAACATTTTACTCTCTGTGCTTAACTTCGGGTGTATCGTAGCGGGTAAAAGTAGCCTCATGATGGGATTTAGAGTTGTGACGTGGGCTTTGTATAAAGTCGGTGTTGGTCTAACTACACTAAAGCGACAACACAGTAAAATGACGACAATGTTATGCAAACATTAGTGATATTTTTGTGAGGCAAAATGTAGCAGTGTAATGTAAAGGGAGAAGCTGATACTAAACAAAAGCATAAAAACAACATTTGTTTTAGTTGTATAACAAAACAGTGTGGGGCGTACATGAAAAGAGGCCGTTATAGCAAAACGCCAAAATTTTGTTAATATTTAATGCAATTTTGTGTTTGTTTCTGTGTTTCAGTGTCTTTTGGAAAGAATAGCAATATTTAATTTTGATAATTTATGCAATATAAAAATGGACAAAAGCATGACCTGTTACTTTTGGTTTTGATATCTTTTTGGAAGTTTAGCAATTTCTGTGTACTTTAGTTATCGTACAGCAACATTTCCATCGTTCATTAACTCATCTGAATGAGATGCATTAATTACACATCTACTTCATTTGGCCTCACGAAAATATCAGTAATGTTTGCATAACATTGTCGTCATTTTACTGCATTGTCGCTTTAGTGTAGTTAGACTAACACCAACTTTACCGATTACTGGATATCCTTTAAAAAATTTATTGCCTTTTTAAAAGAATGTTAACTTTTAGTTAGCATTGATTTTTAATCTTTTATCTAAGTATCTTTTTAGTGTGCTTACTTCATTTTTGGAACTGGATAACGGTTGTGCAATATGTTTGTTATTGTTTGTTTTTTAGACTACGATACTTTGGATTTTGATTTTTAAAGCATATTAACTTTTTGTTTGGATATTTTTTCAAGGTTTAGCGATATTTAATTTTGATCTTTTGTGCAATTTGTGGTTTGTTTGATTTATGCAATGTTTTGTTTGTTTCTGTATAGTACTTCGGGGTTTTCGTATAGTTAATTATTATTATTTTTGTTTCGATGTCTTATGGAAAGAAAAGCGATATTTATTTCCGATTTTAAATTTAATGTTTAACATTATAAAATGAATTTATTATTATATTTTTGTTTTCTTTGGTTTCCTAAAAATGTCCACAGAATTTAAAAGGTCTTTACTGCACTCAGGCCAATCTTGGATTTTAATCATTTATGCAAACTAAGAACATTTATTCTATGTAGTTCTACGCTCACAGGATGATGATGTGCTCTTAGAATTTCAACGTTATACTGAGAAGCAAAGACCTGTAATGTAAAGGGAGAAGCTGATACTAAACAAAAGCATAAAAACAGCATTTGTTTTAGTTGTATAACAAAACATTGTGGGGCGTACATGAAACTGTACTGATTTGAACCTGTAGAATAAAGCTTACCAGCTTTATTTGATTTACCATGCTTGAACACTTGTAACTTTGGGTCTGATTATGTATGCTGATAAAATCTTTTAATTTTCTTTAAAAATATGGCATTGAGTTGGGAGATATTTTAAGTATCCTCATGACTGAAATTATCTTTGTTGTTTCTGCAATGGTACCAGTTGGTATCATGTCAATCTGGCCTAGTTGGTACCATGTCTAAGAAATCTGATATAATCAAATTTAGGAAAGTCTGGAAGGAGTCTTAGCAAAAAAGAAATATAATTAAAAATGATCCAGAACTGTATGATGAATTTAAAAGGAAGGAGCTGGAGAAATATAATAGAAGGACAAATAAAAGGTATTTCAGTACTTGCCGACATAAAAGAGGGCTCAGCAAAAAAAAATGGGTTGAAAAGACAAGAAAATCTTGTTTGAAGAAAAAATAAATTAATATTCCACCAAACAGAATGAAGTAGTTAACCCAGATGAAGCTGTTGGGTATTGCAACCTGATGTAAGAAACATGTGCATGTGAAAAGCATGAAAATGTTGTTAACTTTTGAAAAATTTAAAAGCCTCAAAGTTCTTAATTACAATGATTTAGATCAGATGATTAAATCTCTGCTGTCAGGATGAAGTAAAAAGTGAAGAAGAATGTCTGGAAAGAAGTGCATTAACAAACACGTTGAGACAAATTATTTTGAAATTGTGATTGCATGTGTTTAGCATTGGAAGAGGAAAGAAGTTTACAGTTAAATAAATAAAAAAAAAGTTAGCTAAGAAAGTGGTTAAATCAAATGTTGAAATAGAAGTCAAAGCGCTAGTTAAAAAATTTAATGATATGCTTCCTTACTTCATGAAGCATGTTTGCAACAGTCTCATCAATACAGGTCAATTTTCAACCTAAAGATAACCTTGGAACAGATGAGATACTGATACATGTTGATTTTGGGAGATACAATGTGTGCATTTCAGAGATTCACATGACCAAATCACATTACATAGATAAATTGAAAATAGTGAAAAAATTAATGTTCTGCCATTCTGCTCATTGCCTGAATCTTTGCGACCCGACTCAAATGCATTTCATGAATATATAATTGTCAAAGTATTTGGTAGAAAGAGTGTTTGCTATTATGTGGCAAATGTCACTGAATGTTTTGAAGCTTCTTACCAGATCCGCTTCATGTCAAGATGACATGACACTAAAAACAAATTTGTTTCCTATGAAAAATGTGGTTTTTAAAACGGAGATGACAAGATTGAGCACCACAAGGGAATGTTACTCCGTGAACATTTCGATGCAAACTCCAGAGGACAACATAGGGTTTGATTAATTTTGTTTAGAAATTACAGAGTTCACATTTAAACACAGGCATTACGGTAAGAATCTAATTTCTAAAAATTGACAAAAGGAGCATGAAAAGTAAATAAAAGCTCACCTGATAATTAGAGTTGAAACTATTTGAGCACTCGTCGATCAAAAATGGCGCCAAATCAACATACGACCTGGTTGCCAACTGATGAATAACGAAAAGTTTAAATAAAAGTCGAAGCACACTTTTATTTACACAATGTTCAAAACCATAAAATAATTGCTGAAAAATAAGAGCAAGTGTAGAAAATAATCTTAAAATGATTTAAGAAAAGGGAAAGTTATCATATGCAAAGCAATACCGTAATGACGAGAACTAGAATTTGAACTGACGGTTTTAAACCGTATATGGCTGGAGTGAAAAACGGTAAAAAACTGTTTTGTCAACAAAACAGCTTTAAACCGTCAAATATACGGGAAAAGTCCGTAAAAAAACGGATCATTTTTACAGTGTAGTTGAAATCTATAAAATTTTAAATTTATGCATAAAACAATCAGATTATTTTTTAAAATTGCTATTTTCTTTCAGGTAAACTTCTCCAAGGTGTTGCTGAAAAAAATATCTTGCAAGATATTAGACAGTCCTTAGATACGTCATTTGAAAGGAAACATCTAACAACGAGAAAAGACCTGCAAAATATCAAGAGAGACTTTGGAATTACGCTCCCCAGTAAAGGATCTGTGATTCAAGATGATGAGACTAGTGTCTGTGCTTGGGTCGATAAGATGAAGTGTGAAAAAGATAACCCTGTTCTCTTATATAAAAGGCAGGGCGATCCGCATGCCGTAATTGATAAGAAAGATTTTATGCTGGTTCTCATGACTAACTTTCAAAAATGTATGATGTATCGTTTGGGAGCAGATCGAATCTGTGTAGATTCAACACATGGAATATCCGATTATAATTTTGAATTGGTTACTGTTCTTGTGATTGACGAGTACGAAGAAGGTATTCCTGTAGCTTTTTGTATTTCATCTTCGGTAAACACTGCAATTTTAACACTTTTTTTTCAATGCATCAAAACAACATTGTCTTCTGACATCAATCCAAAAATTTTTATGAGTGATGATGCTACCATGTTTAAAAATGCCTGGGTTAAAGTGTTTGGTCCATGTGTCCAATATTTACTATGTGCATGGCATGTGGATCGAGCATGGAAGAAAAAATTAAATTCTCTAAGCAAAGAAATACAGGGTGACTGCTTTAGGAAGGAGGCCAAAATAAATACAAATATGCATATTGAAAAATTTCATAGAAGCTTAAAACATATTTATTTAGAGGGGAAAAAAACAAAGAGAGTCGATAAAGTTATTTGTGAATTGATGAGATTCGTGAAAGATAAAAACTTTGATGACTACATTAAAACTCAAAAGGGTAAAATCACTAAAAAGGCAACTCAAAATTTCAAAAGGCACAGGGATGGAAAAAATTTTCAAGGTATGTTCAAACAAATCAAAGAAAATGAGTGGGAGGTCATTTCATGTGAAAATACTTACACTATTCAAAAAGTTCATTCGTGCAATAACACTTGCATAATTGCTTGTAGAAACTGTGTTTTATGCATGAAGTCATATACATGTACCTGTCATGATTATATGATTTCTAATTTTGTATGTAAGCACATTCATTTTATTTCGATAAATTCTAGCCCAGAGCAAAATTTCCATGGTCCACTGAATAAAAACAGTTCTACCTTTTCTATTGAAAATTCTGAACCTTGTATGACTGCAGAAGCAGAACCTAGTCAACTAGAATCTAATAAAATTAGAATGAGTCTACTTTCTAGTAAACTAAATTCAATAACAACAATGGATGATATTGTTTCAAAACAAATAAAAAATCATTTAATTGCAATTGAGCATTTGTTAGGAGTTAAATCTGAACTTCTCCTCTCAACTTAAAGTAACTTCTGAACCATCAAATAAAAAAATTAAACTTTCTAAGCCTAACTCTGCTGAAATTGAAACAAAAAAAAAATCTATTCTCTTGAAAAAAGAATTGTTACACTCTAGTAACAGGGATTCTGATCATTGCTATTTAAAGTAAAGAGCTGTTGCAATTCTTTTGGAGCAATATGTGTGCCAACCTTTAAATTTTTTTAACATGCATAAAACAGTTACTTCTCTGATGACGTTGATCTCTGCTTTCTTATACGTATAATGGTTATTGTTTTCTGCCATTTTCTACACTTTCAAAAGTTAGTGATAGCTGATTACATTTTTTTGCTTATTGCACATGCTGATGATTATTGATTTTCCTCCCAAGTTATATCTACATGTCCAATAAATATCTGTTATTTGCATTCCTTCCTGGTGTAGTTATGTGAAATAACTTTATTATATACGATGTATGTATAGATTATATTGTGCAAGATTTACTTTGTAATAATTTATTTGCATTATTGATCAGTTATTTTTGTATTGTATACCCCGTCTTTTTTAGTTATTTTCATCCTTCAACTAGGAAAATTGCTTTATTTGAAAATAAATTTTTTCTCTGAAACAAAGTCTTTTTATATTCTTTACTTTTCAAATGTCGCATATATAACACACATATATACATTTATGTAATTTTTAACTATGATTTAGTTTTCCAAATTGCAATTATGATTTCAAGTAGGACAGTCACCCCAACATTCTTTAACCCTCTTAATTTTCTTACAAAATCCCTATGGTTTGATGAAAAGGAATGGGGAATCAAGTTAAATTTACTTATACCAAGTCTAATTGTGGAAGAGTTATAATTTGGTTTTAATTTGAAAAGATAAATAACTGATTCAATAAAGAGCATTAGAGCTAAATGCAAAAGAGTTTGATTTTCAATAAATTATTTAACAGGTTATCAAGTTTTTCAGATTTTCTTAATGAATTTGTTTATTCAAACTTCCTGAAGGAGTTAAAAAAGATGAACCTAGATATTTTGTTCATCTCATTAAATTAAAAAATGACCAATACAGACCATCATTAAGATATAATTTTAATTTACTATTTTATTAATCTGGGAATTCCACTAAGCTAAGCTAAAATTTCATTTACTTTTCAAAAAAAAAATTTGATTACTAGTTTTTAATTTTTTGCTAGAATTCAGTAAATAAGGGCAAGTTTTCTTTTGTAGCAAAAAATATATTTTTCATAAAAACTATTTTTTGAATAAGTAACATTTAATTGGTCATTTACATTACATCAAGTTACTTTTGCGTAAAAAAAATTGAAATTTTAAATAATTATCGTACAAAATTAAGTTTTTCGCAAGTTAAAGTCAATTATTTTTTAAAGCTGAAATAAGTTTAAATATCACAGTCAAACAATATTGAAAATCAAGTTCACATTCACGCATCCTTAGCATTGTTAATTTTAAAGGACTTGATTAACACTTTTGAGGATTTACGGAATTTTCGATTTGTAAATAAAAACAATTTCACAGAGCAGATTCATGGGAAGTTTCACATAGCACAATTTTTTTCATACAATACTTTCCAAAAATATGCACGTATTCTTATAAGCAACTTTACAAAGCATGTTAAACACCCAATTTCCTTTTTTTTTATATAGCTCTTTATTATGCAGCAGATCTGAATTTAAAATACAGAGTCAACCAAAAAAATAAACAGCAGCAAATAAATTATCCTCACATACAAATTTCGAAGCACTTCAAAAGAAGAGATAAACTGCCAACAGAAAAATTCTCATTACATACCTTACTAGGTCATGTGATCCGATTAACCAATCAAGTTGGACTTGCGTAAGGTACTATCATGGGATTGAGGCGCCTCTCCATAACAGTGCACCGCTTCCAGGTTCCTGCTTTACCGCTTCAACCGCGGCAGTTGCTAACAGCGTTGTAAAACCGCGCGATTCTAGCAGGTGGTGATTATAGTGCAACGGGCGTTGGACCAATACCTCCTAGAGATAAGAAAGCCGGACCACTACGTCCCTAGAGACAAGGCCAACTAGAAAGACAGGCCCCGAAACCAAAATATCACTTGATCAACTTAGTCGAAGTCTTGGACCGACCATGGTAAACGGATGGCATGAAGTATATGCTAAGTTACAACTTTTGGACGATTTTATTGCCAAATGTGGTTTTTGTTGTTTTATTCAGTTATATTCATTTTATGGCAGCCCTAAAGTTTTAACTGACGATATTACAACACCTGCATCGTAGAACGAACGGAGTAATTTTATTTGGAATTGTTGTACCGCTATTTTTCTCCCTGATTTCTTGATATTTGCTCCTTGTTTTGGAAATTTTGGACTGTGGAAATTTTCTCACTGGATTTATTTTTATTTTAAAATTGGAGATTGTAAGTTACAATATTTTTGTTTTGCTTGTTGATTTAAATTTGGTTTTTCTTTGAATCTTTAAATGGTGCAGTTTATGTGGAACGCTATTTTTTTCCATGGATTAAATTTGATTTTTGAAATTGCAGATTATAAGTTACGATTTTTTCCCCCTTTTGTTGCTCACTTTCCTTTAATTGATCTGTTATGGCAGTAGTTTCAGTTTTCGCGCTTTTCCTACAGTTTTAAGGCTTAACCTTATTCAGAAAGAATTCTACAATGCTTCGTTCGTTGGATTGCGTTTGCAAGTAGCGTTTTAAAAAGTAAAATAAAATATCAGGATATATAAGTAGGAATATATCAATAAGAATAATTTTTAAAGAAGGGAAAAAAACCTTTTTAATACAATGGAACAAATTTCACTTGCAAATCTTCTAATTTTTCTGTGTGATATTTACTCTAAACATGTCCGTTGTTTCATCAATCAGAACCAGGTTTTATCTCTTTGGTTTTTAAAAATTGTCGGAAAGGTGTTAAAAAGCGAGAGAAAAAAAAACACGCCGTTTTAGAAAAACGACCGGATTTCGGACGTCCAGCTTAGATTTGTTTAGATTGGCTGCCATCTTGATTTGGCGCAAAAATTTAATTTGGCGACTACCACAGCGGATACTAGATCTCCACCAGTTGCACTTACAGTTCCAGTTATAGCTCGGAATGCAATATTTTAATTCATTGATACGTTTTCCTTTTCAAATTTAGTTAATGGTCATTTAAGATATTAGTATAAAAGTCATATATTCACATACAGCAATTAGTGCACACATTAGTAAGGAAAAAATACTCCAAATTAATTTACAATTCTGCCTTAAAGATGTTTTGAAGAAATTGTTTTTTAAGGAAGGTGTGATTCAAATTAGCTGTTGTACAATTTACCATCTTGTATTAACATCTGACTTTTGTTTTAATTTGATATATGAAAAGGTAGATTACTGAACATTAGTTTCCATTTGTTCTAGTTGTTTATTTGTTATAATTCTATTTTAATTTGTGTTTATACTTAGACTAGCTTTGAGGAATGATGTAATCACTGACTCCTTACCCTATGCTTTTGTATTCCATTTTTTTCGTTGAACAAAAACATTTGATAGTGAGAGATAAATATTGTTTTCTTTTGCATTATAAATATACATTTTGTTTTGTTATAATTGTGCTATCTCTTTAAATACATCTATTTTTTCACTACATGTGTTACATTGTATGAATAAAATTTTACTAAAATAAATAAAAATCTGAACATTATTTGGTCTCTAGTTGTAATTTTCTTTAATATACTTTAGAGCAGGGCTCGAAATACCCGGGTGCACATGAAAATAACATTGTGCACCTAATTTTCCCCCGCCAGGTACACACAGTACCTAATTTAAAAACTTAGGTGCACAAGGTGCACCTGTATTAAAAAATCTATTTCGAGGCCTGCTTTAGAGTAAATTATAATTAAAAATAGGAGTTTTCCTTCCCTACTAACTAAATGTATTTAAAACAGTACATTTCAGTGTAGTGTTTGTCAAATTGGGTCCGTGCTTGGTACCGATCGTCAGAAAATATTAGAAAAAAAAAAAGAATAAAAACTAGTAAAAAGTATGGTACATGCTTTTTATTTTATGCTTATTTTTAACTATTTTTCTTACGTTTCGTTTTATAACAACCACAATTTTTTTTATCAGGCATATTATTTTAATAAGGATTGCAAAAAAATATTACAAAAAACACCAGTGTGCTGTCTGAAAAGTTTGTGAAATGCTGGTATGATTTCGTGTATTTTTTCTGGATGATCAACTGAAATAGACATCTAATGTGTATGTTATGAATATTCTTTTGAAAAAGGCACAAATAACCTGAGTTAAAAAAAATAAAAATGCTACATATCGGGTATTTCCGCGCAACGGCGATATGCAATTGATTCAACGAGCGGAGATCGGTAGAAGTTCGACTAAGATGGTCACGTGACTTTCTTTCTCGCCGTTAGTTTCGGGGCCTGTCTTTTTAGTTGGCCTTGCCCTAGAGAGTAGTGACGTCACAATAATTAGGCGATGATAGGAAGGCACTGGTTACGAAGAAGCCTGAAATAAATGCGTACGTTGTGTGGTGAAAATTGGTTAATGATTGTTTTTGACTTTTATAAAGTTATATTTTTGTTGAAGCACATTTTTTAGTACTCAAAGCAGTATTAATACACCTTTTAAGTGTCCAGTTCCTCATTGTAGAGGTAACTACGATGTAAATTATAGTTTGTCTTCAGCTTCCCATTTGAAATCTGACCCAGAGCTCAGAAGAAAATGGATATCGGCAATTCCGAGGAAGGATTATGTCTTAACTAACAATTTTAAAGTAAGTTAATATATATTTTTTTATGTTGGCATTTTTTTATATTCTGTATTTTTATGATGATCGAAGCATATAAAAAACTTCATGAATTGAAAAAATATAAAGATAGTTTTGTATTGCGACTTTTGTTTTTGAGTAAAAATATAACGTAATTAGTAAAAAGCCAGCAAGAACCCGGATAGGATATATGCAGTTGAAAGACTTGGTTGAAACTTATGCATGATTTTTTTTTTCATAAAGTTGTTATCCTCAAACTTCGAAAATTGTTTTTTAAACGTTCAAAATAAGAGAAATGTTGTACGTAATATCACATCAAATGTTTTGAACTCATCAGAAATTTTCCTGCCAGTGGAAACTTGCGACAAAGGTCATTCAGCAACTTTTCTGCTAAATATAATTCTAAAAAAATCAACAAACATATTTTTGAAGAGCTATTGCAAAAAAAATAAATGATGTGCTAGTTTTGTAGTTAAATGATGTGCTTTTTTTGTAAGATAATAATGTACTAATCACTATATGCTTAAAGTTAATCCATTATTGCAACTGAAATTTTCATATCAAGTTATATGTATATAGGGCAATTCCACGGTAACTTACATTACATTTAGACAAATATACTGATTTTGAAGTGTAAATATATTAGCAAAGAATAATATTTACTTGAAGTGTTCAATAAACTAATAAAAATCTAAACTTTGATGGGAATGTTATTAATTTACTGTTATTTTTAAGTTCACAGAATTAAATTTAATGTAATAACGTACGTTACAGTAAAGAGGAATAACAGAAAAGGTTAATGAACATTTGAATAAAGTTCTGTTCTGTTCAACATGATATAGTATGAAAAGTATATACATTCCTTTCTAGAGACTTTCATAATTGTAGGCATGCAATTTTTTTAAAACTGTCATTCATTAATTAAATTTAATTAAAAAATTAATTAACATACGTAACATTTTATTTTTTCAAAATTCTATTCTAATCGCTTACTTTTTAGTACAATGAATCAAATACAATCACGATGAATCAAAACCAAAGAACTCCAGACTTTTTTAAACCCAAAATAATGTAAAATGTATCTTATATTTTCAAGTTTTCCCCTTTCAGCATAGAATGACCCTAATATATCATGGGTGTTCCCTTATTCTTGCATACAAGATTTACTTCTCCAGCCTCCTCCTTCAAAAATTAAGGCAAACTATATTTTAAATAGTTGACACAATATAAAAGGGACTATATGGATATATTGGCCAAAAATTACTATGCAGTTGACATTGGAGACAACTGATATATGTATCCATACTACAAGTTAAATATACATAGTTTTCAAATGCTTCTAATTGAAAAAATTATCTGATCAACTTCTATAGTAATGTTCTTAATTACCTTAAAAAACATTTATACTAAACTCGTCATTTTTGAAATTCCATTAACAAGAAAATTATTTTTTTAGCAAAGTCATTTAAATAATGGATTTACTAAATGTTACTATCGTAATTAAAAGCTTTTCTTTGTGTAAAATGTATCATACTGTCACTATACACGTAGATACAATAATTAGGCTATCAACAGGTCCTAGAACCCAACAAAGATGGCCCTTGAAAATTTTAACCTTTCTTATGAATAACCGAAAATTAATATAAATTAAGAATATATTTATATGGCTGCATTTGTCAAGGATGCTGTGGATTCTCCAGAATTTCTTTTTCCTACAGATGTCTCGGAATTTTTTAATCATTGCCTATTAAATATAATTTAAACTGCCAATTTGAATATGTATCCATAGTTAATTTAAACTCTTAATTTCACTAAGTCGCATATGTTTCCCCCATTAACTTTCCAGGTATTCAATGAAGCATCGCAAACATTACTATTTAAATTTTAACCTTCTTAACGTTGCTTTGTCATATTTTATTGTTTCCCAAAATTAAAAATATATATTCCTTCCCCAGTTTTCAATTTCATTTCATTATACTACTTTAAGCTGAAAAATTCCATTAACTAAATAATTCGTAGAATGAAGTCGGAACTCGCCGAAGAACGAACGCTCAACGATGATGTTTTACATCGCTTAGTTTTTCTGAACCAGTGGTTTGGCTTTCTTATCTCTAGGAGGTATTGGTTGAACCGCCTGCCAGTTTGCAACATGGAGCTCTCACGTGAAGATCTATTGCAGGGATGGCAAACCTATGACCGGCGGGTCAGACCCACGCAGGCTTTCTAAATGACACGCGTTGATTTTTATAAATTTTTCATCATATACATAAATTTTAGATATTTTTCGAACGCTTCTTTTAAGAAACATGAAGAAAATATAAGTGTTAATAAAGAACTTAAAATTGAAAAAAAAAAATGCAAAGAGATTTTTGTAAAATGTTTTAGATTTATTGATTATACATAATGCTGTTTTAAAATTTATGTGAATGCCGATTGAGTAGAATATGTAATTTATAAAATACCGTTTGAGAATGAACACATGTGGTAAATACTAATAATAAAGACATATTTATTAAGGCTCCGTTCACAGGAGGCGCGTTTGGCGAGGCTGGTCAGGTCCCGCTCTTCAAGGTCGCTAAGATAGTAACTTGAATTATAGGAATAGAAAACATAATAAACGACAATTTGCACAAGTATAAGAAGTGGAGTGCCAGTATTCAAGGGATTTTGACGTACAAAAATGTTCGATGGCTCAGTTCGAATCAAGTTCTTAATGGGTTTTATAATATCTTAGTTATTAATATATTTAGTTCAATAATTTGTTTATATTTGATATCCATAATTAATTACTTGTAAATCTTAACTGTAACTGTCTAAGCACAACTCAACTCATTATAGATTATCACAGAGTAAGAATGTCTTATCTGGATATGTATATAAATTACTTGCACTAGCATTAAGATAATAAAAGTTCCTTCTTCACTTGTATGAGAGTATTTCTCAGTATTTCTATTCATAGTTCTTGCTACTCCCAAGATACTATAGTGGCGACGAGGATAATTCGAACTCAAAAATTTGTAATTTCTATAAGTTCAGTTCTGTTTCACCATGAGCAGGTTAGGCCTAATCGGCGCGTTGCATTCGTTTGACGTGGAGTCGGACGGTTTTAATCTATACGTTGAACAACTGGAACATTTTCTCCTCGCAAATGATATCGAAGACGGCAAGAAGGTGTCTGTATTTATATCAGCTATTGGATCAAATACCTACAAACTTCTACGGAATTTGCTACTTCCGAAGTCCCCGAAAGAATGCTCGTATGCTGAATTGACGGATATACTAAAACAACATTTCAAACCTGCTCCAATCATCATTGCGGAGCGTTTCCGTTTCCATCGGCGGAACCAGACAGCTGGGGAATCAGTTTCTCAATATTTAGTAGAACTGAGAAGGTTGGCGTCTACATGCGAGTTCGGTGCGTTTCTCGATGAAGCACTGAGGGATCGTTTCGTCTGTGGATTGTGCAACGAAAATATCCAAAAGAGACTCCTGGCAAAGAAAGCTATGAAGCTATCGGATGCGGTGGAAACGGCTGTCGCCATAGAAATAGCTGAAAGCGATGCTGCAAATATGAAGACACTTACACCGGCCATCAACAAAATCCGTCAGAGCTCTTCAGATATGTCAAAGAAATATCATCAGCCATCAAGAAACGCTTCTTCGAATAAACAGTGTAAGAAGTTTTCCAAATGCTACCGATGTGGGGCTGCTCATGATTCTGCCAAGTGCAAGTACAAATCTGCGACCTGCCATGCTTGTGGAAAAAGTGGACATATCTCACCTGTCTGCATGAGCAAACACAAAGGCTCATCTACAAAAAAGGTAGAAAAGGTTGAATGTGACTCTGAGGCTTCCCTTTATGCCGTGAACTCCATAAATCAAGTTTCAGGCAGAAAAAAATACATTGTTCCTGTTATTGCTAATCACAAACAGTTAGACATGGAACTAGACACTGCAGCTGATGTTTCAATAGTATCTGAAGTGTGGGTGAAAAACAATTTACCTGGAACTGAAACTGCCATCATCAACCAGATTGAAAGACTACAACGAAAACGAAATCCCAGTTGTTGGAGAATTACTCGTTGAAGTGCAGTGCAACAAACAAAGTCATTCGTTACCACTAATTATTGTTAAAGGTGATCGACCTGCTCTCTTTGGAAAGAATTGGTTATCAGTGTTCAAGTTAAATTGGAATGAGATATTTTCGGTGTCCTCAACGTGTGTCAACAGTGTTGAAGCACTCAAGAAAAAGTACACAGATATTTTTCAAGTAAGTGATCAACCGATTAAATACTTTAAGGCTGTTCTTAAAATGAAAGAAAATTGTCAACCTGTTTTTTGCAAAGCTAGGCCTGTTCCGTATGCTTTAAAAAAATCTGTTTCTGATGAAATTAAAAGATTGGTGAAGAATAATATTTGGCAATTTGTTGAACATTCTAAGTGGTCAACACCTGTTGTTGTGGTACCGAAGAAAAATAATGCTGTGAGGTTGTGTGGCGATTTTAAGGTAACTGTAAATAAGTACCTTGACCCAAACCAATATCCTCTTCCTACTCAGCAAGATCTCTTTGCTACTTTGAGAGGAGGCAAACATTTTAGTAAATTAGACCTGTCACAAGCATACCAACAGATTGAGTTGGATGCTGACTCTCAAGAGTTATTAACTCTCAATACACCCATGGGTTTGGTTCGCCCAAGTAGATTGATGTATGGTATATCTGCAGCCGCAGCAATTTTTCAATCAGTCATGGAGCAAATATTACAAGGTATACCTAGAGTTATATGCTTCCAAGATGATATTTTAATCTCAGCTGCTACTGAAGTAGAACATTTTTCTACATTAGAGACTGTAATGACAAGACTGCAAAAGTATAATGCAAAACTAAATGCAGATAAGTGTCAATTTTTTAAAAGTAGTGTTGAGTTTTTAGGCCATATTATTGATGTGGGATTGTGCGACGAGCGCGCCAAAGCCTGATACGTCCGCAGCAGTAACGCCACCTAGAGGAAGCGTCCGCTCAGAAGCGACCGCAGCAATGAGACAGATGTTCCCCCAGACACCGAAGCTAGCAGTTGGGCAGACGGCCCATGACTTTTTAGGCAGATGGCCTCTTAGTTGTCGGATATTCTTAATTGTTAAAGATGTTTGTAAATATACTGTAAATACATCAATTATCTAATTAAACTTAAATTTAAACTTTAAGAGTTATTTATCTTTTACCTTTTACGAACCCACATATATTTGGGGGTTTGGCCTGGATTTAATTAAAGGCCGAAGATAGCCGTTTTTACCTGAACCGTTCGAGAAGTGAACATTACCGTTACCGTTCGAGAAGCGAACATTACCGTAACCGTTCGAAAAAAGAACTGTACCTCAACTGTTCGAGACGCGGACAATTCCAATATTCGTCTGATGCTCATCGGATTCAAGGTGCGAACTTCATTTGAGTGAAGGACCGTGACTCAGCATATTGGATCTTGAGGAATACTTCATCTGAACTGTGAGTACAGATTTTTCATTTTGACACTAACATGGCTACGTATTTAGCCGGAGCACGCAAGATCGATCTTCTAGCGCTAATAGAAGAATTAGAACTAATAGCAACGGAAGGAACCAAAATTCCGCAGCTTATTAAGTTGATAACGAAAGCTGATGAATACAGTGAGGAATTAACAAAAACGCTTTTAAAAAGGATTGTTTCTGAACGAGAAACAAAGGAAAGAGACGATAAAGCTGAACGCGAAAGGGAAGCTAAAGAAAACGAAAAGAAAGCAGAACGCGAATTTCAGTTGAAGAAGTTACAGCTAGAAAACAAAAGTACTGGAAGTTTCGATTTTATTTCCCCACTTAAAACTGACTTTTCAAAACTAATGACACGTTTCGACGGAAACTGTGATTTAAGCATGTATTTATCTTTGTTTGAAAAACAAATTAATCGCATAGAAATACCTAAAGAAAATTGGGTTATTTTCCTTGTGAGTCTTTTACCGTTGGATATCGCAAATTTAATTGCAAGAGAGCCTGATCCGCTCGCAAATGATTACGATCACGTGAAAAAACTTTTACTGAAACGATTTAAACTAACACCAGAGCAGTTTCGACAGCACTTTTTTACTCATAAAAAAGAAACAACCGCATCTTGGCGTGATTTCGCCTACAAGTTAGATAATTTTTTCGAAGAATGGGTTGTGGGTCTTAGTATCTCTAAATATGAAGAATTGAAAGATCTCATAGTGGCGGATCAAATTAAAAGGAAAATACCGTTTGAAATACGCGAGCATTTTATTGATGAATTACCGAAATTGAATAAAGTAGCCGAATTAGTGAATAAATTGGATGAGTACGAGGCGGCAAGATTCCATCTTAAAAGACCGGGAGCTAGAGATATGAAATCAGCTGAAACACAAAGTCATCAGCGCTCCAAAAAATTCAATGATAAACCGTCGATCGTCCATGCTCACCAAAGTGTTACTAACCAATATGTTAAATGTTTTTCATGTAATGAAATTGGTCATAGAATTTCTGAGTGTCCAAATAAGAATAAAGGAATTAAATGTTTAAAGTGTAATGAATATGGACACCGTAAATTCGAATGTAATAAAGGTGTAAAAACTGATATTCATGAAGAAAAGAAAGTTTTAATTAATATGTCCAGTAATCGTGAAAAGAAGTTGTACAAATGTCTTATAATTATGAGTAAATATGTTGATGCTTTAATTGATACGGGATCCGATTTATCTATTTTGAAATATGATTTTTATATGCAAATTGGTGCACCAGAATTAACCCCTTGTGACATAATGTTAAATGGTATTGGAAATCAAAGTGTAAAATCACTTGGTTATTTTTGTGCTGAAATTACTATTGACAATTTTAATATTCTCACTGAGTTTTTTGTTATTGAAAACTTGTGTTGCAATATTGTGATTGGGATGGACGTAATTAACAAGCTTAATATTTCAATATCAGGAAATTATTTAAGGATTTTGAGCTTTCGAGAAAACTCTATTAATCTTTCTTTCACACACACTTCGGAAGTGAAAGAGTCAGAAAAAATAAAAGCTAAGCGTTTTGAGGGTCCCCATTCAGGAAGTAAAGGAATAAAAACAAAAACGAGTTGCCGAAATGGAGCCACTGTTTTGGAATCCGAAAGTAATGAAAGGCAGATGTTTGGTATCCCCTCCCCCCTGACTCACCCTTTCAAAGAAGAAAACAGGTGTGAACTATTGGCGACTGCCATTAATATTCCAATGATAGGCGTTGCGTCATCTTGTGTACAGGATGTTAGAGAAAATGATTTGACTTTTAATCCTTTATCCGAATTGCCGATTTCCTTGATGGATGAAATTGAATTGCGACATATAAAAGATCCTAAAATAAGAAACGAGTTAGATATTTTGATTAGTGAATATAAGCCGTATAAAATTAAAGACACAGAAGTAAAAATGACTTTAATTTTAACTGATGATATACCGATTTGTCAGAGACCGCACCGAATGTCTTTAAAAGAACAGAAAATAGTTGAGCAACAAATACAAGTATGGCTAAAAGACGGAATAATTAAACCCTCCTGTTCTAACTACGCTTCACCCATTGTTTTGTGTAAAAAGAAGGGTAATAATTCATACAGATTGTGCGTTGATTATCGATCGGTTAATCGAAAATTAATCAAAGATAAGCACCCACTCCCATTAATTCAAGATGTTTTAGATTGCTTGGGAAACGCACAGGTATTTTCTACTTTGGACTTAAAAAACGCATTTTTCAACATACCAATGGACCCTAATTCGACACGTTACACAGCATTTGTCACCCATGAAGGACAGTACGAGTTCAATGTTGTACCCTTCGGATGTAGTAACTCACCAAGTGTTTTTGTGAGGTACATAAACACGGTGTTTAGAGACTTAATTCGAGACAAGACTATAATAATTTACATGGATGATATTGTTATACCTTCCATTGATGAACAAGAAGGGCTGGAAAAAATTAAAAGGGTTTTGAAGGTTGCGTCAGAATACGGCGTAATAATAAATTTTAAAAAGTGTCAATTTCTTCAACATTCGATAGAATTTCTCGGATACGTTATCGAGGGCGGAAAAATTCAACCTTCCCCATCCAAGACGCGTGCAGTGAAAAATTTTCCCCAGCCGAAAAATGTAAAACAAGTCATGAGTTTTTTGGGTCTTTGCTCTTACTTTCGACAATTTGTCGGTGGATTTTCAAGAATTGCAAAACCATTAAGTGACCTGCTTCGAAATAATGTCGAATGGACATTTGGCTCTGAGCAAGTCAAAGCATTTGAAAGGCTAAAGGAAATTCTCTCAAGTAGTCCGGTATTGCATCTCTTTAGGCAAGGAGCAACCTTAGAATTACATACGGATGCTAGTAGCCACGGCTTTGGAGCTGTTTTGCTTCAGCAAGCTCATGATGGGAAATTTCATCCCATTCACTTCATGAGCAAGAAGACTACTCCTCAACAAGAGAAGTATTGTTCTTACGAATTGGAAGTACTGGCTGTAATCGAGGCTTTGCGAAAATTTCGCTACTACTTGTTGGGTACTAAGTTCAAAATAGTGACCGATTGCGCTGCATTTCAGAGGACTATGCAGAAAAAAGAGCTTACACCAAAAATTGCTCGATGGGCATTGTCACTCGAAGAATATGATTATGAGGTTGTCCATAGATCAGGCACCCAAATGAAGCATGTGGATGCCCTAAGCAGGAACATATTGTTGATAACAACTCGTGCACAAGGAGAATTAACAACCCAAATAGAAGCTGCACAACATCAAGATGATCACATTAAAGCAATTAAAACTCTAGTTGAAGAAGGACATGACAATGAACATTTCATTAAAGCAGGAATTGTGTACAAGTATGAGAATGGGAAAGAACTACTAATGGTTCCTCAGGCGATGCAAAATAACATCATTAAAGACGTTCACAACAAAGGTCACTTTGGCGCTGCCAAGACAGAGGAAATTCTTAAGCAACAGTTTTTTATTCCTAATGCAAGAAAACATGTTGAAATCGTTATTTCTAATTGCGTACAGTGCATCCTCTGCAATAGAAAACGTGGAAAAGGCGAAGGGTTTCTTAATCCAGTGCCGAAAGACAACGTTCCACTTGGGACTTACAATATCGACTTTTTGGGACCCCTTCCAACAACGAATAAAAGATACCAACATATTTTCTCGGTAGTCGATGCCTTTACGAAGTTTGTCTGGTTGTACCCAGTGAAATCTACCTCGGCTAGCGATGCTATCGAAAAGCTGAAATTACAACAAGCTACTTTTGGAAACCCATCACGAATAATTTCAGATAGGGGATCAGCGTTTACATCGAAGGAATTCACTGATTATTGTACTGATCAGGGAATTGAACATTGTAAAATAACAACCGGAATTCCTAGAGGCAATGGGCAGGCAGAAAGGATGATTGGTCTGTTGATTCCTGTTCTTGCCAAACTTTCAATAGAGGAGCCTAGCAAATGGTTCAAATATGTTCCAAGTCTACAAAGTATCATAAACAGTACACCATCCAGAAGTACGAAGCATACGCCATTCGAACTGATGATTGGCATCACAATGAAAAATAAAGAAGATCTGAAGATAAAAGATATATTGGAAGAAGAGTATGAAAAGTCCGTGATGAAGAAGAGAGAAGAATTACGCGAACAAGCAAAAGACAATATTTTCAAATTGCAACAGGAAAATAAACGTCAGTATAACAAAGGGAGAAAAAAAATCTAGAGTGTACAAAGTAGGAGATCTAGTGGCCATTCAGCGTACGCAGTTTGGAGTTGGGCTTAAGCTGAAACCTAAATTTTTGGGACCCTATAGAGTTGTAAAAGTGTCTCCTAATGACAGATATGCCATTGAAAAAGTGGCCGATCATGAAGGTCCACGCCTAACTACTTCAGCAGCTGATTACATGAAACCCTGGCCCACTGGTCAACAGTAAAAAAAAAAATGTATATATGAGCCTTTTTTCCCTCTTTCTTTCTTCTTTTTTGTTTGTATTTTCAGATATGTGATAATGTTATGGCTTGTTTACTGATGTTG
Organism: Metellina segmentata; assembly: GCA_947359465.1. Classification (NCBI taxonomy): domain Eukaryota; kingdom Metazoa; phylum Arthropoda; class Arachnida; order Araneae; family Tetragnathidae; genus Metellina; species Metellina segmentata. The sequence goes on along the minus strand of OX375883.1, from coordinate 18,594,564 downwards.
AAGACGGCGAATTTCGAGGACGAAATTACAGTCAGGATAGCCGATTGTGGGATTGTGCGACGAGCGCGCCAAAGCCTGATACGTCCGCAGCAGTAACGCCACCTAGAGGAAGCGTCCGCTCAGAAGCGACCGCAGCAATGAGACAGATGTTCCCCCAGACACCGAAGCTAGCAGTTGGGCAGACGGCCCATGACTTTTTAGGCAGATGGCCTCTTAGTTGTCGGATATTCTTAATTGTTAAAGATGTTTGTAAATATACTGTAAATACATCAATTATCTAATTAAACTTAAATTTAAACTTTAAGAGTTATTTATCTTTTACCTTTTACGAACCCACATTGATGAAAATGGTATTCATCCAACCCAAGAGAAGCTAGAAGCAATTAAGAAGATCAAAACCCCAGAAAAAGTGTCTCAACTTAAGTCATTTTTGGGTCTACTGAACTATTACTCTAAATTTATTAGAAATGCATCTACTTTATTGTCTCCTTTGTACAACCTTCTAAACAAAAATGTTCCCTGGACATGGTCTGAAGAATGCCACAATGTATTTGAACAGTGTAAACAACTTCTAACATCTGATGCAGTATTGGTTCACTATAACGAAAATAATCCTTTGCAAGTATCTTGTGACGCTTCGCCTGTTGGTTTGGGTGCCGTTTTATCACACATTGTAAATGGTGAAGAAAAACCTGTAGCATATGCCTCTCGGACATTATCAAAGGCTGAAGTCAACTACTCGCAAACTGAAAAAGAAGCCCTAGCAATAATTTTTGCTTGCAAGAAATTTCACCAGTATCTGTATGGAAGAAATTTTGTACTTTTCACTGATCATCAACCTTTGGTTACAATATTTTCTCCTACCAAGGCAGTACCAACCATGGCTGCTGCTCGCCTACAGAGGTGGGCATTGCTCTTGTCTTCGCATAACTACACCATTAAGTATAAAAAAGGTGTTACACATCAGGATGCTGATTCTCTTTCAAGATTGCCTAATGAAGACGTAAATAGAGACTTGTACCCATCGGATATTTACAAGATTTCCCATCTGTCAGAGTTACCTGTAACTTCTGATGACATTGCTAGTGCATCTAGAAATGATAAAATTTTGGGAAGCGTGATTAAATATGTTCAGAATGGTTTTCCATACAAAATTGAAAATCCTGATTTGAAGCCATATTTCTCCAGAAAAAATGAATTATCTGTTGATAGGAATTGTGTATTATGGGGCATGAGAGTAGTGATTCCCAATGCCTATAGAAAGCACTTGCTAGAACTGCTTCATGATACTCACCCAGGAATTGTGAAAATGAAAGCAGTTGCTAGAAGTCATTTTTGGTGGCCTAATTTAGACCAATATATTGAAAACATGTCTGCTAATTGCGAAGCTTGCCAAATTGTTGCCAAATCTCCTCCAGTTACACCAATGCAATCATGGGTCTGGCCAAAGGGACCGTGGGATCGTATTCACTTGGATTTTGCTCAGAAAGACCAAATTGACTACCTTGTTGTTGTGGATAGTCATTCAAAGTGGTTAGAAGTGGCAAAGATGTCGTCTACATCAGCAGCAAGCACAATTGCTGTATTGCAACAACTGTTTGCCAGATATGAACTACCACTAGAAGTTGTTTCTGACAATGGACCTCAATTCATTTCCAGGGAATTCAGGTTCTTTCTAAAATCCTTGGGAGTTCTACAGACGCTCATTCCAGCGTATCATCCCCAATCAAATGGTCAAGCTGAACGTACCATTCAGACTTTTAAACATTCACTTAGTAAAATGCAATTAGACTCCAATGATGGTAGTACAGTAACTGCCAAAGTGAATAGATTTTTACTTAAATACAGATCTTCACCTCATTCTACAACAGGCTCGTCTCCGGCAGAGCTTTTCCTTAGTCGTCCCATTAGGACGGTCTTAGAGTTACTGCATCCATCTACAGCAAGGCATGTTGAAAAGAAGCAAAGATGTCAAAAACAATACTTTGACAGATCTCACACCAGTACCAAGAGTTTATCCTGTGGTCAAGACGTTTGGGTGAAATCCCATAGAGATCCTTCTAACAGATGGATTCGTGGCAAACTAATTAAGCCCAAGGGTCCCAAGACTTGGTTGGTTGAAATAAGCAACAAGAAGTATCTTGCACACATGGATCAGATCCGTCCAGCTAGCTCTTCAATCCCTGAACATCGAGATGATTTCATTTCTGTTGATTCACCAGTCACACCTCCAGCTTATGATCAACCTACTTCCATCACCATGACAGATACAGAACTCCAACATGATTACCGGTCTCCCACTCCTGAAAGTGAACAGTCTGCTGATCTTCCTACAGAAAGGGCAAATGAGGATACTCCTGTTGCAGATATTCCAAGCAGACGTTATCCAACGCGAATCAGAAAGAAGCCAGATAGACTTGATCTATAAATATTTAATTTTGTATTTGTGATTTTAATGCCTTTTTAAAAAAAGGAGGTATTATAATATCTTAGTTATTAATATATTTAGTTCAATAATTTGTTTATATTTGATATCCATAATTAATTACTTGTAAATCTTAACTGTAACTGTCTAAGCACAACTCAACTCATTATAGATTATCACAGAGTAAGAATGTCTTATCTGGATATGTATATAAATTACTTGCACTAGCATTAAGATAATAAAAGTTCCTTCTTCACTTGTATGAGAGTATTTCTCAGTATTTCTATTCATAGTTCTTGCTACTCCCAAGATACTATAGGTTTGTCATTTTATTAGAAGAAATTATGCTCTTTTTGAATGAAAATACAATAATTTTGACGAATTTTCAATTATAGTTTAATGATTTTATGTTTTTATGCGACATCACTCAGCATTTTAATGAACTGAATAAAAAACTTCAAGGAAATGGACAAATTGTTTTAATGATGTTTGAGAATGTTAGGATATTTATGACGAAACTTGACATCTTTACTAAAGATTTGGAAATAATATTTTCCTGTTACTAAAACATTTTCAAAACACAATAACAATGGAAATACGCTTGACGTTCAAGAAAATGCAATAAAAAAAAATATTTAATGATTATATACAGTATATAAAACAAGCCTTTGAAGATAGATTTAATCAATTTAAAAGTATGGAATATACATTTCACTTCATTTTATATCAATACAAAACGAAATTCGAAACAATGATTTCGAAATGGAATTAGCTGAATTTCAAAGCAGCATAGTTTGGAAAAATAAATTTGATAACTTACTTGATTTCCGAAGTAGAAGGGAAAATATCTGAAATTAGTACAAATCAGAATGATCCCACACTAATAATTATATTAAACGCATGGGATTCTTTACCAAATAATTTATATCAATGAACAAACTTCCTAATGCTCTTTTAACGATGTTTGGATCCATATATTCATGTAAAAAAAATTCTTTTGTCCCAAATTACACTTTTTAGAAACACTTGGAAATTAAAACATCTTAATCTGCTTTCATTTTGTTCCAACAACCAAAGAGCGTGGAAGTATAGAACGGCATAACACAGCAAACTAAATGGGCGAGCCAAGCGGGAAAAAGAATTAATAATTCATTCATGAAAAAGCGGGTAAAGCCACTACCTCCTAGATTATAAAGCCTTCTGACTGATACGCAAACCTCAAGGCCAACTAAAAAGACAGGCCCCGAAACTAACGGCGAGAAAGAAGGTCACGTGACCATCTTAGTCGAACTTCTGCCGATCTCCGCTTGTTGAATCCATTGCATATCACCGTTGCGCGGATAATACGTTGATAATACCCGATATGTAGCATATTTATTTTTTTAAACTCTGGTTATTTGTGCCTTTTTGAAAAGAATATTCATAATATACACACTAAATTTCTGTTTCAGTTGATCATTCAGAAAAAATACACGAAATCATACCAGCATTTCCCAAACTATACAGACAGCGTATTAGTGTTTTTTGTAATATTTTTTTGCAATCCTTATTAAAATAATATGCCTGATAAAAAAAAATTGTAGTTGTTATAAAAGGAAACGTAAGAAAAATAGTTAAAAATAAGCATAAAATAACTAGACATGTACCATATTTTGTACTAGCTTTTATTCATTTTTTTTTCTATTTTCTGACGATCGGGTACCAAGCACGGACCCAATTTGACAAACACTCCACTGAAATGTACTGTTTTAAATACATTTAGTTAGTAGGGAAGGAGAACTACTACTTTTTAATTATAATTTACTCTAAAGTATAATAAAGAAAATTACAACTAGAGACCAAATAATGTTAAGATTTTTCTTTATTTTAGTAAAATTTTATTCATACAATGTAACACATGTAGTGAAAAAATTTATGTATTTAAAGAGATAACATAACAAAATGAATTTTTATAATACAAAAGAAAACAATATTTATCTCTCACTATAAAATATTTTTGTTCAACTAAAATAGCAATATAAAAGCATAGGGTAAGAAGTCAGCCATTACATCATTTCTCATAGCTAGTCTAAGTATAAACACAAATTTAAATAGAATTCTAACAATGAAACAACTAGAACAAATGGAAACTAATGTTCAGTAATCTACCTATTCATAGATCAAATTAAAACAAAAAACAGATGTTAATACAAGATGATAAATTGTACAACAGCTAATTTTAATCACCTTCCTTAAAAAACAATTTCTTCAAAACATCTTTAAGGCAGAATTGTAAATTGATTTGGGGTATTTTTTCATGACTAATGTGCACTAATTGCTGTATGTGAATAGATGACTTTAATACTAATATCTTTAATGACCATTAACGAAATTTGAAAAGGAAACCGTGTCAATGAATTAAAGTATTACATTCCGAGCTATAGCTAGAACTGTAAGTGCAACTGGTGGCGATCTAGTATCCGCTGTGGTAGTCGCCAAATTAAATGTTTGCGCCAAATCAAGATGGCAGCCAATCTAAGCAAATCCAAGCTGGACGTCCGAAATCCGGTCGTTTTTCTAAACGGCGTTTTTTTTTTTTTTTTTTTCCCTACTTTTTTACAACTTTCCGTCAATTTTTAAAAATTAAGGAGTTAAACCTGGACGTAACTGATGAAACAACGGACATGTTTAGAGTAAATATCACATAGAAAAATTAGAAGATTTGCAAATGAAATTTGTTCCATTGTATTAAAAAGGTTTTTCCTTTTTTAAAAATTATTCTTATTGATATCTTCGCACTTATATATCCTGATATTTTACTTTACTTTTCAAAACGATACTTGCAAACGCAATACAACAAACGAAACATTGTATAATTCTTTCTGAATAGGGTTAAGCCTTAAAACTGTAGAAAAAGCGCGAAAACTGAAACAACTGCCATAACAAATCAATTAAAGGAAAGTGAGCAACAAAAGGGGAAAAAAAATCGTAACTTACAATCTTCAATTTCAAAAATCAAATTTAATCCATGGAGAAAAATAGCGTTCCATATAAACTGCACCATTCAAAAATTCAAAGAACAACAAAATTTAAATCAATAAGCAAAACAAAAATATTGTAACTTACAATCTTCAATTTCAAAATAAAAATCAATCCAGTGAGAAAAATTCCACTGTCCAAAATTTCCAACACAAGGAGCAAATATCAAGAAATCAGGGAGAAAAATAGCGGTACAACAATTCCAAATAAAATTACTCTGTTCGTTCTACAATGCAGGTGTTGTAATATCGTCAGGAAAAACTTTAGGGTTTCCATAAAATGAATATAACTGAATAAAATAACAAAAACCACATTTGGCAACAAATCGCTCAAAAGTTGTAACTTAGCATATACTACATAGCATCCGTTCACCATGCAAATGGTCGTTGTTTACTCGTCTCGTAGTCCAAGACTTCGACTAAGTTGATCACGTGATATTTTGGTTTCGAGGCCTGTCTTTCTAGTTGGCCTTGCGCAAACCTTATATGACGTCACCATCAAAAGGTATACAATTCTAGTCTTGTTTGAATTGAATGCTGAAGCCATCCGAGCGAGCGTTTCATCAGTGGATTTATTAAAAGTAGTTCGAATTATCGTTTGTACATTAATTATTGTTACATTTCCGTATTATCGTTTGCACATGAATTACAGTTACATTTTCGTATTATTGTTTGAAAGAAGCGGCTCAATCCCATGATAGTACTTTACGCAAGTCCAACTTGATTGGCTAGTTAGTTTCACGGGCTTGGCTTCACTTGGATATCTCGCCAATCTGATTGTTGCAGTAACCATTTGATTTTGAATATGCGCGTTGTTTCGTAGAAATACAATACATACACTAGCGCCTCAGCGTACAGCGTAAGTGTCCGACAAGTTGACTCTGATTTGCTCCTCATATATAAGTTGTATGGTGGTTGTTAGTAGTATTTCTTGCCAACTTATATTAAGGGTACTTATACTTTAAAGAGCTTTTTTTTGTGAAGCAACGATGGCCTAATGGCTACAGTCACCCAATTTCAGATTAGCGTCGGCAGCGGAGGATGACTTCCCGAGTTCGAACCCAGCTGGTGGAAAAATTTTAAGATCCTCCAAATTATTTTTAAAAAATTCCAATTTAATTCCTTTTTATTCTAATTTACTTTTCCTAATTTTTAATACCCTTTTCATATTTTTCCAAGCTTCCGTTGATTTTACATAAATAATCTAAGAACCACTCCTGAACTCACTACCAGCTGATATTTTTCCGCCCCTCTCCCGTCCCCTTTGCTTTAGGATGATGGTGTCGTATCCACCGCTGGCTTAGGACCATTCTGATGTAACAAAAAGCATACATAAAACACTGACTTATATAATTATTAATTAATGTAATAAAAGGATACAATTTTCGGCTCCCACCTCTACCCACCCATAGCCATGGATCTGAAAAGAAAAGAAGAAAGCAAGAGATAAATCGCCAACAACTATAAACCTTGATGACATACGTATCTAGGTCATGTGATCCGATTAGCCAATCAAGTTAGACTTGCGTAAAGTACTATCATGGGATTGAGGCGCCTGTTTGTTTGAACACTATACTAAGTTACAGGCTTACTTGGCACAATAGGAATACGCTGAGAGCAAACGAAACAAATAGTTCCCAGCGCCTTGTCCGATACTTGAGTGCAATGAGGCACTGCAACTTATAAATGTGATTAATTTGTTAACCCCACACATATATAATGATTTTTTGTCGTAATTAGCGTGAAATATTGAATATTTTGCCTTTTACGTGGAGCGTAGTAATTTCATTTAGAATCGCGCGCCAAGCCAATAAGAGCCAACCAGCATTTTTCGCGCGCTCTCGATTCGTGTTGGCGACATTGGCAGATATTTAGTATTTACTTATCTTTCAGCTTACGTGCGTTGCATTTGTTGTTAGAATTTGAATCTACATTTGTGTATTTTGTGATTAATTATGGAATTAACTCCGGATTCTAATTAAATTTCGCTGAATTTTATGTATATCATGAATTTATAAAATTGTGAAGAGTACAACCTTCCCATAAAGGTTTTTAAGGAGGTTCATATCCTATTTATGGAATATGTGATGATTTATTTAGAGGACACTCAAGGTTATTCTATTTATTTTACAAAGTTATTACATTTTTTATTCTATTAAAAGTTTGTAGTAATGTTAAACAATAATCATTAAAAAAATATTTACGTACATTACTTACAAAAATTGTTATAAATGTAGGAATACTAAACAACGGTAGTTGTCTACTAGTCTGGAAAGAACTCATTATAAGAGCAACGAGACTGGTAGGAGTCAGTTGCATTGTAGTAGAATGCAAGGCAAGACTGTCACGAGCCATTCACATTCTGGTATTCAGTTACGAGAAAATTAATAGAACAGACACTTTTTCCCCTGGACGCCATTGAGAGCTGACGTATTTTTTCCGAGCAGAGACGACTGCTGCCGATAATGACGGAACTTTTTTGAAATATAACTCAACTGTACATAATAATTGTATATATTTATTCATTAAATGTCAATGTGCTGTAAGATTCGAAGTCTTTAATATAGACCTTACCAAACAGAACAACACGAATCTTACATAAATATAGTTCTAAAAATTAAAAGTTAATAAAAAATTATATGTTCTCTTCAATTTTATAAACTATTATATTTTTAATGAGTAATATTTTTAGAATTCTTAAAATTTAAGATTGCTGTAATCTTGTGTACCCTCTAAATAAACAATCACATTAGCCATAAGAAGTATATTGATTAATATTGAATGAAATTAACTGAATATTGTGAAGCAGATATTGAGTAATGTTAAAAAGAACATCGAGCAGTATCGTAATGCTAATATTGAGCAATGACCTAAAACTCATAAAGCAATGTCAGAAAAAAAATATTTATCAATGTCGAAAACCGATATTTAGTATTATTGCCAGGAGGTCATTTTTACGCTGGGCAATATTGACCGACATATCGCACCCCGGCAAGAAAAGTGACAGCTCAAAATTGCAGCATTTTGGAAAAATCACAACTTTAAGAATACTATAAAACATATTAAAATATAAGTTTTAACTAATTGAAGTACAATCTTCTTTTAAATTTCAGGCAAGTATTTATTGCGGTAAATTCTATTATATTCTTTCGAACAGTAATATAACACGCTGGGGCACACCTCATACATATTTTTCAATGACAACCTTAAAAATTTCATTTGCTACCTGAGATACTTCTTTTTGAAAATTTTTAGGTAGCAATAACTTAAATAAATACCATTGCAAATTCAAAAAATATCTTTCGATATTATCTATTACTAACTGTATAAAAATGTCTTAAAACTACTATAATTATGCTTTTCTCTTATATCAACTGACAGGCAAGCTGTCAAAACATTTACGTGCTAAATTTAAGGCCAAATTAGATTAATGCGCCAAATTGGAAGCTTGGAAGTGTGACGTCTCCTCGAAACCTCTCCATGTAACCCAACAGGAGACGGATCACTCATTTTACCCCTCCGCGAGGGCGGGGCGTCTGTGCCAAGAAACGTTGCAATCTGGTATAGTTACTATTATATTTTCGTGTAATTCCGAAAAAGAATGCCTGATAAGGCAGCTGTGTAAATATTTCTATTTGTGGAGTCAGATAGAATAAAGTGTATTTTGCAGAGAACGATTGAAGAATTTTACTCTAGGAGAATCTCGTAATAGGATTGTCGTGATTAAATTTTACACTCGCAGTTGCTAAGAAAGGGAGAAAAAGGTATGTTGATTTCATTTTTAATATACTTTAAGTAATTAAAACCAATGAAATATTTGTTAGGTTACGAAATTCTTTTCGAATCACCAAAGGCCCAGCATCTGTGATTATCCTGTTTTATTCTCCTTTGGTTATGGTAATTATTCAGCAAGTTTAATAATATATCGTGTTATAATGGTATCCAACAATTCACAAACATAACATTATTGAACTAAGCCTAACGTGCTCTTTTGGTTAAATCAAAATCTGTACTCTACAAATATCTATAGAACAGCATTTTTCAGATTTTATGGTTAATATTATTATTCTCTTATTGTTATCAAACTCTGGGAGTCAAAGTAATTACAATACGCGGATTCTACTGTAAAATATACTGATTATAAACGTGTTTAGATGCGTTTATGAAGCCATATTGATTCCAGATATTGAGGTCACAGAGAATGACACAGATTCAATGTCTGATAACATTCCTTTAATCACATATCTAGTTGGTTATTGTTGTCATTCAGCTGTAAAAGGATTAAATGTGAAAATGGTAGTAGCAATTTAGTTATTGAAAAATCACTAATTATTCATTCAGGCTTTCAGCATATCCATAATTGTGACTGAAGTGGATTAAAGTATCCAGCTGTGGATGCTGTAAATGTCATAGTGCATAATTTTATTGTTCTGCAAAAATTAATTGGGAGAGAATTTGAGAGTGAATTTTTTAAAGTTTCAAACCAACGCCTGTTTGCTTTGCGTGCTACTCAGGAAGTACTGATATCCAAGGAAATAAGTATTACACCATGCGAGCGGCATTCATCAACTAAAATTATGAAGTTGCTTTTGAGATGAGCTACAAATATACCTTTGAAAAACTATTGTAGGTCCAAAAATAACAAGATGATCAAATTACCAAATAAAAGAAAACTCGAAACATTAACACAGTATAAAAGGTAAAATTGTGTATAATCCAGGGTTGTACATTTTCAATTTTATCTCCGGCTTTCCCTATAAGGATGTCTAATGTGATTCACCCGAGTCTCTTCCTGGTTTTTTAATTGCCTAGTCAACTTATTCACTAAGACCTTCGGGCACATTCATTCCTATTTATGCATCTTCGGTTAGTTCGTCATTTCACTTATATAATGTACCATAAAAATGTTTTAACAAAAGTTAGAATTTTGTTAGATGGCTTGTCTACAATAGCATTCATATTTAAACTCAGGCATCATTAAAAAAAATGAAAGCATCTTAATTTTTCTTTCTATCGTGTACATATTTATATACGCTTTTGTATTTTATTAACCAATCATTTGCTATTATATCTATTCAACAACTGTAATAGGCTTCAAGAGTCTAATTATAGAATTGCCTCGAATTTAAAGCAGAAAAAATTTGTTGGATGCTTGGTATGTACATTTTGTGTATGTAAATTTGTGCCTTTTCTATCTACCCAAATACTGAGTTTGTACATTAATAAAAGTAATTTTTTATGGAAATGGATATTTCTTGGAGTATTTTTCTTAGTTTTAATAACCTTTAACAAGTGCTGTTTTTGTTTGGAACCCTTCAATTGTATACCCCAATACACTCTGCTTTTTTAGCAGACAATCTCATTTTCAAAGGTTATTTGAATTTGCGATCGGAAGACTTCTGCCCTTCTCCTCGTTACGTCATAAACTAGACAGAAGGCTTTATTATCAATGAGGTAGTGCCGTAACCCAACAGGAGACGGATCACTCACTTTATCACTCCGCGAGGGAGGGGCGTCTGTGCCAAGAAACGAAGCAATCTAGTATAGTCAAGTCCCGTGTTTTTGACAAGCGGATGGAGGGAGAACGATCAGCAATGTTAAAAACTTATAAAATTTCAGCGGCTCTGGTGAAGTACCTGGCATGACTAACCGATATTGAGAGAACGATCATAGAGAACGATCATGCGTGTTAAATTGAATGTTTTCTTAAAAATAGGTGTTCTTTTTGCAGTATTGGCTTTCTGTGCAAAATAACATCTTTATTCACATGTAAACAACACACTAGCTTCAAGATCGTTCTGTCTTATTTTCCTTTCCATTTGGTAACAAGCATTGTAGGTTATCTCGGAACTTCTTAAAAAGACCAATATATTTGAAACACCAATTTGTTTTTACTGTGTTGAAACTCGCATCTTTTAATACCAAAGCATATAAAAATACAGGGTATTATATGTTTAAATTGAGAATTTTTTTCATTTTGCTTTACTTGTACCGATTGTTCTCAACTTTTTTCCCTTAACTCTTATTTTTTACAAAGTTTGAGTTAATTTACGGAGCTTGTTCTCGCTCAATTATTACGTGAACTTTAACTTGAAAACAAAACTTGAGTTTATTTTAGTGTGTATTTTTTAAAAAGAAAATTTTTATCTGATTAATTTTAAATCTCAATGACTTGTGTTGTAATAAGATGAATGAATACCATGGAATTCAGGAGCACATTATTTTGGTTGTATGAAATGTCCTTTGCTTTTTGTAACATGCAGACATCCAACACATTTTACATTTTTAAACGATTGAATTGTGTATTGCCATGGTTGATTTCTTTGGAATTCACTCAGGAAAAAAGAATCCAATCTGACTATGCTAAAGCACCTCTTGTAAAAACAAGACATTTAAATTTATTTACTAATTGATGAATGGATGATTTGATACATTAAATCGAGATTTTTTTAAATGCTAAATGCAGTAAGTTATAATTACCATTTTTTTAAACTTAGGGTTCAATAATACAATTATGCTTCTTAAAAGTATTGATTTTATTTGCAGATGCTGTTTTTCATCAAATCCTTGTTATGGGCACCCATACAGGGGTGCTCAAGCCCCTCCCTAGCCATTAGTATTGCCAAATTTGATAAATTTAAAACAATAAAATGGATTGAACCTTTTCTTAAATATAAAATATTGATGATGTAGTTGCCTTTATCAAATATATTTCCATTTAAAAAATAAATTTTAAACAAATCAGAAAGCTTTAATTGTACAATTCCATTGTAACTTCTGCATTGAAAAAATTGCCAATATTTGTGTGGATTTAGAGATAGATATGAGTTAAAATTTCTTTTGCCCGTAGCATAGGCTTTAGTGACAATGGTACTATCAAATTATTATAAGAGAAAATTTTACATTAAACTTAAAATGTTCAATGAACTGAAGGTCATTAAAAACATGTTTTTTTTTGTCTACAAAATTGATTAAAAACCAGTTTAATAACTTAACATTAGTTCAGTCCTATATTTGCTAGCATTCATCATGAACAACATTAAGTAACTTCTGATTTATTTCTTCCTATTATAAGTGAGACTAGATGATTTCAGTTTGATTGGCTGTTATTTGGAACACCAACATATGAAAGACATGTGTATTATGAAGGAGGGCAGCACAAATAATTAAAATATGAATTTATTAATTTAATTTTATTATGCAAATGTAACAATATTTTATTTATAATAAAATGATTTCAGGCATGCTTTCAACAATTGAAATTTTAGAAAAAGTCTTAAATTATAGTATGGCAAATCACAAAATTTCTTTATTATTTACATGAAATAAAACATCAAATCCATTATTTCAATGAATTTTGTCGGTAAAATTACTAAAACCTAATTTTCTTTAATTTAACTTATTAAGTAGCTATGCAAAATTTATTAGCCTATAATTCTGACTTTGAATAAGTGCATATTAGTTATTTTTATAAAAATAAAGAATATATTTGTAGAAATAATCTTTATTAACACTTTTATTTGCAACAAGTATGTAAAAGTTGTAGACAGAGAACAATTTTCAAAGGACAATTAATCACACATAGTTGAAGTAAAAAAAATAGGTCTAGTTCTACCCTCTATATATGTAACCTTTTCACTACCAACTATATAAAAATTGTTTAAAAATCAGGTTTTTTTTTTCTTCTGAAAATTTTTTCTTCTAAATATATAAATGCTTCAAAGTTATCGAGCAAATTCCTCTTTTAGATGACATTATAGGGGGGGCTAAACATTTTAGGTACACATACGAGTACTTCAGGTATCAATTATACTGAAAGCCTAATAATTTTCAAATTATAAGTTATTGCTTAAGAAACTCAAGTCTTTGTGCAGTGCTGTATTATTATCACTTTATAAGCCCAATAAAAATATTAGAAGGTTAAAACCACAAAAATATATATTTTTTCATGCTATATTATATCTTGGGAAGTGCTTTTTCACATACATTCATGACAAATGTAAAACATAGTGGGAAAAGATACCAAATAGTGATTATTGTGCACAGTTATTTTCTCAAGAATCCAGCACATGAAAATACTTTTGAACTCAACAAAAATATAAATTTATTCACAACAAAAACAGATTACAAAGACTTACAGAAACAATGATTACACACCCCTCAGACAAATGACCTAGCTCGCTGAAGTCAGATGTTAATCTCTTACCAAACATACTCTCTTTGATCAAGTGAGTATAGCACACCCACTAAAGAATAGGGCCAAAACTACAACCTTCCCCCCCACCACATACAAAATTGACGTATCACCTACGATACACAATCTGACAATCCCAGAAGGAATCGTACAAAAATATTGAAATTAAAATACATTCATATTAATAAAACCAAAAAAATATTGCTCACATATACACTAACTGACTCTAAACACAAACTAAGTCTAAACCTTCTTGTATGATATAGCAATATAGGTAAACAAATAATATACACACTGATAATACAAATAGAAATAAATGTACTGTACATAATTATTGTGGCTATGAAATTATCCCCATTATAAAATTTCACATTTCATAAATTGAAAAAAATGTAATCACTTATTAGAAATTTAAATGCATTTTAGAACAGAAAAAGTTCAGAACAGAATTCTAAGCATGTCACTAAAAATCAAAATGAAATTATTTTTCACTTTATCCAAATTTATAATTAAAATGTTTACACTTTTCACAATAAGCGTAAGAGTGCATCAGCATTAGGCGTTTTTGCACCAGAGAGCAATATTTTATATTAATATTATACTTTAGAAGATTGAGGAGCACTTTTAAAGTAGGGTAAAAGGTGGCAAATGCCTCCCGTTCAATCGTAGACCAAGCTTGCTATGGAGTGGTTAGTTTCTGACTGGCATAAGCAATTGGTTATATCATACCGCCATGTTTTTTTACTGAGCAGCAGTCAAACTTTCACGTTCAGCAGCATTTTAACATTCATTTCTTGAAGATAATCGACGATTGACTGAGAGATTTTTGTTGGTAGGCATATCTCACCAGCCCAGGAGGATTTGAGAACTGAGAGCGGTCCCCGAGCTTCTCTGCCATATAGAAGTTAAAAAACTGAAACTCCCGTAGTCGTGTTTGTCACTTCTCGATCAGCGTACAGGAAGGGTAGTTGCTGATCCCAACTTCTCGGATCTTCTCTAATTGCGTGATGAAGCATTTCCTTCCACACTATGTTCCATTGCTCCATCAAGCTGTTGCTAGTTGGGTAACCAGGACAAGAAAACCTTGGACTTGATCCAAATCTTTTCAAAAACTCTTGTGTTAGGGTACAGTTTAAAGTTTGTTCTCTGGTCACTCGCGACCATTTTGGGTATACCAGTTCTCGGGAATATTTGTAGCTAAGCGTTGCATGCCTCCTTGGCTGAAAGTGACCTAAGAGGTACTGCTTCAGGCCAACGAGTGTGCTGGTCCCTCATACAGAGAATGCCTTTGTGTCTTCTACTGGATGGAGGCTCAATGGGTCCAACAACATCAATATTGACAGCTCCAAAAAGGCAGCTCCGGATGAACTATTGGAGTTCTTTTAACAATCATTTCCATTTTCCAAAGCTGACAACCCTTCCAAGTCTAGACAAATTCAGTAATATTTTTTTCATGCCCGGCCAAGCAGTAAAATTCCATACTGCTCAGGAGTTGGCAGTTTGCTTTATTTGGCAATGGGGACTCGACCAGATATTGCTTATGCAGTGAGTGTAGTGTCTCGTTAGTTGGACAACCCTAGAGACTGATGGGGAAATCGTGCAGACAACAATAAGATACCTTTGGAATACCATTGGACATGGCAGTGTAAAATAATGAAGATTACAGAAGCCTGATGTTGTTTGGTGATGCAGATAACAACAGCTGTGCAGAAACAAGCAGGTCTCACAGAGGTGTAGTTACTTTGTACTGTGGAAGTGCAATTACGTGGCGAAGCAAGGTACAGGAGCCAATATCCAATTCAACGACAGACAAAGTTCATAGCATGCTGTCAGGTTTTGAAATTGATTGAATTTTAAGATCAATTAGAGTAACCACGCAGTGAATTAAAATAAACTATCACCTATTAGGCCGATATAAACTTAACTAAAAGTACACATGACGAAATCTTTAAAATCCAAACCAGAATTTATTCAAAATATAACAAATGAATTTAAGTTAAGATTAAAAGATTACAATCGATGCATAGTTACATTGAAAAATAAATCCAACAACTTGATCAAAGAGATCAAGTAAGCGGGTACGTGATCAAACAAGTGAGAACGGGAATTAAAGCGGGAATACTCGTGCAACAGATTGCAATCGCTTCTATATATATAATTCTCTTACGTGGCTCACGAAAAAGACGTTATTTGTAATCGCGTTTCGGCAACACTGTACGATTGTTTGTTTATCGCGAAGTCTCGCGCATCGATTGAATTTATAGCGTTATCGGATGACATTTTATTGAAAAAAAAAAGGAAATTTTAATGAGCTGTTGCAGTTAGTTTATAATAGAAATCAAAGAAAGCGGAGGATCTTTTCAGGGCCATTTAAAAAACGGTCCTTTTCAGGGCCAACAATTATAGTTCAACAAGACGCTTGCACTACAACTTTCGGCAACAAACTCAATGAAAAAGTGTGGGTCGTTTGAGTGCTGGGAAAATGTACACACAAACAACATGCTGGGTATTCAATTTTCAAAGCAACGCTCACATTTAGAGTAAAAATTTGCACAAAGTTTTCATTTCAATTCTGATTTTAGAGATACTGTATATATTTTTTCAGTAAAAACAGCAAATTTAGATTTGAAAAACATTTTTTTGGTAACATATTTTGTAAACAATCCCTTCTGCTAGGACACACGTCTTCATTGAGGCGAGCGAAGCGAGCATAAGTTCGCGCAGCGAACCAATGAGGATTGCGAAGCAATCCTCCGGGGGTTGGCGAGCGTTTTATAATAGTATGAAAGATCACGTGACAAGATTTGCATAAATTACGAATCAAATATGTTGGCTTAGTAAAATTGAGAAAAGGAAGGTTTTTCCTAACAATGGCCCGCCTTTTTTACTAGCCAATAACATTTAAAAAAAATACCAGAATTCAAAGTTCTGAATATCAATCGTACTAACCTTGTAACTAAATAATTTAACAAAGATTAATATTAATGACTTGGAGTCAATTCTTATAATCACAAACACACAACAATATCTTATGTTGTAAAAATTCAAAAAGTAATAACAGAGTAGAAAGAGTTCTCTGTAAAAATACATGAAAAATTTTCATTATAGCATGACGGGCTGGCATGCAAATTTGTTATGCAAAAATGGAGGACACATTTTTACGGACTAACAAAAATAAAAATAGACCAAATAGACCTCCTAAAAGAGGGCTTCAATAACGACCACCGCCCTGGCTGCATACAGCATCCTCGTACTCTGGCAGATTACAATTGTATTCCTTCCGAGAAGGTATTAGGAGCCTTTCGTACGCCTCAGCTGTATCCATCCAAAGTAGTGGACGATATCTCGCCAGTAGCCAGTCAGACATGAAAAAGTATAAGTACATTTTAAAAATATCACAAATATGTTAAAATACAAATATCTTATCAACTAGTGTTTTCAATCCTACTTTCGGTAATGGCTTGGTAAACAAATCAGCCAAGTTAGATTTTGTATTTACATATTTTAAAGTAAATAAATTTTCAAGAACCAAGTTTCTAATAAAATGAAATTTGATATCAATGTGTTTAGTGCGATGGTTCTCTATGGATGATTTTGAAAATTTTATAGGTTTTTGATTATCACACAATAGGTGGCTTTCAAAGTTTAATTTCAAAAAGTTTAAGTTTTTCAGTTCATTTAGAATACGAATAATCCATACAAGTTCTTTGGATGCCTCCGTTAAAGAAACGTATTCTGCTTCTAAAGTTGATAAACTCACGCATTTTTGCTTGAAAGTACGCCACATAATTGTCGATTCATCAATAAATAGAATTAAACCACCCATAGAGATACGATCATCTCGATTGGCTGCAAAATCAGCATCACTGAAACATCTTAAATTTATATATATCATTTATATTAGAAATATTTAACTTATAGTTACTGGTTTGATGTACATAACCCAACAATTTTAATAAGGTATTCCAGTGTATAATACCTGGGTTAGATTGTAATTGGGACAATATGTTTATAGCATAGCTTATATCAGGACGAGTCCTCATAGCTAAAAATGCTAAACAACCCAATAAATTAAGGTATGGTAATTTTGACATCAATGAAATTTCTTCATTTGATTTCGGGCACTGTTGTTTAGATAAAATGGTTCCAACAGCAATTGGTAAAGATACAACAGGATAGTTGTACTTTTTATATGTTAAACAAATTTTATTTATATATTCACCCTGATGAATCAGTAGGGTTTTACCATCTTGTTCAAACTCGACACCTAAAAGTTTTCGTGTCTTTCCTAAAATTTTTATATCAAATTGTGGATTTTTTTTTGAACAATATTAGACATTAAAGATTCATTTATAGCAAAGATAATTATGTCATCAACATACATTAAAAGTACCACACTGTCATCAAAAGTATAAATACAGTTTGCCCATTCAATTTTATGAAATTTAAGATTTTCTAATACATTGTGTATTTTATGAAACCAATTTCTTCTTGATTGATGAAGTCCATAAATACTTTTATTTAATTTACAAACATAATCAGGTTTGTTAGGATCTTCAAAACCTTGAGGTTGGGACATCAGAATGTTCTCATCAAGTGATGCGTATAAATAGGCACATTTAACGTCAATTTGACAGTGTGACCATTGAAATTTACATACAAAAATTGAGAAACACAATCTTATAATTTCAAAATTCACAACCGGGCTGAAGACCTCGTCATAATGAACACCTTTAGTTTGTCTGAAGCCTTGTGCAACTAATCGAGCTTTATATCTAACAATATTGCCCTTGTCGTCACTTTTGACTGTAAAAACCCAACGGCAACCTATTACTTTATTGTTAGGAGGCTTTTGTACCAGGTTCCAGACTTTTCGGTTATTCATGACTGAAATCTCATCTAACATAGCTTTACGCCACTCGTTAGTTTGAGGTGATCTCAAAGTATCATTATAACAATTTGGGATTGTAATATTGTTCATGGTTCATGCTTCAGAAATATTAGTTTGAGAAAGTTTGATCTCTTTAGGTTCTAATTTAATCTCTTCAGTATGAGTATTTCTATCATGGAAATCAAACCTTTCCATATTATACGGTATATTATTTGCTTCACAGAATTTCCTGACATCGTTTTGTGAACGCAATCTAGTTTTACTCCCAGAAATATAATAGTAGACATCGATTCTCGAACCCTTCTTTCGAGGTACGACTTTCTTTACAAGTAAAAATTTTACGGGGGAAACGGGTTGTGATACTTCACTTTTACTAGTTCCCGGTGTAGGTTTCAATTTAAATTCAGATTCACTACTCGAATCATTAGAATTAGAATCACTTTTATTAGATTCCTGATCCGTATCGGAGTCAGATGTTGGATAGTCACATTTTAAAGAAAAATTTTTAGGAGGGTCCAGTACTGCTCACATTTGCTATCACCAACATCCTCGGCGAAACTTACGTTAATCGATTCTATTATTTTTCTTTCAGTAGGAAGCCAGATTTTATATCCTCTGGTTCTTTGGGCATAGCCAACCATAATTCCCTTCTTAGCTCTCATATCAAGCTTACGTCTGTGCTGTTTGGGAATACCCAAAAATGCAGTCGTTCCAAAAATTTTAAAGTGTTTAACTGACGGTTTATTACCACTAAAAAGTTAGAAAGGAGTCAGTTTTTGTTGGCCATGGCAAATTCGGTTCCATACACAAGTGAAACAAAATAATGCCTCCACCCAATAGTAATTTCCCAGACCGCTATCATTCAACATTGTTTTAACAGCATCCAATGCTGTGTAATTATAGCGCTCTGAAACACCATTTTGTTCAGGGGTATAAGTATTAGTGCGTTCGGCTCTAATATCTTGTTCCTCAAATAAAGCTTGAAACTCAGAGTTACAAAATTCCAATCCGTTATCTGTTCGAACACATACAATTTTAGAATTCAGATAACGTTCAACTCGATTTTGATAACTACGAAAACATTTGAAAACATCCCTCTTTTCTTTTACTGGGTAAGTTGTAACTTTTCTTGAAAAGTCATCAGTGATCGTAAGAAAATAGCGGTATCCGCCAATTGCAGTATTTTGCATTGGGCCACAAAGATCCATATGATATAATTCCAATGGTTTGTTTGACCTTATTTTCCCGATCGGTTTAAATGATTTACGGCGTGATTTGGCGATCTTACATGGCTCACATTTAATATTATCATTCTTAAATTTGGGTAAACCTTTTACACATTCACTATTACTAGTATTTACAATGTACTTAGTATTAATGTGACAATACCAAATATTTAAATAATTTCTTGAAGTGGTTGAAAGGTTAACATTAGGTTTTAAATCCTTTTTAGGTATATTTGAAATTATACTTTTAGGATAGGTAGGCTTTACATAGTATAAACCACCTTGCCTTCTGGCATAAAACAATTTGCGACCATCTTTATGAAAAACAGTTAAAACATTTCTATCATAGACAAAATTATGACCAGCTTTATCTATTACACTACCAGAAATCAAGTTTTGTTTAAGTTTGGGAGAATATAAAACATTAGTTAATTTTATAATTTCAATCTCACCATTCACGTAGAATTCAAATTTCACCTCGCCAGTTCCTTCCACGGGGCAAGTCACACCTCCGATTGCTACAGCTACCTCTGTGCCTTTGATAGACTTGTAGTTGAGCATCAGATTTCGGTGGAGTGGTAGCATCCGATACGTTAGACCGCCAAAGCGATTGTTTACGCCAAATCAAGATGGCGGCCGATGTAAGCAATTCCAAGATGGCCGCCTTATACAACGTGAACCTTTGCATACAGTGCATAAATAATAATAATAATTTGTTTAAAAATTAAGAAAAAAGCAATATAAATTTCACTTGAAAATTTTCTAATATTTCAGTCTGGTTTTCTCCGAACATGTACGCAATTTTGCGTCAATTTCATCCTAGTTTTGTCACTTAAAAAAAAAATTTAAATAAAAAAATAATAATTTATAATTGTTAAAAATAAAAAAAAATAAAAGTTAATAAAAAAAAAACGCGATTTTTTTAAAACGTCCGGATTTTTATCAATTTTGAATTAGAAACTTTGCAATGCATAGAAAATTCATAACAAGAAATATTTTTTTAATAAGGTAGTTCTTTTCTGTAATCATAATCCACACAAAGGTTTTTGATGAGAAAAAAAAAATCTAAAAATTCTTCTGCTATCCATAAGTGTGAAAAAATATTTTTTCACAATTTTTCTAGCAATTAGCATTATGTGAGCAATTCAATGGGGATATTCCAGGTTATAGAGCCATATATGGAAAAGCAAGACAAATATTTTTATTGTAACGACTTTATAAGAGGAAATTGTTTTTTAGAGAAGTCAAAGCGTATTGCGCTTAAGGTTTCAATGCGTTTAAACCAGTATACCGGGAGAAATTTGTTTGTAGATAAGTCACAGCGTATAACGCGCGATCCCCGCCTGCCGGCTACCTCGCCGCCCCTCCGGGGCCGGCGAGGACCTTTCACCGTTGGCTTCCATGCGTATAAGTCACCGTATTGGGCGCCCACCCAAGCATAGTCCAGTGTTTGTAATATAACCAAAAGCTAAACAAAAATCAAACTTACCCTCATAGCCGGGTCCTTGAAATTCTGACTATAGTTAACAGTCATATGCTCGAATCGATAACCCTTGAACTCTTCGTCCTTCGGGTATTGATACCAGCATATGACTTCCAATAGTCAGAAATTTTTGTAGTTCCTTGCAAAATTCAGCTCTGAATTACCTCAGCCAAAACTTTCTGGTTCCTATTTTTCACCTCAACCATAAAACATTTATCCGTCCATCCTTCAAGTCCTCCAAACACCCATTTACTCTCCAATTTCTTACTCCTGTTATACTTTCTTTTGCCAAACTTTTGTCCTATCTTTCTACATTTCCACTCCTACCTATCACCAGCATCCTTTCTCAATGTTAAAATCATATCATTCTCACATGAAAGACATTTCACCCTCTTCCCAATCAAGCTACTACATGTTTGCAAAAAAAAAAAAAAAAAAAATTATGTTCAATAACACTATCCACTGCTATATCAAATCAACTAAGGGGAAATGAGCAACCAAAAGGGGAAAAAAATTATAAATTCCAATCTGCAATTTCAAAAATCAAATTTAATCCAAATTTTTTTTCGAAATTTTAATTGAAATTTAAATAAAGTGACAAATTTAAAAAATTGTAACTTACAATCTGCTTTCCAAACTTATCCTAAATATTTTGAAAATTAATAAAACAAGTCGATTTTATAAATCAAGAGCAAAATTCATATGCACCCAATAATTTCAAAGACTGTCTAAATTTTAATTCCGTTCTACATTAAAAATAAAAGTGGAAAAGCGTATTTTCTTCCTTAACCAATCATGAGACCCGTTTATTATCGTCAGGAGAAAATATCTAGGGTTGCCTTAAAACTAAGAAAAGCGCGAAAACGGGAAGGTTACCACAATTGGCAATACATCGCTCGAAAGTTGTAACGTATCGGATACTACATACCATCCCAGATTTCTTTCACAACAGAAGTGTGAAGTCGCCGCTGTGTCAAATACCCAGGTCCCAGGTGTAATTCTTGAAGTTCCACTTGCATTAGCTTCGATGACCAAACTTGTCGTTAGATGCCTTCGGGAAGTTGAGTGGGGTCTTCTTTGGTTCTTTCTTTGTCTTCCTCTGCTTGTCTGTTCTTTTTGGTCTTGTTTTTCAATTGGGGGTTTTCTTAAGTTGACCTTAGGTTGGTTGGAATAACAGCTTCTTATCTGGCATGCAACCATCTCCTGGTCTTTGTTACTTTGCTTCAACCTAGCTTCTTCAGCCAGTAATTCACTCAGGACCTTGTCAGCTTTAAAGTCATCGTCCTTCCATCTGTATATTGCTTGTACTATACCCGCATACACTGGTGGTAGGTATCTGATGAGTTAAAACGCCTGATACCAGTCCTGGATGGTCTTCCCGCAGTCGGCTAGCTGGGCTGAAATCTGCTTTAATCGTGCTGCGTATAATCCAATGCCCTCGTCCGGACATACATGGCATGAGAAGAATTCGTCAGTAAGGCCGATCGCTCTAGCTCTTGAATCAGGTCTAAAGTGTTCCTCCAGGATCTTCCATGCAGCTACAGGGTCTTCATTTCCCGCTATCAATAAGCGATATTCTTTCTCTGAAGATAAATAAATGGCACTGTAGGCTCGATCTTTCCGGAGATTATAATCCTTCATCAGCTTTTGGTATAAACGATCGTCGTTGCTGTCACCAGCTGATGCCTTGGTAGGGATCTTCTCCTCGTCAGTTACAACCCTCCAGCTTCCTTTTTCCATCAGCAAGACCTTGATGTCTTCTTTCCATGTGCTGTAGTTGGTGGCATTCAGTTTCTCAACAGACGCCTCCATGTTGAAAAAGGGGGAAGAGATTTTTCGTTAACTCTACACTTGTTGACCAATAGGCCCGTCGTCTCAAATTATTTTTAAATTAGCCGGCGATTGGTTATTTCGTGAGTTATTCTGAGCCCATAACCATTGATTGAATTTTAAGATCAATTAGAGTAACCACGCAGTGAATTAAAATAAACTATCACCTATTAGGCCGATATAAACTTAACTAAAAGTACACATGACGAAATCTTTAAAATCCAAACCAGAATTTATTCAAATAATAACAAATGAATTTAAGTTAAGATTAAAAGATTACAATCGATGCATAGTTACATTGAAAAATAAATCTAATAACTTGATCGAATAGATCAAGTAAGCGGGTACGTGATCAAACAAGTGAGAACGGGAATTAAAGCGGGAATACTCGTGCAACAGATTGTAATCGCTTTTATATAATAGTATGAAAGATCACGTGACAAGATTTGCATAAAGTACGAATCAAATATGTTGGCTTAGTAAAATTGAGAAAAGGAAGGTTTTTCCTAACAGAAATGTAAACAGTTCTTGGAAAGCATGGATAAATTGACCTTGAACATGGGATGCAGCAGATATATAAACAGTTCTTGAAAGGCATGATGGAGTGAAAGCAGGGATACTGTGATCACGAACCTGTGATGCTGGCAGGTTTTGAAATGTAAACAATTCTTAAAAAGCATGGATGAAAATGAACATGTGATACAGGCAGATTTCGAATGGTAAACAGTTCTTGAGTAAACATAGAGAGAATTTGTGGGTTGTTCCATTTCATTTTTGAAAGCAATAAATTCAGCCTCAGAATTAAATTGCTTTGTTTCTTTGTCAAATTATATTTCGTACATATCCAAAAAATGACTTTCTAGCTGTTTCTTTGAAGCTTGTTTCAGACTGCAAATTGGGCACGCCAGGCTATTTTTAGCAGCATTGGTGACTGCAGATGATGCACCGTGAATTTGCCGTTGATGCTGAAACATTCCAGAACTTGTCTTGAGACTTGCATCAAATCGAACAGATGTAATCGGAATCCATCACAAAACGTTGTTTGGAAAAATAACAACACAATCGTGCTCGAAACAAATAATACTGAATCTGATAAAGCTAAATCTAAATAAAAGTAAAGAGCTAACATATAAAGCCAATCGTATCGAACTCGGAAAACTTTCAAAACAAACTATAATAAATAACAGTTTAAATTGACCATAAAAGCATGATTTATCGGTTAACTGTGTCAGACATTTCTGCGCAAGCGCAGAAGGATTGCGAAAAAGGTCTGAAAACGACTAAGTTTTACCATTGCTGATCGTTCTCTCTACATCCGCTTAGTGTGTTTTTGGATTTACCCTCCTTTCCCATAACGCGCAACGCGGGTATTCTTCGAAAATCCCTTTCACCCTCGAAGTACCCGGGTCCTTACATCGTGTGCCTTCAAAACAAATATGTGTAAAAAACAATTTCAAAACACTGTTCTCAGCAAGATACGAAAAAGTCTGACCGACTTCTTACAGAAAGTTCCCAAGAAAACATTGATACTGTATGATATATAGTGTTATTGAAAAACAAGGGACCTCTGTTGACATTACAGACAAGTAGGCTTTCTCCAAACACAATATGGGAAAAATTTGGATTTTCATCGAAGCTCTAAATGTTTTTATGCATGCAGTCACTTCGTCTATATTATATTCCCCAAATAAGTATAATTATTTCAGTTCTAAAGTTCAATTTAAATTACATACCAAAACAGTTCAATCCAGAAAATAATTACTAAGTTACCAATTCTCAATTTTAACAATGTATGCGTGTACCAGGCAGCATTGGTAATCTTGAATAATTATGAAAATCAGAACTAAATATATAATTTTTTTAGTACAAATTGTAAGCAACATTTAATGTATTCAAAATGATTTATTGAGACTGATTCTGACATTGCAAGATATTTTTGCAAACAAACACATGAAGGTAAACAAATAGAAGTGTTTCAGTTACAGTGAATATATGTACTTCAATTCATAAAACAAGGTATTTTTTAATTAATGTCGTACAAGAAAAACAAAGAAACAAATGGTACATAAAAAACTTTTATTTTTAATTCAATACAAAATAAACTTTAAATATCAAGTAAACTAGTCAAAAATTAATTTTTCTGTAAATATAATTAATTGTACAAGACTCAAGTAGAAACTTTTTTGCATGACAACTTAACTTATGACCATTAAGAGTAAAATTGTTTAAATTAAAGTATTTCCAATCTTACATTTTTTTAAATCTTGAAACTTATTATTTTTTTTAATTAGAGAAATTGTTTATATTTGTAAAAAATTGGGTAAGTGAAAAAATTACTTAACATTTTGGCAATAACTCTGACTAATAACTGATTAGCAATAACTGCTATCACAAAAACACCTGCTTCAAGAAATAGAAACAAAACCACATAGACACATTTTGATAATAGAAATTACAAAAACATAAATACGAGTAAGAGGGCTAGTTAAAAATATGAAGGATGAAAAACCTGAAAATATAAAGTGTGCACATCAGTACAATACAAATGAGATCACAAACTCTCCTTTTCGTGTCAACTTAATGTACACCTAATTTTGTTTGGACGAGCACGAGTATCATTTCGTGCGTTTGTTTCTCCAGTTTTACGAACGAATTCAGTTAGTAATTGTTGTGTTTTGGTTAGGCCATTATATAATTATCTGTAAGAAGCTACCAAGAACTTCAGTTCACGTTGAAATTTCCCAGCGCATTTCTCATTAGGGTCATGTTTGACAAAATGATTACCCAATTTTCAGGTCAGTTCCAGACATTCTTTTATTAAACCTGCATTTAGAACAAGATCATATTGTTCATTATCACTAGGGCATTTTTTTTTGCTGCAGTAAAAATAGGAAAAGTTGCATTTATCATTCCCTAAATTTGTATTTATGGATATAGAGTTGCATTTATTTTTGATGCACTAAATTCTATAATAAATTATTTGTAAAAAAATGAAAAAAAAAATAATAATAATAAAAATAAATAAAATAAAATAAATAAAAAACATATTGATAATTTTAGTTGTGCAGAACAAACACTATTATAATACATACTGAAATACAGATGAACGTTGAATGGCCGATACTTGGCCAGTAATTTCTTGAAATACCAAACCAGCCACAGTCATATAACGTGCTGTATCGTGCAGAGATTTTAAAACGTCATCTACAAGGCGAACAACAAATTGATGATCGAAACTCACCTCACAAACTCTGCAGTCGATTACGCAAGTTTCCTCGGGATTATCAAGAGTGCCAACCACTGTGTTAAAAGTACTACCATGAACTTGTTTGATCCGCAATACTTCGGTGTTCTCAAGATCAGACACACGTGATTGAAGGGTTGATTCAGAGAGCAAAAAATGAAATAGTAATTTGATAATTAATTTTAAGCTATATTTTAAAAAGTTGCAGGTAGTTGCATTTATGCAAAAAATTACATTTATGTTGCGGTTATAACTCACTTACTATACACCCCATATAGGAGTAATTTGTTTTAGTACTTTACATGCAGTGTAGATCACATGAAAAATTCGTAGAATACTCCTAATCCCACATTCTGTGGGATTAGGAGTATCAAAGACAACCTCTTCTAATATTTCATCTTTGCTTACGGCATTGTCGACTGATTCATGAATATCTTCAAATGATAGATCACCGAATCCTTCTCCAGTTGGGTGCCATTGTAATGATATTGGGAATACAGTCGTGTTAGTTACCAAATACAATAAGAACATTGTAGATACATAGATGTATACATTGGCAAATGGAAACATGCATTCCAAAACGTATTCACTAGATCTTATGCAATCTATTTGTGGGTACAATATAACTGACTAGCCACTGTATGGCCTGCACGGCATTACCCGTGAAAGTTCTTTTCGTGGGGTCAGGTGTGACCACTGCTTGCTAACCCCCAAGTAATTGCTACGAATTCCCATTTAGTTTAACAGATAATACTACTATGCCACAAAAAAAAAAAAAAATTCGTAACATTTGGGCAAATAAATTCAAAATGACTGGAGTAAATAGAGAATGAAATATTTATTTTGAATTTGAGTAAAAAAAAGTTTGTGCAAAAACAGAATTGGGTGTGCATACACAAACAGGAAATGTTTGACACAAAAAATAAATACGCTCAGGGTAGAATCGCATGAATTGAACCTATGTCATCTACAGCTTTCAAGCTACTAACAATGAGAAACCCACTGAACCACCAGCAAGTTGCTTTCCCATTCCTTGCCCTCAGCAATGATACTATTCCCTCTACACCTCACCCCTCTTTTACGCTTATCTCCCCACAGGTGTATCAATAGAATAGCCCAAAAACATTAATACTACCCTAATTGTTCAACAGATGTTTGGGAAAACCAAATTGACATATCACATTGTTTATTTTAACATACCTATATGAGAACTTAGAATAAAATTTGAAATAAACAATCAGCAAAACAACTCTTACCGATATTTAAAAAAAAAATTGAGAAAATACAGTATTTAACCGTTAGCTAGGTACCAAAAAATGCCAAGCTTAACAGTTAGTGCAGCTGTCGTCAAGCCTAAATATTCACGCGAAGATTATTTCCAGGCATTTTGGGAAATGAAAATTCTGTCATAGATAGATTCAAGTCTATTTCACTGCACGGACCTCAGGCACGCCTCTAGTATGCAGTGTCTCTTATGAATGATGCAGCCAGTTCACACAGTGTCGTTTGTCTGTTAGCACAAATGCACTTGTGATGGGTAATGCCTTCCTTCTATGAGGTACTCTCGATACACCCTTGACAATGTGGAGCAAGGTCTCAACTATGTCCGAAATGTTAAGCTTTAACTAACCTTCCACGTTCAAACTCGGTTAATTCTTGGCAGGTCAAGACATTCAAGAGTTTAACAGAGAGCACTAATAACTATCTGACTCTTTATACTCTTTTAATGCAATATGAGCACTAGTAAATTTGGATACTGCTATCCCATGACTTTTAGTACATCAGTGTAAGAAAGTTATACAAAATTATATTGCAAAGGTTTTGGCACAGGGATATGATGGGTCAAAAAATAATACAAAGATTTTGCAAATGAAAGCACACAAAAAACTAGCTGCAGATATTAGGAAAAAGCATCTTTCTAATTTGATCTAATGGGGTTGCACTGGCCCAGGCACTTTAGGTATAATGCTTGAGTAAATATATTGCCAACCAACCGGTATAGTGGTTAAGGTGTTAGCCTCTAGATCGGAAGGTTCCTGGTTCGAATCCGGGTCCGGGCATGGATGTTTGTAAACGTATGGTGTAGAGGCGGCTGGTGCACCTTAAATCTGTCGTGGCCGAAAGTCCTCACGTTGGGTTGGCTTGGAAGTTTGGAGAGTGGGGTGCCAGCTCAGGTGTTGCTTCGTCATCTGACCGTGGTTCAAAATTACGAGGTGTTGTCCTCGGATCTTTCCCTTAAGGGACTGATCCCGGACCGTCGTCAATAGCCCGTTGTGTTGCTCTAGTACGACGTTAACTAAAAATTACCATTACCATGAGTAAATATATTAAGAGAATCTTCACCCATCATAGGAAGAAGAATGATGCCCATTGGATTTATTGTCACATGGAATGTTTAAAACAAAACCTATGCTGATGAACAGGCTTGTGAGTGACACATACTCAATGGCCCAAAAGGGAAAGTGTTATCGTGTAATTACGATTCCTATCTAAAAAGGTTATGTAGTGCTTCAAGGGAAGGCTGATTTAATAATAAACTAACTTGAATTTAAAAAAAAAGTCTCTTCTTCATAGCTATTTCATTTTTTTTTATTATTACACTTAAACAGAAAGAAAATTGAAATTTAAAATTCTTATTTAAATCACTGATTTTTTAAATAAAAAAATCACTTAATTTCAAATTTGCATTCCCTGTAACAATCTAAAAAAATGGACTGTTTTAATAGAATCAGATGTATTTAATTTGTGGACTTTCATATTATGTAATCTCAAAAACTAGATTATATCTAATTATACATCAAAAATTAACTACTGATCGCAGAACGAACAATCTCACTGCCTCTAATAAAATTACACTTCACAAATATAATTAAACGCAATAGCGTAAAACAATTCAAAATCAAAGCTGAAACAATTTTTTTTTTGCACCTCTCCCCCCCCCAACGCATCAAAAAACACATTTCAAACTTAAAGGAGATTGGATGTGTAACCGAAAAGTATTTTCAATCTTTCAAAAGAATACTCCAAAAGACAAATTAAATTTTCCTAATTAAATTATTCCGCTTTCAATAAGAAGTCCCGTTGAAAAAAAAATCAGCTCCTCACCTCACATTCTCATAAACATAAACAAAACAGAACGCATTCAACATCAGAACAGGGATTTTTCAAACCAGTTCATAATATTCCTCTCGCCGTCAGAACTAAAAAGCATACGCCATCTAGCGGCAATTCCTACAAGTTTAAACTCTAGGATTCTTCCTCGGTCATCCGCTTAAAATTATCAGCTCTACCTGAAAATAATAGCTTTTTTTAATCAAGTATTTTTGAGTTACAAAGATCCAACTTCAGAAATGTATCTAAAATATTTATATATTTAAAAATACTGGTAGATTTGACGCGAATCAGACGCATTTCTAGTTTAAGCAATAAACCACCTAAATCACACATTTCAAGGTAAAAAATTGCAACCAAAAGTCAACGAAAATACCTCGACAGAGAGATATTTAACATCTATTCAATAAAAGTTCAAGCAAAATATTGGGTGTTTAAACCTACTGCCACTTTCAGATGGCGCTGCTCCCTGTCAAATAGAAGAGAATCGTTACCAATGAGACGAAAATGAAAGTATAGCGTCAACCAAAGATGTAAAGCGGAATAACCAATACTTTTGAATCACAGTTCTGAACTGTTGCTGAATTAATAAAATAAAAATGATTGGGGGGTATAGTAGTTTATACTGGAACACACAGTAAATGAGAAAATCTGATTCGTTTGCAGTGATTGGAATCTTAGTAGTGTTATCAGCAAATATCAGTTAACTTCTATCGATGATTGCGATCGCTAATAGTGATTAGGTAGCGACTCAACGACTGCGTATCAGTACTTGAGTCATTTCACGGTTATGTGGGCAAAGTTGGGCTTCGGTGCCGTTGAAAATTCGGATGTGCGCACAGGGCCTAATCATAACCTAATGCAGTGATAGGACAGGACGATTCAAAAAATTCTCCAAACAAAGTTGAAGTGACATTAACTGTACCTACTATTGACTACGCATCGTCAGTACAGATACTGATGAGTTTACTATATTCTAATTTAGATTTTCTAGGCATGCTTTTACTTTTTAAAATATGACTGGTCCGCTTGTTTTACCTAGAGTGCCTATATAAGTGGCGACATACGGGAAACACTTTCTGCTTGCCTTCGAGACCTTTTCTACCGCCCGAGGCGATCTTTTCCCAACTCCCATAGTGTTGAAGAACGTGAACAGACTTAATGGTTGTGATTTTTGTTTACTAGTGACTTTAAATTAACATGTTTTTTAAGGTAAATGTGTGTGGCAAGAGTGATGTTGTTCTGATTTGTTCTTGTGAAAAATATTGATATAGTTCTCGTTTGTATACTGTTCTGATCGCTGTTAATTAAAAAGGTTTTCGTTTAGTTCCATTGTCATTTATTAAAGAAAAAGATTTAGATCGAAATTAAACAAGATTTAGATCGAATTTAAACAAGTGGCGTCCGTGACAGGACAAATGGCTATCTAGAGAAAACGAAACAGCGAAGATATTACAGATATTCGGGTGAGTTTTTAATAGTTTGAATATATCATTCGAAATATTTATTTGTTTTAGTATGGAAGTTTTATTACGAAAACGCAAGCCTTTAAGGCAGTCGTTTACAACTACAGCCAATGCTTTAGAAGCAGAAATTCTAAAAGCTGATATGAATATTGGTCAGCTCCAAGTATTGAACTCGCAATTAGAAGGTAAATTTAATAGATTAGATGAAGTTCAATCAGAAATTTCTGAACTTTTGCTGGAAGCTGAAAACGAAAGCGACTATTTGACCGATTTTGAAAATAATGAATCATACCGCGATAAATATATCGGTTTAAAAACAAAAGTAGAACAGAAAATGGCGAATTTGATGCCTGTAGTTCAGGGCTCGAAATACCCGGGTGCACATGAAAATAAAATTGTGCACCTAATTTTTTCCAGCTAGGCACACCTGTGCACCTAATTTAAATACTTAGGTGCACAAGGTGCACCTGTATTAAAAAATGCATTTCGAGGCCTGCTGTAGTTACACCTGTAATTTCAGAAAATTCCACGAAGAGGAATTTTAAACTACCGCAGTTGGAGCTTCAAAAATTCAATGGGGAAACTCGAAATTGGTTAGGATTTTGGGGACAGTTCAAAAAAATCGACGAAGATGTAAATATAGATGATGATGATAAATTCCAGTACTTATTACAAGCGACTGTCGTTGGTTCCCCAGCAAGAGAGCTCGTAGATAGTTATCCTCAGGTGCGAATAATAAGGAAGCTATCAAGCAGCTAAAATCCAGATTTGCACGCGACGTATTACTGGTAGAAATATACGTTCGTGAATTATTAAGGTTGGTTTTAGCTCAAGCTGCCAAAGATGGAAGTATGACTCTATCCAATTTATATGATAAGTTAGAAACTCAACTCAGAGCTTTGGAGACATTAGGGGTAAAAAGTGAAATTTATGCAGCTATGCTATATCCCCTTGTAGAGTCTACCCTACCGGAAGAAATTCTGAGGGCGTGGTAGCGATCTCGACAGCGTAAGGAAAGTGTCGCGCATTCTGAAAACTTAGGAAATTTGTTGAATTTTTTACGTATTGAAGTTGTGTGTGTGAAAGTGAAGAGCGTCTCCTCCAATTGGCACGTACAAGCTTTTCTGCTGCAGACAAAGTTGTCTCTGTTCCGGCTACCGCCGCCTGTATTTATGCGGGAGACTCAAAGAAGAAACAAGTTCATTCTTGTATATGGTGTGATAAGGAATCACATAATTCCTCCGAGTGCTTTAAGGTGCACAATCTTTCATTTGAGGATAAGAAAAATTTACTAAAAAAGAAAAAGGCTTGTTTTAGTTGCTTAAAAACTGGGCATGGTGCCGAAAAGTGTAAAAGTTTTGTGAAATGTTTACTTTGCAACAAACGCGTCATGTAACGGTGATGTGCAGAGAACTAAAATGTTCTAGAAGTCTCAAAAAAGAACAACCAAAACTAGCTAATGAAACGAGTGAAGTCTTATTGTCTAATCAAAACATGCGAACAACTCTTCTGCAAACTATAATGGTGAAGATTTTCCACAATGGAAAGACTGAATTGATTGAGATAAAGATAAAATTTGTAGATATATTCCGAGGGTGAAATTCAGAGATATAAGTTCCTCACTTCGGAAACATAAAATAAAAATCAATGATTCTGGTAGAGATACTCCTGAGATCGGATTGTTAATAGGTGCCGATTGTTCCGGACAATTGATGACGAGTAATATCATGACGATCGACAAAAGCCTTATTGCTATCGAAACAAAACTGGGTTGGACACTACAAGGTCCGGTGAAGAGTCAATCTACCTTGCTTGATGCCGTCGGACTCTGCAATTTAGATCTCACAGAACTGTGGAATTTAGAAACAATTGGCATAAAAGATCCGGCAGAAGTGAGGTCAAAGGAGAATTTAGATAATGAAACCCTAAATTCTTTCGAGAAAATGTGAAAGTAATAGAAGGTGATAGGTATGAAGTCTGTTTGCCTTGGAAGGACGGTCATCAGATTCTTGGATAATAAAGATAAAGCGGAAAAGATACTTTATGCTAATACAAGAAGACTTCTTCAGAAAATGGGATATTTTGAAGATTACGATGATACTATAAAAAGCTGGCACGAGGAGGGCATAATTGAAATAGCTCCAAATAATGGTACAATTGGTCACTATCTATCGCATCAAGCAGTAATCAAGAATTCGAGTTTGACTACAAAAATTCGTCCTGTATTTGATGCATCGTTAAAGGATGAAAAAGGGAATTCTTTAAATGCTTGCCTTGCAAGGGGGCCGAATTTGATAGAAATTCTGCCAAAACTTTTGATGCAATTCCGGCAACATACCATCGGTGTTACCGCTGATATAAAGAAAGCTTTCCTGCAGATTGGCTTGTCAGCTAGGGACAGACTTTTTGAAATTTCTATGGTGGAAAGATGCAAGCCAAAATGAAATTGTTACCTATAGGCACTGTCGTGTCGTGTTCGGCATTACTTCAAGACCGTTCTTGTTGGGAGCAACAATTTAACACCACTTAGATAATGCTCCACAAGGGTTAAAAGGAACAGCGCTTAAATTGAAGAAATCCTTTTATGTCGACAATTGTATCACCAGTTTTGAAACCGAAGAGGAAGTAGTCACGTTCAAAGAAGAATCCCGGACTCTGATGTCTTCAGGAGGGTTTGACCTTAGAGGGTGGATTGCTGCACCATTCAAAGGCACAACTTCCACTCAAAAGATCATTTCAATTCTGGGACTCTCATGGGACACAGAGACTGATGAAATTTATTGCAATTTAACCTCTTTGACCTTTTCTGAGAGTGTCCATACCAAAAGGTCTCTGCTGTCAGTTGCACAGAGAATCTTCGACCCCATCGGATATACTAGTCCAGCTACGTTAATTCCAAAACTGATTTTGCAAAAAACATGGAAGATGAAACTTTCTTGGGATGAAAATCTTCCACAAGACATAGAAAGGGAGTTTCAGGCCTGGCTAAAAAAGTTGCATTTCTTGAATTACTGTAAACTTTCAAGCCTACTTGTGTTTGGATCCTTTGACGAATGCTCTATTACTCTACATTGTTTTAGTGATGCTAGTAAGGTATCTTATGCAGCATGCGTATTCTTACGTGCATCTTTTGAGGGCAAAACTTCGGTACAGTTAGTATTGTGTAAGTCTAGAGTAGCACCTGCCAAAGAAGTAACCATTCCTAGATTAGAGTTGCTTGGAGCACTCATAGCTACTCGTTTGTATTGTCAAGTCATTGACGCTCTCAAATTGACAAGGTGCCAAGCGTATTTTTGGAGTGATTAATCTGTAGTTCTGACTTGGATAAAAAGAGATTCCCACTGGAGTATTTTCGTGGCAAATCGTGTCGCCGAAATTAGGGGATGCACTAAAACTGAAGATTGGCATTATGTACCGGGTTCAATCAATCCAGCAGATCTTCCATCTAGAGGTTGCGACGCCAGAAAACTTCTGCAGAGCAGATGGTGGGAGGGGCCCGACTGGCTTAAACAAGAGCCAGATAAATGGCCTATATATGGAGTGTCAGAAGTAGATGAAGAAACGGTTAATTCAGAAAGAATGAAAAACGTGGTTTCTAGCGTTTCCTGTATGACACCACACTTTTCGGATACATTTAGTCGATTTTCTAGTTATTATAAGAATGTGAGAGTGTTAGCTTGGATCTATAGAATTTTCAATAACAGTCGTCATGAGAAGGATGCAAGATTAAGATGTAAAGAGCTAATCTCGGAAGAAGTGAATTTTTCAGAAAAAAGGTTGTTATATTTGATTCAAACCGAGAGTTTTCATAATACTGATGCTAAGGCTTTAAAAGGGATGCATACATTTAAGGATGACAGTGGACTTATTCGAATAAGAACTAAACTAGTTTTAAGTGACGAAGACGAGAACTTCAAGTGCCCAATTCTATTGCCAGGAAACCATACACTAGTTCACCGCTTAATAGAACAGAAGCATCGACGACTGCAACATGCAGGTGCCGGAACCTTGATCTCTAATTTAAGAGAATATTATTGGATTGTCGGTGTGAGACGACTTATAAAAAGAATTTGCTCAAAGTGTGTTATTTGCAAAAGATTCAAAGGGAAATCTATTCAGCCGCCATTCGCATCCCTACCAAAAGACCGTATAAAATATGCGGGAGTTTTTGAGGTTACTGGAATTGATTTGGCTGGCCCACTCTATGTATTGTCTGGTGAAAATACATGGATTGTGATTTTTACATATGCCATTTATCGTGCTGTACACTTCGAATTAACGGAGTCTTTATCAACAGATTCCTTTATAATGGCACTAAGACGATTCAAAGCCAGAAGGGGTAGAGTAAGCGTTATATAAACGGATAATGGTACTAACTTTGTGGGAGCCAATAGAGCGTTAAACGAGCTTGATTGGGAAAGAATACTAGAGTTTTCGACAATTGAGAAGATTAAATGGAAATTCAATCCTCCAACCGCTGCCTGGTGGGGTGGTTTTTGGGAGAGGTTGGTGCGGATGGTAAAAGAGCTTTTAAGACGAGTTTTGGGTTCTAAAACAATAAGTTATATTGAAATAGAAACGGTGTTATGCGATTGTGAAGCAACGATGAATTCAAGACCATTGACTTATTTAGAAGACGAGACGACGGAATTAAAGCCATTGACACCTGCGTATTTTAAGCAAGGAATTCCACACAATGATGTGCAGGATCTCGATACTATTGACAGTAACAGCTTGAATCGTCGTCTGCGGTATCTGCAAAAGCTCCGAAATGATTTACGCACAAGATTCAGAAATGAATACCTAGCCATGCTAGTGCATAGAGGAGAACGAAGGGGAGACACCTTACAAGTGGGTGATGTGGTTTTGATTGGCACTCCGGACAAGACTGATGTATCAGAGATTACTGAACCATTTTCGGAGTCCTTTATACTGGATGGACCTATAACCACTAGAATCGGGAGACAAGTAAAAGTTCCTCATCGGCTGAATCTTTGAACTGAAATAGTCTATAGTGTTGCAATTTTGTAAAATTGCAAGGTGGGAGAATGTTGAAGAACGTGAACAGACTTAATGGTTGTGACTTTTGTTTACTAGTGACTTTAAATTAACATGTTTTTTAAGGTAAATGTGTGTGGCAAGAGTGATGTTGTTCTGATTTGTTCTTGTGAAAAATATTGATATAGTTCTCGTTTTTTTGTATACTGTTCTGATCGCTGTTAATTAAAAAAGTTTTCGTTTAGTTCCATTGTCATTTATTAAAGAAAAAGATTTAGATCGAATTTAAACAAGATTTAGATCGAATTTAAACACGTAGACTTAACATGGGAACTTTTTTTGAGTTCCAAAAAAACGTGTGTATATAAAATTTTAAGCAAAATACAGGGTGTTTCAGTGAACCGTTTCAGAACTTCTAAGAGGGGTAGGGTACATCCTGACGAACCAAAATCATATACCAATGGGCAGTCAGAAATGCTTTCCTGACGCGGTAGATGGCGTTATGCGAAAATCCCGAGCTTTCGTGTAGGGAATCTTCATTTCGCACAAGAACGCCAAGTTAGTAGGATGGATGATTACACGATCGCAGAGTTAGCCGATATGCATTTGGCGTACGGGGCTGCAAATTGTAGTGGGCCAGCCACATAGCGTTTGTACGCGGAACGATATCCGACGAGGCGTATCCCTAGTCATAATTTCTTTGCAAGACTGCACCAGAGGTTAGCTGAGACAGGTTCATTAGAAAGAGCTGACAGGGACAGGGTAAGAACAGCACGGACTGCAGACGTCGAACAGAATGTGCTGCAGCATGTACAGGGGAATCCAAGAACGAGTACACGAAGTGTAGCAAACGCAGTCGGGGTTTCCCATTACAGCGTCTGGAGGATTCTCCGAAAAGACATGCATCCGTTTCACGTGCAGCGTGTCCAGACACAGCAACCGGAGGCGTATTTAGAAACCCTGGTGCTTGCAGCACAAAACGGAAATACGTCATTACATAGATGCGCAGACGCGTCCGCGCACGCAAACACAGCGAGCCTAAACAGTAAACACGACCCTCGCTCGTATTGATATTGAGAGATGTGTATGTGTAATGGCCGTTTTATCTAAAAATTAATAATTGTTGGGTTTACATTTCTTTTAGCAAATGAAAAATGTATTAAATAAAGCCATAATGGTGAACAACTGTGTGTGTAGCATAACTCCATATAAACAAACACGTGTATCTGAAATTTGAAGAGAAGTTGGGTTACACATGTACACACAACTTTTTTCATAAATCTTACTTCTTGTTTACTTGGGCATTAAAAAGTATGAATAAATTATTCGTTTCTCTTTTTCATACACAAAAAAAAAAAAAAAACATTTTCAGTTGGAATTAACTTAAAGATGAGTGTGAAGAAGTTCAGGGCGAGTTCTGTCGACAAAGTACTAATAGAGCCAAAATGTTTAAAATCACTTATTTCTTTTTACTTTTGGCAGTAAAAAGTTAGTATTATTTATTGCTTTCACTTTTTCACCAAGAAAAACATTAATAATTCTAATTTACTAAAAGATGAATGAAAAGTCCACGGTGAAATACTTGGAAAAAGCTGCACACACATTTTCACACATCTTTTTAAAAAATGCTTACTTCTTTTTAATTTTGATATTAAGAAGTTCGAATTAATTATTACTTTCACTTTATCACCAAGAAACACCATTAGTAATTCAAATTTACTAAAAGAGGAGTGGGAAAAGTTCACGGTGAAACCCTTTCACAAAGCTGCATACTCATTTTCACACACAACTTCTCTAAAAATGCTTACTTCTTTTTACTTTTGGGATTGTAAAGTTTGTTTTTATTAATAGTTTTACCTTTTTACAAAGAAAAAACATTAACACTTGAATTTCACTAAAGGATGAGTGTCAAAATGTTCATGGTGAGCTAGATCAACAAAGTACTTTCAGAGCCAATTTTAAAAAAAAGCTTCATTCATGTTTTTTTAGCAGTTATAAATTTGTATCTGTGTTTACTTTGAATTATGTACCAAGAAATAAGTTTAATTGTAGGAAATAACCAAAAGTTGCATGAAAAAACTACACAGTGAACTGCTTCGACAAAGTTGAACAGACACATTCATACCCCAAATTTTTATAAATGTTTTTATCCATAATATTTTTGCATCAGTAAGTCTCTTTTATTGTATACTTTGTTTTATATACCTTGGAAATAGTTTATTAATTAGAATTAACACAAAGGTTCATGTAAACATCTCAAAATGAGCTGTCTTCATTATGTTAACACAGCATGTTAGAAAGACACACAAAATATTCAAAAAGTGCCAATTTCTTGATTTCTTTTGCTTGGATAGGTTGCAAATGATAAATACTTTCTGTTTTTCACAAACAAAACTGTTAGAAAGTTGGAATTATGTAAAAAGTACATGAAACAAGTTCACGGTGAAATGCATCGACAAAGCTGAACACACACATTAAGACCTAGTATTTTTATTAATTGCTTTTTCCAATATATTTTTGCATCAATAAGTTGATTTTATTATGTTCTTTCTTTTCTATATATTTTGTAAATAGTTTATTACATAGAATTAGTATAAAGTTTTAAGGTAACATGTCAAAAGCAGGCGACTTCATAATGTTAACACATCCAATTTAAAATACACACAAAACCTCTAAAAACGACTACTTTCCTCATTCCTTTAATATTTATACTTTGCAATTATCGAATAGTTTGTGTTTTTGATCAAGAAAAACATTTAATGTTTTGAATTATTAAAAAAGTGCATGAAACAAGTTCACGGTGAAATGCTTCGACAAAGATGCACAGACACTTTCACACCCAGAATTTTTATTTATTGTTTTTTACCCAATTTTTTGCATGAATAACTTGGTTTTATTATGTTCTTTGTTTTCTATGTATTGGAAAGAGATTATTAATATAATTAAATGAAAATTTCATGGAAACATGTCAAAATCACCTGCCTTGACAATGGTAACAGAGCATATTAGAATCAAACACAAAACTCTAAAAAGTGATCATTTCTTGATTCCCTTTGGATTGACAGGTTGGAAATCATAAATGCTTTCACTTTTTCACCCAGAAAACATTTTATAAAGTTAGAATTAATTAAAAAGTACATGAAACAAGTACTCAGTGTAAATGCATTGATGAAGGTGAACACACTTATGAGACCCAGAACTTTTATTTTTTGTTTTTTTCCAAAATTTTTTGGCTTTAATAACTTTCTTTTATTGTGTTCTTTCTTTTGTATAACTTGGAGTTTATTACAAAGAATTAAATGAAAGCATGTCAAAATCATCTGCCTGAATAATGTTGACACGGCAGTGTAAGTAAACACAAAACCCCTATAAAATGGTAATTTCTTTAACATGTGTGCATGGACATGTTGCAATTGTTAAGTAGATTGTATTTTTCACCAAGAAAAGATTCTAATAGTTGGAATTAAATAAAAAGTACACGAGACCAGTTCACGGTGAAATGAGTAAATGACTCGTCAACGGCGTGGCGTCGTATGCCGGAACGCGGGTTTGCTTGCGCGGGCGCGTCTGCGCATCTATGTATATGACGTATTTCCGTTTGTGCTGGAAGCGCCAGTGTTTCTAAATACGCCAACCGGAGGATTATGCACCTCGTATTGCTTTCGCACAGTGGTACCTTGGAAAATGTGCTACAAATTCCCTTTTTCCTGCTGAAGTGTTGTTTTCTGATGAGGCATCCTTCAGAAGGGAAGGAATTTTCAACACGCATAACGACCCTATCTGGGCGGTCGAGAACCCGCATGCAATACGACGTCGTGCAGCACAGATTCGATTTTCGGTCAATGTATGGGCCGGTATTATGGGAGGGACCGGTGGCATTTCAGTACAATGTTACCTACTCCCTCCCCCGTCCTCACAAAATTTTTGGGTGCACGATTTGGCGAGAAAGGGCTTGGCGTTGTAATTGGAGAAAAGCGATAAATAAGTAAAACATTAGTACCATAGACGCCAAATTCTCGGTGCACCGAATAACGAGTGTAAAAATCGAATCTTTAAGATTTCGAATCTTTTGAAAGAGTGTTCCTGATATTAGCCGGTGTGTCTATCTTCCGGAATGAACGGAAAGGAGAAATAAAGTCGAAGATAATTAATTTCAAATAAGACTGATGTATTATGGATGAATTACGTGTTGGAAGGCCGGCTTTTGTTTCTGGAAATCAAAAACATTTTTGAAGAAACATTTGTATTTAAATATGTTTTGGGTTTTTTTTGCATCTGATAGATTTTTTTCTGATTTTGTGAACTTAGTTAATTTATTAGAAGCCTATTGAGTTGTTCTAATGTGACATTTAATCAACTACCTACCTACCTTGTTCATAAATACATTTTTTGTATTTGATAAATCACATTGATTAAATTCAAAATTTTAAATTTCTTTTTTCTTATATGTATATACCAATGCTTTCTTATTGTTTATTGAAAATTAAATAACTGAACAAGATGCATGTTATTTTACTCAAATAAGTTAAGAACTATGCT
Organism: Metellina segmentata; assembly: GCA_947359465.1. Taxonomy (NCBI): domain Eukaryota; kingdom Metazoa; phylum Arthropoda; class Arachnida; order Araneae; family Tetragnathidae; genus Metellina; species Metellina segmentata. The sequence continues at coordinate 18,554,140 of OX375883.1, read as the reverse complement.
TGTACTTAGTTCACCCCAAAATTATATTGAAAACAGGGTATGCCAATTTAAATCATGACTTAAATTTAAAAGAATACTGATTGAAATCAAACTTCTAATCTTGTTTTTTTAATTGAATATTAATAGTACTAAAATGGAATATTCTGGAACAGAATGCATGTTATTTTATTGAAAAAGGGTAAAAATGTGCACCTACTCAGGAACACCTGAAGAATGACCTTTTTTATCTGAAAATAATTGGATTCCCCAGAGAGATGGTAGTATAAATTGGGATTTAGTGGTGCCAACTTTTTAAAATTATTGAGAGGTATAAAACAAACATCACTTTATATACAAGGGTATTTCAGAACTATTCATTTTTTGAAAAGCAATTATGAATATTGTCGGTGTATTTGTCGAATATTTAAACCTCATATTAGAGAGAACCCAGAACTCAAATAAACATATCGCACCCCGGCAAAAAAAAAGTGACACAGCTCAAAATTGCAGAATTTGAGAAACATCAACTTAAAGGATACTATAAAACTTATATTGAAATAGTATATGCTTCTTTTAAGTTTTAGGTAAGTATATATGGCGGTAACTTCTGTTATATTCTATAGAATCGTAATATAACACGCTGGGGCACCTCATACATATTTTTGAATGACAAAACATCAAAATTTTTATTTTTTGACTTGCATCACTTTTTTTGCCGGGGTGCGACATGTAGAACCCAAGGTGTTCTGGTCTCTAGAACTGTACATCTCTTCTGGTAAAGTAGTCTATTAAGAGAGATCGAATCATTTTGCATAGTTAGTTATTTCTATTATTCGTCATATTTATACCGCTTATGTTTGAGGTTCCTGGGTCTACCATAAAAACTTTCAAGGGGATCAGACTCCTATGGCACGCTCGGTGTAGATGCTCTTTTAACAATTTATATAATTTCTCATTGGAAATATTTGCCTCTCACGTTTGTGGGAATACAAGGAACTCAGGACGCTAGGAGTTCGCATCCATAGTAGAATAACACTTGACTATAACAAATATTTCTTTCTACTCACTAAAAACAGGCAGAGGTTGAATTTCAAAGCATTTTTTTGGCTAATTTTGACACTGATTCTTCACAGTTGGAAGGTTACGGAGGTTTGAACTGATGCCTTTCAAGAGGGTAATCAACACTTTAAAATTTGTTTTCAGCGTGTTAAAAACTAGCATGGATGCCCTCACTTCATAGTTTAAATAGTAAACAATTTGGAATAAAATAAACTAAGGTTAAATAGAAAGCTAAACTTAAATAGAAAAAAAGAACCTCTTAATATTCACAAAAGAAAAGTACTCTTCTAATAAGCCTGTAATTAAGAAGATCCAAAGGCATATACGTGTTTTGATTTCCTTTGTGACAACATTGTATTCCAGATATTTCCTTTTGATTCTAGAACAATTTGGTTCCGACAAATTGAAAAAGTTTAAATTTATGCTTTCGTGTCTGGCAGACAAAAAGGTATTTAAAGGAACAAGTAGAGGTTAACAAAAAGGCAAGAAAACCTCTCTGTCCATCTTAATGTAGACTTTTTCTATAATTATTGTGCTGTTATTATTAGGAACGACATACAGATGTGAACTAGTATTTTCATTAATGAAATTTACATTCATGAACATTCATGAAAAGCAAAACAAAGGTCACGATTGACTGATTCAATTTAAAAAATTCTCTGCTGTTCTCAGTGCCAAATTTTTAACACCAAACATTCAGACTAGCGAAACCCAGTCTCAAAAGTGTCATTAATGGAAAGTAATGTTTATGTGATGTAATAGATATTGTTTTACATGCAATAATTAATTCATTTTAATATGTTAATTATGTGTATAAGCATACCTTTATTAAAAAGGTTATTAAGAATATGCCTGGACCATGAAAACTTAAGACAGTACAAAAGGTGCTCGAGTTGTAAGACGCATATGAATTCGTATGTGAAAAAAATTGGCGTGTGGTATGTAAAAGGTTAGCCACCCCTGGGCTACTGGAAACTTGCCGCCCCTTTTCTGCCCTCAGTAATGATATTTACAGTAAAGTTAGATATTATAAATTTAAAACCAAGTTCAGTAAAAGAAAGGTGATAAAACAATAATCAATAATAATTTTTTCTGATAAAAAGCTTTTGCAGGAGTTTCAACTTTTCTTGTTCATGTAACCCCTGACTGAGCTTTAATACACTTTTATTCTTCTTCCTTTTTAAAATAAAGTTATTATATTATCAAATTATTGGAAGGTTCCTGATTCGAAATCCGGTCAGGGCATGGATATTTGTAAGCGTATGGTGTAGAGGCGGTTGGTGTACCTTAAATCTGTCGTGGCCGAAAGTCCTCACGTTGGGTTGTTGTGGAAGTTTGGAGAGTGAGGTGCCAGCTCAGATGTTGCCTCATCATCTGACCGTGGTTTAAAATTACATGGCGATACACCGAATGGCTTAGGCTGGGAAGGTGGTAACTGGTTGAATATTATCAAATTATTGGAAGGTTCCTGATTCAAAACCGGGCCAGGGCATGGATATTTGTAAGTGTATGGTGTAGAGGCGGCTGGTGCACCTTAAATCTGTAATGGCCAAAAAGACCTCAGTTTGGGTTGGTGTAGAAGTTTGGAGAGTGGGGTGCCAGCTCAGATGCTGCCTCGTCATCTGACCGTGGTTCAAAATTACGTGGCGATACAGCGAATGGCTTAGGCTGGGACGGTGGTAACTAGTTGAATACCATTATCGAATTATTGAAATGTCTTAGTTCAGCAAAATTGTAGCAGTGCACTAATTAGATTTTTTTCAATTATGCAAAAAAAAAAAATACATTTAAAGCAAAATCATACCATAATCTGGTTAACCTCATGGAATTTTTCAACGTTTTCAAACTTTTAGGGGCAAAATAATAGATCTCATGAACTCGTGACTTTTTCTCTTTTGCACATCCGTCGTCGCCCTTCTCCCTGTTGCGAAGATGGGGTGAGCTAGGGTCACTTCTTGGGTCCTCACCCCAGCTGGTTTCACTGGACGCACCGCGTCTTCAGTTTCCCACCGTCTATCTTTAACGCCGAACTAAAATTCCGCTCTTCTTATTCTTTGTGGAGGAAGACCCCTCCGCGGCACCCTTGACTTTGGGCATATCAGATTGCCAAGTGAAACTAAAATTCCGCTCAGTCCTATTAAACATTCAGAAGGAGATAGAGAGAAGGCCTTCGGCCTAAGTCCTCCGGAAACCCGTTATTTTCTTATGGGGAGCTAAGAGTTATGGGACAGTTGAAAGGGAAACCACACCGCAGCGAGAGAGGGGTTGTTTTTGGAAAAAGTAAGGGATTACGCGATTTCCGTGAGTGATACAGAACGTTCTAACAGTTGCTGATTTGAAGCCTTCGAGAAACAAAAAAATCTGCTGTTTTGTACCTCATGTCAATGACTCTTAAGCAGAGAGGGCCCCGGAATACCACGGGGCCCATAAAATGTATTTTCATTAGGGTTCGAGGAAACTTGTGACAGCGTCTTTACAAGTGTGCATCTTTAAATGCAGTGAAAAGAGTTTCTAATACAAGATGGTAAACAAGAACAGATGCTGTATTAGCAATAAAACTTGGTTTCACCCATGTTAAACAGGCTTTAACTGAAATTTGTATTTCAGAAGAAGAAAAGAAAGTTACCATAGTGGAGGCAACTTCTTAAGAAATAGACAAATATGAAACTCCTCTAATGACAATTATTAGGAATACTATTTTGCAAAGAATAAGTGTAATTCGTTTGAAATGCTTGTTAAAATATTTATGAGCTACATCAGTGTTTCCAATTTTTCAGTTCGGTGAAATTGATTGCATCGAAATTTATGTGTTTAGAATTTTAAAAATTATGTTTTTGCTTTAGTTAATCCCTCTTAGCACTCAGAATTATCATTAGTCTCAATATGTGAATATTGTGACCGTCGTCACTGATCATTGTAAGGAGAATACTCTCGGGGCGATGGAAGATATAAACCGATTTTATTTAATTTTTAACCCCTTTTTAGTCTCCCGAATTCGCAACTTTTCCGCGGTATTACGACTTGAAATTTTTTTTCGGCCCACCTAATACGCATTCTACCTTCCGCCTCCCACATATGCATCCACATATTAACTTTATTTATTTAAAACCAAGGCATACTTTCAGAATTTGAAATTCTGTCGATAACTTTCGAAGTTAAATATTTTTTCACTGACATAGAAGATGTGTTATTTAAAAAGTGTTTTTGGTAATTTGGGAACTTTGCACTGCAGAGCATCGTAACTTATGATTAAAAAACAAATTGGCCAAAGTTTTGATAAAATTAGGGGAAAATTGTTATGCTACGTTGCCAATAACCTGCCGTGTTGCCTCCATTGCGATGTTAATTAACAACCTACTTACCTAGTTAACTATCTAAAAACAACGCATTTTACAACACCATCTGACCCCAATTTGATCTGCTCAAGCTTATATAATTAATTAAGCTTATAAAAGAAGATACACTTTTAAATTTCTTGAATTTTTCAACCCTTTTTTTAATTTAAAATGTTTCAACACATTTTGAAGAAAATTGATAGTTTAAACTTTTATGTACAATTCTCTGGTATACGAAACTGCAAAATGTTTGTCCAAAGTGTTGTCATTAAAAAAATAATTTTTAAGGTGTCAGGTCCTCTCAAAAAACTTAAAATTTGTAGAATTATTTTTCAACTTTTTTTTTTAACATTTTCATATTTTTTAACAATTAAAATGAACTTTTCTCAGCAGATAGGAAATGCTTGCGTTAAAATAGGTTATAATGTATGTTAAACTTGTAAACTAATATTTTTATGTTTCTTGAAGACTGAAAAAATTTTCCTTTCATGGAAAAAAATACACATTTCAAGATGTTGAAGTTTAAAGACATAAAATTAACCTTACTTCAAAACATACAAACATTTTTAAAAATCTATAAAAGTTGATTTTAGCAAACATTAAAATTGCAAAAACGTTATTAATAAGCATTCAAGTCCTCAGAATTCACAAATAAAACACAAGTCACATAAACAAAATCAAATTTTTTTTATTAATTAAAGAAACATTTTCAATATTCTTAGATTTGTTATGGCTCTCAGTGAAGCATCATCAGTAAAGCATCGAATGAAGAGGGGAGGGGTCGTTTTTCTTTCTCTTGAGACTTTCATTGGTTGGTAGGCTGCTAAGCTGAGCTCCTGCTTGATCTGTTCACTGCCCCTGGAATGTTGAAGACACAGTAAGGTTCTTTTAAAAACAAATTGAACCTAATATATATATATATATATATATATATATATATATATATATATATATATATATATATATATATATATATATATATATATATATATATATATATATATATATATTAGGTAGCCACGCCAGGGTGGAGAGTAGAGCACAAAAACGAATGCAAAAAACTTTCAAAATATTTTTTTTGAGAACTTCTAATCCTGTTTTTTTAAATTGAATATTAATAGTATTAAAATGAAATATTCTGGAACAGAATGCATGTTATTTTATTCAAAAAGGTTAAAAATTTGCACCTACTCAGGAACACCTGAAGAATGACCTTTTTATTCTGAAAATAATTGGATTCCCTAGTAGAGATGGTAGCATAAATTGGGATGTAGTGGTGCCAAATTTTAAAAATTATTGAGATGTATAAAACAAACATCACTTTATATATAAGGGTATTTTATAACTATTCATTTTTTGAAAAGCAATTATGAATATTGTCAGTGTATTTGTCGAATAGGGTTCGAGGGAAGTTGTGACAGCTTCTTTACTATGTGCATCTTTAAGTGCAGTGAAAAGAGTTTCTAATACAAGATGGTCAAACAAGAACAGATGCTGTATTAGCTATAAAACTTGGTTTCACCCATGTTAAAGAGGCTTTAACTGAAATTTGTAATTCAGAAGAAGAAAAGAAAGTTACCATTGTGCAGGCAACTTCTTAAGAAATAGACAAATATGAAACTCCTCTAATGAGAATTATTAGGAATACTATTTTACAAAGAGTAAATGCTACTCGTAAATCACTGAAATCAGTGGAATGCAAACTATTAAATGGATCTATCCTATTAAAGGCATTAGAAAATTTTATCAATAATTTCAGAGACGAATTTGAAAAGAGGCAAGTTATATAAATATAATAAGATAAAGAGGCAACTGTTTTATCAGGTCTATCATTCAATGTAGAAGATGGACAAACTCGCAGACAACAAAAGATAAAAATGTTTCTTGATAAAAACAAAGAAGTCAGACATGAATTTACAATAAGAGAAATTTCATAGTCAATGCATTTTATGTCATCTAATAACACCAAGGCAGAATTAAAAGTAGAACACCATAAAAAAGTTTAAGGATATTTACAAAAATGACATTAATGTTTGTACTTTTGAAGATGAATTTGACCATTTTTTAATATTTCTCTAAGAAAACGAAAACACACCATAAAAGCCACACCACACATCTATCGAGCCACCAAAGAAATATCTTGCACATTTCCGAATGTTGAAGTTATTGAATTTTTTTTTAACAATTCCCTTATCTATATCGTCAGGAGAAAGACCGTTTTCAGTTTCAAAGCGTGTAAAAAATTATTTAAGGAGTACTATGGCAGAAGAAAGATTAATTAATCTGGCAATTCTATAAAAAATTGCAAAATTTTTTTAACCCAATTGACATTACTAAAATAATTGACGAATTTGCAAGAAATAAAGCAAATCGGAAATTTATGCAAAAAATTTATTTTTTAAATTTGTTATGGTATGTAAATGTTGACTACTTTTCTTTTTGTGAATAACTTGATGAGTTTTTGCTTGAAACTTTTTTTTCTAATTTGAGTTTAAGAGCCCTGAAAAATTTTACCTCCCCCACTTGACTTGATCCACCACTGCCCTCATGTACTCGAGGATTTAAGGAATGGGAACATTAAAATTACCTATACCCTTCGTGAAAACAATGAAATCGAGTTGTTGATTGGCGCTGATGTTATCGTTAAACTCTGGTTTGAGTATAATAGGATAATAAACTTGGTTGGGTGGTAATCGGAATAAAGAATGATGCATATGAGAGAGGAATAGAATTATTTAAAGATAATGTTTTAACAGTGCTCTCTTTGCATGTAAGTAATAATCTGTTAAGAGAACTGTAGGAACTTGATGTTTTAGGAATTAACGATACCATTGAAAATATTTCTAAAAAGGAAGAGTGTGTTGATTATTTAACAAACTTAAGCAGATATTTCGAGACTGATTTTTTCCGATTGCTGAAAAGGATGTTTTATTAAGTGTGAAGGTTACTTTCTTTGTGCGTCTATTCTGTTCTATCATATCTAATTTTGCAAGTGCATTTCAAAGTAAATTAATCATTTGAAGATACACATCCCTATTTAAGAGTCTCTCCCTCCCATTTTTCATTCAATTTTTAACTAACTATTAGGGTAACTTTTTGCAACAAATGCAACTTTTTTTTGCATGTGAAGTACTAAAATCAAAATTCCTCCTACATGGGGTGTATTGTAAGTGAGTTATAATCGCAACATAAATGCAACTTTCTGCATAAATGCAACTTTCTGCATAAATACAACTTTTTGCATAAATGCAACCACCTGCAACTTTTAAAAATTTAGCTTAAAATAATTAAAAGGAAATTACTATTTCATTTTTTGCACCCTTTCCACTCTCCACGTAGGGACACACGAACGGACCGTCCGTGGTTCCAATTACCGCAGGGGACCTGACCATAGTAAAGATAAGGACCAGATGCGCGCAACAAAGGGGGAAAGCTATTCTTCCATTTCTCCCGTCTTCAAGCGAAATCTGGTTGAAACCTCCCCGTCTGGAAAAGGCTAGGAATCCCCACAGAGCTTCGTTCTCAGTTTGTACACGCATTCGAACAGTACTATCGCACATCAAGTTGCAATTATTTTGTTTATACTTCGTCTGACGTTGGTCTAGGTATAATTAAGGATAATTTAACTTGGTTAGTGTGATTATAATTCAATGTATCATATGTCAGTGAAAATATAAGTGCAAAAATTTGGTACCTACGTTTATTTATCGGCTTATCATAATAATTGCTGCGCCTAGTAATCATCTGTTTGTAGCACATATACAATTAAATATTTACGAAATTTGAAATAAAAAACCGGCCAAGTTCGTGTTTGACCACGTAGTCAGTACTGGCTATACAAAATTCTTACAAAACATCTGAGCCAAAACTCTATGTATTTTAGAAATACAAATTTAATTTTACAGTTCCTTTATACGGAATTTCTATAAACTTTTTATAAATTCAATTACGTGATTAAGTGGGTCGATTATTACTCGTAAACTTGGAAAGCCTACTTATCGCTGATAGCATAAATTCAAGACGAGTTCAATTTCTGTAGATCAATATTTATATGGTAACTAGCCACTGCTTGGCCAGCATTGCGTTGCCCGTAACAGTTCTTTTCGTGGGGTCAGGTGAGACCACTGCTCGCTAACCCCCTTTGATTGATACGGAATCCCATTTGGTAAACCAACACTACGAGCAACGCCGTGATGGCCTCGTCATTGCCAAATGCGGCCAAATTCGAATTGCGAAGAGATCCAATCGACATGATGTCACAATCACACAGGGGGCGGCATAATCGATATTGCACACAGGCGTTCAAACAAACAGCTAGCGGCGGGCCTGGCCACAAGGAGTAATGAAGTAGTAAGCACGTTCTTCAACTTTATAAACCAGCTTTACAATTTATTTTAGTGCGAGCCAACGGCCATGGGAACTGCTTCTAAAACACACTGATGGGAGGTCTCTACACGGTCTTTGTGAGACAAGATGCAGTGCAACAATTGAGGCAGTGAAACCTATAACTGAAAAACTACCTGACGTTTTAAAGGTCCTTCAATGTGTAAAAAATCAGTAGTTTATCGTAAGAGGAAACGGCGGAAGAGTAAATGGATTCCTCAATTATTTTCAAAATTTGAAACTTTAATTCAGCTAAATATTTGGAAGGACATACTAGAGCAAATTAGTACAAGAAATTTAACCCTTCAATCATAATATATCTCCCTTGATATCGAAATGAATAACATTAAAGCGTTAACTGAAACAATAGATAAAGATTTAAGTAAACAATGGTCTGTATAAATAGAGCTAAAGAGACAGCTTCTATTATGGGTATAGATGCAGAATTTTCCAAAAAAAGAGGACGGAAAAGGAAGCTTTTGAAGTGGAAAGAGAAATGCCTAAAGTATTAGAAACCGAAGAAACAAAATTCAAAAGTTCAGTTTTTTATATAGTAATCAATAAAATAGTTTCTCAGTTATAATCAAGGTATGAGCAAATGAAAAAACATATGCAATGCATTCGAAGCCATATTAAAAATAAATTCTAATTCTAATGACAACAACGCACCTAAAAAATTAATTGAAAGCTATCCAGATGATTTAAGCCACAGTTTCATCAATGAAATTCAGATGTACAAGACCGTTCGCGAAGCTACTTTTTCACATTAACCCAAATTAGAAAATAAAGGTCTTCCACTCCCTTTAAATGATATCTATAGATTAAAATTGCAATCTATTCCCCCAGAACTTTGCATAGCTTTAAGAATTTTGTTTTCTCTTCCCATCACTGTGGCTTCTGGTGAAAGGATTCAGTAAACTACATATAATCAAAAATAATTTACGATCTGCTTTGGGCAAGGAAAAATTTGAATCATCTAAGAATATTTTCAATTGAGGCGTGCAATTGAGGCGTTCAATTGAGGCGATCAACTGGCGTGCAAAATTAGCTTCCTTTTTTGACGGCATCGATAAATTCATTAATTCGAATAGAAGATGTACTGCTCCCTCCTCAGTACTCCAAAAGTTTTCGGAGTTTTGACTAGTCTTCAGCGTCAAAGGTATGTTTTAGCATGGGTTTCTTACAATCTTTCTATAGAGATATTTATTATAGTTTTCTGATTATACTTCGATATCCTTATCGAAGTCCTGCTCGATCGGAAGTTAAAAACACAAGCTTAAGTTAAAGTAAACACAACCTAGTTTATACTGTTTCTAATTATCACAATTTTCGCATAATTCGTCGTGAATTTATCTTAGCTCTGATGAAGCAATCATGTGCTCCTAGACCAATGTTATTTATTCCTCTGATTCCAATTGTACGCATCTTTCAACCTCAAGTATTACAAGGGTAGCAAAGAAACTGAAAATATCTGTACAGCTTAGGTAGCACAGTGAGCACATGTAGTTACATGAGTGAGCACATGTAGTCTTCTCTCACGAGTCTTCGTTTGAAATGCTTGTTAAAATATGGGTGAGCTACATCAGTCTTGCCAATTTTTCAGTTCGTTGAAATTCATTGCATCGAAATTTAAGTTTAGAATTTTAAAAATTATGTTTTTGTTTTAGTCGATCCCCCCTCTTAGCACTCAGAAAATTCTCCTTAGTCTCAATTTGGGAATATGGTGACCGTCGTCACTGATCATTCTAAGGAGCATACTCTCGGGGTGATGGAAGTATACATTTTGCTGAATGATTGGTTGAATAACATCTTTTAGTTTGTCACTTGAGGAACAAGAATGCATGTATCGCTTTAAAAACATTCAAACCTCTTTGCAGGAACGATAACACTTTACCACATACCACATGGGTGCATAAGCTTCTAAAATAAATTCTGAAACAATTTTTAAGTTCATTTAAGGATTCACGCACGTAGGCACTCGCCAACAGAAGGGGGGGGGGCAATTCAGCTTACGTCTGAAATGGATGAATCCCATCACATATAGTCTTCTCTCACTTCAGATGAATCCCATCACATCTGAAGTGAGAGAAGACTTCATGGGCAATTCAATAAAAGATACTAAGGCTAATACTTTATTTCATGTCACTGAGGATGTGATGATTAGACTTGGTTTACGATTTCAAAAAGTTAGAGGACACTGATTTAATTGAGCTCGGAATATGTGTGGTCATTTAAATGGTGTCAAAAAGCTCATTAAAGATGTTCAACCAAAATTTTTATTTGTTCATTGTAACAACTATTCCTTGGACTTGTGTCACCAATAAGCATCTAGGACTTTTTCACTACTTTTTGAAGGCTTGGGTGCAGGAACAAAAGAATCTGCTGAACTCTTAGGTTTGAAGCTGCCACAGTCATCTCGAAAAAGAAAGCTTCTATGTCGGAATGAATACTCCAGCAATTCTGAAAGTTTCACCCCCGCCAACATCAATAAAACTGTTGGCCTTCGAAAATGCTTGTTTGAAGTGGTTGACACAGTAACCACCAAAATTGAAAAACGATTCCATCAACCAGGAATGGTGAATCTTGTCAAATTAGAAGTGCTTACAGATGCAGCAAAAGAAGAAATTTAAAAAGGTACTTCCTTTCAAGAAAAATTGTGTGTTCATGCAAGTGAATTCGATCTGGAAAAATTGGAACCCCAGTTGGTTCAGCCGCGTCCACACCGGAGAAGCAGAGCAAAACATGGATGATTGATTAACCCCGGAGACAGGTTTAATTGGCAGCTCGTTCAGTGTAGACGGTGAACGAACATTTTGAGCACGAGCAAAATGATCCGCTTCTAGTCGGTACATCAAAGGAAAGCAAGTGCTCGTGCTCGCTCTATTTGGACGGCGTTTTTTCGTTCCCTTGCTCGACGTTCAATCAATCACCGGGGTCATCGTTAAGAAACGGGTCGGGGATCGGAAAATAGAAATATTTATATTTCTTCGGATTGTAAAGTGATACTATTATTTAAGTAGTCTATTTGTAAGCATTGTGTGTTTTGCTATACATAGTTGACGATTAAAACTTAGTTGTGAAAATGTAATCTGCCCATATTAGTGTCAAAATTGATGTGTCCATCCATGTGTATTTAGATGGTCTATATTAGTGGTCTTGGGGAACTTTGCACGTCAAATCTCTGCTATTATAAAATGAAGCGTCCGACCTCCACTACGCAATGTCGGGACGAATCGATTGCACTTACAATAATGAAATTTGGCACACGGGTAGTCCGAAGTTTTTGAAATTTTTGTGTCCAGCCTGAATTTTAAAATTCAATCTAAAACATTTAAAAATTAATTTATTGGAATTTAATTATTATTGTCTTCTTTGGAATAAAAGTTGCATAAAAAGTTAGCAGATTCTAAATGTATTTTTTCCGCTTCCGATTTCATTTTGCGGAGAAAGATTTGTCAGCAGACTAAAGTTTTAACTTTAGTTATGTAGTTCTTTTTTATTATCTCCTTGATCATAAAAGATAGAGTACAGTTTTCAATGGATATGAAATCTGAGGAAAATTTCACATTAGATCTATACCTAAAAATATGATTTTCGATAAATGAATAATTTTAAATTGAAACTCATATTTTTTCCAACACGAACGCCACTTTCTGTGAAGAATGACTTTCGTTTGATTCGAGATATCACAGATTTCATTTCCTACACTCAAACCATTTCACAGCGAAGAAAAGCAAAACAAATAAAAAAAAAAACACATTGACTGGCATTGTTAAGTACTTTTTTGTAAAATCGGTATCGTTAAAGACAGATGAAAATTTCAACAGATTTGAAATCTGAATAAAATCTAAACCCCTAAATCTCTACCTTCCATTTGATTTTCTTTTAATAAATAATTTTTCAATTAAATATTTATATTTTCGCAAGAGATTCTGACGGCACGCCGATTGGATCTCTTCGCAATTCGAATTTGGCAATGACGAGGTCATTACGGCGTTGCCCGAGGTGTTTGTTTGCGAAGCAAATCATAGTTCATAATATTCATAATTTAGTTTGCGAAGCAAATCAAATTAGAATTTGCTGGGAATCCATTCCAAAAGGCTACGAATTTCCATTTGGTTTGTGAGGCAAACCAATGCCATGATTGCTGTTATCCAATAGGCTTCGCAAACCAAATGGGAATTCTTAGCAATCACCACGCAGTGGCTAGTTTAAGATAAATAAGAGGTGGATAGTTAAAATGTATTTAAACTTTTTTGCAATTAAAGAAAATTTAAAATTGTTGCACTGCAATATTAACACGTTTTACCGAAAAATGCCGAATTGAAAGAGACATTCGATATGTTGGAACATATGAGTGAAATATTCAGTAAGAAATTTTTATTTTGTAGGGAAATAATCTGCTAATATCAATTTTGCAAGAACGTATGGATATAAATAAATATATACATATATATATATATATATATATATATATATATATATATATATATATATATATATATATATATTAATAAAGTGGTTGCCGCAGCCGCCGTCGCAGGATTGAAAACACGGTTTGTTCAAAATTGTACAGGGTTAACGATGAAGTGGATTATTTTCTGAGGCGGCTATTAGTTTAGGGTTTATTAAGTGTCCCAGTAGGAAAAGCGTAATTTATACCGCGTGTGAGCAAAAGACGTATACATTTTCAGTCTTATGGCTCCTGAGAATATTTTCCATCACCAATATCGCCTTTTTTGGGAACTTTTCTTCGTATTGCTCTTTAATAAATCTTTAATGATAATATACGCTGCACTCGCGATTATACGCCGACTTCGTAAAGAACGGGACCTTAAAACAATTTGCTTCAAACAATAAGTTTGCAGTTTAACTTCAACACACAACCAACCAGATTGATCGCGAGCACATGGAACATTTTGTGTCCGAGCTGTCAAACCAGAAAAACCAGAGAGATTGATTCACCAAACCTGTCTCCGGGGTTAATCAATCATCCATGTTTTGCTCTGCTTCTCCGGTGTGGACGCGGCTTAAAAGTAACATTAAAACAGTGCCGTTAAAACAACTTTGATTTCTAATTTCATTTCCTGTCACGATAGTTAAAGCTAACCCCCTTAACACAATTCTCTACAGAGACCAGTCCCCTTACATCCCTCTTTCCTTTCAGTCTTTTCTCCAATAGGTCAATATATCTTCCCATCCCCTTTCACCTTTGAACTCAAGCGAACACTTTTCCTTTCAAATCGCCTGTCTAAGAAAAAATTACTTCTTCGTTTCACTACCTTCTTACCATTGAAAGTACCAAAAAATTAAATTCTTCCTTTGAATGCGTGGAGTAAAGTGGCCCAGTATCGCTTTCTATTGCTTGCTTATCGTTTTTTTTTTTTACGACTTCAAAGTGGTTCTGTTCTACTCCCAAAATGAATGCACGTGGTGCTCGAACTTGAATGCCACGAGATGACTATCTATTTTCGAAGAAATTGCTGTATAGTGGCTTCACCCCCTAGACCCTTCAGGGCTCGAACATGTCTTTGACGGGCAAATGATTCCGCGATCACCTTTCTTTTGGGTGCCCACTTGGACAGTTTCGAAAAAAACGATTGATTTTTATGACCGACTGACGGATTGGATGTTAGGGTTTTATGGCACTAGGTCCCAAAGTGGACAAGAAGCGCCATACCAACTGACGGAAATGTCGTTTGAAGTTAAGGGCATTCAACAAATCGCAACAAATCTGTCATTGCTTTTATTTTGATTATTTACAATATAGGGTCTTTTAAATTGTCGGCTTTCTTATTTGAAGTAAATACGGGTAACTGCCTGAGAGTGAACTGTCCTGAATTTTTTCCTGATGGATTGTTCAGCCTTTTTACTGTGGGTACAGTTCATACATTTTGGGAGAACTCCCCCCCACCCACCCATTCAACAAACCTTGTTCCGTCTATGCTCGCTCCCCCCCCCCCCCTTCTCCAAAACGTTGGCACGTCCCTGTCCTGCTTCTGCAGCTTCAGCCGAACCGAATGAAAACGTATTTGCGCACAAACATGACTCAAAAACGGTTAACACATATCCTACTCTTTAATATTTATGACTCCCACACTGCAAAAATCAATCACTCTTTTGTTAAAGAATTTGTGAGTAGAACTGCTTTGAGAAAAGGTGTATTTGGCATTTAAATAATGTTGCAATAAATTTTTGGCACAAAACTGGTGGTAGGGACGACGACAGCTTGTTACCACCTTACACGAAGAAATAAATTAAAATAAAATCTAAAATCACTTTTATTGTACAAACGTGATGCACAATGAACGAACATAAAAATGAAAGAAAGAAGTGATTGAACAAGTAAATCAACATATATCTATCAAGTTTGTTGAGCTCGGTTACAGTGCAAGATTGGATTTGCATATTAGACAGTTCTAACTTTCAGTTGGGTACCGCCAACATCAATAAAACTGTTGGCCTTCGAAAATGCTTGTTTGAAGTGGTTGACACAGTAACCACCAAAATTGAAAAACGATTCCATCAACCAGGAATTGTGTGATTCCAATTCCATACCCAACTGAAAGTTGGGTACCGCCACACTGGTAAATAAGGAAAAATTAATGCTTGATTAGTTTTTGTGGCCTCGAGCCTATGATAATTTTGAGTTTCACACTTACCTTAATTTGAAGAATAACATACAGACGATATTATCTTCGTTGTTGTATAAATATCATTAATTTAAACTTCTGTTGGTTAAACTCTTATAAATTGCAAGAAATTGGTAAAATTGAAGGTAGAAGTTTACGTTGAGTGCCAATAACAGAGCATTCTGCTTGATGCCTTGTAGTCGCCGCTTTGGAGTAACTCGTTTTTATTGCATTAGCTCGTAAAACAAGTCCCTGCAGGTAACTCATATTCAATTGTATTACTCTCAGAATTAACTTGTAAATGATACCGGTAAATGGTAATGGTAAATGGTAATTTTAGTTAACGTCGTACTAGAGCAACACAAAGGGCTATTGACGACGGTCCGGAATCAGTCCCTTAAGGGAAAGATTCGAGGACAACACCTCGTAATTTTGAACCACGGTCAGATGACGAAGCAACACCTGAGCTGGCACCCCACTCTCCAAACTTCCACGCCAACCCAACGTGAGGACTTTCGGCCACGACAGATGTAAGGTGCACCAGCCGCCTCTACACCATACGCTTACAAACATCCATGCCCGGACCTGGATTCGAACCAGGAACCTTCCGATCTAGAGGCTAACACCTTAACCACTATACCGGTTGGTCGGCGTAAATGATACCGGAGCTGTATTAGTTACTCAAGTGTCTGTAGCTGCAACAGTGATTCCAAGTGGATAAGTTAAACTCAATGCCGTGAACGGAAATATTTGAAGGTCAAATAATATACACTGGTGAAATAAATTAAGAGAATTTGCATATTTTATCGAATTACATGAAAAGAACTGAACTGAATGTAAAACCACTGCTTCTAGACAAAAATGTAAATTTTGTACGTCAAATACGTAAGCGTACACGTGTGTGTAGACAGAGCCAGTAGAGAAACAGGCTTTATAAGCGCGTGTAAGTTAAGACGCATTTCGTTCGCTAGCACACCTCGGCGAATTTCTTGGTGTTATTTTGCAACAATCGGTTAATTTCAAATTGTAACAGTAAAAATGAGTAACCACCAACGTTTAGATGATGGAATGAGGTGGCGAATTGTGCTAATATAACTGCTAATTAAAATGACTGGTAAATATATCCGAAGTAGGGCTTTTAAAACAAAGTTTCACTACAACGACGGTCCCTTTCAGTGAAGTCCTTCCATATTAATTAAACGGAACTACTAATTTTTAAGGATTAAAACCTTTTATATTTTGGGATAAAAAATAAGCATTTACAAGTTAAGTACAAGCTTTAAGTAAAAAGACAACGTATTGCTTTTGAGTAACGGCAGCGAACCCCCGTATCCTGCCGCGCATTCCTTTCCACCCAGGGAGAAAACGTCCCCCTCCAACTTGAGGTCGATGGCCTTAACGGCATCTTGTTAGATCGCCCCCATCTGAATCTAACACTTTCTTTTCCGACATCTCCCTCGGAAAAAAAGGCGAGAACGTGTTACGAACACGCCCTGAATAGGGGCTCCTAGCCGCTCGCGAAACGTAACCATTACACTTGTAAACCATTTATTTTTTATATTTCTTGAAGACTGAAAAAAAAATCCTTTTATGGTATTCTCAGAATCTTTTATGTGTAGGGTCATTCCACGCAAAATGAGCAAATCGGCTGTGGCTGACACATCACCGATTTTAATGAAAAATAATTTTTAAATAGATCACTAGAGCTCAGATTTTGCATATCCTTTTTTCAGCCCCTAATGTTGATAGAAATCCGTATGGAGTGTTTTTTTAGCAATTTGCAAACACGAAACCCGAATTTATTTTGCATATTTCGGACCATTTTGCCTATTTGGAGTTTTTTGCATGTTCTTTAAAAAAAAAATTGAAAAAATTTATATATATTAGGTAGCCACACCAGGAAGGAGAGTGGGGCACAAAAAAAATGCAAAAAACTTCCAAAATATTTTTTTTTGAGAATAGATATGACGTATCTCTGTAAAACACCACACACCAAAAATGAGTTATAGTAGTTGCAAGTTTTTACAAATATTTTCCCACAAAAGGTGTTCATGAGCAATAGTTATCTCAACACTGAATATTTATATAACGGTACATGCATATGGAACAGTTTTTATAGACAACCAACTCTTCAAAATCACTTATCAACTATTGTACATATCTTATAATTTTTATAATTGAGATATTTTGTACTACC
The DNA here is from genome assembly GCA_947359465.1 of Metellina segmentata. Lineage (NCBI taxonomy): Eukaryota > Metazoa > Arthropoda > Arachnida > Araneae > Tetragnathidae > Metellina > Metellina segmentata. Next base: position 18,536,555 of record OX375883.1, on the reverse strand, counting down.
CTATGATGCAATCATACATAAATTTTCTGAAAGTTATTACATCAAATTCAACTAGCAAGGATACATTGTTACATTTTTTACATGCATAATAACAAATAAAAACTCCACAGTTCATGTCATCATTTTGATTTATGTGAGGGGGAGATAAAATGTCAATGTTATAGATGAATTAAAGAATGAATTGAATATTTCCCTCCATACACTAATTATGTCTGAACAATTTTTACTAGGAGCTTTGTTAAAAGGCTCATAAAACTCAAATACATATTTTTCAGTATCAACAAATAACAACACCCAGTGACTATCAAGGTTAGTAGGGGAAAAAATGTTTGCTTTAAGTACAGTACCAATTTGAAAGAATTAAAATTTTTTTTTGCTTTGTGAAAGTGCAGCTGAAGATACGGACTCAATAAACATAAAACGGATTGAATTTTCTATAAGTTTATAAAGAAAAGAATCTACTATTGTATCATCTAGCCATCCCCTTTTAAAGTACTTAGATGCTTGAAATAAAATGCTTTCTTCTAATGTTACATCGACATCTAATGACTTAGGCATAAAATTTGTAGGTTCTATACCATTCACTTTGACTACCATATTTGAAGAATTAGTTTCATCAGTATGATTACATTAAAAAAAATTAGACACAAGACTCTGCAAATTGATTATATTTTAGTTTTATCAGTTCTAGAAACGTATAAAATCCAAAAATTGTTTTACAATTTTTTATAAAAGACAAACTGCAATCTACGAAAACCTTTTTAGTACATTTTGGTCTGGGTCAGTATCCTAGATTTTACTGCTACAAATGTCGACATCATAACTTAGCTCCACCGAAATGGAAAAATTTTGTTTTTTAATCATAGTTACCCAACCAGAAAATCATAAAATGACGGATTGGAATGCGCAGAACTGCTTTTACAAAAGAGATTTTTTCATATATCTTAAGAAAGTATCGATATTTTTTTGCATTGTTCTTGATTAAAATGTGACTGAAGCTGGTGTTTAAGATAGATAAATTATATTTGAATATTTTTCGTACAAAACGGATTATAATCTTCTGCACTTTACTAATTAGAAACGTTTCCTAAATTAAATTAATACATTTCGAAGGTAAGTTGCTATATAATGATTATACATGTTTATTGATGTGTAATAAAAATTAATTACAGTCAGTTATTGATTTTGTGATAATAAACCAGTATCTATTCAGCCAAAAATCTTTGAAATGGCATTTAAAAGTAGGTTAAAAATTTTATAAAAGATGAGAGACAAATTCTTTATTCTCCAGAATAATAACATGTTACTGACGTTTAGATACGGATTCTATTATATTACTACATTTCCATTAGTCAAATTTTGTAGAACTATAATTAAATCCGTAATTCACATCACAATCTGAATGTTGCCGTGGAAGTGTGGGTTTTATGGCGCAAGATCCAGAAAAGGATTGTGGAAGTTTGGAGAGTGGGGTGTCATCTCAGGTGTTGCCTCGCGATCTGACCATGGTTCAAAATTACATTTTGTCCTCGATTCTTTCCCGTTGGGATTGATCCCGGACCGTCGTTAACAGTACGACACCAATTGAAATACCTACAATCTGAATGCTTAGTCTTTTCAAAAGTGCTGTCAAGCAGTCTAAATCAGGTCTTGATTGTTGCGGTTCTTGCTAAGATCGGATGGAAAAATTGTACAATTAAAATCGATGCATACACCATTCCTTGATATTTTAAATGCAAAACTAGTTGAATGTAGCACTGGGATAAGGATAAGAGTTTTTTGATTAGTGAAAGCCATGTTGAAAACATTCTGAACATTTTTCTATTTGAAATGTTTAATGTAATTCAAAGTAAACACTATATTCACTGTACTTTACTCGAGCACTAATTAGTTATTCAGGAGCTTGACAAATTCTTTTATATACCAATTTTTCAAATCAAGGATCGTCTTTTTTAGTATTACTCAAAAAATGTTTTTATATTTAATAAATTATCTATTCATGTATGAATCCTATTTAATTTTGTTAATTAAAAATTTTTTTTTCTATACTGTTGGTAATCTTTCAACCAAAAAAGGTGTCCCAATTATGCGCCTCTGCGATAGTTATTTTCTTAAAGATACATCCAATATCTGGGTGACATGAGGTGAATATGCATTACCTACAATATAGATTACCATTAACTATTTTATAAAATATAATGGAAACTTCATTAAAAGGTTAAATTTTAGATTGTGTGTATATTTTTTTCCAGATCTTTGAAGACTATTTACCTGTTAGGCTAAAATAATTCTTGTACTCAAATTTGTAAGTTTTTCAAACCATGCTGTTTGAATTTTACATATAAACCTAGCAAAGGGATGTGTACGGGGAATGCTTTAATTTTATAAATTAAAATTATTTTTCATAAAATTTTTAAAACATGACACTAGAAAATATTCTTTACTATAATAAATGAATAGGCCATATGTCACCATCTATTGATTTTCACTGAAAATGTGAAGATACCTGTTTTTCTTTCCTTGTAAGAACTGCGTTTCGTGTAATACTGTGTGTTGATCCTTTAAATGACAAAAATCCTATTCAAGGGAATTTAAATCGATTTTAAAAAAAAGGTGTTCTTCTGAATACTTAAGTGGTTACTTTTTTAATACAGCAAAATAAATAAAACATTTTAAAGTGCACATTGTGTTTAAAAATGTAAGGTTTTTTTTAGTTTCTGCTTAAAACCACATTATGTATATTGTAAATCTACTAACCATTCCTTTATACATTTTACACTTCTATGCCAAAAAATATAAAAATGAAAGTAATGAATCAATAATATTAAGAGCAGCTGTTAAAATGAAAATTGTTGAGAAAAAAAATTCCTTAACATTAATGTTGGTATTAAATTTCTTTTGGGTTGGTTTTTTATTCTGCAAGGGCCATGCAGTTTTGGGAGTTTTGCAAAGTTCATCATCACTTCTAAGGATGTACAAGATTAAATTCACTTTGGACTAAATAATAAAGCACATATTAACATTTTATTGCTACTTTTTTAGCCATAACATCTTTTAATACCCAAATTACTTTCACTGAAGAGCCTCCATCCTGGAATCCAGATTTGTGTATTCTATTTTACCATGTTAAGTACCCAAGCTATTTGAATATAATTTAAAAAATTAAGAACTTTATTGTATCTGCTCTTTAGCTCTGCTTCAAAAATCTTTGAACAAAAATACCAGAAATATGCTTTAATGATTAATTACTTAAACAATAGATCTTGCTTGGAATTTAAAATTTTATTTTAGTGTTGTGGGTTGTGTTTGTATGGTGCAAGGACCAAATTTAATCATACAGCACCAGGCATACAATATCAAGTAATGGATATAGATACACAACCATAGTTTTACGTACACGAGAGAAATACATCCAGGAAGGCATTGAACTTGTGCCGCCTACAACTTGGAGGTTTATATGACAGTGGACAGACCCACAACCTTAGTGTCGTGGGAAAAATTATTGAACAAAAAAATACTAGCCCAAAGAATAAAAGTTGACAAATATATCCGAAATATTCTCCAAAAATAAAAAGCGCATATAGTATAATATACATTTGAGATCCACAATGCAAATTAACAGAAAGAAAATTCAGTGACAAACAGATAGTTGGGAGTAGAGGCTAAAATGGGAAATACAGGTCTTTTCAAGCAAAATAAATTCTTGATAATTCATAACATGTATCAAGGCATTTGGGCTCATATTTAGTCAAAGCATTCTTGTTTTCACCTAAAAAGAACCCATAATTAAGGAATTTATTGAGATATTTTAAACATATTTAACTAATCAGCAAAAGCATTTACAACAGCAAGAAAATTTTCATTTTTGTGGTGTTTGCAAAAAAAATTAATTAAAGAAACATACATCACATCTGTTAGAAAAAGGAATGATTTTTAAACAAATAGTCTCAATTAATTTTGCTAGTTAGCATTAAAAAGAATCCAGCTCAATGGAACTTTCATAGTTATTCAAGATTAAAATATGTGATTGAACGGATATCTTCACTGCCCACTAAAAAGTGAATTTGGTTGAGTAGCATTTAAAAACAAGCAAACTCAACACGATTCACCATTTAGCACATAGCAGACAAACAGTGAAACACTCCATAAAAAACAATCAAATATGCGAGAAGTTGAATATTTCACATCTGTGAAACATAACAGACTACAACCTAGGACCAATACAGAAGGAAAGATGTCAGACGTTTGATTTTTTTGGGTGCGGGCCATATTTGCAATAGACACAAGATATACATCAAGTAATAAACATGCATACAATGAAATTTTTACTGACACAGATGAGAGAAATCACACATGCACTGCCTACAACTCACAGGCTTCTAGTGCAGTGGGCAACACCAGAAACATAACTCGTGTTTTCTTTTACTATGCAAGTAAAATAAGCAAACGGAACAGGAATTTTATCTGACCACCCAAAAGTAAATTCCATTGGGTAGCATTTAAAAACAAGCTAACTCAACGCAATTCACCATTTAGCATAGCAAATGAGCAATACAACACACAAAGGGAAATAAAGGAATGAAATAGGTAAAATAGGCACCTGACCGAGAAATTTCATCTGCCCGCCAAAAAGTAAATTCCGTTTTGTAGCACTTAAAATCAAGCTAACTCAACGTTATTTACCATTTGGCACAGCAAGTGAGCAAAACATTTTAAAACGGGATATAAAATGAAGGGAAAATAAACAAAAATGATGAGCCTTCATCTCACAGTCAACAAATATGTTCTTGTTGGATAGCATTAAAATACAAGCTAACTTAACGGAACAAAACAATTTGCGAAGCAAATGTAAGTGAAACAAAATGTCTAATTAGCAAGTGAACAGTACATTTCAAAACGGGATATAAAATTAAGGGAAAATAAGCAAATAAAGAGCTTTCATATGCCCGCCAAAAAGTACATTCCGTTGGATAACATTTAAATACAAGCTAACCCAACGGAATAACATAATTTGCGAAACAAATGTATGGGAAAGAAAATCTTCAATTTCAAATGAATATATTATTGCTTATGCTTACACAAATTTGGCTTCTAAATGAAAGAACGTTAGGTCGGCAGAAAAACACCACAGCCAACTCTCCTTCCTTCGATCAATGCAAATGGCAAATGCTTCGACAATTTCATATAATCATTCGTTTAAAAACATCGATCCAACAAATGAGGCCGCCAAAATTAAAAGCGCCAAAAGGACAAAAAGGAAAAAAAAAACCCACTAAAGTAGAGTAACCCTGTGCAACGAGAAAGAAGTTGCCAAATGCAAATATAGAAACTTTGGTCGGTGCACCGGGTAACATTGTACTGAAATGCTTAAGTTTCATTATGGGAGATCACCTCATCGGACCTTACCTGTTACCGTCTCGTCTAACCGGACCTAACTACTTGCTCTTTCTGCAGCAAGTATTGCCACAACTTTTGAGAGATGAACAGATTTCTGCATCGACGCAACAGACAATGTGGTTCCAACACGATGGAGCCCCTGCCCATTATAGCGGAGATGTTCGTAACTACCTGGATGTCACATTTGGTCAGCAGTGGATCGGACGTGGTGGTCCCGTGCGTTGGCCTGCTCGGTCACCCGACCTTATGATTCATTTATACCGAAGGTAAACATATTATAACAATCATATGCTTTTTGTTCTCCCTTAAATGATATATTAATTCGCCCAGCAATCTGCTTTGAGACGTTTCTGGTAGAAAAATGTCTGCCGCTCATGCGCATTGGGCCAAATTGGGTTCTCAATTCACTCTAGTTTTACCATGCAATTACTTCAGACTGGCAAGTTCTTCAATTACATTAAAATTATCATTAATTCTTCTTATAAATATGGTTAAATGTGCTAACACATCACACATGCACGTTGATTCATCCAAAGCTCAAAAAAAGTATGGACGAGGTTGTTAGATTCAGTTAAAGCAGCGCCACCTATTTGTGTTAACATTTATTGAACGAGATTAAGGTTTATTAAGATGGCAACGATTTGAAGAATCAGTCGTTTTTTAGTCATCTATCGAGCGGGTGCGAAATGCAACGCCCTAGGCGGGTAATTAGTGTGTGTTCATGGTAATTTTTTTGGCGAGTTATCGCTATTTGCAATTATCACATTTCATTAGTTATCGTTTTTTTTGGCAAATACTTTGGCGCATCTTTTGGCTTTGGCTTCTTTGAGACGTTTTCACATGGAAGTCATAAGTGAGTCATAATTTCCCCGTCTTTCGAAACACCAAGAATTGCTGGGGAGTGAGGATGTCATAGGGGTGGTGTTGCACTTTTTTTTGTAGAATTGTGTAGGTTCATGTGTTGAAAAGGAGAAACTGTGCAGCTCTCCATTTTTTTAAATTGTGGTGTGGACAAAATGCTTCTACCCCCTGATTGAGCAAATACAAAACCCACTTTGGTCACAATAAATACTGACAAAACTTGCTTAATTTTGATTGTTAGGTGTCCAAAAACTTTCTTGATTCAAACTTGCAATTACCTTTTTTTTTTTAATTTCAAAGATAAGTTTACATGAAGGGAAAAAGACTAAAACCATTTTTTTGCAAGAAGCAGTGATAGTAGATTTTGTCACGGGTTTGAAAACATGAATATTTCCAGCCCTCGAAAGATTTTTGACTTATAAGAAAGAAAATTTTTATCAAGTGTTTTTTCGGACAAATAAAACTGTTTGAACGTTTAAAATTCTAACATAGTGGGTGTATCGTTTTCGAAACTATTTTGTATTGCATTGAATTTGAACTATTTTAAATTGTCTTTACATGCTTGGAAATGCATTATTTACTTAGATAAAATTAATAAATATGTCGAAAAATCATTTACTAGTGTATTCGCGTTTTGTAATTCATTTATAATTGATGAATTAGTACCTATAATTATAAATGTCGTGTTTCTCAAATTTTGCATAACATAAGCGTTAGCTGGTCATATAACAAATATTTCAAACGTTATTAATTATAATTATTCATAAGTTTTGAGTTTAGACATAGCTAAATTTAGCATAAAATAGGTATTTTTAATTTATCAAAAGTTGGGGTTTTAATATTTCATACACATTTTCCATAAATATAACTAATTACGGAAATAGTCATTTTTCAGACTGAAATGGTCAAACCTCCATTGATTGAAAAATGGACTAAGCGGTCGGATAATTAACTTTTTATGACGTTTTAAATTTATTCGAATGGTTTTCACAAAGGTTATCGTTTACTGTACGGTCCCCCTTGGCAACTTTTCAATAAAAGTCGCCAAATTTGCGATGGCGTCGATGACGTACATATCCAAGATGGCGTGGCGTCATCAACAACATGCAGTGAGGAACAAGTGAACAAAATTATCCATCCAATCTTCCGATTGTTTTTAGCAAAATCCACACTGTGAACCTTTGCATATAAGGATATGAAAATTAAAAAAGCACAAATTAACAGTTAAATGTAAATAAACAAACTTACCTACTCCCTTATTTCTCCGCGGTTTCGGATTTGCGCAATTATTGGGCCTCTTCGCCGCATCGCAATTCAACGGCGGGTATACTCGGATTATGGCATCTATGAATGCCACGAAAAGATTTTGAAAATGTGCGTGTTTTTTGCGCCATACGTATTCAGCAAGGTAACAATCCAAAACCGTCTTTCGCGCGGCTTCAACTGATACCTCGCTTAACGGCGGCCCACGTACCTTCAATTTTATTGGCGTGGCCACCTGTAACCAGATTTTTGAATTCCAGCCAATGATTAACCAATGATTTCAGGTGTCAGAAGCCTTCTTCAAGGCAATCGTACGCCCTCCAGCAGTCTGAAATTACCGTGGTATCCGGTAGAATAAATTCATGTGTCACACTCAACAAACTGTCAGACGATCTATCAGGCACCACTTGCATAAAACATTTGTCAGACCTTCTCTCAATTCCACCAAACACCCATTTTCCATCCACACGTTAACCACGTTTGAATTTCTTTTTCCAAACTTGCTCTCATCAATCTCTACAAGCACTCCCATACCCCCGATATTCACTCGATCATATGGTTGCAGAAAGGAAGCACTTCAGGAACAGGAACAAGAACTTTAATAAACAATAATAGGTTAGTTACATGGTTCGTCTCGCCTTCAGTACGAGTGCGGCTGCTGGTGTTAGTATTCCAAGACCGACTTTATATACAACTCTGCGCTACGGCAGAGTGGAGCGCCATCTACTGGGTGAATACTACAGAGTATCCCTCCAGTGACGAAGGAACGATAAACATAGGTAATAATACAGCACAGATAAGTAAGACAAAATAAGAAAATGAGTACTCGTACAATTGAAGATATTTACAATTTTAAATAGTAATGTAACCATTTACAATTCAATAAAGTACACACAATGAGGGAAAAAAATGTTAGTTATCTCTCCATGACAAGTATATCGGGGAAGATTTAAGTTTGTCAATGTGGGAAGATAGCTTTGGGGATTCCATGGTATCCGAAAAATAAAAAGCTGGCTTTACTCTGTCGATGGAAACAGTGTTTTTCTTACCATTTAACTCAATGACAAAATTTTTGTCTGTATGGTTAACAACCAGATGTGGTCCAGAATAAGGAGGTGTGAGAGGAGGTCGAACTTTGTCGATTCTTAAAAATATATGGGTGCATGTTTTTAATGATGGGTTTACATAAACTTTAGTATTACCATGATTTGTAGATGCGATAGGATTTAGTTTTCGCATCATTGAAATGAAATTGGACACATAAGTAGGAGTAAGGGATTGGGGTACGGAATCAGTTGTAAAAAGATCAGATGGTAAACGTAAAGTAGTACCATAAACAAGTTGAGAACTGGTCGCATTAATATCCTTCTTAAGAGAAGAGCGTAGACCTAATAAAATTATGGGTAAAACTTCCGTCCACTTAGTGTGTTCATGAGCTGTTATGGCTGCTTTGAGGTGCCTGTGAAAGCGTTCAATCATCCCATTTGATTGAGGATGATAAGCAGAAGAAATAATTCTATCAGTGCCTAAAGTATTTGTGAGTTCACGAAGAAGATTAGATTTAAAATTTTGTCCCTGATCTGAAGTAATAGTGACTGGTCTACCGAATCTACAAATCCAACCGTGGAGGAGAGCTCTAGCAGTGGTTTCTGCTATCATATCCGTGGTGGGAATGGCCTCAGTCCATCGGGTGAATCTATCAATGATGGTTAAGCAATATCGGTAGCCATCGGAAGGTGGATAAGGTCCGATAAAATCAACGTGAATATGCGCAAAACGCGCGTCCGGTAAAGCAAATGTGCTAAGTGGAGCTTTGGTATGCTGAAATACTTTTGCTCTCTGACATTTATTACAACCACGTACTTTGTCTTTGATGAACTTTTTCATACCAGGCCACACAAATCGGCTTGAGATTAAATTAGTTGTAGCTAAAATACCTGGATGGGAGAGATTTCGGAACAAATGGGCGAGGGTTTTCAGTGGATTTATCGCAATATAAGTGTATATCTTCAAGTGGAAAGTAGTGTTTTTCCAATTTTAGTGATGTTTCCGAGTTGAGTAAATTTGAAAGTTCCTCATCATGCAATTGTTCCTCTGCAAACATTTTATAGTCAAGTGCAGTAGTTTTTGAAATGGCATCAATCTCGATCCGAGATAAAGCATCTGCAGCAATGTTGTCTTTACCACTAACATGCCGAATGTCAGTGGAAAACTGCGAAATGAAATCTAAATGTCTTAGCTGGCGTGGTGAACATTTATCTGCTTTCTGTTGAAAAGCAAATATTAGCGGTTTTTGATCGGTATAGATGAAAAAATCTCTGCCTTCTAGCATATGTCGAAATTTTTTTATTGATGAATAAATTGCTAGAAGTTCACGATCATACGTAGACCACTTTTTCTGACATTTGTTAAGTTTTATGGACATGAATGCTATAGGTTCCCACTTTCCTTCGGTAGATTGCATCAGAGAACTACCAATTGCAACGTCCGATGCGTCAGTCCAAAGACTAAGTTGAGCACTGGGAATCGGATATCTAAGTAAAGTTGCTTTGGCAAGTGCCTTTTTTGCATCAGAAAACGCAGTATCTGCAGCAGTTGTCCAATCAAGTGGATTTTCAGGGGATTTACTAGTTCGAGTAGGTTTCTTTTTGTTCCGATTACCTTCTAAAAGTTGTATCATGGGTGCTAAAATGTGAGAGGCTCTGGGTATGAAACGTCTATAAAAATTGTACAGACCTAGAAATCTACGAAGTTGTGTGTGTAGCTGGTTTGGGAAAGTTTTGAATTGCTTCTACGCGATCTGGGAGTGGTTCTAATCCTTTTTTAGATACCATGTGTAGAGGTGACGCATAATTACTTTTGGATGGTCGCATATGACCCAAATCAAGCATGTATTGAAATTCGGTTTTCGCTATTTTTAACCGATCGGGAGCAAGACGTCTAGGTTTAGCAAACACTGGCGGGCCATGAGTTTCAATATGATGCAGGACATTGTGTTTTACAGGTTGATTTGCACATGGCACTTTAGTAATATTAGGAAAATTGACCAATAATTTAGAAAAATCGTTATCCAATGAAACAACTTTGACAGAAAAAATATCAGCATTATTAACAAGACCGTGAGAATTCAGATTAGTAGTACAATGATTTAAACGCTTACGCCGTAAATCAGGTTTTAAATTGAAATAATGCAAAAAATCTGCATTAAGAATCGCTGTGGTAACATTACAAATATAAAATGGGAAAACAAAATTGAGTCTTAAACCAAAATCTAAAGATAATAGTTTTTGACCATAAACATGAATTGTTGTGCCATTTGCAGCACTAAAGGTTTGAGTTGGATGTTGTTTCCGCTGCGATTTGGTAGCAGGGATAATCGAAACATCTGATCCAGTATCGACCAAAAGGTTTAAATTCGTTTTTTTGTCTCTAACAAATAGGCGACTTGATCGAGTAGGCAAAAAGTATGTCGCTTCTACTCTTGCCTGCTTTCGTTTCCGGTAAACGAGCAGGGCTGCACACATTTGTTGGCCTTGGATTTGTACTTCCCATGGTACCAACAAACAGAGCTTTCAGCCGAAGTGCTGTGGCTTCTGCGGGATGAGTTACGATTGCGGGAGAAACTACGTGATCGGCGAATAGTGTTTACTTCTTTACGTAGTTCATGTATTTCTTCCATGAGTTGTTGCAAAGTGTTCGGACCTGCTTCGGCAGTGGAAGATGAAATCGAAATTCCACTTACCTCGGCTGGTGTTACTTCTAATATGCGATCAGCAACTTCAGCGGCCTTCTGAGATGTAGTTGGCATCATGGAGGCTAGAATTGTTTGGACATTGACGGGAAGTAGTGAGAGGAATAATTCCAGCATAAGTGAATCTGCAATCTGGTGCGATTCAGCACGTCTTTGCATAACACGGAGGAGTTCGGAAGGTTTACGATCACCGAGCTGTTCTCCAGTTAGAAGTTTCCGTATTTGTTGCGTTCTGGTTTCGCCACAACGAGAAGTAATATGATCCTTTAAGTGCTGAAAGGGGTTGGTTGGATCCGGGTTTAAGATGACATCTCGCACTGTAGAAGCTGCGCCGGGTGGTAGATGAGCAACAATGTAGTTGTATTTTGTTTTCGGATCCGTGATGGGCTTGGGCGTGGCGAGGGCAAAGGTAGCTTCGCACATACCAAACCAAAAGGTTGGATCCGCGTCGTTGTAAATCGGGATCTTGACGGCAGCAATATTATCCATGGTGGGAAGTCCAGAAATCAGTGAAGTGGGAAAGTAAGCAGTGAGAACAAACTGATTGGAACCAAGCAATATTCAAGAATAATTTAAATGTTCAGCTCCGGGTCACCATGTTGGGATCGGTATATGGTTGCAGAAAGGAAGCACTTCAGGAACAGGAACAACAAGAACTTTAATAAACAATAATAGGTTAGTTACATGGTTCGTCTCGCCTTCAGTACGAGTGCGTCTGCTGGTGTTAGTATTCAAAGACCGACTTTATATACAACTCTGCGCTACGGCAGAGTGGAGCGCCATCTACTGGGTGAATACTACACTATCAGGCACGCACACCTCTCTCCAAAAAAACTTCCAATCACACAAAGTCTTCGAAGAACATTCACCTTCATGCATACTAAATTTACTAGTTTGCTTCCACACCCAATCATACACAAGAATCAAAACCTGATTCACCGACAATCTGCTCAATTCAAACCATGAGCCCTCTTTCACGCTCTTTTTAATGTCCTGTGCACTCCGTTTCACCTTTGATCTACACCTTCACTCAAAACTATCACTCACATCTTTCCTTTCACACAATTTCATGTCATTACCACACACCGGACATTCATACCTGTTAGTTATCAATCCCGCTTTCTTATAAAAATCAAACGTCTTTCGCCCATCATCCAATCCATACAACAACCTCAAATTAACAATATCGTCATATTTCAAACCATCAACATTCATTAGCTTACTTACTTCAGACATTTCCTTACTCACCTCAGGGATACTTACATTTTCAGACATAATTAATTAACGATGGTGTGAATCCCACAGCAATAAAATCAAAAGTAATGGAGCTTCGTAAAGCGATTCGAAAAAACCGTTTAAAAGCGATGGTAGAAACTGGTAGAACGATAAAAAATCAAAGGGAGAAGACGCAAAGGAATGTAAAACAACGGTCGAAAAGGAGTGGGTGGAATTTGAAACACGGGGATTCAGGAACTGTGGGAGTGGGTGATATTAAAATAACGAGGTTCAGGGACGGGGTTAGGGTTGCCATTAATAAAAGAGTGCCAAAGAGAGCCAGGATCAATAACATTTGGCAATATTCGGCTGTTTGGCGACAAAACTTCAAATAGGTTAAAAATCGCGATTTGGGAAAATAAGGTTGCCAAAAAAGTAATTTGGCGAGTTGGGTTTCCAGATTTGGTAAGAAATCTAGGGGGACCGTGCAGTAAAGGTCATCCCTTATTTGTTTAGTGAGCGCATTGAGGTTTTTGTGGGATTCTGGTGTTTCATAGAGGCCCTTTAATATTGTACAACACCCTGGCTGTACATTCTATTATTGTTCTATAGACGCAAATGAGCCCCGTCCCAAATCTCACACTGTTATGCATGACTCCTCTGAATCTGCGATAAGGACTAATCAATCACTGATACGCAGTCAGTGATTGATTAGTCCTTATCATTTCAGTCGCTTAAGGCGCGTTCTCACGAATCAAGTTTAATTGACCGATTATAGTTGATCAACAAAAGTTGAATGAAAACTATAGTGAGAACGTTTCAATAGAGTTGATCAACTTTTCAGTGGATCAAGGAAAGTTTCCCCCATTCTAAATTTATCGTTTAAGTGATGAGTTATTTCCACGCAAACGATCTGTCAGGGTTTATTTTATTGCAGAAACAAAACTAAAGTGTTTTTTTATTCTCCGGGCCAACTTGTATCTTCGCGGTCGTTAGAGATAGAGTGAAAATTCCAATGGATATGAAATCTGCGGAAAATTTAACACCTGTTCGGTACCATAAATGTGATTTTCTATAAATAAATAATTTTTCAACTGCAACTTTTTGAAATTTTTGCTTAACCCAATGGCTGATTATCCCGCGATTTGCACGGGCAACTCAAATGTAGCAAAATTTGCTCATCCCGCGATTTTCGCGGGCAGGTGTTTTTCTATCTTTATTGAGGAGCGCATCCCACTTTTTCACCGTTTAACCAATGGAATAAATTACATACAGTGTTAGATGTTAAATTTAGATTTTGGTCAACAGATGTCGGCATTAAATTGCGGCATTTGAAGGTACTTTGTATTTACCGCTCTAACTTCGCGCCTTTTTCTAATCAGAAATGGCTGCTAGAAAACGTTCAGCGATTGACAGATTATATATTCCTGATGATTTATCAGATTCTGAAAGTGATTTTAATTTTGATAGTGATATAGATTTTTCGGACTGCTCCTCAGATAGCGATGAATCTGATCATGATTCAATAAACTTGCAAAGCGTTAGGCAATGGTGCAAAATTGATATGAAGAATATTCCTCCAGTTCCTTTTCGTGGAAATCCGGGAATTACTGTGCATATAGCTAACAATACAAGTATATTGAGTTATTTTGAACTTTTTTTTAAATGATCAAATATTACGAATGATAGTCCAAGAAACAAATAGATACGCTGACTAATATATCCATAATAGGTTTTCCAGTTTGTAGAGAATTCCCGTTGGAAAAAATGGAGAGAAACGAATGTTGAAGAACTAAGACTATTTCGCAGTTTTGTTACTCCAAGGAGTCATAAAGAAGCCAGAACAAGAGCATATATATATGTATATATATATATATTTTTTTCATTTTACTTTTTTATATTATGTAATAAATAGAAATTAACTGTAATTCAATTGAATTGAAATTTTTTTTTTTTGCAATTACATCTGAAATTAGGTTTTCTGACAGTTTAGTTTCTCATGATAAAAATCTATATAAAAAGTCTTTTCTAGAAAGAAAAAAAATGCATATTTCAATTCTCCAATATATATAGATTTTTAATATGCAAAAAAAATACACGATTTTTGTAGCGATTTCGGTCTACAAATTGAGCAGTCAGAGGGTTAATAAACCGTTGATCAGTTTCTGTTGAAATGTGTGAACAAAAACTGATTCAGGTCATATTCAATTTTTGTCGATCAACTATAATCGGTCAACTTGATTCGTGATAACGCGCCGTTTCCTAATTACTAATACCAATCGCGATCGCAATCACCAATAGAAGTTTACTGATATTTGCTGATAACAATTAAGACTCAAATCACAAATTACGAATCGAATAGGGAAAAAGGGGCTAGGGTGGACAATTTTTATGAATTTGCCATAAAATAATACTAAATATAATTTTTGACATCAATTACTTTTTTGAAACATTGTTATTTTGTTAAATCAGTAACAGTTAAGAACTGCGACTGAAAAGTATCGGTGATTGAGTTTAGCATTTTTAGTTCAAACAATAATTTTATTTTAACTCATTGGAAACGCGCGATTCTCTTATATGGGATAGAGGACAGCGCCATCTGAAGTTGATACTATATTTAAACTCAATATTTCGCTGGATCTTTTACAGAGTCGGTGTTTAATATCTCTCAATAGGGCAATTTTCATGGACTTCTGATAGCAATTTTTTACCATGAGATGTTTGTTTAAGGTGTTTTATTTATTGCTTTAAACTGGAAATGGCTCTAATTTGTGACATAACCTCCCGTATTTAGAAATACTGAAAATATTTATAAAGTAAGGTAATATATGACAATCTATTATTTTACATACTTTACTAACTCGTGCAAACGGCTTTTCCTTGCGGTGAGAGCTGTTAAGCTAAATTTCGATGAACGTTTTTTCTCGCAGTGGTTACGAATCTGTAGGTTCTACTGAAGGTAAGAAATTTGGTGGCGTGCTAGGGAACATAGCCTCGTAGGTGCTGTAATCCCTTATCTGGAAATAATAGACATGATGGGAATTTGGTTGTAACCTAGGTAGAGTTTATTTATATTTTACGCTCAAAATCGAGTAATGCCACCCAGGATTTTAAAATATTAAATGTATGAAAAAAATATCATTATTTATAACTTTCAAAATGTAATTTCCGTGTTTACTATTATCCTAGTGATGGGCAATATGTTGATTTGAGTTTGTAAAGATATTCCTTCATCTATATCTATGTTGGTACATATCGCGCCATCTGTTGGTAAATGTTTGCACTATGCCTTCTTCCTTTAATTTTTGTTGGAGGTGGAAACTAGGTTTCTTCGAATCAATCTAAGCATATTTCCTTTATCCTTCAGATTTTCTTTACCCTGCATATCGATTCTACATTTGTGGAATAGAGGTAGTTTCCTCCAGCTTTCATTTCCCCCTTGATCAGGTGTGGACTGGGTTGGGTGTTCGTAAAAATTCGTTTCGTTGCGTTGCATTCTCTCTGAGTGACTTCACACTCAATGGAATTTTATCACTATTATCCATTCAAATTCTGGTCAATGTAAGTTTGATTATGTCATTCCACCAACTTCATTCTACCGGAGGGTAAAGATGCCCAACCGACGGCTTTATTCTCTGAGAAACGATGATTGCAAGTCGTATTTTTATTCCCATTTCCCATTAAGATTTTTTTCCTTTGTCTTTTAAACTTTACTCTATCCTTCTAGGAGCGATTATAGTTCTACTTTCAAGAGTCTGCGTTGGAGCAAAATTTTACTTGTAACATTTAAAAGTCCTACGCTAACACTTCTTTAAAGATTCACTCCTCCCTAAGACTTGTTAAATTCGTAACATTTCTTTGGTTCACATCTTCGCCGATCTGACACTAGGATTATTGAAAATAATAACCAACGCCCAAACATTTGTCTTAACGTTTCCGTTGAATAGATGAAACGAGTGCTCCGCAGTGGCGGATTAAGCGTCCGCGTAGGGCCCCGGAATACCGAAGGGGCCCCGAGGTCTTAAAATGTCTTTTCATTGGGGTTCGAGAAAAGTTGTGACAGCGTCTTTACAATGTGCGTCTTCAAGTACACTGAAAAGAGTACCAGCAAGATGCTGTACTAGCTATAAAACTTGGTTTCACCCATATAAAAGAGGCTTTAACTGAAATTTGTAATTCAGAAGAAAAAAAGTTACCATAGTGGAGACGACCTCCTTTCTGAAGAAAATGGACAATTATGAAACCGCCCTAAAGACAGATATTTGGAATACTATGTTACAAAAAATAAATGCTACTAGTAAATTACTGCACAATCAGTGGATTATGAGCTTTTGAAAGGATATATAATTCTGAAGTTATTAGAAAATTATATCAATAATTTCAGAGATGTCGAAAAGGAGGCAACTGATTGATCTTGGCTGTCATTTAATGTGGAAGATGAAAAAACTCGCAGACAAAATATGAGAAAAAATGTTTTTTAATGAAAACAAAGAAGTCGGTCATGAATTTCAAACAGAAAATTTCATAGTCAATTCATTTTATGTCATATGTGATAACACAAAGGCAGAATTATCTCAAATAACTCAGACGTGAAAGTTGGTGTGGAGCCTTTTCAAATACTTTTTTGATTGGGTTCATCAATAGAAGTAAGAAAAGAACCCGATAAAAAAGTTGAAGGTTATTTAGAAAAATGCCATGGGGGTATATGTACTTTTGAAGACGAATTTGACCATTTTTTAATATTTATAATATAAAATTATTACACCATAAAAACTACACCAAACATCTATCGAGCCGCCAAAAAAAAAAATGTCTTGCACATTTCCAAATGTTGATATTTTTTTGAAACAATTCCCTTATCCAATGCGTTAGGAGAAAGTTCGTTTTTTGTTTTAAAGCGTGTAAAAAAAATTTTAAGTAGTCCTAAGGGAGACGAAAGGTTAATTAATATGGCCATTCTGTATATAGAGCAAGAAATCGTAAACCAGCACGGTTTACGATTTCTTGCTCTATATACAGAATGACACTTCCAGACTTCCAGAATAATTGACGAATTTACAAAAAATAAAGCACAACGGAAATTCACGTAAAAAATTGGGTTTTTTTTTTCTAATAAATTTATATTTTGTGTTTTGGTATGAAATTTTTTTTTGATTATATTCCTTTTTGCAAAAACTTAATGAATTTTCTTGAAACTTTTTCTTCTAAATTGAGTTTGAGGGCCCCTAAAATTTTACCGCTTGGGGGCCCCCACTTGTCTTGATCCGCCACTGGTGCTCCGGAATCACAATTGTCAGCTACTGTCATATTTCATATCTAACATCGAATCGATACGCTTTTATAGCCAGTTGAAGAAATTACTTTTTAAGATATTCCTAGGAATACTATAGTTGCATTATGATTAAGTTAACTGTTCCACTCTATGACAGTTTATTTGTTGATGTACGGTAATTTTATACTGCATTGAGGACGGCCTATAATATGGATTCCGAATCAGAACGAATATCCATGCCATGACTCGGACCCCGAGCCTGTTGAACCGAGGACCAGAGCGCTTTGTGTAAAATAACAAAAATTCTCTGTGTAAAGAACTTGCCCATAAATTAATTAATTAGGGGAATGTCGGTTGTAGTATCGGACAATTAAGCTTCTCCTATATTATAAAATAATGTAACAGTGCAATTGGACGCGTTTACATTCAAAACAAAACTTTATTTTTCCATAAAAACTCCTCTTAAAGCACATTTTTCTTAAGTTAAAATATCCATAATTTTTTTTACATTTTTGACAGTCATTACATTTTTATCAATTTTACTTGTGGAGTGTTGCATCGGACATGAAAAAAATGAGCAAGAAAATTACCTTTGGTTTCACACACAACTTTGAGGCAGAGTTATTTTCGAGATATTTATAGAAGTACACATAAAGGATCTTAAAAATTAGTTACTATGTGATAAGAAGGTGGTATAAATGACAGAAAATTAAACAGTCTTTGAAAATTTAACAATTTTCGTCTTAAAGACAAATGCATTCTGTTTACTTTTTTTTTTTTGGTAAAACAAATATCACATTTATAAAACAGATTGTATCCTTCAAGATCGGCGCAATTTAAGTGAGCATAACCTTCCCAATACCCACTCTGAATCAGTCTTCAAAGGTTTCAACACAGATGATGCAGTGAGTTTCTTGGCCATCTCTCTTCTTTTTGAGTTATGAGTTTCATTTTTGCTTTCATTTTCAACAAGTCTTTTATGGTGTTCCAGTTCTTTTTTCATCTGTTTCAGTCTTAGGTAGCTGTAAATAAGTTTTAATCACTTGACTTTGAACTGATTAATTTACTACTTTTTTTAGACGATTTCCCCCCATCAGTTTCCTCTTAACTGCACAGATTCTTTCTTTTTCTTCTTTCTCTCGTTTAAGATGGCTTTGTATTGAGTCAATGTGTATATTTCATATTTTGCCCTTAAACTGATATCTTCTTTAATACATTCTGAGATGCAGTTGCTTTGGAACCATCCTCAATAAAAGAGGAAGTTATCCTGTCATCTTCCAAGACTGTTAGCACCTTTTTCATCTGCTCGTTTGCAACTGGTTTTGAAGGACCGGGGGAAGTTTAAAATCTTGGTGGATGTGGCAGCACCATTGTCTTCTATAGTGATGATGGAGTTACTACTATTTTGTAATTGAGCGGCCTTAGAAAGCGAATTGGTGTAATCCAAATCATCGAAAACGTTGTGATTCAATGGACAAATACCTTAAATTAGAAACTTGACCATGAGAATATAATTCGTATCAACCTTAAATTGTGTATGATCCAGCCCTTAACACCTGTGTCCTATACAAACCGTTCCATTTCTGTCCGATGAGAATCGATTATCATGGAACAATACATCGGTTACCACATACGAATTAGTAAGCTTAACGAGATTTACGGCCTATAACGTAAAGGACCATAAATGTTGTTTTCAACAATAGTGTTTTATTGTAAGTCAAAGCTATTTTACACTAAATTATATTTACTTTTGAGTGAGTTTTAGGAAAATACACCCAGAGTATTGAGCGCTTTGACACGAAGGAAAAATTAGCTTTAATTACATTGTTTCCTTCTTCCTGAGATGCGAACACGAACTGCGAGTCTAATCCTTTTGTGATCGCGAATTGATTGATAAAGTTCAAAATGATTTAAATAAAGCAAGTAATTTTTGAAACCTTTAAAGGGGCTAAATAAAAATACTAAGTAATTAATTTACGGGCAACTGCTTTTTCGAGAGAATTCTGGTTATTCAACTGAAAGGGCTCTTTGGTCCTCGGTTCCACAGGCTCGTTGTTCGAATCCAGGTCATGACATGGATGTTTGTTCTGATTCGGAATCCACATTATTAAGCCGTCCCCAATTCAGTATAAAATTACCGTACATCAACAAATCAACTGTCATAGAGTGCAACAGTTAGCTTAGTCAATAATGCAACTATAAGATTGCTAGTGTAGGATTGGTTTCAGCCAAAACCTCTCGCCCAATAGGAGTTCGCTCCTAAAGCGCCCTCTATGTAGCAGTTACTTCCTCATAGATAGCTGGTAAGATGTCGTGCTGATAAAATGTGTTAAGATGTTTCTAGCTAAGATGTAACTCAGATGTTATTTAATGTTTTCCTTAACTTTAAATGTTTGTCCCAACCGTGTAACTATCCTCAATATACTAATAAACGTTAATGATTAACTAATATAGAGTTCTGCTTGAACATTTCTACACTAGGAATATTTCAAAAAGCAATTTCTTGAACTGGCTATAAAACCGTATAAATTCGTTTTCAGGTAATAAGAAAACGGTTGGTCACTCCATACTTGATGCTAGTAAAGTTGGTGATGTGGGCTTTCTATTTTCATCTTTCACGCAAAACGCATCGTTTGCAATGTCGAATGAAAGGAGGTTAGATTTTTCCATCATTTATAAATCAATAGATCTGTATTTGATAAATGTGGTACTAAATACAATTCTTTAGTTTATGTGTTTTTGTACTTTTATGAGTTTTTAAATTTTGAAGATGTTTATAGAAACGTTCCTAAAAAGGGACGCTAGGCACAGGAGAGTACGTATATTTCCGTGAGCAAACATGACGAAGATCCTGTCGTTTACTGTCAGGGTTAAATATGTTGTTGTAAACAACCATAAGAATGCTTTTGTAAAACTTAACTTTTCTTTTTAAAGAAATTTATAAAAATAAATTACTGTAAAATTCCGTCAATGTCCGAAATTTTAGAATTTCGTTTGTTCCTTAGCATTATTTTAACCAGTGGGTATGCTATTTTGCCTCATAGACGTCTTTACTGGTCTGCCGAAATTGGTGTCAACATTAATGCAACAAGTTCTGTACTGTGCAGAACTCGATTTGAACTAATCATGCAGAACTTCCATATGCTTGCAACCCCAGGAGCAGCAACTATCGATGGATGAAAGCATATTGCCGTACTATATCCGTCACAGCTGCAAACATGGGGCAGGAACTGAAAATATTGTTTAAATATTAAGTATGGGAGGTTCGACTGTCGTGGCTTTCATTTCATAACTACCTGAACATTCCAACATTAACTTATACTGTGACAATTTATTCACTTCAGCACGAATTAATTATTTGTCCAATAAAGGATTTAATGTTATTGGAACAGTGCGTCTCGATCGCACTGAAAAATGCCCAATACGCGAAGTTCCATCTTTAAAAAACATACCAGAGGCACCTTTAAGTATAAGTACGATTAACAGCAAGACAACGTAATAGCAGTTAGGTGGCACGACAACAATGTTGTAACCATAGCTTCAAATGTGCTTTGTATTTACCTCTTGGCAAAAGCTAAACGGTGGTCAAACACAGAGGAAAAGAAATTGATCGACCGAATTAATAAATTAAATGTAACAGGCAGAATGGATCAGAACATTGCAAATTACTATTGTTCTATCCGGAGTAAGAAATGGTGGTGGACCATATTTGGATAAGAGGCTGCTATGCAAAGTGCGTGGCGGTTAAATCTTCTTTGTGCATCCTCAAACACAAACCCTTGCACTTTCTCCAATTCCGAAAATAGATATATTTGGCCTATTTCAAGAAAAATATTACAGTAAGGAAGTAACAACCGAGAAGACCTTTAGAGAGACCAAGATCCTTAAAATCCAGAATGTCAAATGTCATTAGATATGAAGGGGAAAAGCATTATGTAGTTGTCCATAAAACTCAGGGGAGATGCGCCAATTACAGAAAAAAAGTCCATCGGAAATGAAGCAAGTGCATGGTTGATGTGCATGACAAATGCTTTGTAGAATTTCATATCAAACAAAACAAAAAATCTGCCATATTTACAGGCATGTTTAATGTTTTTAAATGCTTTATTAGACATGCTTTTGTTGTGTCCCTTTTTTAACAATTTAATTAAAAAGGAAGAAGGTTCGATGAAGGGAAACAACTAGACCTTAAAAATCGTATTAGCGGTAGTATCGCTAATAAATTGCGTTTGTTTGAAAAATCACTTAACCCTGATCACATCAGGTAGGTCAGAAACATCGATATCATTACACATTATTATTTAGTACTCATTAATAAGAGAACAGATCAAATGTTAAAGGGTGACTAAAATTCACCCGACTATTTATTAAATAAAAAAAAATAAAAAATTATAAGTTAATCCATGTTCACATACACTACATAATTATTAGTCCGACACAACACTTGCAAACATAACTATTATAATAGAATAATCAAGAAAAAAACCGAGCTCGTATAGAATCAGGCATGCCCTGACTATAATTAATATTCAATGATTTATTTAAATCCAATTGGAGACTCAAATTGACAAATATTGAAACGACATTGATTTAGTTTCAATTTGAGACCCGAATTGTTGGGTACCGAAACTTTTATTTAGGCATAGTCCTATGGACAGAAAGAAAAGCCATGAAGACGGATGACCAACGAAAAATCCTTAATCAGGATTAGTTCATATCAGAGATATAGAACTATATTTAAAATAGAGAAGGAAAGAAAGGGCGAAGGTAATTATACTTCACCAAGCATTGTTGAAGACCATCGGAAAAAACATTCGACGGGGGCCCCCACGCCGAATCTAAAAGAAACGACACTCAAGAAAAAGCACCGAACACGCTGGAGACAGGAACAAGAAGAAAGATTCCAGTTCTAGTTTGGTATTTGAGCGATTTTTCTGCACGCTCATTGGTCACCGAACAAAGCGGAAATTGAGATATCCGAAGCTACGTGAATATTCGAGAAGGTTGGAAAGGCGGGATTTTCAACGTTGCCACTTGGGCGTTTGGCGATAGAAAAATAATGTAAGTGAATTGGGGCTTGGAAAAAGCGCCGTGTTATTTGGGCACAACACTTTAACCACAAAAAATCATTTTTATAAAAATAAACATCGTCATTAAAAATTATTTCATGCGGACAACTATGTACCCTCTGGTGCCTAGCGTCACCTCTTAGGGACGTTTGAGTTTTTGTCAACAAAAATCTCAATATTTAGTTCGGATTTTTTAAATATTTTTCCTGTTGATCTCACACGATATTTACTTACAGTAAACAAAATTTCTTCGGGAAAAAAATGTCAGGTATTAATGGGTTAACCTTCTGTAGAATGAACTTGGTGGAACGACATAATCAAAGATGAATTAATTGCCCAGAATTTAAAGATAATAGTGATACAATTCGACTGAGTTCGAAGTCACACCGAGAATGCAACGAAGCGAATTTTACGAACATTCAGCTCTCACCCGATCAAGTGAGAAATTATCCCTATCCCACAAATAAGGAATCTTTCTGCAGGATAAAGTATATCTGAAGAAAGAAAATATCGTTAGAATGATTCGAAAAAATCTAGGTTCCCCTCCAAAACAAATCAAAGCAACAAGGCATAGTGCAAACATTGGCTGACAGATTAATTGTTTTTAACTATAGACCCTTTTGTTTTTATTTTTTTTGTGACTTAATGTTTCATGTTATTATTTCCAATGTGACCCTTACCTACCGATTAAAACAATTTTTAGGGGTTGTCACCATTGAGGCTTTTGAGTCCTGGTTCGTTCCAGGCAGTAATTGGTGATTACCATTTTGTGTGATGATGTACCAAGCTACAGTTTATGGGAACGTGACCAGAGACTGAACTGAACTGAGGAATATTTTACCCAATCACGTGAATTTTCTTGCTTCCTCAGATGAACCTCTCCAAGAAACAATCTTTTTACATTGGGTCTGGTTTTTCGACACACTTAAATTTTTTGACAGGTTCTTTTTATGGAAATTAATGTTAGGCTTTATACATACATAATATTCATATACACGTGAGGCAGGTAATTGTGAAACACAGCGGGAGCTGATTTATTATTCCGATGCACGTGCAAACTGCTCATAGGATTGTGTCTCAATTTACTGCTTTGCGCACTTGCAAGATGCTTCTAATACTTAAGTGCAACTGTATTATTGTATGATAGATTCTTTACTTTTTTACGTGCAAAGTGAACTAGTGTTCTTATTGAGAGTTACGCATTTGTCTATATTTCTTGTGAACTGTCTAAAATATTTCATGTAAAATTAATTATGTAATTATTAAATAAAAGCATTAAACACTACATAATCTTTAATATTTTAACTCCTAAATCATAATCAATTTCATACACGCGATGTTAGAAATGTTGTTAAAAAGCTGTACTAAATGTAAGGGTTAATCTGTAACCTTCTTAAGAAAAAAAAGCAATTCATTAAAATGCATTGGAAGTTCATAATAGGCTCAATTTTTTTAAAAGCGTTTTTTGTAACAAAGCAATTGGCTATACGAGACATAATTGAGTTGATTTGTGAGATTAAATTGCTATACAAATTGAAAACATTAAAATTTCTACCAATGCTAATCAGAAGAGCTACAATTTTGGTTCTACCCTTTACAAGTTCCGTCAGTTTCCTTACTTCCAAGTTCAGTCAAACTCCTTAGTTTAAATAATAAAAACACAAAGCTCATTGATTTCAATGTCCATTAACTGTCCTACAAGTGGAGCAGAAACTTCATTGTTCTCAGAGACAGTTTGAACAACATGCTTGCTTAGCCTATAATACAAATAAAACATGAAAAGTTAATGACGTATTCCAAAACATTTCACTAGACTGGAAGTAACATTTTTGCTCACCGATCGGACATAAACTAAATTGCCTTCACTGTATTTGTTAAACTACAAAATATAAATGTGACACAGTTTTAAAGCCACTGATTTTAAATGTCACACAAAATAAAATAAATAAATGTGTTAAAGTTCAATTTCAACCGCCCAAAAGTTACGGTCACGCCGCATTTCCAATACATCTAAAAAAACAGGCTGAGCAAGCTTTTCGGATTCGAAAAGACGTTATCGGAGTTAGTTGAATTACGCCCCAAGCCGAGAGATTCGGTTCCGCAGTAATTTTTTCTTAAACGTATCAATATGGAGCTTACTTAGGCCCGGTGCACACATCCGATTTTTCAACGTGTGGCGCCGCTGCGGCACCGAAGCCCAACAATGCACACCTAATGAAATGACGCAGGTACTCATTTCGCGCCATTTAAGATAAATATTGAATTGCAGGCCATTATCGACCATGTATCGAAGAAAACGTGTTTATTTCGCTTACTTGTAAAGAAGTAAATTTTGAAATAAATTTGACGGAACTAGATACAACCATTTGTTACTTATATTCCATTTATTTATAAAAACAAGGTACTCCAGACCGAAGAATCGTGTTCACCGAGATACGGTGCCGTGCGGAATAACGGTACAAATTGAGATCAAGTTGGAAGTCCTGTTTGCACTACTCAATACGAACTAATAAGTCGCAGACAGAGTAGCCGTGCATTTAATCAAAATATATATGTCATCCCTTATACAGCTCTCACCGTTTGGGAGAACTGTGTTATTCAACATTTAAGCTTTTCGTTATTCGACTTGTAAAGGAATTCAACTCTCTTAATATAGAATATTTATGTTTCAAAATACTGGTGGTTTGTCTTGAATTTGAGTCATTTTCAGTTTAAGCAACCAACAACCGAAAACACACATATCAAGGTAAATAATTGCAATCAGAAGTCCACAAAAATTATCCGCTATAGAGATATTTAACATCGATTTTATAAAAGTTCAAGAAAAACATCGCGTGTTTAAGCATAGGAACACCTTCAGATGGCGCTGCTCCCTGTCCCGTAAGAGAAGAGAATCGCACATCAGTGTATGAAAGCTATACAAAATTAATAATGCAAAGGTTTTGGCACAGGCATATGATGGGTCAAAAAATAATACAAAGATTTGGCAAATGAAACCGCACCAAAAAAAAAAAAAAACAGCTGCTGAGATTAGGAAAAAGCACGTCTGTCTAATTTGAACTAATGGGGTCGCACTGGCCCAGGCACTTTAAGTATAATGCTTGAGTAAATATTATTAAGAGAATCTTCACCCATCATAGGAAGAAGAATGATGCCCATTGGATTTATTGTCACATGGAATGTTTAAAACAAAACCTATGCTGATGAACAGGCTTGTGAGTGACACATACTCAATGGCCCAAAAGGGAAAGTGTTGTCGTGTAATTACGATTCCTATCAAAAAAGGTTATGTAGTGCTTCAAGGGAAGGCTGATTTAATAATAAACTAACTTGAATTTTAAAAAAACGTCTCTTCTTCATATCTATTTCATTTTTTTAATTTTTTATTATTACACTTAAACAGAAAGAAAATTGAAATTTAAAATTCTTATTTAAATCACTGATTTTTTATATAAAAAATTACTTAATTTTAAATTTGCATTCCCTGTAACAATAAAAAAAAATGGACTGTTTTAATAGAATCAGATGTATTCAATTTGTGGACTTTCATATTATGTAATCTCAAAAACTAGATTATATCTAATTATACATCAAAAATTAACTACTGATCGCAGAACGAACAATCTCACTGCCTCCACTAAAATACTAAGATTACACTTCACAAATATAACTAAACGCAATAGCGTAAAACATTTCAAAATCAAAGCTGAAACAAATTATTTTGCATCTCTCCGACGCATCAAAAAACACATTTCAAAATTGAAGGAGATTGGATGTGAAACTGAAAGTAAATACAATCTTTCAAAAGAGTACTCCAAAAGACAAATTAAGTTTTCCTCATTAAATTATTCCGCTTTCAATACAAAGTCCGTTGAAAAACAACAGCTCATCACCTCACATTCCCACAAGCACAAACAAAACAACTAGCGTCTCAAGCCTGCTCCTCGATCCCTATGGGAAACCAAATCCGGCGTAATGCGCATGCCCACGGACTCTACTTCTCCAGTTCTTCAATGTTTCATTAAGGGGTGACGTAAATAGTGCAGAAGCTTGGGATACGATTAGTGGATAGAGAACGATCAACAATGGTAAAACTGAAAATTTTAGCGAATCCAGCGATGCACCGGGCATGACTTTTCGACAATGAGAACGATCATACGTTTTATAATTGACTATTTTCTACAAAATAATAGTTATTTTTGTGGTAATGATTTTATGTGCAAAGTAACAGCTTTATTAACATATAAACAATACAATA
This sequence comes from Metellina segmentata, assembly GCA_947359465.1. Taxonomy (NCBI): domain Eukaryota; kingdom Metazoa; phylum Arthropoda; class Arachnida; order Araneae; family Tetragnathidae; genus Metellina; species Metellina segmentata. The sequence continues at coordinate 18,509,469 of OX375883.1, read as the reverse complement.
GCACTCATGATCGTTGTCATGTTTTATTCTCTATTTGATTCTTTTGGTAACAAGCATTTCCGGTTATTTTCTTGGAACTTCTAAAAAAAAAAAAGGCTGATGTGTATTTATATTTGTAAAATTTTCTGAACGCTCTCGGGAAAATTTCGAGAATTAAAAAAAAATTGTTTTTGAATCTTGCATCTTTTGTTAAAACTAGTGTTTATTTTAGTGTTTTTTTTTTTTAAATAAAATTTGTATCGGTGATTAATATAAAATACCAATGACTTGTGTTTTAGTATAATTAATGAACACCATGCAATTCAGAAACACATGGTTTTAGTATGAAATCGAGATTAAAAAAACCTGAAAATGTGAAATACTGCAAGTTTTAATGACATTTTTTTAAACTTTGGGTAAAGTAATACGATTATGCATTTTAAAAGCAGGGTGTAAAAACATTGAAAAAAAAATCATGCAATCTGATTTTTTTTATTTAAATTTCTGTAAGGCCTATACACTATTTTTATAATTATATATAAATTTGGTAAATAAAAAATTGAGTTCTTGACATGACTTGTAAACCAATATTTATTTTAAGTAAACAATCAGAATTTGTGTGTGACACACACATATATATATATATATATATATATATATGGTAAATCAATATTTATTTATTTAACTAAAAAAAATCATAGTTTGTTAGATGGTAATACATTTAAAAAATGAGTTTTCAAAATAAAACCAAAGTAAAACATTTGTTTACCTTTAAAACACAAGTTGACATCCTACATAGCTTTTCTTGAGTAAATTACATCATGTTAACACATTTATCAGGAAGTGTTAGTGACAGACCTAAATTATAGTCTGATTATATAAATCTTTGTTATGAGTCACTATTCTTAAAGTGATTGGTTCAGGGTGCATTTTGCAAAATGTTCATAGTGTTTAAACTTTCATCCTTTCAAATTAGAAAGTTCAGTTGTATTTGATAAATTATTAATCATATTAACTGTGTTATATATATATATATATATATATATATATATATATATATTGTATTTATGTCTCAAAAAAGTAGTTGAAAAATCACTATAGCTAAGTCATTGGCCACATTCAATTAAAGGGGTAACAAGTAGTTTAGGTCGACTAGGGGTTTTCTTCGGCTGTCTTGCCATTTAAAAGTAGGACTACTGGTCATGCTTCCCGCACTTGAATTAATGCTTTATTGTTTGTAACATATGAAATTATGTATGAACATTGTCAAAACTTTCAAATAGATGTCTACTTGTTTTACTTTACTGTTCAGCAGTATCCCTAACTCAACACATTACTTAGTCTATAGACACCTCAGATTATTTGTAAGTGTCCAATGCCAAACATATTTTCAGAAGCTGGTAATTACAGCGTGTAGCCATTAGTGCTGAAATCACCATGATTGCAGAAAGTTTAAAGCATTTGACAAGTTCTGTGATTTTCCTTGGGTGTATTTACTTAGTTTCAAAATTGCAAGATTGGTTGTGATTTAAATCAATTAAAAAAAAATCATGATTTTAATCACTGTATTTAAATTTTCACACCCTGCTTAGAAGTATTAGGTTTATTGGCAGATGCCTGTTTCATGAAATCCTTGTCATGGTCACTCAAGCCCCTTCCATAGCCATTGGTATTGCCAAATTTCAAATACATTTAAAACAATTAAATATTGCACATCTATCCAATTTAAAAAATAAACGTAAAACTAATATCATAAAACTTTAACTGTATAATACCGTTGTAACTTCTGCATAGAAAAAATGACTAATAATTGTGTTTTAATGGATTTAGAGATTTTAGTTGAAATTTCTTTCACCCGTATAGGCAGTGACTATGGTCACATTTCAGATTGATATAAAAGTTTGACTTATAAATTTAAAATTCAATAAATAGAAGGCCATTATTAAACAGCATTTTTTTTTGCGTGTACAAATTTGATTAAAAAACAGTTTAATAACATTAGCATTTGTCATAAACATTAAGTAACTTCCTATTTATTTCTTCTTATTACAAGTTAGACAATGATTTCAGTTTGATTGGCTGTTATTTGGAAAACCAACAAATGAAGGACATGTGTGTATTATAAAGGAGAGCAACACAAATAATTAAAATATGAATTTATTAATTTCATTTTATTATGCAAATGTAACAATATCTGGTTTACAATAAAGTTATTTCCGAGTATGCCCTCAAATATTCCAAGTCTTGGAAAAAGTCTAAATTATTTGGCTTATCACAAAATTTCTTTACTATTCACATTAAATAAAATATCAAAGGTAAAATTACTAAAACCTAATTTTCTTTAATTTAACTTTTTAAGTAGCTATGCAAAATTTAATTAGAATTCTGATTAAAAAAAGTGCATTTTAATTATTATAATAAAAAAACTAAGAAATATTTGTAGAAATAATCTTTATTAACACAGAATTTTACATGTAGATATTAGAAAAAATTTTAAATGCTAGTTGATCACACATAATTTAAGTAAAAAAATAGGTCTAGTTCTAGCACTAGCCCAACCACGGAGTGGCCACCATGGCGTTGCCTGTAACAGTTGTTTTCATGGGGTCAGGTGTGAGCACTACTCGCTAATGCTTGTCAAACCCGGTGATTGCTACGCATTCCCATTTGATTTGCGAAGGTAATGCCATGATGGCCTCAATGTGGCTAGAAATAAATATATATATATATGCCAATAAATTAATTAAAAAATATTTTAGAATAAAATTGGGTTGGACACCTTAAATTTTCCAAAACATTATGACACAGGCATGTTGTCTCATTTCCTTCCACCACGGCTCCATCTGAGTGAGAAAAAACATAATTTAAAAAATGAAGCCCACCCGACATGACACAGGCATTTCGCCTCATTCCTTCCACCTCGGCCCCATCTGTGCGAGAGAAAAAATATTAATTTAAAAAATGAGGCCCACCTGACATGACACTAGCATGTAGCCTTATTCCTTCCACCGTACCAGTTTTGACGGTGGTTTTGTTTAGAGCAGTGCAATTACGGGCAGCAAATGACGTCCAGAATTGGAAAGGTGTAGGTGATGTCATCCTTGTGCAGTGGCTTGAGGGGGACAAGTCTGTTATGCCTCTCATAGACGTTTCTGACATCTTGAGGGGTTGATTCCGTTGGGGTTGGTATAACTTTCCAGACGAGTCCTCACAACAGGAGCAGTTCTTTTTATCCTCTTGGGTTTCGGGTGTGTGATGTGCGTAGGCACGCCTGTTCTCATGGGGACGAAGTCTAGATCTTACAATGGAGGGTAATCAAGAATGCTTTGTTGGCTGTCTCGTACGCCGTCATCACACAGCACTTCGAATTTATTGGAGATAGGTGTCACAGAGGAGATGGAGTTGTCGCTGGGTCAAGTCGGAGCAGTTCTTTTGTCTAGTTTGTTGCTTATAGATTTCATTAGCACGGAGGATGAGAGCTGTGGTGGTGTCGGCATGGCTTTGGTTTGCTATCGATGAGGCGTGTGGAACACCTTGTGGCAGTGAGTTGAGGTTACCCTCCTCGTCCAATATTCGTCTCGGGAGGCAAAATGTTTTTATATGCCTATTGAATTCGGTCCTGCAGGCGTGTATGGTTCTGCACAAGGGACAGACATGCGAGTTATTCGCTTTGTTGGCAATAACGGTAGGGGATGTTGCTTTTGGTTTCTCATTCACTGCAGGTGCAGTGAATTGCATAATCAGGGGAAGCCGGCTTGGACTGTTAAGTGGTTCGTGGGATAGTTACCTTTGTGCATTCATAAGTGAGGTGAGCCAGTTTTGGTGTATTTGAAGCTTTTTCCTGTTGGAGTATGGCTTCTCACACTATTTGCATTTATAGCCAGGTTAGAGGTGGTTTTCAGTTGTGGAAACAAGAGTCCAGGGTGGATTCAGTGGGTGAGGTATATGCTGGTGGTGGTATGTTCAACTTATGTGCCCTGGAAGGAGGGCCTTCAAAGGCGGTGAGCTCTTTGGATGCGAATGAGGTCTGTGCAGGGGAGGTAGTATTGAAGGTTGTGGAGTCTTGTGTTAGGCAGGGGTGCAGAATAGTTCTGAACATGCAAACAAGGTTCGGGGGGGAAATTTTTGCCCACGTTTATAAAAAATTTTTTAATTTGGAGTAAATATTTCTATTGGAATAAATATTAGTTTTTTTTCCTTTAATTTGTAAGTAATAGTCTTAAAGAGAGTTCTTAATCATCAACATTGTACTCTATAGTTGCTTGAACTGGAAAGAAAATACAGGGATGTTTTGGGGGAAATTTCGGACAAAACAAATTGTGTTCTGGGCAAATATTGGACCCTGAAACATTTTTACACCCCTGCTGTTATGTTGTTTTCAATGAGCAGTTTGTTGACACATGACGTTTGCAGATGCACTGAAAGTTGTAGTTTCATCTAGGTTGCATAGATGCAATATTCACATAGGAGTGTGGATGTGTTGTTTAGAAATGAAGCATGAGAGAGAAAGTGCCGATAAAATAGGTCCATCTTTGTTGTTTTGAAAAGGCATTGACCGCAGCAGTGGTCAGGGTGGATGTATTCGGGTGGAATTTGGTGTGGATGTGTCTTTCCCTGGGGCTTGATTCATGGGTATTGGGGTCCTGTTAATGGATGGTTTGCTCTTGATGGCGAGGATTATCGTCAGGTTTGCTTGTGGGAGCAGCTTCCTTCTTGCATGATTCCCACACCTTTATCAAAAATAAAAAAATCAAAGACTTCAAAATAAAATAAACATTTTCTCAAGGACTTAAATTTTTTTATAACAACCTAAAACAAAGCACACGTCAAAGTTGTCAATTAAAAATAAAAATGGGAAAAGTATTAAAAAAAAGACAATTATTTTTTTACTACTGTGTGATAGTCAAAAAAACAAAGGTTATCATCAATATTGGTTATAATTTAGATTTTTTTGTTGTTGTTGCAAAGTGGGTTTCTCTTCTTAATGCTATCAGGGGTGCGATTCGTAAATTAGTCTCCATAAAAACTTAATTAATTTCAGGCATTACGCCAGAAAAGATGTGACTGTTTATGGAATTCAAAACAAATATTAAGTTGAAGTGGTGTTGCACAAAAACGGGTTTAAAATACACATCGGATGAGCTCTTGACAAAATGTTACAGCAAAACATTAAATTCTCCGTAAACAAACAGCGCGCGATCACTGCGGTTCGCGAATAATCTCGTGAAACGCGAGGTTGGCATCAGGGATTGGCGTAGTTGCTAAATCCTTGGCGACGCGAGTGCCCGGGAGTTAGTCAATGTGGAATATCGCGGCCCGGTGCACACATCCGATTTTTCAACGAGTGGCGCCGCTGCGTCACCGAAGCCCAACTATGCACACATAATGAAATGACGCAGGTACTCATTTCGCGCCATTTAAGATAAATATTCAACTGTAGGCCATGTATCGAAGAAAACGTGTTTATTTCGCTTACTTGTAAAAAAGTAAATTTTGAAAAAAATTAGACGGAACTAGATACAACCATTTGTTACTTATATTCCATTTATTTATAAAAACAAGGTACTTCAGACAGAAGAATCGTGTTCACCGAGATACGGTGCCGTGCGGAATAGCGGTACAAATTGAGATCAAGTTGGAAGTCATGTTAGCTCTACTCAATAAGAACTAATAAGTCGCAGACAGAGGAGTCGCGCATTTAATCAAGATGTATACATTAGCCCTTATACAGCTCCCACCGTTTGGGAGAACCGTGTTTTTCAACATAAACTCTTTTATTCTACTTGTTAAGGAATTCAACTCTCTTAATATAGAATATTTATGTTTTAAAATACTGGTGGTTTGTCGGGAATTTGTGTATTTTTCAGTTTAACCAACAAATAACCGAAAACGCACATATCAAGGTAAATAATTGCAATCAGAAGTCTACAAAAATTATCCGCTATAGAGATATTTAACATCGATTTTATAAAAGTTCAAGAAAACCATCGCGTGTTTAAGCATAGGAACACCTTCAGATGGCGCTGCTACCTGTCCCGTAAGAGAAGAGAATCGCACATCAGTGTATGAAAGCTATACAAAATTAATAATGCAAAGGTTTTGGCACAGGCATATGATGGGTCAAAAAATAATACAAAGTTTTTGCAAATGAAACCGCACCAAAAAAAAAACAGCTGCTGAGATTAGGAAAAAGCACGTCTTTCTAATTTGAACTAATGGGGTCGCACTGGCCCAGGCACTTTAGGTATAATGCTTGAGTAAATATTATTAAGAGAATCTTCACCCATCATAGGAAGAAGAATGATGCCCATTGGATTTATTGTCCCATGGAATGTTTAAAACAAAATCTATGCTGATGAACAGGCTTGTGAGTGACTCATACTCAATGGCCCAAAAGGGAAAGTGTTGTCGTGTAATTACGATTCCTATCAAAAAAGGTTATGTAGTGCTTCAAGGGAAGGCTGATTTAATAATAAACTAACTTGAATTTAAAAAAAACGTCTCTTCTTCATATCTATTTCATTTTTTTAATTTTTTATTATTACACTTAAACAGAAAGAAAATTGAAATTTAAAATTCTTATTTAAATCACTGATTTTTTATATAAAAAATTACTTAATTTCAAATTTGCATTCCCTGTAACAATCTAAAAAAATGGACTGTTTTAATAGAATCAGATGTATTCAATTTGTGGACTTTCATATTATGTAATCTCAAAAACTAGATTATATCTAATTATACATCAAAAATTAACTACTGATCGCAGAACGAACAATCTCACTGCCTCCACTAAAATACTAAGATTACACTTCACAAATATAACTAAACGCAATAGCGTAAAACAATTCAAAATCAAAGATGAAACAAATTTTTTTGCGTCTCTCCGACGCATCAAAAAACACATTTTAAAATTGAAGGAGATTGGATGTGAAACTGAAAGTAAATACAATCTTTCAAAAGAAAACTCCAAAAGACAAATTAAGTTTTCCTCATTAAATTATTCCGCTTTCAATACAAAGTCCGTTGAAAAACAACAGCTCATCACCTCACATTCTCACACAAAACAGAATGCATTCAACATCAGAACAGGGATTTTTCAAACCAGTTCAAAATCTTCTATACTGCCGACAGAATTTAAGTATACGCTATCTAACTTTTTTAACTTTAACACTAGGTTTATTCCTCAATCTAGCCGCTAGAACTAATCAGCTCTCCGCGGAAGAAAGAGCATTTTTTAATTCTAAATATAAAGTTTATAACAATATAGTTTTTGAAATGTATTTAAAATATTTATATATTTAAAAATACTGGTAGATTGACGCGATATAGACGCATTTCTAGTTTAAGCAATAAACCACCTAAATCACACATTTCAAAATAAATAATTGCAACCAAAATTCCAAAAATTACCTCCACAGAGAGATATTTAACATCTGTTCTATAAAGGTTCCAGCAAAATATTGGGTGTTTAATCACAGTGCCACTTTCAGATGGCGCTGCTCCCTGTCAAATATAAGAGAATCGGTTCCAATGAGATGAAATTAAAAGTACAATGTCAACCAAAAATGTAAAGCGGAATAACCAATACTTTAGAATCACAGTTCTTAACTGCAACTGAAATAATATAATAAAATAAAAGTGTGATGGTAGTAATTACTGGAACAGTAATTGAGTTATCTGATTCGTTTGCAGTGATTGGAGTCTTAGTAGTGTTGTCAGCAAATATAAGTTGACTTCCATCGGTGATCGCGATCCCGATTGGTATTACTGATTAGATAACGACTGAACGACTACGTGTCACTGATTGATTAATCCTTATCGCAAATTCAGACGAGTCATGCATGGCCCTGTGAGATTTTGGACATGGGTCTTTTGTGCTTACAGAAATAGAATATACAACCAGGATGTTGTGCAACATTAAAAGGGCTCTATGACACACCAAGGTGCCACAAAAACCTCAATGAGCTTACTAAATAAATAAGCTCTACAATTTGAAGAAAAGAACTAAAAAAAAATTAATTTCTTATTAAGTTTTGTTAATGTTGAATTTTTTTTTGGTTAAACATAATTTTCATCTTTTTATTCCTCTTCAAATTTTTTTTCTGTTGTAAAATATTGAATTACGTATGAACAATTGGGATACGGTCACGGTTAAAGAATTTTTCTTTTCGATGAGACTAAATCAATGCCATCACATTATAATTTGGATTTCAAATTTTAGTGAATAGAACAAAACAACAAGCCATTTAGCGGGTGAGATAGTACTCACATCAGTCTGCTACTAACAGGGATAGAAGTCGGGTGGGAATTATATTTCTGTGTTAAAATTGCGCTATGGCTGACCTTTCTCAATTCTAAAGAGGCATGATTGTTGGGGCCCGTCTTGCAGGAACCTCAGTAAAGATAACGGCCTACTTTTTTGGTGTTGGGTGAAGTACAGTGTGGACTGTAATGTCAGCATATTTGAAACAGGGGAAAACATCATCTAAAGAGCACAACAGTGGTCGAAAATCGAAGCTGAATGAAAGAGACAGAAAGGTTTTGAAGCGGATGGTGGCAACAAAAAAAAACACAAGACAACAGCATCCCAGATAACATCTGAGATGAACACACAACTACAGGAAGCATTTTCATCAAAAACTATCCGGCGCGAACTGCATATCGTAAATACTCATGGTAGAGCGGCTATTTCAAAACCATTGATTACACCATGCAATGCCTTGAACAGACCAATATGGTGTCGAGAGTATAAAAATTGGACACAACATCAATGGGAGAATGCAATGTGGTCAGACGAATCGTCGTTCACATTATTCCCGACAAATGGAAGTGTTTACATCTGGAGAACGCTAAAAGAAGCCTATCAAGTTGACTGTCTTCGGCCTTCCGTTTAAGCATGGCGGCCGCTCAGTGATGATCTGGGGTGGGATATCACATCGTGATCTTGGTCCACTTGTTGTTCTGAATGGCCGTGTTACAAGAGAGGATTATGTCAGTTTTCTGGCCGACCATCTTCTACCAATGGTGCAAACTGTGTTTCCTGATAAACGACCCGTCTTCCAAGATGATAATGCCCCCATTCTGATGATGAATTGCCCGAGACTGGTTTTATGAACACGACGATAAAATAGAGCACCTCACCTGGCCCCCTCAGTCCCCTGATTTCAATGTAATTGAACCTTTGTGAGTATTTTGATTAACAAGCTGCGCAGTCGATTCCCCCCTCCAAGGATACTTTCTGAAGTAGGGACTTTTTTGCAATTCGAGTGGGAACGTATCCCTCTGAATGTTGTACGTGACTTGTACTGTTCAATTCCACGTCGGATACAAGCTGTAATTCATGCAAAAGGAGGAACAACGGCTTATTTATAAAATTCTCTCAGGAAAAATCAGGAAACACAGTTTGCACCATTGGGTGAAGATGGTTGGCCAGAAGACTGACATAATCATCTCCTGTAACACGGCCATTCCGAAGAACAAGTGGGCCAATACCACGATGTGATATTGCACCCTAGATCATCACTGAAACGCCGCCGTGCTTAACCGTAGGCTGAAGACAGTCAACTTCTGGTGGCGTTCTCCAAACGTAAACACGTCCATTTGTCGGAATAATGTGAACGACGATTCGTCTGACCACATTACATTCTCCCATTGTTGTTGTGTGCAATTTTTATGCTCGCGACACCATATTGGTCGCTTCAAGGCATTGCATGGTGTAATCAATGGTTTTGAAATAGCCGCTCTACCATGAATATTTGTCATATGCAGTTCACGCCGGAGAGTTTTTGATGAAAATGCTTCCTGTATATGTGTGCTCATCTCAGATGTTATATGAGATGCTAATGTCTTGTGTTTTTTCGCTACAATCCGTCGCAAAACTCTTCTGTCTCTGTCATTCAGCTTCGATTTTCGAACACTGTTGTGCTTTTTAGATGATGTTTTTCCCCGTTTCAAATATGCTGACATTACAATCGACACTGTAATTTTCCCAACACCTAGAAGAGTGGCTGTTACCGTTACTGAGGCTCCAGCAAGACGAGACCCAACAACCATGCCTCTTTCGAAATCAGAGAGGTCAGCCATAACGCAATTTTAACACAGAAATTTAATTCACATCCGACTTGTACCCCTGTTAGTAGCAGACTGATGTGTGTAGTTTCCCATCCGCCAGGTGGCACCCTTCACCGCTAGAGGGCAGGAATATACGAGAGGTTTCTTTCGAGAGCTATTTTTTCCCAAGTGTTCATATTATTTTGTCCAATTCTTGTAAATATTTAAAGAAAAATACGGATTTTTGCTCACGGGGAAATTCTTTTATTTCGTAAATGTAGTTTATTCAGTTTTGCGAACCATGTCGTTGCTTCAGAAAGTGGGTGAAGGTAATGTGACTGTATTGCATACATAACAAGAAAAATACTGTCATGTTTCATGTCTAAAATTTTTATTGAGGGCTATATTGAACAATACATTCTTCTTTTTTATACAAAACATTTTTTTCAAGATATAAGAAATATTTGAAAGTGCAAAAATGCTACTACTAAGGGTTCAGGCGAACGGCTCTTCCTATCACACTCTGGAACCGTCCTTGCGTTTGCAGTTTTTTTCCTGGATATATAATGTTTACGGCATTTGTTTTACTAGTTTCTGCATTTTCTTAAAGTTTACTCTTTAAAAAATGTTTTAGGGGTAGAACCAACAGAATAATCTAAATAGCTGCAACTAGAGTGACTGAATGTCAGTGCATTTTTTTGACTGAATGTTTTGTTCTTTCAAAAGTGCAAATGCCAATTTGATTGCCTTTATCATAAAATTTCAATAAATACTTATTTGTATCAGTCATTTTTTTTTTTTTTTGAATAAAAGTTTTACATTTTGGTTTTTGAAATGAATAATATGCTTTCCCAGAGCTTTAGAATTTCTGAGTTCTACAGATAATATAGTCACGGAAAAAAAATCACGAACCTCATTCGAGCAAATTTAACAGAAGATAAAATTCAAAGATGTTGTTCGACAGGAATGAATGTTTTCTATAAATTCAAATTCCGAAAATTTGCATTATTGGCCGTCTTTACATGAAATTGTAAAATTATTAAATTCATAAGAAATAATAACTACAATTAATCTCTATCAAGAAATCGAAACTTTCTATTTCGAGAAGATCACTGAAATTTGCACCCATTTTAGGATTGAATACCTTGGGATATAAAGGTATAAAAGTCATAAAATTTCATATTTGTACTAATTTCACGTTTTTGTTGTGCCATGAATATGTGGTGCTTTCATTGGAAATTTCGTTGTTTGTGCAAAATTTGGTATAAATGCATCCCTTTATGCAATTTTTTAAAAATTTGAATATGTAGATGACGTTGTTCCCTATAGATTGATTCCTTTGTTTATGCTCTAGTATGAATAATGCTCGAAATAAATTATGTGTTTCGGTTTTTTTTTCTTCCGTGACTGTACATCCTCATAATGATTAGCATTTTAAAAGAATCGAATAAATTTTGAATTAAATTAGGATAGAAATGTTGAAAAATAATAACTTATTGGGAAAAAGGAAATCAATTTGATAAAAATGAGATAAAATTAGGAAATAGGTCAAAGTTTCAAGAGATAATTGATGAAATTCAAAAGTTATTTCCTGTTGTAGAAGGCAGGGAAATACCAAGAAATATTTAATTTTTCTTAGTGATCCCAATCATAATGAGATTCTGTTACTTTTGCACATAATTAGGAAGTGTAACGGAACAAAAGTAATTGTTTTTTGTTACATTACGTCGTTTTTTTTCCTGAGAATTGGGCAATTAAACATTTTACGATATTAGACGTGGCATCGCTTACTGCAAAAGCCCCTTCGGCTGCTGTCTAACATAAATTTCCATCGGGGACACGTAAAAAGGCCTTGCATCCACCAAAGCATAAATTTGTATTCCAAACATTGCCGGTTAAGGCTTCATGTATACTCTGAAAGCACATCAACCTCTAAACTTTTCAACATCACATCCACTGCAACAAACTCACTTAGAGTCAAGTGTTTCTCGTATGCCGATACGAATTAGTTGAATACCTCTCGAGTAGAGATAATATAGGGGTTCTGGAACAAGAGGATTGAGGATTGAGGATTTTAGGCGCAGGATTGTAGATGAGATAAGCATTTAAAGGGAGATGATCGTCGTTTGATAAGGTATTCGGGAAATCACTGATAAGGTTTGTGTGGTGTACTGATAAGCTGTTGAGGGGAGATAACGGTTGATGGAAGGATATCAGAGGGTCGTGAGGGAAGGGGAGATGTGTTTTTATTCAATAATTGTTTTATTTTTAGAAAACTTAATTAAAACGCTTAGACTCAAAGAAATTTACTTGTTTTTTACATGTTGTTTATAAACGTTGTATAAAAGGTATAAAGTGAATCATACATGTGGTTTTATAAAGTCTCAAACTTTTAGGACATGATCAAGAGCCTTTCTATTTAGATATATACAATCTTAATTAAGCAGCAGGTTGAGCCTATATGCTTACTTACTGATAGTGTTCCAGACTGAAGTCTCTAGAACTTGACGATACTTTTTAGACAGAGATAGTGTAATGGGTTGTTATCTTATAAACTGAGGGGGTGAATTCACATTAAACCCTATATAAGAACGATTAGGGTCACAGAACTTCATTCGATGCGAGAATTAACATTTGAGAAAAAGTAACCGCTTTAACGAGGATGTCTCTCGAAGAGGAATTTGAAACCGCCGAGTTTCCCCTCACCGATGAAATTACATCTCTTGCCGATTTTGGGGATATTTCGGATGCCGAATTATTACAACCGTTTGACGGCTTGGATTGTCCTGTTTGTGGTAAAGCTTTTTCTCTTAGACATAATATTTCAAGGCATATGCGAAGTGTGCATGCTTCGAACCGGCACAAGTGTCTGCAATGTGAAAGAACATTCGATCGTCTCGATAATTTAAAAAGACATCAAAACAATAATTGCAAAGGACAGAAAAGGAAAGCGGCTGATTCTGAACCCTCTACATCAGAAGGAATTAGTCATTCTTCAACCTCAAGAGCAAGAATCTCCCCTGCAAAGACTCTGAACACTTTTTCCACCATTGAATTGTTTCCGACAGACGAAACAAAAAACGACATTCAGACATTTCTTCAATCCATTCAACTTGAACTTGTTGAGAAAATTTCTGATTTTGCAAGAGCTGAAAACGGTGTCAAATTTTATTTAAATCTCGTTTGCGTACTCACAAGGAGGGTTTTAGAGGAGCAGTATGAGACTTGTACTGCCTACTTCAGGAGTAAATGCGACATCGTTCTGGCTGAATCTTCACCCAACCTTCAAGTTTCACTTGATAAAGTAAGTACAAACACTTTTTAAAGTTTATTCTTAACATTTGTAACTCAATTCATACCTATTTTGCTTACTAAGTTGTAATATTTTTAATTGAAATATAGAACCGCTCACCTGATGATTTTACTTGAATTAATTTCTTTATTTTTGAAAGTTAGTTCTATTTATTTTATGAAACTCACCTTTAATAATTTTATTCCCTAAATTTAAACTTGTACTTTAAATATGATTAATTTTACAAGTTACTTTTTGTATGTATAATATTTTTAGGTCCTGTCTTCGTTTGAAGAGTTTGAGGGAAGAGGATCCGGCTGGGTGCTAGATGTTATTTTATGCATGGAACTGAAGTTGGCAGTTTACAGACCATTGGCAGCAACATCTTACATCCCTCTCCCTAAAAAACTTCAGCTGAAGCATGCAATCATCAATATTCAAAATGAAGATGAGAAATGTTTTATTTGGAGCATTTTAGCTGCTATGCATCCCGCAACAGAGAACCCGCATAGGGTGAGTAATTATCTTGCATTTGAAAACAGTCTTAATGTAACTGGCATTGTTTTTCCCACTCCTCTCGATCAAATTGATAAATTTGAAAGACTTAATGTGTTTGCTTACGAAAATGAAATATTCCCCTTGCAAATAACTAAACATAAATTTAATATACATATTAACTTGTTATTAATTTCCAACGAAGACAAAAGACATTTTTGTCTCATTAAAAATTTGAATGCCCTTTTATCAGATCTAACAAAATACAAAGGACAATCTTTTTACTGTAATTATTGCCTACACCGCTTTTGCAGTCTAAGTACTCTCATTTCTCATGCTGAAATTTGTAAAGAACACGGCCCTCAAAAAATTAAACTGCCCTCTGAAGAAAAAAAATGGCTTAAGTTTCAAAGCTTTCATATGCAACTCCCTGTCCCCTTCACGATTTATGCGGACTTTGAGTGTATTTTGGAAAAACAAGTCACTTGTCTCCCCAACCCCACCCGTTCTTACACTATCCCTATTTCTAATCACATTCCTTGCGGGTACGCCTTTGTCATTGTTGACCCTAATGGTAAATTGGTTAAAGATCCAGTAATTTATCGTGGGGAGCAATTGTTGACCCTAATGGTAAATTGGTTAAAGATCCAGTAATTTATCGTGGGGAGCAAGCTGTGGAGAATTTTCTTACTAGACTTCTTTTTGAGGCAGATACTATTCAGAGACACTTAAAAACAAACGTGCCTATGGTTTTTTCCATTCAAGATGCAGAAAACTTTGCTGCAGCTACAGCTTGCCATATTTGCGACCAATTACTTCTCCACGATAGAGTCAGGGACCATGACCATTTAACCGGTCGATATAGAGGTGCTGCCCACAATGAGTGTAATTTAAATTTTAAATTAGCCTCCCATATCCCTGTTATTATGCATAACTTGAGGGGTTATGATAGTCATTTAATAATTCACACACACACACACACAAACCCTTGGTAAAATTAAAAATAGAAAAATTCAATGCATTCCGAATAACACAGAACAATTTATTTCCTTCTCTATTAGCTCCCTTAGATTTTTAGACTCCCTACAATTTTTAAATACTTCACTCGATAAACTAATTAATAACTTAAACCCTGATAAAGCCTCCATAACACGTGCCTATTTTGGTAATAAAACTGAGCATATGCTCCGGAAAGGTTGTTATCCGTACGAGTACATGGATTCATTTCAAAAGTTTTCTGAAACTAAACTGCCAGCGAAAGAACACTTTTACAGCTCACTGACCGAGGAAGAAATTTCAGATGACGATTATAAACATGCCGTAAATGTATGGGATTTATTTCAACTTTCAAACTTGGGTGAATACCACGATTTATATGTGTGTAGTGACGTTCTTCTTCTGGCGGATGTTTTTCAAAACTTTCGAAGAATCTGTCTACAATTTTATAAAATTGATCCTTGCCATGCATTTACCGCACCTGGTCTAGCTTGGCAAGCCTGTTTACGAATGTCTAATGTCAGGTTGGAGCTTCTCACTGACTTAGATATGCATCTTTTTATCGAAAAAGGCATCAGAGGGGGAATCGCCATGATATCGAGCAGGTATGGAAAGGCAAAAAATCCTTATTTAGAAGGTAACAATTCCTCCCTTCCTTCTAAGTACATTATGTACTTAGACGCAAACAATTTGTATGGATGGGCAATGTCCCAGAGTTTACCAACTCATGGGTTTCAATGGGTGGACCCCTCAACAGACGTCCTTTCCGTATCTGACGATTCTAACGAAGGATATATCTTAGAAGTGGATTTATCCTACCCCTCTCACTTACATGACCTTCATAATGACTATCCTCTGGCCCCTGAAAAATACATAGTAACTCCAGACATGCTTTCTGATTTTAGTAAAACTCTGGCTGAATCTCTACACTTAAAAACCACCTCAAATTGCAAGTTAATACCTAATTTGAACGATAAAAAGAAATATATCCTACATTATCGAAATTTGAAAACTTACATTGCAAAAGGCATAAAAATTGAAAGAGTACATAGAGTGTTGAAATTTTTTCAGACTCCTTGGTTGAAGAGGTATATTGATTTCAATACTGAACAGAGAAAACTAGCAAAATCAACTTTTGAGAAAGATTTCTTTAAACTATTAAATAATGCAGTTTTTGGGAAAACCATGGAAAATTTAAGAAACAGATGTTCGGTAGATTTAATATCTCAAGAAAAGAGAGCGAAAAAACTAGTTGCTTCACCTGCATTTAAATCGTTTAAAATTATAGCAGAGGACTTAGTATCAGTTGAACGAAGAAACATTTCACTTCTTCTTAATCGTCCAATCTATGTAGGTTTTTCTATTCTTGATATTTCTAAAATCTTAATGTACAATTTTCATTATGATTTCATTAAAACTAAATTCAACTCTAAAGCAAAACTTCTTTTCACTGACACCGACTCCCTCTGCTATGAAATAACTACCAAGGACATTTATCAGGATATGAAGGAAGATTTGAATTTATTCGACACTTCCGATTATCCTAATGATCATGCGATATTTAGTAATAGTAACAAAAAAGTCCTAGGAAAAATGAAAGATGAACTTGCAGGTGAAGTGGCTATTGAGTTCGTTGGCTTAAAACCCAAAATGTATTCAATATACACTTCAACCATGGAGAAGAAAACAGCAAAAGGAGTGGGAAAAAATATTATTAAAAGGAAAATAAGACACATTGACTATAAAAAGTGCCTCTTTGAAAAACAAAGAAGCATAGAAAGTTGTTTTAAAATTTTGAGTAGAAACCATAAACTAACAACCGTTAAATTAAACAAATCTGCCCTATGTCCTTTTGACAATAAACGATACATTCTAGATGATGGAAAAACTACGTTGGCGCATGGACATTATAAAATTAGGCAAAAAAATGCAAATGACGCTTTTTCAAGTGTATGATAATTACAGTGTGTATATATTTATATAATGTGTATATGAATCTTATAAATTTACCACTTGTGTACAAATTTCTAAAAGCTGCATGAATAAAAGTTTTAATTGTATATATATATGTAAATAAATTTGTATGTATAATGTATGTTTACTTTAAATGTTCATAAATAAATATTTTGCTTATCCTTAGAAAGGGGTAGGATAAATCCACTTCTAAGATATATCCTTCGTTAGAATCGTCAGATGCGGAAAGGACGTCTGTTGAGGGGTCCACCCATTGAAACCCATGAGTTGTTAATTAGTATACTTATACTTTCTTACTTGTGTTTTTCTGTATATGTTATATGGAGTTGTTTTTATGGTGCTAACGACTCTTTACCCAGTTTAATACAAAATGCAACGACCTTAGAAATATATAAATTTATCAAAACATTGATTTAATAGGTTATATCAAATGCAATAATTTCTACAACTTTTATTTTAACAACTCAAAGTGTGGCAGAACAATATGCGAATGTGTACAAAATTGTTTAAGCGTCTTTAAGAACCATTGTTTAGAATATACTCAAAACATCGTGGATTCATTTAGTGAGTGCGATCTTGTTGCATACACAATAAAAGGCTGCACTGACATATTCTGTAAAGTATAAAAATGGTGAGCTTTCTTTAAAATATATCAGTTAACATGGAACTCTTAAAGTTAAAGCACCCTTTTACTATGCTAGTAGCAGGACCAACGGGGTGTGGTAAAACGTATTTTGTGAAAAACATTATTGAGCAGAAAACTATAGATAATTTTCCAACGAAAGTACTGTGGTGCTATGGTGCTTATCAACACTTGTATAGTCGAATGCCAGCTGTGCAGTTTCACGAAGGATTGCCTGCTGTCTTAAACACAGTTTCAGACGCTCTAATAGTCATTGACGATTTAATGACAGAGTTAGGAAAACAAAACTTACAAAATTGTTCACAAAGGGCAGTCACCATAGGAATTTAAGCATTGTATTTATTGTACAAAATGTCTTCCATAAATCTTCTCAGATGAGGGATATTTCCTTAAACAGTCATTACTTGGTTTTATTTAAAAACCCCAGAGATAGATCTCAGATAACCCATTTAGGTCGACAGTTGTACCCCTCCAACAACAAATTCTTTCAAGAAGTATTTCAAGATGCAACAAGCAAACCTTACGGTTATCTGCTGGTAGATTTGAAGCCTGATACGGATGATTCGTGGCGTTTACGCACTGGTTTGTTCCCTCAAGATACTTTCTATCTTTATCAGGCTCGCTGACGAGACGCGCATGAGTCGGGAAAAGTCTTACAAGTTCAGTTATCATATAAATACCCTTGATTCGTTTGCATAGTTATCATTTGTTATCAGTATGACTAAGTGTACAAGACAGCAATTAGAACAGCTTAAACAAGTGGCAAAGAGTAAAGCAAAATCCGCTCTTTTGCGAAAGTGTTCGAATAATACGATAAAATCTATGTGTGAATGCGCATTAAATTTATTAAAGGGTAACGTTCCTGTTTCAAAGTATAGAAAACACAAGCTTTCTCTGTATAAGCATAGTATCAGAAAACTAGCTGATACATCAGTCCCTTTGTACAAAAAGCGCAAAATTCTCATTTCCCAAAAAGGAGAAGGCATTTTAAGTATATTATTGCCAGCAGCCATTTCGGTGATAGGATCCCTTATCCATGGAGTACAGTAAGAAATTAATGTTAGTGCCGGAGGACAGGCTTCCTGCTTTAGTGAATGAACATTTATCCGAACTGGACAAAAAAATGCATGACATTTTAAGACAAAAATCTTTGAGTGACAGTGAAAAGGCCATTCTCTATGTGCAAATTTTGCAACATTACGTAAAATTTCCAATGCAGGCAGAAAACTCACCAGTTCAGGATCAAAAGATTCAGCAGGCTGAAATTCCTACCAACATTTCAAACGAAATACCATTTAAAAGTGAAGAAAAGGACACTATTTTAGAAAGTGTTCTGAAAACAGTACCAATTAGGCAAAAACATGTTGCTGTAGAAATGTACAATTTTTTAAAGAAAGCACAAAATACTATAAAGTGGTCAGAACAGGGGGAAATTATTTATAACAATAAAATTATACCCCGTTCAAACATAGTTCTCTTGATTGACTACATCTTAAGAAATAAAAAGAGAGCTCCCTTTGGAACTAATGTGTTTCAGAATGCTGTAAAAGAAATGAATTTACCTGTTAAATACATTGCAAATGAATATATGTTAAAGAAACTTGTACCCGAAGTGCTTGTTAAGAAGCAAATGTATGCTAAAAAGAATGAATGGATTAGCTATAAATAAAAATATCTTTAGTTTGTATAAATATATGTCCTGAGATTATTTATTATTAAAAAATATTACACAAACACAAAATTAAATTATATAAATTTTTTTTATTACTTTTTATAGATAAATCTTACACCATATCTTTTTTTCACAAATTGATACATTCTAAAATCATTTCTTTTGCTATGTTGTAAATATTTTAATATAGAATACATAGATTTTCCTTGACATCTTTTCAGTATATAATAAATACAATAAGGTCCACATACATTGGAAGTGATACTTTGAAAAGGGAAGGGGTTCCAATTCACATTAGGAAATTTAGAAATAAATCGTAAAATGGGTCCTTCAAAATGTTCTGGGGAGCGACCGTACGAGTCAAATAGTTCTAGAGATTTGCCTTCAATGAACATGGCAATCCAATGCGATCCTGGTTTAGAGTGCGGATCCACGTTAATAACCATAGCACATTTTCCACGTACGCGAGGTATCTTGTCTGCTGAATATACACCTCTAAAGAATGGAGCAGCTTGAGGGTCTTGTGATAATATACGCATAATATGTTGTGCAAACATTTTCTTTTTTAATTGCTGAAGTCGTAAATGATGTTTCTAGATTTGTTGATCTCAATCACGTTTTCAAATTCTGCATACACTATAACGTTTATGGTGTGTTCTAAAGGCTCTTGAAATTTCATTTCCAATCTCATATTACTATGTTTTATGAGATTGAGGTGTTCGCCATCGCAAAGATCAGGAGACAAGTCAAAAGCAAGTAATGTGTAACCTTTGGGGTATTCTTCTCTCGAAATGTTGTTTCCGTAATTGTCACCTATTTTATCTGTTCCTAAAAACAAGCTCTGATAAGCTCGAATATAATTGTTCTGCGCAAAATTAGGTTGAAGTGCATTATAGGGTGTAGGTTGGCCATCTACATAAAGTGCTATGAAATTCAAATTGTAGTGCTTAAATTGAAAGGGAGATTTTTGATATGTTCCGTGAAATGCATCGTTATCTACGCATCCAATAACGACTCTCTTTGGCATTTGACCCACAAAAATATTATCTTGGGTAATGGACATATTCCCCTTAGGAATCGAATAACTTTTACTTAAAACTCTATTAATAGGGTATTTAGCTGTTTCTTTCTCCAGAGCCTTACTATGACCTAAAGTAACACCTACACTAACACGTACTTTACGCACAAATAAAGAGACATGTTCAAGCACTACTTTATAATCTCCTGTCCCCATCAGACAAAACTCCGGTTTGCTACGTATGAGTTTAATTTTTAAATCCACTAGATTTAGTAAAAGTCTATCTTGATTAAATAAATCACTGTGTATAGCACCTATCATATCTATAGTTGAACTTAGCTTGCAGAAGTTGCATCTTTTAGTAAATCCCTTATTTGTTTCGTTGGCCAAGTGTTCGCCTGTATCTTTGTAAAAAAGTTCGCAGGTTAGTTGCGAGTTTTTGCTGTCAGATCCGTGATTTAGTAAAGTTTCTATATAAGAACTATAAGGATACATGTTATTTGAACTGGAAACTAAACGCTCGTTCAAATTAACGTCAACTTGGGAAAACAAGGAATGAAGAAACATGTTAACAGGGCCTATAGTGTCATCTGGCGTCAAGGTCTTTCCATCAGTTTTTAAAATTTTGGCTCTTACATACAAATGTGTTTGAGATAAATCCATATAATCCTCTCCACTACCAGAAACGTGAAATTCTACAGGTCCACCGTCAGCTACGTTCGATAACGGGTGAAATTGCACCCATTGCCCGCCTTGTATAACTGTCTGTGTGGGAGGTAAGTGAAATAATTCTAATTCTGACTTGGCACATTCTGGAGAGTCCTTTAAAACAAACGCCATTATGGATCAAATATATCGCGTGTTTGCACCTTTCGCTTTTTGACTGTAATGACCCGTTTTGCAGTTGTACGCTTTCTTTTATACTTTCCTTTACCCAACATAAAATGCGCCTTATTGATAGCTCTTTTTGCTAAACTTTTACTCTCTTCTTTGAAGCGATTCTCTGCTGATTGTTTTAAGTCTTTCCCCTCCAAAATATCATTTGCTATCTGAGTCCCTGTTCTTAAAACTGACTTTCCAACTGTTTTCGCACCACTGAAGAGAAACGGCAGAGCTTTACGAAATAAACGACGAAACATGCCACCAATTCCGTACCCTTTCTGTGAATTGTTACCCCTATAGAAAGCCATTCCAGAGCCTGTCTGACCTGCATAATGCTCTTCAAACTTTTTAGAACAACACACATACGGTACACTCGTCATATTGGTGTCACACAATCAACGTGTATCACTAAAATGAATATGTTCTCTTACGTTCTTTGGTATTTATAGTAATTGCCGTATCCTAAAATGCAAAACAACAAGTAACTTACCCCTTTCAAAGGGTACTAAGTCTCCGGAATTTAAACGAATTTGAATCTCAATAGTTTGAAAATGCTGCCGTATGACTGGTACGTAATGAGGTCGATCGTATAAAGCACTAACTATTTCACCATCATTACCGGTTACCTTAACAACTCGCAGAAGAGGAGCTTGTATATTACCAACTGTTTGGGGTTCTACAATATCACTATATACGTACAATAGGGGGAATGAAATGTTTGGATCAGCAACAAAAGAACTTTCCAATACACCTTGTACTACTTGAGGGATAAATCCAATGAGGGTACTGAGTCCCTCTTGTAAAATAACTTTGGCATCGTTTTCAACTTTTATTTTAACCCGCTTGGTATTGTTGTTAAACTGAAATTTTATCTTATTTTCATGTGCCGGTAAGTACATAGCCTTTAAGATATCTGGTACCGATTCATAACATCCAGCAGGTACTTTTCTAGTAATTAATTTTCCATCTCCTAAATCAAAACCGTATATATTGTTGTTTTCATTTATATTATACCATGTGTGGGGGTATATTATTTCAGCTAATCCTACTTCCCATTCACCGTTTAAACTTATAGGAGTGGGTAACTGTGTCGTATAACTAGAAATCTTGTTCTCGGGGAAATATTGTAGGGAGCTATCCGAAGGCAACGTCACGTAAAAAGACATTTTTAACACTAAGCTAATAATAATATCTTATTCAGTATTTATAGGTGTCTCACATCAGAAACCCATGCATTAAACTTTTCAGGGTAGTCTAAAAATTTTACAAAATATTCTATTTTTTTGCCAACTTTACGTTTCTTTAGTACCTTTTCCACAGGATAGTATCCAGAATCCGACACCTTTTGAAGTTCCTTTTCATAAAAAGTGCCCTCAATTATTTCATTAACCAAATCTTTTAACTTATAAACGACTGGTTTTCTAGGAATAATTTGATGTATAGTAAAAATCTCTCTTGTCCAATTATTTTTATAACTTTTCTCAAAGAGCCGTTTTGTTTTACTAATACGTACTGTGTCTCCTACATTAAACTTAGGTTTTGTTTCAGCTTGTGCTAGATCTCCATATAAGTTTTGCCATACTTTTTGTTGATTGTCAAGGTTTACAGATATTGGTTCCATTTTAATACTACGGTGAAAGGTTCTATTGTAACTGTAAATCAATTTATCAATGACATCTATATATTTATGTGTATTGAATTCAGTGAAATACTTCCACATTTTAGCTTTCAAGGTGCGGTTAAATCTTTCAACAACACTCGCTTTGGTTTCATTACTTGTCGTAAAGAAGTGCACATTCATTTTCTTTAAGTACCCTTGTACCACTCTATTCTTAAATTCCGTTCCCTTATCCGTTTGTAATACATTAGGTTTCCGTTCATTAAAATTTTTTTTAAATGCCTTTAAAATGGTAAGGCCTTTCTTGTCTTTTAAAGGTATTGCCCACGCATACTTTGAAAGTATATCAATGCAAGTCAGTAAATACTTATGCCCTTTATTGAACTTGGCTAGAGATTGCAAGTCAACTAAATCAGATTGAAACTGCTTGTCTATACCTCCTACAATAACGCGGTTTCTTAGGAAATTTTGTCTGGCCGATTTATGAAGTGTGTAAGTATCTTGCTTGCTGAGCCATTCTTGTACCTGTTTCCTGGGTATTTCACTTTTCTGTTTTTCTAATGCGCGGTAAACAGCATTTATACCACCGAAGCTTCCTGGCTGAGTTGGATCCAAATAAATTTCTCTGATTTTCTGATTAGCCATTACATCAATTGAATTAAAGTTACGCAGTTGAATGTCACTTACGTTTATGGTATCTCAACTACAAATGAACTGCAAATCTAAAACACACAGTATCTATACATTTCTAAAAGTTAAAACTCTGGCTGGTTTAGAATTTCATACTTTACAATTTAAAACAGTTGCTGCACTATCAAACACTATGTTTTTAAAAAAAAAAAAACATCTTTAAATCTAAGACATAATAAAGATATATACTTTTACTCTGAAAATAAAAACTTGCATGTAACAATAATTAAGCTGTAAACAATGAAGACATACACTAATATACGTGAAATAATACTTTTTATTAATATGATTTATAAGGAACACTATAATCAACAGCAGTATATAATTCTTTAGCGCTTTCTAGTAAACGCTGAATATTAATTTTTCTTAAATAACCGTCCGTTATATAGCAACATAAATTATTATTACTATTAACAAATTCTACTGCAATGTCTTTCAAGTTCATGTTAAAAATAGCTAGCTTACCATAAGTTAGTAGCTTTTCTTCATCGCTATAAGTCATACACTCGTGCCCTAGTTGATTTGCATACTGCTGCTGGCAGCCGTAGCAATCAAACACACACTGCACACTTTTACTAATGTGCTCTCTCAAAACCTCTGTGAGTGATGTTGTTAAGCACATTTCCGCATCCTCGCAACTGACATCTGTACGAAGCGCACACTTGCGAGCTTCAAATTCCAACAGTTCAATGAGTACAGTACCAAACATTACTTTGGTAATGTTGTCGTCTAGCACTTTACACACATTTTTTAACTCACTCCATTCACTTTCCGAAAGCATCACCATATTTTGTTGAAACATGCGCTTGTATTCCTTTTGATAATAACGCTGTATGGATACATAAATGTCGTCGCCAATGTAGTCCTTAGCAATCATAAGGCAGTCCCGCACAACGTTCACAGTTCCGGGTCGAAAAGGCAAGGCTATAACATCCATTTCATTGCAGAAGTGGTACCACAGGAACGGCGTCATGGTAATACCATCTTTTGTGGGTGAAAGCAGCCCCTCAGCGTCCAGTTGAAATTGCCTAATGTGCACTCGAACCGTGTTAGCAAAGTCCGACACATAGACATATTTATGGTCACCCAAGCAGTAGTAGTTGTTTGGCATAGCGTTAGCAGAAAAGGTACACGATTTAGTGTTACTTGTATACCTAACAAGCTTAGAAGGCGTTGATTCCGAGTTGCAGGATCGCTTCATGTTGATCAGCAAAGTTGGTCAAACAAGCTCCAAAATGCTTAAGAACGTTATGCAGATCTGTATGAAATCTTAACTCTTTTATAAATAGTACATTCAATTCTAATTGGCTAATAACAATCTGATAACCATTATCTATAGAAAGTTCCAGTTCAGACATGTCATATGTGAATCATTAGGTGATCTAGTTCTAACATTTCTTCTCTTACAATCATAAAACAACATTCCCTTAAATAGTAAAGTTTCTCATTTACTTAAGTCCTATCGGCGAGTCCATGTTTAACTCTATTATCTTAATTAACCTTATACATGATAAAAAAAACCATGAGTCACACGTTCCAGAAGCTTCTAGACTTTTCAATCTCTGATAGTATGTACTATACTCATTATCAAAACGATAGACTCTATTTAATATAACACAATCATTTAGGTGGTCGTGGCCCAACGGCTAAAGTGCATGTGTAAAAACCGTTGGCCGCGATTACCTTTTGCTGGGTTCGAATCCACGTATTATTATTTTTCTTTCAAATAATTTACCATTTAATTCCAAAGTATTACTCTAAAAATACAGCTAGAAAATAAATCTTTTAAGACTAATTGTTACTTTTTCCATCCCTAGATGGCGGTACTAGTCATTAAGTCTTTAATTTATACCGTAATTCCCTTATTTTTATATTATAGTATTTTCACTAAAGTACATTTAATTCTCCATCCCCTCACTAGATGGCGCTACCAGTCGTTCAAGGCCTGGATCCAATTAATTAGGTATAATTAATTATTCAAAATAAAAATCCCACCACTCCACAAAATATACACAAGTCCCAATTAACGAACACTCCATGAGTACATTTAAACACCTCCGTTCCTCAACTACTCGATAGTTCAACGGTTAACATGTCTGCTTTCAAATCCCAAGGACCTCGGTTCGAATCCAAGAATATCCTTTTTAAATTCCAATAATATGGTTGCTTATCCCACCACCAGTTGGAGCTACCAGTCCTTCATCACCATAGTAATACATGTCAACAAAATGATCGTATCTCACCCACCAAAATAAAAACAAACATCATCCCCTCTCCTTATCTCGCCTCTTTCAAACAGCTTATCAGTACACCACACAAATCTTATCAGTGATTCCCCGAATACCTTATCAAACGACGATCATCTCCCATTAAATGCTTATCTCATCTACAATCCTGCGCCTAAAATCCTCAATCCTCAATCCTCTTGTTCCAGAACCCCTATATTATCTCTACTCTCTCGCATAGGCACAATTCTATCTAGAAGTCATCTCTCTTTTCATGTATCCACATCATCAAATCTAATGCATCTCAGAAGAAATCTAAATCTTTTGAGAGACAGAACGAAAAATATTTACTCCAGTTCTTCCATCTTCTAATCAATCTGATAAGTTTTGATATAATGACTTCATTACACACGAAATGTACAGCAAGCCTAGCACTGCCATCAGTTTGCGTTTAGCAGTAATTTTACAGTTTCTTTACCCAGCAAACTTCTCTTGTTGATTTTTATGTAACAGTTTGCACAATCAACTATTTTGTTGATAATAGTCTCTGAAAAATATAATCTAAGATGGTTTTAGAGTCCAGAGCAGATGATCGTACGCCAGGCAAACGTGACACAATGTTACGCTTACTACGACAAACATTCAGTCTAGAGCAGTTTTCTTCCACACAGTTTTCATTCCCTAGGAAATTGTCTTTTTTTTCAAATCCTCGTCGTCGTTGGCGACATCTTTCGCACTGGTAACATCTTTTTCGTGATTGATGTAATCTTCTTTCTCACTAACGAGCGTTAATATGTCTTTTTCAGAAATATTTCCATCACCACTTCAATCAACATTTTCTAATTCATCAAAAAATTGCTTCCGCAACAGTCAAAGACGTTTTCATTTTGAAGCTTTATCAACAGCCACTCCCACCTCAACAACGTGGAGAAATGAAGGCGCACTCTCCTTCTAATTTCAACTCACGTCAGTTGACGCGGACAGTTGGACCGAACTTAACTTTCGGATGCCATAACTTGGAGGAATTTCACAAGAATGTGACCAAACGGGAATAAAGGCTAGTAGACGCTTTGAAGGTCACCTACACAATGCCATTGCTCTCTATTTGAAAAGGACAGTGAGTTGCAACAGGAAAAAAAACAGGAAGCACGTGTGGGAAAAAGACCAATACGCAACTAACTGCGGGCATCGAGTGCACATGTACATAATCGAAAACAATTGCATTAGAATACGAGAAAGAATCAAGAAAACTGTTCTTGTTTCTTGAACTCTTTAAATGTAGAGTACAACTTTTTCTATATTTGTATACTTTGGATGAACACTGTTGTATTCGAATAGAAAAAGAAAGAATCGAGTACACGAGTGCTCTTGTATTCGGATACAAAAAGAAGGATTTGAGAACCTTGGTACTCGAAAACGAGATAGAATCGAATACTGGAAAGAATCGAGTACACGAGTGCTGTTGTATTCGGATACAACAAGAAGGAATTGAGTACCTTGGTACTCGAAAACGAGTAAGAATCGAATACTGGAAAGAATCGAGAACACGAGTGCTTTTGTATTCAGATACAACAAGAAGGAATTGAGTATCTTGATACTCGAAAACGAGAAAGAATCGAATACCGGAAAGAATCGAGTACATTGGTATTCGAATAAAGCGCGCAAGAATCGAATACTTTTGCAACTAGAAAGAATTGAGTGCTTTTCATTTTTTACGATAAGGTAGATTTCATTTGTTACGATAAGGTATTTTATAAATGTCGCACTGTTGCAACACAATAGTCTATTGGCGACGGTTCGGGATCAATCTAACTAGGAAAGATCTGAGGACAACACAACGTAATTTCGAACCACGATCGGTTGACAAGGCCACCCCTGATATGACACCCCACTCTTCAAATCTTTGAATCATGGGTGTCTTTTATAATAAATGTCATATTGCTTTCCTTTTCCCCACTAAGTTATTCTTTCCCCTATTATTAATTCATCATTGATATGATTCTTATAAACAATGCTAATCATTATGAGGATATGCACTCACGGAAGAAAAAACCCCGAATCACTTAATTTATTTCGAGTACTATTCATATAAGAGCATATTCAAAGGTATCAATCAATAGTTAATAACAACCTCTATATATTCAAATTAAAAAGCAAAGTATAAGAGACACCTTCATATCAAATCTTGCACACACTACACAATGTTTAATACTAGAACAAGTTTTGATGCCATAACAAGATTATTATTCATCGTTATATTAGTCTAAATATGAAGTTTTATGACTTTACTACCTCTATAGCTCGAGGTATTCTATTCTAAAATTGGTGGAAATTTCAGGGATCATTTCGAAACAGAAAGTCTATATTTGTAGATCGGGATTAATGGTAGTGATTGTTTTTTATAAATTCAATAATTTAACAATTTAATATGTAGACGTCCCCTATCTCCAATTGTAGGAATTTGAATTTATAGAAGGCGTTAATTCCAGTCAAACGGCATCTTTGAATTTTATCAACTCTTAAAATTGCTCGTATGAAGAGGGCGGATCGTTTTTTTCCCGTGACTATATTATGTCTAGAAGTCAGAAATTCATAAGCTGTGAGTAAGTATATTATTAATTTAAAAAACCAAAGTGTAAAATTTTTGTTTTAAAACAAATACATTGACTGACAAGAAATTCAAAATTGGAATTTTATGAATGAAGCAATGAAATTGCAAGTTTCAAAAATAATATATTCAGTTACAAAAATTGCATTTTTAATACGATATTTTGAAAACATATTCGTTGCAGCTATTTACATTATTGTGTTGGCTCTATCCCTAAAACTGCTTTTATTAAAAAGTCAACTTTAAGAATATACAGAAACTCGTACAATGATAAAAAATGCAGTAAATATTACATATCCAGGAAATAAACAGTAAATGCATCGCATGATTGAGAGTGTGACAGGAAGACCCATTTGCCTGAACTTTTAGTAGCTTTTTTTGCACATTCATACATTTATTATATCTTCAAAAAAAAATTATTTGAATGAAAATAAAAAATTGATTGTTCAGTAGAGCTTTCAAAAAATTTTGTAAACACGAAAATGACAGAAAATTGTTATTATGATTGCAATTTTTTCACATTACCTTCACCCATTTTCTAATAGCAACGACATGGTTGACAAAACTGACGAAATTATCTTTTGGCATAAAAGAATTTCTGAGTGAGCAAAAATCCATGTACATGCATGTTCTTGTTTCATTAAGTTTTGAAATCCAAATAATCATCTGATAGCATTGATTTAGTTCCATCGAAATCAAAAAATCATTTAGAGCTACCTTATCCCAATTGTGCATTTAGAAGAGGAATAAAAAAGATAAAAAATTACTTTTAACAAAAAAAAAAAAATAGAACGAAACCAAAATTTAATGGCTTGTGATTCATAATGTTAAAAAAATGGATTAGAAATTTTTAAAATGTGTTCTTTTGACCTTTTCTTTAAGCTGTAGAGCTTATTTATTTAGTGAGCGCATTGAGGTTTTTGTGGCACTCTCGTGTGTCATAGAGCCCTTTTAACATTTCAGAATACTCTGGCTGTACATTCTATTCCTGTTCCATAGACGCAAATGAGCCCCGTCCCAAATCCCACACGACTATGCATGACTCCTCTGAATCAGTGATAAGGACTAATCAATCACTGATACTCAGTTGTTCAGTCGCTACCTAATCACTAGGGCAACTTTTTGTAACAAGTGCAACTTTTTTCACACGTTCTACGCTACATGTAAAGTACTAAAACCAAAATTCCTTCTTCATGGGGTGTATTGTAAGCGAATTATAATCGCAACATAAATGTAACTTTCTACATAAATGCAACCACCTGCAACTTTTTCAAAGTTAATTTAAAATTTATTAATATGAAATTGCTATTTCAATTTTTGTCCTCTGAACCAACACTTTCATCACATATGTCTGATCTTGCGGATGCCAAAGTATTGCGGATCAAACAACAAGTTCACGGAAAGAAGTTGTTCGTCCTAACAGACAAAAGTGAAATAAATGTCAAGAAGTACTTTTAACACATTGGTTGGCCCTCTTGATATCTAGAGGAAACTTGCGTAATCGACTGCAGAGTTTGCGAGGTGAGTGTCCATCAACAACATGTTGTTCGCCTTGTAGATGACGTTTTAAAATCTCTGAATGTTGAGCGAAAGTATTTGGCGCTTCTGCTATCCGATACAGCACATTATATGACTGCGGCTGGCGCAGTTTTTCAATGTTATAGAAATTACTGGCCAAGGAACGGCCATTCAACGTTCTTCTGTGTTTAAGAACGTATTATAATACTGTTCTACACAACTAAAGGCATCAATATATTTTGATTTTTTCATTGTTTACGAATAACTTATTTTAGAATTTAGTGTATCAAAAATAAATGCAACTTTATTTCCATAAATGCAACAAAAAAATTGCCCTACTAATCACTAATACCAATCGCGATCGCAATCACCAATAGAAGTTAAAATATTTGCTGATAAACTCTAATCATAGCTAACGAAGAAATTGTTCTTAACTATTGCTCCAGTATTAATTACTATTCAATCATTGTTATTTTATTATTAAATGGAATCGGTGAAGAATTTTGATTCAAAATTATCGGTGATTCCGTTTAACATTTTAAGTTCGAGCTATACTATTGATTTCATTTCAAAGATTGACTCGATTGATTGAAACGAGTGCCTCGTTTTATGAGACAGCGCCATCTGTAGGTGATACTATGTTTGTACACCCAATATTTTGTTTGATCCTTTATACAGGGTGGTCGCGAATTCATGGTACAAACTTTAATGGTAGGTAAAGGACATTGTAACAATGATTTATTGTATAGGAATGTATAGTCGCAAGTGACGCGGTGAGGCGTAAACAGGGGAAATAAAAGGAAAGAGAAATGGAGTGATCGGTTGGTATCATTGCCGGTAGAGGGCAGTAGATGTCTAGCCGCTGTTGAACATGATGCATCGCAGTAGGGAAAAGCGCCATTCACAATTGTGCTGCCGTAGACGATGGGTGACTTTACGTATGCAGAAAAAGCAGACATGCATTACATGTACGGCCGTGCAAATGGTAACGGCAGAGCTGCGTTACGAATGTATCGCGCGGAGTATCCTGATCGACGAATGCCGGATCATAGAATTTTTCAACGGTTACATCGTCAACTTTGTGAAACAGGTGCGTTCGACGTCAACAGACATGGCGCTGGTCGAGTAAGAGCTGTACGCACTCCAAGGCTGGAAGAAAGCATCTTGAACATTGTGGCTGATAGACCCGAGTCAAGCACAAGAACTGTTGCGCGTGACGTAGGTGTGAGTCATCAGACTGTATGCAGAGTGTTAAACGAAAATCGCTTACACCCCTTCCATTTTCAGAAAGTACAAGCATTGAATCCGGCAGATTATCCTCGCCTGTGGGTGATGCAGCAATGTGCGTTGCAGCCGGATTTCGTAGATTATGTGCTATTTACAGATGAAGCGACATTTTCACGCGAGGGTGTCTTTAATGCGCACAATTCCCATGTGTGGGCAACCGATAATCCACATGCAACGCGTCGACATGCGTTTCAACAACGTTTCAGTATTAATGTGTGGGCTGGTATTGTGAACGACTTTTTGATTGGCCCATACTTACTACCCACGCGGCTCACTGGCGGAAGCTATCTTATTTTTCTGAAAGAAGTGTTACCACAACTGCTGCATGATGTTCCGATCGCCATTCGTAACCGCATGTGGTTTCAGCACGATGGGGCGCCAGCACACTTCAGCATTGATGTACGGAATTACCTGAATGCCACGTTTGGTACTCGATGGATTGGGCGTGGTGGACCAGTCCCTTGGCCACCCCGATCTCCCGATTTATCGAGCCTCGATTACTTTTTATGGCGACATCTAAAGCATCTTGTTTATGAGACTCCAGTTGACTCAGATGAGGATCTCGTCGCTCGCTTATCTGTAGCTGCTGCAGGTGTGCGTGAAATACCAGACATCTTTGAACGTGTACGCCAATCGCTCCACCGACGCTGTCAAGCATGTATCGATACTGGTGGACGCAATTTTGAACAATTACTGTAAACATGACACTTGTCAACAACGCTTTCAATAAAATCTTTGTTTTTCCTTTCGGCCGTTATTTCCCCTGTTTTCGCCTCACCGCGTCACTTGCGACTATACATTCCTATACAATAAATCATTGTTACAATGTCCTGTACCTACCATTAAAGTTTGTACCATGAATTCGGGACCACCCTGTAGAATCGCACTTAAATATCTATATCGGGAAATTTTCGTGGACATCTGATAGCAATTATTTACCATGGAATGTTTGTTTTAGGTGGTTTATTCATTTAAACTGGAAATAACTCTAATTTGTGAGATAATCACCAGTATTTAAATATTAAAATTTTATTACATAAAAGCTAATAATCCATCCATGTTTGGGTTTTTCTCGATCATAACGTAATAACGGGTCTCCCTTGTGGTGAGAGCTGTTTAAGTAAGTTTTTGTTACAAGCGGATGCAGAGAATGATCAGCAATGTCGAAACTTGGTCGTATTCAGACCCTTATCGCAATCCTTCTGCGCTTGCGCAGAAGAGACCGGCACAGTTAGCCGATAATACATGCTTTTATGGTAAGTCAAACTGTTATTTATTATATCAGTTTGATTGTAAGTTTTCCCGACTTCGATACGATTGGTTTTATTTTTTTGCTCTTTACTTTTATTTAGATTCAGCTTTGTCAGATTGAGTATTATTTGTTTCGAGCCCGATTATATTGTTATTTGGTGATTTTTCCAAACGTTTTGTGATGGATTCCGATCACATCTGTTCGATTTGCTGCAAGTCTTTCAAGACAAGTTCTAAATGACGGCAATTACTAACGGTGAGAGCTGTTAAAGTAAGTTTCTGTGCCGTTTCTCTCGGAGTGTTTAGGAATTTGTAGATTCTACTGAAGGAAAGGAATTTGTTGGCAATCTAAGGTTCATTCTAAGGAACATAGCCTTGTTGGTGCAGTAATCCCATATCTGGAAAAAAAAGACATGATAGGAATATGGTGGGAACCAGAGTAGAGACGATTTATATTACACGCTATAAATCCCTTCAAATCGAGTAAAGGCACCCAGCATTTTAAATTATTAAATGTATAAAACAATTATCGCGTTATTTATAAATTTCAAAAGGCAATTTAAGTGTTTGCTATTATTCTAGTGATGGGTAATCAGTTGATTTGAGTATGTAAAGATATTCGTTCATCTATATCTCACTTTGACGTTTTGGTACAGCCGTCAAAAAAAAAAAACCCCGCCTTCGTATAGAGTTCATTAAGATGGTGACAAAGTCAGAATCCATTCTGACTGCATCCCATGATCCGTTGGCAGAAATTTCTGTTTTCACTTTCTGAACAATCCCCAACAACGATAATAATCATTGAATATTTCAAACAGTATCACTGCGCTACTATTTATGCACATAATGAGCTGCAATTTGGAATTCTGATGTTTCAGTAACAGTTGAATCACATGGTGTCAAAATTTGCCCATGTTTCTATTCATAATTTTTAAAAATATTAATTTCATAATTGATAAGAAATAGTAAATTGAGTTTGATAATTAAAATGTTTATAGATTGCGTTTGGGTTTTGGGTAGCAAAGAATGAAAAATAATTTCCAAAAAAAATTAACGTTTTCAGCAAATGTAACAAAAAAAAAAAAAAAAAAACGTGAAACACCAATTGAACATTAGGAGATCTAGTTTTCAAATACTTACAAATCTGTGAAAAATCCAATAAAAATGATGAACTTTTTTATTTCCGCCTGAAATTATGAGTAGAATCCAAATTTGTAATCAAAGATGGGGGTTCGTATTGTAATTATCGGAGCAAGAACCCAATTTCATATGAAGACGGCCCCTTAGGCAAGTTTTAAGTATTGATATTTTTAGAAAACATTTATCCCCATCGATTGCTACCTTCCGTTTTGTTTTGTGATGTAACTTGTGCAATTGCGATCGGATGAGTATTTTTTTTTGACGGGTGTTATTTTCGTCTTCGATGATCTTGTCGTCTAGGGCTGCTTCTGATCGAATGTGGCATTTCTTATATTCACTGAACCAGTATTTCCCTGTTGACTCAGTGCATAAAAAAGAGTCAACTGGGTTTGAAAAGGATGAGAATTGATGCATTGCTTCAAACGCTTCCACTGTCATTTAAAAATTCTCGTGAAATTTGCAATGGCAAATATTATGAGGAAGTTTGCTGCTCAACAACACATTCTTAGGTCTCAACTCAAGATATTTACTTTTGCCTACCTTACAATATGGGTTTTCCTTTAAAAAGATACTATGCATTCCCTTATTGAAAGTAGTTGTGTCTGGCCTAAATGAGAAAAGAACAGAAATGAATCAATATGATGGAAAGTATCTTTCTTTTTTACTTTTATAGCCTGAAATGGTAAAATGCAAAAATTTAAAGTTCGCACTCTTTACTTCATCTCAAAAACTCTAATTTTCCTACGCCGCTTCTTGTGACGTCACTATGCACTATGAGGTTTGTTTACTTTTATAGCGACGTTGAAAAAGCAAGAAAATAATTTAAATTGATTGTTTAAAAATTAAAAGAGCAAGCAATATGAAATTTCAACGCGATAGACAAACGTAAACATTACATCGTGGTGCACAATGACGTCACGTAGCGTTTTGAGGTCATGTGCTTTTGCCGTAGGTTTCGGTAATTTAAAACTTGAAATTTTAATTAATTAAGTCCATTTTATGGGTTTCAATTGTCGTTTTTGAACATTTTGACGATCAGTCTATTAATAAAACACAGAAATGAGCATTTACTGGTGCAAGTTCCTCATTGTTACTACATCTTTAATCCCTGGTGCTTGTCTTGTTAAATCATTCCGTTGATAAAACTTAACTTCTGCAACTGTTTCAGAGGTCAAAGCTGTTGTGGAGATGCATTTTTCTTTTGCTACTCGAGATTCACTCGTTCCAGCTACAAATTTGTCATACAGTTTCTTTACGACTGTCTTTCTCTTCCTTGTGGAGTGTGGTAATGCGCGATAGGCCTTGGATGTAACTTTTCCTAAAGTATTTTTCGACTTAAAAGCTTTTGGCGAGTCTTGAGTAGATGTCAAAAAATTACTTTTAGTTTCGCCAACTTTCTGGTATTTTACAGTTTATGCTGGAGTGATTGAAGAGCTGACAGTTGTAGCACTAGGAGCTACTTTACGATTGAAAAATTTCTCAACAGTAACAACAAGGTGCATAAACTTGGTGATTTTAAATATTTCGCATGTGTGGTCGTAAGGGTGCATTAGCACCTGAACGATTGTGAGAGTGCTTTTATCAAAGGACCGTTTCAGTTGAAAAACATCCACGGCCTTGATGCCAAAATTTTCGAGATTTAATACTGGCGCGGGGGGTACAGGAGGAAAGTCCTTTAATTATTACCTTGACTCAGGGACGTGCCAACGTTTTGAATAGAGGGGGGGGGGCGAGCATAGGCGTAACTAGGGTTGTTGAATGGGGAGGGGTTTCTCCCGAAAAGAAGTACCCCTGTAAAAAGTGGGAAGAATAAATTAATTATATTAATATTGATTAATTATTAATAATAAATTATAAGCAATTAATTAATTTATATCAAAAGATATTCGTCAATTAACACTTGATTTTTAAAGAATTATATATATTTTTTATACAATATTTACTAAATGACTTTACGGTGATTTTTAAAACTTACAATACATTTAAATTATAAATTAAAACGTCGATTTTTTCGTAAACCTTTCGATTTTTTTAAACTTTTTAGATTAATATTTTTTTTGTAAGGTGTGGGGTAGGTTGTTGAATTTTCCTCGCACTGCAGCAACAAACACACGGGTTATTGGCGACGGTCTGGGATACATCGCAAAGGGAAAGAACCGAGGGCAATACTTGTTAATTTTGAACCACGCGGGGTTCTATGATGAGGTCAACACCTGAGTTGGTACCCACCTCTCCTAACTTTAACACCGCGCCAAAGTTCGTAAATTTGAGGCCAAAGTAGATTTAACTTGCACTAGTCCCCACCTGCACGACAGTCTTTTAGTTGGTAGGAATTCGCAACCCTCCGTTTGCTAATTCGCAACTCTTATGAAACAAGGTCACCGCTGGCCCTACAAGGCGGGCTGTGATAAAGAAATTTTTTCTAATACTTTTATAACCATCTCGTAGTCGCATGGTTACCCGTGTTATGCATTTCGAATGATAAGTTTGTTTTAGCATCCCGTGAACTCGCCGACACTAGATCAGTTCTTGGTTACGCAAACTCAAATTTAAAAGCGTTTACACATTTTTAAAAAGTTCACTGGAATTTCCATTGTTTTCTAAATGTGAATCGTTTATTTTGAAAAATCAAAAAAAAATTATGATTTTTTTTTTTTTTTTTTTTGCAAGATGGATTATGTGTTTGATGAAAGTATCGATAGTAGATTAAAGTATTGAAGAAATCAGTTTGGTTTTATTCTCAGAACGTTTAGAGATTGAGCGGTTTTCAGCTATTCCAAACAAGTGGTCAAAATGACCTTCCACCCAGGATAAACATAAAGATGTTTCCCAAAGTGCACTGTTGAATGATCTACAATCACCTTTCACTAATCCCCCCTAGTGAAACCGCAAACCCAGGGAGTTCTAGAGTGCCTATATAATAAGAGTGGCGACATATTGGAAACACTTTCTCATTGGCTTAGAGACCTTTTCTACCGCACGAGGCGGTCTTTTCCTAGTTCCCGTAGACTTAACATGGGAGCTTTTAGTGTGTTCGAGAAAAACGTGTGTATTGTAAATTAAAAAGAAAATATAGCTTATTCATGTTCCATTTCGTGTTCTATAATGTTTAATTATTATTATTTTAGTGTTTTGTCAGTATAAATTTGAAGACTTTTTAAATAAATAGCTTTTTTTGAACAGCATGGTGTTTCTCACAGTCTAAGTTAGCGCGTTGTGCAATCCATCTAATCAATTGCGCATGTAATTGTACCGAATGTATCCATATTATAACAATCATATGCTTTTTGTTCTCCCTGAAATGATATATTAATTCGCCCAGCAACCTTCTTTGAGACGATTCTGGTAGAAAAATGGCTGCCGCGCATGAGCATTGGACCAAATATCTCAAAAAGAAATCACAAACAATTGGGTACTTTTTTGGGGAGGGTATAAATAAATTAAGGTACGATTGCACCAATAGACAGCACTGCTACTCAATCAATGATACTTTTGAATCACAGTTTTTACTGAATTTGAATGATCCAAACAACTGCGATTTGATAGCAGTAATTACTGGAGAGACATGGGCAGTATCTGTGATTTGGTAACAGTGATTGGGCAAAGTTATAACAGCTGTTTTCGTTCAACCTTTACCGGTGACTGCAACATTATAATCTGTGGCGTTGACGACTGAGCTGAAGTGTATCTGCCACACAATATCTAACGGCATCCCTTTCCAACCAATCAAATTCAGTTCATAGCATGCAGATGACTTAAAAATATGGGGGACAGTGGATACCAAGTTACAGATAGAGAATTTAAAAGGGGATTTTGTTAAGATATCCGAATGGGCTGTAAAATGGGGTATGTCATTTATGTAGGGAAATGTCAAGTTCTGCATGTGGGTTACAGGAACAGTGGAGCCGAGACAAATCTTCTCATCATAAATGAAAGTTTAAAAATTTCTGCTTTCTTGGGAGACATAGCATTAAATAATTTGGGTAAGTTCAATTTCCCTCAAACTGCAAATGATATAAATGTAATATTAGAAATTTTAAATATTTTATCTGATAAAGTTGATTCAAATGCAACGGAAATGTTACCATCAATTGTTATATCTATTGTGAAACTATTGAATACTTTAATGATAAATGTAAATGACGATAAAAAAATTTCTATCCAACTATTTCAATTGAACAAACTAATTCCATTCTATGCAGTAAATTTTTATTAAGATGCTCTCCTGAAATGCTTATATTTTATTGTATTTTACATTCAATATCTCCTCATGCCTATAACTTTTTAAGAAATTCTGGTTATGTTATGATTCCACACCCAAGGACTTTGAAGAAGATTTGTGCATCACTGAATACTAACCCCCAACTAGAACAATCTGATGAGAATTTTTTGATGTTCATATCAAGACAAATTAACTCATTAGAGTCTTGTGACAAAATAGTTGTTTTGCTAATTGACGAAATACATATTAAACCTTATCTTGACTACAAAGGTGGAAATATATTAGGAATGGCATTTAATTCTGAAAATGCTGCAACGTCTGTTCAGGTTTTTATGTTAAAGAGCCTTCTTTCTTCATTTAAATCTGTTGTACATATTGTACCTGCAAAAACCATAAATGCAAACATTTTAAATGGAATTATAAAAAAAATTATTGTTAAGCTCCATGATATAGGATTTAAAGTCATAGGTGTTGTATCTGACAACAATGCTCTCAATAGTAAATCTATGTCTTTATTCCACACTCCTCCAAAAGTAAGCATTGTGTATCCTCACTCGTCTGATGCTACTAGTCCTTTATTTTATATATTTGATTCTGTGCATATCCTAAAATGCATCCTCAACAATTAGATTAACCAAAAAAATATAAGTCAGTGTTTTTATTATTCAGATTTTAATGATTATGAAAAATTTCCGCTTCTTGAAGCTAACTTTGGTATACTAAAAGCTTTACACGATGTTGAAAACAATAGTTTAGTAATATTTTCTTATGGGTTAACACTTAAATCATTGACTCCTAGTAATCTAGAGAGGCAAAATGTGAAGCTAATCCTTAAAATATTTAATGACTTTGTTGTTCAAGCTCTTTTGCAACTACGACAGGAACATAACTTAATAAGTTACAAACCAACAGCCGATTTTATTACTTTGACTTGCAAATGGTGGAAAATTGTAAATGTTAAGATTCCTCTCAAAGGACAGCGTCTACAGGATCCATTTCAAGAACCAATAACTCTGCCCACAAATTATGTAAAAGTAGAATATCTGAATGATTTTCTTTCCTGGTTAGATGCATGGAAAGACAAAAAATGCTCCACAGGTAAACTAACAAAAGAAACACATTTAGCCATCTCGCATACAACATATGCTCTTCTTGAGATGTCTAAGTATTGCATTAAGGAGTTGAATTTTACATATTTTTTACCTGGTAAAATTCAAACCGACTCTCTTGAAGATCGCTTTGGAAAATATAGAACACTTGCGGGTTCACAATATCTAATATCAGTTTCACAAATTTATGAATCTGAGGCCAAATTAAGGATGCAAAATTTTCTTCCACTTGTTTTAAATTCCAACATGTATGGTGAAGTAGAAATTAAAAACACTGACCCTGAAAATAACTGCTCAGAAATTAAGGGAAATGTTGGATATTCCCAATTTGTATTAGATATTTCTGAAACGGATTTTGATTTAAAACCTCTACTACCAGTTTTAACGTATTTATCAGGTTATTGTGCTCGTTCAGCAATTTCTAAACTCAACTGTGATGCTTGCTCAAAATTTTTAGTTCTAGATAAAACTTTAAATTTAATTTCGGACTACATTCTTATTCGGAATTTAGACAAAGGTGGTTTGCTATGTCCATCTTCAGATGTTGTTACTGCTGTTACATATAATTACATAGCTGTGCAAAAGCTAGTTAACCAAAAGAATGGACATTTGTTTTTGAAACAGAATAATCAAAGGGAACTTGTAATTACT
The DNA here is from genome assembly GCA_947359465.1 of Metellina segmentata. NCBI lineage: Eukaryota > Metazoa > Arthropoda > Arachnida > Araneae > Tetragnathidae > Metellina > Metellina segmentata. Next base: position 18,470,149 of record OX375883.1, on the reverse strand, counting down.
ATTAGTTTTGATTTGATTAATAAGCATAAATTTTTTCTTAACGATGAGAGTTGTTCCAATGGTTATTCAACAGACCATGTACTGAAACTAATTTTAAGACCTGCAACAAATGCTTTACTAAACAATTATTGCACTTTAAAAAATGATACAACAAGACCTGTTTCACTTGCTAAACAGCGTAAACTAGAAACAGTTAAAAACTCCCCAACAAATGCAACTCTGCAGCATATGCCAGAAAAAAAATCTTTACCCCAAACACATAAAACAAAAAAGCCAAAGAGTAAAATATCCCTTAAAAATCATGTAAAGTACCAGAATAAATACTAAAACTAAATAATATAATTTTAAGGTTGATTATTATGAATATATGAATTTGAATATAATCATAATTTTATCATGTTTACCTTTACATAACTAAGAGAATATAAATGTTTGTTGATATTTGTATGTGTGCAAAAATAAAGTTTGTTCTTTTTTTTATTTGTGTTCTATTGTGTTTAAGATTTGATTTCCTGGCATTCAATTTTAACAACAAATATTTATAAAATTCTATTGCATTTGTATTCTTCAAGGCAGCTGCTGAAAGTATTTTTATTTAAAATTAACTTTCCTTTTCAAGGCTAAGTTTTCATTGAAAAGAAGAAAAAAAGATTAAAGGCACATGTAGGCATTTGTTTTCTCATATCAAACTGCGGTAGATAACCGAGTAAGCTTATTTTTGGTTGCACTTGTTAATGTTTTGCGGTGTCATTGGGTGAATCCAGCTTCACCGTTTCCCTACTTGCTCTGACGTCACAAATGAGCGCCGCGGCCTTGTCCGTCTAGGTGGTGTTGCCTCAGGCAACACCCCTCAGGCCCCGTCTCCCACCTTTTGTTGATTTTAGACGTAAACTGCGCAATTGCTGGATGAATGAGTGCTGCGTGGGTGTTTCAAGCACGCTTGGCGCCACTTCGTCTGGACACGTGACAACGAGGGATGTACATATTATAATACATCTCGATATGTTATATACATTATTATATATCTCAAAGGAGCGGTGAGTCATGGAAAAGAGCTAGCTCTTTTTAGTGAGCGAGCGGTTCGGATTCGATCCCTGAAAAGTCATTTTTCCCATTGCTACTCCGCAGACAATAGTGTAGGGTAGTAGTGCACGCATTGCGTGTGTGCACCAATCCATTGAATCTAATGTATCTCGGATAGGGATGTTAAGCGAATCACGGAACTGCTACTCAATACCAATACTTGCTAATCACAGTTCTTACCTGTAAATCAAATATCCAAATAACAGTGATTGGGTAGCAGTGATTGAGTAGCGGTGGTTCGGTAACAATGACTAAACTGATATCGCTAAGCTGATACCTTGGCTGATATTGATACTGCGATCTGTGATTGCGACCGGGATCGGTGATTCGGTAGCAGTGAAACCTGTGACTGCGTATCGGTGATTTGGTAAGGGCAAGGCTAAACTTGATCGCAACTGTAGGTTGTACAGTCTGAATCATTACCCAAAAGATCAAAAGAGCCGACGTAACTGAAAGTTTCCACCTCTTACCGCTTGAGAGCGCTACCACCCTAGCAAGAAAAGCAGGTTGTTTACCATTGGATTGCATAGAAATCACGTTCGGTATTCGCAGTATTTTCGATTTAGTAATTATTTTAAAGCCTTAAGTCAGTAGAAACTTGATAGAGATAATTGTTGTGTGCCGTTTTGTACGTCCTATCATACTCGCAGTAAGATAATTCAAGAGGAAGGAGAGGAATATGTATGTTACCATGAGTTTCCCAGCGACTCGACCCTTCGAGCACAGTGGTTGAAAGCAATCTCTAGAAAAGATTTCGTTGTGAAACGATAAATCAAGTTCCAGTCGAGTATGCAGTAAGCATTTAAAAAAAGAGGACTTTAATCCTGTGAAGAATGGGAGACGGTTGAAAACCGGATCCATCCCATCTAACTTTGATGAGTACCCTACGTACATGCAAGCATCAGCCTCATCTTCTGTATGTAGGGAGCCTAAAAAGCGAAAATTGGATTCCTCAGTACTGATAGAGGTACAAGAAAATGACCCAGACAGTACAGCCAATGAAGAAACTTCTACTGAACCTGAACCCATTGTCCCATCTGTACTGGAGGAATCGAGAAGGAAGGAATTTGAACATAATGAAAAATCAAAATTTCTTAGTGCCAAGGTCCTTGAAGTTCGAAGATCGAAAAGGCAATTGAAAATCAAGTCTCAGCAGCTTAATAAGATTAATAAACGAATGGAAGAGTTGGAAACAGATCTGAACTATTACACCAATAGTAATCATCATAAAACTTTAAGAAAACTCCTTGACATGGAAAGTTCAGGTTCCATTGAACAAAGATAAGTTTTCCTTCTAACACAGATTAAGTTCATGTTCAGCAAATCTTTCCGGTGGCCTGAAAGTGCGTTGAGAGAGTGTATTCTACTCCAGGCTGTATCTCATCGGGGCTACAGAACACTTGTTGAGAGAAATTCAGTGAGTCTGCCTTCAAAGAGTACACTCAAAAGATATACCGGCCCAGTGGTTAATGAAACTGGAGTTTCATCGCTCATCAAACGCAGACTGCAGGAAGAAGTTGCCTCTTTGAAGCCGGAGGAGATGTTTTGCCCCCTAATAGTTGATGAGGTTGCTCTTAAACCTCAGTGTATTTACGATAAACAAATGGACTGCTTTTTAGAAGGGAAATCTTCTCATGATGATGGGAAGATATTTCAAGTTGCTGCGCTTACTACTTCACCAGTCACTTGACTGGTAAAGAATTGCATGCGTTAACCATGGATGTTTTATATCAAGTGAAGAAAGATACAAGCTTCAGAAGAATGAAAAAATAAAGCCTGTTCGAAATTTAACCCTGAAACATGTAGACCCCACAAATTTAGAGAAGATGAATGTCCAGAGAGCAGTCTTGATTTTTTCACCTCCCGTGACTGCAGCTTTGCAGTTTTTGAAAGAAAACTCCAACAAGGTTGCCAAAGCTGATCAATTTAAATATTGTGGTGCTACAGTGAAATTTTCTGAAGTATGTATACGAGTGGTACAGCATCCATGATGTATGCAACCGAACCCAACATCACCTAACTAGAAACCCAGCTCGGTTGCATTTTATTATTATTACGGATGAAAGGTTCGAGTGGTTAATAGACGAGTTCCTCCCTTCTCTGTCCTCCTTGGAAAAATCTTGCCAGTTCCATGATCCTCCCATGAGATTTCTTAGCAAAGAGACACATGAAGCCATTCAGCTCACTACGAACTCCACAATTCATTGTATGAAATATCTGTTAAAAAATGGTTTCCATTATGTCCTCACTCGATCCTTTAACAGTGATGCTATCGGGTCCTTTTTTGGAAGTCTAAGACAAATGTGTGGAAGTAACGACATGCTAGATGTGAGGGCAACTCTGTTTGCCATGTGACAAAATTCTTAAGACTGGACTTGTTACAACTTCCAAACATTCATCCGTTGGCATTCTTAAACAGGACTTGTTCAAAACAATAATCACCTGTAATGCAACGAATCCTCAGCAGAGCTTTGTGAGAGACATGGGTTGAGAGACATTCTTTCTTCTCTGAAACAGACTACAGTATCACCATTTGTTTCCCTTAAATCTGCCTCAGTCGCATATGTTGCGGGATACTTATTCAAAGATATGGAATCCCATATATTATGTGAAAAATGTATCGAGGGATTTTCTTCCCCTAAATGCTCTTCACCACTACTGAATTTGATTGCTCGTCAAGGCAGGGGTGGATTAAGATATCCCTCTACTTCTTTTGTCTCAGTTTTAGAGGTTTTATTAAATTTCATTGAGAAAGCTGTGCCACTCATGCCTACCAAAAGCATTTCTATGAACCTCCAAAAAATTATAATTCCTGAATTAATTCAATCACCTATTATAACCTGCAAAGTTACAGGTCATACAAATATAGTTGTCACACACATATGTCAAAATTTTTTTAATATTATTTAAAAAAAACATAGCTAATAGTATAGTAGAAAACCCAAGGTTAGGAATAAACCTTTATCTAGAAAGGTTCTTAAATTATAAAAAAAAAATTCCTTTCAAATGGTTATTGCCATTAATCATTTCAATATCCTTAACCTTTTTACTCTTGAAAAAACTGGGCTTGAAATTTGTACTTATAATTCTAAATATGTCATGCATCCAAAAAAATGTTTTCATGAATCGAATGAATGTATGTATTTATAATATTTGTTTACGGTGGATCACAAAGATTTTTGTCCCTACTACTATGAAATTTGAAAAACTTGAACTCATTGAAAAACTTTTCTTGTTTAAAAAATACGAGAGGTTTATCTTATAACAATCTGAATGTCTTTTTGTGTATCTGTGATGAACCAGTTCTATAAATTTGTGTTATAGTTGTACATATGTCATGCAATTTGTGTAATTTGTTTATTAATGCATCAAATGAATCTGATATTTAAATAAGGTGATGTTTGTGAAACACTAAGATTTTTGTCACATGTAGTGAATATTTATATTGGGAATAATCTCTCGTGTGTATATATATATATATATATATATATATATATATATATATATATATATATATATATATATATATATATAGTGATCTCATAATCTATCTCTGAAAATCAACCTTTCGACCTGTCCGTTTGTTCTAATGGTGATTAGAAAACACGTAGTACTTAAGCTGTGTTGGAAGGAAAACAATATTGCCTACTATTATGAAATTTAATTGAATAATTTTTCTTGTTTAAAAAATATGGGAGGATCTTCTTATAACAAGGTGAATGCCTTTTTGGGTCTCTGTGATGAACCAGTTCTCGAAATTTGTATAATAGTTGTAAATATGTCATGCAATTTGTGTAATTTGTCAATTTGTTTATTAATGCATCAAATGCATGAACTTCTGATACTGTTGTTTGTTGATTCTTATGCGTACACTGGCATACCAGAGTAGTGTCAGGCCCGTCGAAGACGGCAAGAGGAGAGGGGGTGCGCCTTCCATGTTATTGAGCCCCATTGGGAGGAAGTCCGACTTTGCTCGACATACATGACACATCCGTTTTACAGGAAGGTCCCTTTCATACATCCATTCACTCACACATATCGTAATTTAGATCCCAATCAGAGTCCGATAACCCCCTGATCAGGTACCCCCAGAGGTATTGATTTGGTATGGGAACATGGGGGACATTGTGACCACGACCTATTTAACGTGCCCCAGTCACCATTAGTGAACACGACGGTCTTTAGCCAGATCGAAGCGCCGATCTCGTAATCATCAGAATTGTAGGCTCCGCCGAGGACAGAACCCACAACCCTTTTAATGCGAGCCCGACGCTCTACTGACTGAGCTACCGCGGCTCTACTTCTGATACTTGAATAAGGTGATGTTTTTTTACTACGTTATTAAAGGGCAATTGTTGTACCTAATCATTGTAAAATGTAAATGCTTCAATAAATGAATGTAAATGTTTCAATTTAAGTATCCCAAATTTCACTCTGCACATTGCTTATTTTAGGCAGAATAAATAAAATAATTTATATGAATACTCATTTACTTGAATTAATGAATACTAAAATTTTATTCAGCTCTGAAAATTATTCCTTACATATTGTCTGAGATTTTGTTTATGATCAATTTTTATCAATAATGTATCATTAATTAGTGTGGCTAACTAATGGTAGTAAATAATACTGTAATATTTTAAATTATTAGAGTCAAGTGTTTCTCGCATGCCGATACAAATTAGATGAATACCTCTCGTATAGGCACAAGTCTATCTAGAAGACATCTATCTTTATTTATATTCAAATCATCAAGCCTAACGCATCTCAAAAGAAATCTAAATCTTTTGAGAGACAAAACACGAAAAATATCTTCTCCTGTTCTATCATCTTCCAATCCATCTGATAAGTTTTAATGTGATGATTTCATTCCACACGAAATGTACAGCAAACCTTGCACTGCCATCAGTTCGCTTTTAGCGTTAATTTTACAATCTCTTTCCCCAGCAAACTTATCTTGTTGCTTTTTTATCTAACAGTGTGTACAATCAACTATTTTGTTAGTAATAGTATCTGGAAAATAAAATCCCCATGCCTCTAAGATGGTTTTAGAGTCCCGAGCAGATGGTCGTACGCCAGGCAAACGATGTGACGCAATGTTCTGCTTACAACAACGAACATTCATTCTAGAGCAGTTTTTCTTCCACCCAGTTTTCTTACCCTAGAAAATTGTCTATGTTCAAATCCTCGTTGTCGTTTGCGACATCTTTCGCACTGGTAACATCTTTTTCGTGAATAATTTCATCTTCTTCCTCACTAACGAGCGTTTTTTCTTTCAAAAATACTTCCATCATCACTTGAATCATCATCTAATTTATCAAAAAGTTGCTATAGCAATAGCCAAAGATTTTTTCATTTTGAAGCCCTATCAACAGCCTCCCCCACAGCAACATCGTGGAGAAATGTACGAGTCCTCTCCTGCACATTTCAACTAACGTCAGTTGGCGCGCCGCGGTTAGTTTGACCGAACTTCTCTACACAGTGCCATTTCTCTCTATTTGAAAAGGACGGAAAGTTGCAACAGGAAAAAAAAGGACGCGCGTACGAGGAAAAGACCAATACGCAACTAACGGCGAGTATCGAGTGCACGTGTACATACTCGAAAAGAATTGTATTCGAATACGAGAAAGAATCAAGTACATGATTCTTGAACTCTTTAAGTGTATATTACAACGCTTTCGGTACTTGTATACTTTGGATGAACACTGTTGTATAAGAATAGAAAGAGAAAGAATAGAGTACAAGTGTGCTCTTGTATTCGAATACAAGAAGAACGAATTGAGTACCTTGGTATTCGAAAACGTGAAATAATTGAGTACTTTGGTATCCGAATAGAGCATAAAAGAATCGAGTACTTTTTTAACGAGGAAGAATTGAATGCTTTGGTATTCGAATAGAGAGTAAAAGAATCGAGTACTTTTTCAACGAGGAAGAATTGAGTGCTTTGGTATACGAATAGAGCGTAAAAGAATCGAGTACTTTTTTAACGAGGAAGAATTGAATGCTTTGGTATTCGAATAGAGCGTAAAAGAATCGAGTACTTTTTTAACGAGGAAGAATTGAGTGCTTTGGTATACGAATAGAGCGTAAAAGAATCGAGTACTTTTTCAACGAGGAAGAATTGAGTGCTTTGGTATACGAATAGAGCGTAAAAGAATCGAGTACTTTTTTAACGAGGAAGAATTGAATGCTTTGGTATTCGAATAGAGCGTAAAAGAATCGAGTACTTTTTTAACGAGGAAGAATTGAGTGCTTTGGTATTCGAATAGAGCGTAAAAGAATCGAGTACTTTTTTAACGAGGAAGAATTGAGTGCTTTGGTATACGAATAGAGCGTAAAAGAATCGAGTACTTTTTTAACGAGGAAGAATTGAATGCTTTGGTATTCGAATAGAGCGTAAAAGAATCGAGTACTTTTTTAACGAGGAAGAATTGAGTGCTTTGGTATACGAATAGAGCGTAAAAGAATCGAGTACTTTTTTAACGAGGAAGAATTGAGTGCTTTGGTATACGAATAGAGCGTAAAAGAATCGAGTACTTTTTCAACGAGGAAGAATTGAGTGCTTTGGTATACGAATAGAGCGTAAAAGAATCGAGTACTTTTTTAACGAGGAAGAATTGAATGCTTTGGTATTCGAATAGAGCGTAAAAGAATCGAGTACTTTTTTAACGAGGAAGAATTGAATGCTTTGGTATACGAATAGAGCGTAAAAGAATCGAGTACTTTTTCAACGAGAAAGAATTGAGTGCCTTTCATTGATTACGATGTAATAGGTGGGTCTTTAATTAACGTAGTACTGAAGCAACAAAATAGGCTATTGGCGACGGTCCGGAATCAATCTACGAAGGAAAAGATCTGACTACAACGCATTGTAATTTTGAACCATGGTCGGTTGACGAGGTCACCTCTGATCTGGCACCCCACTCTACAAACCTCTAGGTCCATTAATATGGGTGAATTTTCCTTTGGGTTTTTTGAACCGTTTGGTTAAAATCCAAAGGGAGTTATCTTCTGGGTTGAGGGAGGATTTATATTTGTCCCACTGCATTTGCGTGTGTTCCTTAATTTCCTTGTTAGTTTGTGCTAGAATGAGATTTACTTTTATTTTTTTTGTCTTTGGGTGTCTGTTGAATTGTCAGGCTTTCGTAGTTTTGTTCCTATCTCTGATGAGCTGCCTGAATTTCGATGGGGTGCAATTGAGTTTGTTTAGTGGGCCACGTTTAGAGTTTAAGAGTGTGTGCAGAGTGGATGAGATTGGAGATAGTTTGTATCTCTGTATCATTTTCGTGCGGGGTTGAGAGTGTAGGGAGTTCGTAAGTGCTGTTCAGTTGTAGTGTCTGTTTAAAATTAGCGCAGTTTGAGATTAGTGTTCTGTATAACTTTGAGAGAACTACTTTCAGGTTGAAATTCAACATGACTGGGTTATGATTTGAGCTTAGTTCATCATGTGCTTTTATATATCGTACTTGTAATAAATTTCTCTAATGACAGTGATAACCAGGATGTTTTCCGAAATTTTGCCGTATCTGGTGGGTTCTTTGGGGCAGTGAGATTGATGTTTGTTTGTGTTAGAAGGTCGTCTAGTATATATCCATGTCCATTAATTTGTTTGCAACCACAGTTAGGGTATGTGGCATTGAAATCTCCACAGAGAATAATATTTGCATCGATCGCAATCAGTGTTTCAATATCGAATTTGAAAGTCGGTTTATTGGGTGGAACATAGGTGGAGACTATTGTGAATTTAGGGAGTTTTGGCAGTGTGAGTGTCATAAAAGTGCTTCAGCAACTTGTAGTTGTGGTGTGATTTCCTGATAGTGTGGAATGTTCTGTTTAGTGTAGATAACTGTTCCTCCACCAGCGAGGTTTTGCCTGTCGTTTCTGTAATTTGTGTAGTTTGGAATTCTTTTTGGGTGATTTGAGGTTGGTTTCCTGGATGAGGAAAATATAACTATCTGATATGGCAATTCGGTTGCTGCTGCTGCGCGCAAGTTTCATTTATTGCATCCTTATCTTTGGGTAGGCGATTGAATCTGTTGGCGGTACTTTTGTCAACAACAGATTTCGTGACGGATACCTAACCGGTTTTTTTCGGATATCTAAAGTCAGAGGACGTATTGGGCTACCTATTATTATTTTTTTAGCAGTATTCTTGTTTGGAATATCATTGACATTTGAGCTTATATTTCATAACATATCATTGACATTTTCAACATATGAGATAACATCATTGACATTTGAGCTTATATCAGATAACACATCATTGACATTTGAGCTTATATCAAGTAACACATCCTTTACACTGTTATGTACCATACATACAGTAGTTGAATTGCTATTTACAATATTTAAGTAACTATCCGAGCATAAGTTATTTATAACATTTTTAGATACATCAACATGCTTATGAATAATACAGTTTCCAGAGCAATGTGCAAAAAAGATAAAAAAAATTGACAATGCAAGTCACTTTTCACACCACCAACACACACCCATACTGACAAGTACAAAGATAATCGGATTACATACATCTGTCAAGACATTGTGTACAATTCTTTCTTGCAAAATTTAGGTTTCCATAAAAATCCAATTTTAAATTAAATACCTTTGCATTTATTTCCCAAACCCATATTAAAAAGCTGTACGAGTCCTATTTATTCACAATTTGGAATCAATTCTACGGCGAAGTACGTGCTTGATCTGTATGAATGCAGATTCGATGCGTCGTAATCAATGTAAACAATACCACGTGATCGTGAGGTAGCCAATCACAGCGAGCGTCTCATTTTAATCCCCGGATCACTTAACACGCTGTTTGAGAATACCGTTCTTGCTAATCCTCGAGTTAACTCTTTCTCGCGGATCAACTGATCCTCGAGTTAACTCGAGACTTGTGAATATGGCCGTTAGTGTCCCAAATGCAAATCGAGCATTTTAATGTCAAAATCGAGTTTGGTATCGAAAATGGCACTTTTGATTATCAGGCAGGGTTTCAAATTTCTCAATAAATTCAGCCTAGGTTTCGATTTGGCCATTTGGTCCAGAACCACATTGCGGGAAGAACATTCTGCCCGTGGCTTTCAAAAAGACTCCGACGAACAGGAAGGTTACGAGGACAGGGATTCTGTTGTGGAGCGCACAACTGTCACGGTTGGAAGTTAAACCCTACGTCCATGAATGAACACACTACTAGCAAACAAAAAAGAAAGCGTTACATACCTATACGGGGGGGGGGTACTGAAACTATGAGTAACCAATAGGAACGGTTTTAGAAATGAAACTAAGGGGAGTGAGAAGTGAACCTGTAGTCACACTGGAGCAACACAACGGACTATTAGTGACGGTTTGGGATTAACCCCACGAGGGATATATCCAAGAACAACGCCACCAATTTTTAAAATATGGTCAGATGACGAGGTCACGCCTAAGCTGGAATGTGTTGGTGGATTTTAGCTCTGTTGCGTGTATCTTTGGTTTGTTGAAGATTGGAGGGGCTACCTCCAATCCATTTGTTGGAACGGATCATTTCACCTTGCCTTGATTTCCCTCTTCATCGGAGGGAATACTGAGGGTTTGTATAACTCGTCTCGGTTGCATTCTTTCTGAGAAACGACGATGACTGATCGTGTTTTTATTTAATCATGATGTCTAGCATTTTTTTTAAAGTTTACCTAATCCTTCAGGGGCAGTTCTGTTTTCAAGAGCCTGTGTTGGATGAACACTAAGCTTTCAACATTTAAAAGTCCTATATGAGACTTTAGTTAAACACCTTGAGACCCTAGGACTTACCCAGAGCGTGTTGAGCCACACATGGAGAAGCGGAATAAGATTGATACCCAACATTTATTAGATTGGTCCAATTTTCTGGTACGATTACCTTAGCCTATCCGCCGAAGAGATGATTAACAATCGCTGAAAATAATGACCGACGCACTAAACATTTGTCTTAACTTTTCTATGGAAGGGATGAAACAATGCCACAGGAATCACAACTGTCAACAATTATCATGTTTCATATCTTACAACACTGGCATTATTTAAATGATTTTGAACTTCATCAATCAATGCATGAAAACAAAAGAATTTGGCTGTCGGTACTGTTCCAAATTCAAGGATAAGAAACTAAAGTAATTAAAAATGTCATTTCTCTTTCCCAACAAACGTCTAAACCCATAACACAACTATCCTCAGACAGGCGTGCGATGCCAGCTCATCTGTTGCCTCATCACCTGACCGTGGTTCAAAATTACGTTTTTTGTCTTCACATATTTTCATTCGGGTTTGTTCCTGGACCTTCGTCAAGAGCCCGTTGTGTCGCTGCAGTGCGACATTAATAAAAATACCTGCATACCCTTAAAGACTTTTACGTAATAATGTTAGGTGAATATCCATTTTTTTCTTTCTTACTTGAGGTGTTGCATTTATATCCTCAATGTTTCCCTACCTCAATGGAATGGAAGAACTTTATATGTCCTTAGCATAGTTGTCAGGGCCCTAGAATTGTTTCCCTGCCTCCTGAAACTGGAATTAGCTACTAAATTACTTAAATTATCTGTTCAAAAACTTCTGCCTACTTCCTAATTTATCTTATTTAATAAATGTCAAATTGCTTTCCTTTTTCCCACAAAGTTATTATTTCCCCTATAATTAATTCATCATTGGAATGATTCTTATAAAAAATGCTAATCATTATGAGGATATGCATTCACACGGAAGAATAAATAACCGAATCACCTAATTTACTTCGAGCATTATTCATATCAGAGCATATTCAAAGGTATCAATCAATAGGAAATAACGTACTCTACTTATTCAAATTGAAAAACATTACATAAGGGGACACCTTCATACCAAATTTTGCACAAACTCCTGTTTTGGAATTTTTGGTCAAAAATGACATTTTTAACGTGTTTGGATACCTCTGTTTCTACTTCTGTAAACTCTTCTGGTTCATGATGGGAATTACAAAAATAGAAGTATCCAGGAAGGACAATTTTAAAGTTTTTGAATTGACACGGTTTTGGGCCATCTTATGCCCCAGAAATTAAAGTTTATAGCTTTGCAGCTGTATGCTGCAATGCCTTTCGTCCTCAGGCCCCGTCTCCCTCCTTTTGTTGATTTTTGACGTAAACTGCGCAATAGGGAATATGCACTATGTCACAAAACGTCCTAAAATGGTACTTTTTTTACAAATTCGACCATGAACAATCCGAAAATCAACTTTAAAAATCACAAAAAAGTTTAATTTAAGCGTAATAAACGATTAAAAAACGCGTTACGTTAAGTCACGTGACTGAAAACGGGGTGGAGCTTGGCGTGACGTCATAGTACATGAAATCTCTCGCTACATTCGCCGGCTGCATGTTATTTCAGGTTGCTTTCATTAATTTTACGCTAATTTTATTTTTTAAATAGTTATGTTGAATTATAGTCTTTACATTATTATTATTATACAGATTTCTTCTTTAAAAATGACGACTGTAGAACAAGGCTTTGTAAAAGGCCAGTCGGATAATCTACCTAAATTGGATGCTATATCCATGTTTTCTTTTCTGCGAAACCATCCAAAGTGTATGATAATATTTTGTACACCATATTTATTTTTAAAAAACAATGTATTTTTATATTGCTTTTAAAGAGTAGTGCTATTATCAAAAAGTTGTACTTAAGAAAATAGAATATTAATATAGTTGTTCTCTTTTCCTTAATAAGTAACACAATTCATTCTGAAATAGATTTTTTATATAGATAATTAGAATAGTATATCAAATAAGACCTTTTGTTAGGAAAATAATTTCAAAGTAGATTAAAATGTAGGGGTATCAAAATAGTAAATTTTGAAAGCTAACTTAAAATTAATTTTCTACGTTAATTTTTTAGCAAAATTATTTTTGTTAGTTAGTGAAGAATAATTTTTAAAGTATATTTAAGCGGTAAAATGTAATGTACTAAAGGATCATCCAAAAATAACATGTGCAGAGATACTTGTTGCGAGAATTGCAACTACATTAAATATTGAACACAACATTTGGTAGTCCAACATTTTAAAACATGAAGAAGGTAGTGTGATAATTTGATTGAAATTGCAATAATTTGAAGCCTTGCAGTTTTATAAAATTATGCAAATTTAAAACAAAATTCGTAATTGTTTAAAAATATTAGTTTTAATGCTAAACAAATGGGATGAAATCTATGTTGCTTCGTACTGCAAGAGAATGATACTCCCAGTAGTTTTCCATGTCATTCTCCAACTATAAAATAAATAAAGTAACATATAAATTAAAAACTTTCATTTGTAGCACTATTTATCAAAATTTGTTAACACTAGTTTTTAACTTTAATTTCTTATTTTTAATAGAAATATTTGTACAGTGCCTTTTTTTAAAATAAATTAATTTTACGTTTATTCTTACTTTTCACTTTTCAAATAATTATATTTATATACATTTATGTAATGTAAAAAAAGATTAAAGTTTAAATTTCAAATTTAGAAGAAACATTTTTTAACTATAAATCTGAATTCCAATGACTATTATTCCATAATACTTATCATTCAGTTTAAAGAAGAAATATAACACAGTTTTACCAAGTGCATGAATAACTGCAAATAAAATATCATGAGTATAATAATTCAATGTTTATTGATTTTAGCTTTCTCTCTCTCTCTCTCTCTCTCTCTCTATATATATATATATATATATATATATAACCTTTTTTAAATATATAGTATTCCTATATTTAATTATTAAATTCTTTTTCATGAAACAAGAAATTCTGCATCATGAGTGACTTGTTACAGAAAGAATTTTTTCGTTTTAGCTAAAACACTATTAGTCATCCACAAGATTAAATCACACAATTCTTATTTAAAAACAATCAAAAATATAAATAATTTTTGGTATTTTAAACTTACCGAAAAAGGATCTTCACAGCAATGCAAGCAAGAAGTAGAACACAACTTTTTGTTTTTCTTTTAATCTCTTTTCATAACGCAGCACCATCTTCTTACGAACTTGTTCATATTTTGGTACAACAAAAAATACTTTTTTGGTGTTTTAATCGTTGAATTATGACACAAACGGAACAATACAATATTTATAATTATTTTTAACTATTTTCGAACCTTCCATTGCTGAATTAATCAAAAATCTGTAAATATAAGACTACTAAAAATATACCCATAGAGATAACACAGTTCAAGGAACGCTCGATGGGAAAATCATGTACGATGACGTCACAGGCAAAAATCGTCAGCGACTGCAGTTATTCGTTAAAAGGGACGTCACAGCAATTTGAAAAGTGTTTTAAATATAATTAATGTCGTCAGATTGCAGTTTAAGTGGAATTTTTCTACATAGTTTTTCGTGCTGTTTCATTTTAAAATGAATTTGAAAATCATGCATATTGTCCATTGCTGGAGGAATGAGTACTTCGTCGGTGTTTCAAGCACGCTTGGCGCCTCTTCGTCTGGGCACGTGACAACGAGGGATGTGCGATGGACCAAACATATTATAATACATCTCGATATGTTATATATATATACACATTATAATTTTTCTCAAAGACACGGAATCCAGTGAAGCCTTGATTTGAGCGAGGTAGAAGTAATTGAAACTGATAGATGGCGTTACGAGTCCTTACTTCAGGAACTACAACTTGCCATGATTGAGATAATTTTTCGATCCCTACAACGCATGTCTGAACAGCCGAAGACTAATTGAATATCAGTTCTCTCCACCGTACTGCAGGTAGACTTATGAACAAATCTTGTTACAATTCCCTAAACAATAATTAGGTTCTTTTTATATAAAATATTTATGTTTTAAAATACTGGTAATTTCGTCGCGATTTAGAGGCATTTCAAGTTTAAAGCAATAAACCACCAAAAACGCGCAAAAAAAAGCAAAGTTCCCCAAGACCACTAATATAGACCATCTAAATACACATGGATGGACACATCAATTTTGACATTAATATGGGCAGATTGCATTTCACAACTAAGTTTTAATCGTCAACGATGTGTAGCAAAACACACAATGCTTACAAATAGACTACTTAAATAATTGTATCACTTTAAAATCCGAAGAAAAATAAATATTTCTATGTTCCGATCCCCTACCCGTTTCTTTACGATAACCCCGGTGATTGATTGAACGTAGAACAAGGGAACCAAAAAACGCCGTCCAAATAGAGCGAGCACAAACACTTCCTTTCTTTTGATGTATCGACAAGAAGCGGATAATTTTGCTCGTGCTCAAACTGTTCAATTCATCGTCTACACTGAACGAGCTGACAATCAAACCTTTATCCGGGGTTAATAAATCATCCATGTTTAACTCGGCTTCTAATCACGGCTCTCTCCACAGGGCTATGTATGACTCCTCTGAATCAGCGATAAGGACTAATCAATCAATGATAATCGTTCAGTCGCTACCTAATCACTAATATCAAACGCGATCGCAATCACCAATTGAAATTAACTGATATTTGCTGCTAACACTAACGGCCATATTCACAAGTCTCGAGTTAACTCGAGAATCAGTTGATCCGCGAGTAAGAGTTAACTCGAGGATTATCAAAAACGGTATTCTCACGCCCGTATTCACAAGTCCGAGTTAACTCGAGGATCAACGATAATCCGCGAGTTATCGAAAAAACCGTATTCACAAGTCCTGATCCGTGGTTTAAACTGCCGTTTCGGTGTTACATTTTGATCCTCCGAAATCGGCGAGATAACTCGCGGGTTACATTTAACGCATGCGCAGTACCATCTTTTTGGAAAAGCAAAATGGAGGACACATTTCATTCTATGCTCAATTACAGTATTCTTTCGACGACTGGACTGGATCTGTCATTACGGAGCACCTGCTTCATAGCAGCTCATCTCATCATAATAATATTGCATAAATAGAAAAATGTAAACATATTTTTATTGAAATTCAAAAGAAAAATGAAAATAAAGGTAGCTGCGTAAATCTTAAACAAGCAGCTTAGCGAAAAGATAGATGGCGCCACCTCTGTCCTATAAGTCGGAGAGAGCGAACTGTAGAAAACGACCATGGCAGATACAAAAATTCGTTGTAGAATAAAAATTATTCTGTTGATTTATTACGAATGAAAGAAAATTGACAATGCAAGTTACTTTTCACGACACCAACACACACCCATACTGACAAGTATTAAGATAATCAGATTACATACATCTGTCAAGACATTGTGTACAATTCTTTCTTGCCAAATTTAGGTTTCCATAAAAATCCAATTTGAAATTAATTACCTTTGCATTTATTTTCCCAAACCCATATTAAAATGCTGTGCGAGTCCTATTTATTCACAATTTGGAATCAATTCTACGGTGAAGTACGTGCTTGATCAGTATGAATGCATATTGGGGCGTCGTAACCAATGTAAACAATACCACGTGATCGTGAGGTAGCCAATCACAGCGAGCGTCTCATTTTAATCCCCGGATCACTTAACACGCCGTTTGATTATACCGTTTTTGATAATCCTCGAGTTAACTCTTACTCGCGGATCAACTGATTCTCGAGTTAACTCGAGACTTGTGAATATGGCCGTCAAACGGCGTGTTAAGTGATCCGGGGATTAAAATGAGACGCTCGCTGTGATTGGCTACCTCACGATCACGTGGTATTGTTTACATTGGTTACGACGCCCCAATATTCATTCATACTGATCAAGCACGTACTTCACCGTAGAATTGATTCCAAATTGTGAATAAATAGGACTCGCACAGCATTTTAATATGGGTTTGGGAAAATAAATGCAAAGGTATTTATTTCAAATTGGATTTTTATGGAAACCTAAATTTGGCAAGAAAGAATTGTACACAATGTCTTGACAGATGTATGTAATCTGATTATCTTTATACTTGTCAGTATGGGTGTGTGTTGGTGTCTTGAAAAGTAACTTGCATTGTCAATTTTCTTTCATTCGTAATAAATCAACAGAATAATTTTTATTCTACGACGAATTTTTGTATCTGCCATGGTCGTTTTCTACCGTTCGCTCTCTCCGACTTATAGGACAGAGGTGGCGCCATCTATTTTTTCGCTAAGCTGCTTGTTTAAGATTTACGCAGCTACCTTTATTTTCATTTTTCTTTTGAATTTCAATAAAAATATGTTTAAATTTTTCCATTTAAGCAATATTATGATGATGAGATGAGCTGCTATTTAGCAGGTGCTCCGTAATGACAGATCCAGTCCAGTCGTCGAAAGAATACTGTAATTGAGCATAGAATGAAATGTGTCCTCCATTTTGCTTTTCCAAAAAGATGGTACTGCGCTTGCGTTAAATGTAACCCGCGAGTTAACTCGCCGATTTCGGAGGATCAAAATGTAACACCGAAACGGCAGTTTAAACCACGGATCAGGACTTGTGAATACGGTTTTTTCGATAACTCGCGGATTATCGTTGATCCTCGAGTTAACTCGGACTTGTGAATACGGCCGTAAGCCTTCAATCACAGAAACGAAGCTGTTGTTGTTGTTTCTTATGCCTACACTGGCAGACCGGAGGAGTGCCTGGCCCATCTAAGACGGCAAGAGGCGAGGGGAGGAAGTCCGTCTTTGTTCGACATACATGACAGTACACATACGTTTTACAGGATGAGCCGAATTATTGTTCGAGTAACAGCTATGAATTCATCGATATTTTATTTATTCAGCAACAGTTAAGATCAGTGATTCAAACCTTTGGGTGATTTCGCTTTGCATTTTTAGTTGACACTATAGTTTTAATTTCATCTAATCGGAAACGACTATCTTATCTTATGGGACAGATGACAGCGCCATCTAAATGTGATACTGTTTAAAAACACAATTCTTTGCTTGTTAATTAAAAAAAAAATCGGTTTTAAATATCTCTATAGCAAGCAATTTTTATGGACTTCTGATAGCAATTATTTAGCATGATATGTGTGATTTAGGTATTTTATTGCTTAAAACTAGAATTGTCTCTAACTCGCGTTGTAACCACCAGTATTTTAAAATGTACAAAATGAATACAAAGCAAGCTAAAAAATTTACAATATATGTGATTCCGTTCGTCAGTACTAACAGGTTTCACTTGAAGTGAGACCTGTTTAAGTAATTATAAAGCACGCATGTTAGAAAATTAGTCTAGAATTGGCGAAACTTTAGCCGACTGAAGGTAAGGTACATTAACGGCCATATTCACAAGTCTCGAGTTTAATCGAGGATCAGTTGATCCGCGAGTAAGAGTTAACTCGAGGATTAGCAAGAACGGTATTTTCAAACAGCGTGTTAAGTGATCCGGGGATTAAAATGAGACGCTCGCTGTGATTGGCTACCTCACGATCACGTGGTATTGTTTACATTGGTTACGACGCATCGAATCTGCATTCATACAGATCAAGCACGTACTTCGCCGTAGAATTGATTCCAAATTGTGAATAAATAGGACTCGTACAGCATTTTAATATGGGTTTGGGAAAATAAATGCAAAGGTATTTAATTTCAAATTGGATTGTTATGGAAACTTAAATTTTGCAAGAAAGAATTGTACACAATGTCTTGACAGATGTATGTAATCCGATTATCTTTGTACTTGTCAGTATGGGTGTGTGTTGGTGGTGTGAAAAGTGACTTGCATTGTCAATTTTTTTTCATTCGTAATAAATCAACAGAATAACTTTTATTCTACGAAGAATTTATATCTACCTTGGTCGTTTTCTACCGTTCGAATCTCTGGCTTATAGGACAGAGGTGGCGCCATCTATCTTTTCGTTAAGCTGCTTGGTTAAGATTACGCAGCTATTTTTATTTTCATTTTTCTTTTGAATTTCAATAAAAATATGTTTAAATTTTTCCATTTAAGCAATATTATGATGAGGAGATTAGCTGCTATCGGGTAGGTGCTCCGTAATGACAGATCCAGTTCAGTCGTCGCAAGCATTCTGCAATTGAGAATAGAATGAAATGTGTCACCCATTTTGATTTTCCAAAAAGATGGTACTGCGCATGCGTTAAATGTAACTCGCGAGTTAACTCGCCGATTTCGGAGGATCAAAATGTAACACCGAAACGGCAGTTTAATCACCAATTTTTAATTGCTGTTCAGAGAGTAGTGTAACATTTACACAACTGGGATGTTGCTATTGAAATTTCTCTACAGTGAGCAATGCTTGAAAAATGGTGCAAACGTTTATTAGCTGTACATCCAATCAATCGACGAAATATCTTGTGCCATGATAGAAATGTCTCAGTACGTGGTTTTTGGCCGTAACATTGATGGAATTTAGTTCTTTAGGAACGCACGTGATGTTACGAATTCCTAGTGGTAAGAACAGAATAAAAGAAAAACAATGCTTCTGATACCTGACGTTGTGAGGTACGTTAACTTTCTCAAAAAAAAACCCACTCTGAATAATGCTTTTACTAAAGTGTGTTGATGATTGCACACTTTTAATTTAAATTCAATCGCAAGAATTTAGAACGTTTTCTTACAAGTTCACAAATACATTCTTCTTTCCCCAAAAACATAAAAAGGAAAACTAATTGTATCGAGTAGAAATGACATAGCCATCAATATAGTCGCGAATGATTTTTCCATACAGTTCCTGGGCCGAAGGCCCTTAACACCCATCAGAAATAAGCACTCTCTTTGAGTAGATAGTTGAATAAGCATCACACTGGAGCAACAGCTGGATATTGGCAACCATCCCGGTTCCATCAAGAAGGGAAAGAACCGAGGACAACTCGTAATTTTAAACTACGGTTAGATGACGATGACAGCACCTAGCTGGCACCCCATTCTCCAAATTATCCCTCCACTTTGGACATTTGAGGCCACTGTAGATTTAACGTACACACGCCCCACGTACACGACAGTCTATTCAATCGAATTTCAATCTAGTAACGCTCCCGTTGCTAATATGCGACTCTACCAATTGGGCTACAGCAGCCCACTCTCTCTCTCTCTTACGGAAAAGGTACTTCGGCCCACCTAATCCCTCCTTCTGGCTTATAACATTGGCTATTGAAGTAGGAGATAAAGAATTAGCAGCATGTTTCTAGAAGCAGCTTCAGAAATGTGCTCGGTGACTCTAGGGAGTTGATGCGTTGTTGAAATCTGTTTTTCTGAAGCCAAATCGTGCTGGCAGTAATCCTCTAATCTATTGTTTACTAAGCTGTTTTGCAGAGTACTTTTCAACGGCTGATGGGTCTGGCTATCAGGTACTGCGCGGATTTTATTTGGCTCAAGAATGGAAAAGTAACAGCTGCTTTCCATGGTTGGGGAAAAGTCAAAACAGCATTAATTAGACGAGTTATTTGGAAGATGACTTTAAGTGGTAGTATATTTGTAGAATGAGTCCTCGAACTATTTTTAGGCTTGGTTCATTAGTGTTTTAGCATTTCCAAATAAGTTACGTCAAGTTTTTCTTGCCTTATTCTTAATTTTGAGCAAATCGCGTTACTGTTTGGGGAGATAGACTTATTTTACGTGCACGACTTAACTGGTCTCGAAATACGCACGGTTTATGGCTTCAGTAAGGGATTTATGGCTTCAGTACCGGTTTTATGACATTGGTAAATATTGTTCTGTGACATTGCCCAATATCAGTTTTACGATATCGCTCGATGTTCTTTTTTTGTCATTGCTCGATATTAGCTTTACGATACTACTCGATGTTCTTTTTCAACATTACTCAATATCTGCTGCCCAATATTGAGTTATTTTCATTCAATATTAATCAATATACTTCTTATGGCTTATGTGATTGTTTATTAAGAGGGCACACAAGATTACAGCCATCTTGAATTTTAAGTAGAATTTAAAAAATATGATATAATCGTTTATAAAATTGAAGAACGTCTAATTTTTTTTTAATACTTTTAATTATTAGAACTATATTTATAACGATTTTTGTAACTATTGTACTGTATATAAATATTTTTTTATGATTATTGTTTAGCATAACTACAAACTTTAAGTAGAATCGAAAAAAAATTTGTAGGAATAACCTTGAGTGTCCTCTAAATAAATCATCATATATTCCATAAATGGGATAAGAACCTCGTTAAAAACGCTTAGGGAAAAGTCATATTCTTCACAATTTAATAGTTCATGATATCTTTAAAATTTACTAATTACTCAAATAAGGAGATTCAAATATAAAGCACAATAAATGCAACGCACGCTAGTCGAAAGATTAGTAATTATCTGCCAATGACGTCAAGCAAAAAGAATCGAAAGCGCCCGGTAACTGCTTGATGGCTATTATTGACTGGCGCGCGATTCTAAATGAAATTACTATGCCGCACTTAAAAGGAAAAATATTCAACATTTCAAGCTAATTACGACAAAAAAAATCGTTATACATGTGTGATGTTAACAAATTAATCACATTTCTAAATTGCAGTGCCTCATTACATTCAAATATCGGACAAGGCGCTGGGAACTATTTGTTTCGCTTACTATCAGCATATTTCTCCACTGCCAAGAAAACCTTTGACGGAGTATAATATTATATCGCCTGACTTAGAACAGAAACCCATTAACTGACATTTTTTTTCACACTAAATAATTGTCATTTCATGAGAAATACACTGTCGTATTGTAATCCTCCTAGAATACATGTAACACTGTAAATGTTTATATTTTTTTCCTAAAAAAACAAAAATTGGTTTCCCGAACAGATATGTAAACACTATATTAATAAATAACATAACAAATAGTTAACACAAAAATACATATACTGGGTGGCCCAGCGGGTAATGTTTGAAACGAATCAAAACTTTAAAACACATAAATAAGAGTGCTGAAAAATTTTAATGATGTGTTGAAAATTTAAACAGAAACAATTAATGATGAAAAATGTTCGAAGTGACCGCCTTCTTAAACAAGGACAGCAGTGAGGCGGTTCAGGAATCCATCTAATAACTCGTGCGTGTGCCGACTTCGAAGTGAATCGTGTCGACTGCAGTCTTCAGTTCACGAAGTGTCTTAGTACTTGTCTACCACACTTTGCTCTTCATATAACCCAACAAGAAGAAATCACAAGTGTTTAAATCCGGTAAAACAGGCGGCCCTTAAATACCACCTTGGAAGTGCGTTGGGTAGTTCAACCTAATGATTCGATCGTAAAAATGCTCATTGAGGATTTCGAAAACTTCCGCCATGCGATGTGGCGTTGCGCCACGTAATAGACTCTTTTTCAAACATTACTCGTTGGGCCACCCTGTAAACGATACTTAATTAGATAAATTATGCTAGGTCAACACCCACGCTAACGTGAGGACATGACATTGCCTCACGGTCGTTGTATGGACAGATTCGAACTCGCCAACCTCCGGTTGATTACCCATTAATTTTTTTACTCGACCCGAGCATGTAGATAGAGTGGAAATTTTGTAAACTGCGAGGAAAAAATTTTTTATATTATTTGCAATCAATATGTTTATCAAGATTCTTTACTTTTCAAGGTAACCACTCAAATCGAGTACCAACCATCCTTTCGTCATAATGACAAAAGGTGCGATCATCATCAACAGAGCAACTTTCAGAAGAGAGTTACATCGGTAATATTCACGCTCAGGTTGAAACCCCATCTCGCATCATCGTGGTTGGGTTCTCTGCGAAGTTCGGTGAGTGAACTCGCTAATCATACTATAGAAATGATCCTATGAAGTATGATCTTAAGTTTACAAGGGTACAACAAGAAATATAAACAAAATAAAGTAGGAAAAATAGTGGTGTATATATTAATAAGCTTGTATTGTTATATTCCTATAATAGTACATACATTTTCGGCAACAGACTTCCAAGAGTTTAAATTAATCTTAAATGTGCAGATGGTGTGTATATTTGATGTCAGAAATATCAATTAACCGTTTTTAATCAGAGTACTCAATGCTTAAGAAGCTGTTCAACCGATCAAGACATTGAGGTTAAATGTAGAACAAATGATCAATTTGTTCCAATTAAAATTTTTTTTTAAACAAACCTCTGTTTTTGTAATACAATTGCAGAAGAAGAAAACAAATCTTTATACTAAACTTGTTTGAAATATTAAGATCGATCACAAATATCTAAATTCGTTGCAAGATGTCACTTAAAAACGTTTTCTTCTGACATTACTGTTGAGCTTATTTACTTAGTCAGCCCTTTTAGTTTTTAGGAAAAATCTTCGCACCGAATTCACCGAAATCTGGTATGTCAAAGAGCCCCTTAACGTTACACAGACCGGTAATTTCCGGTACAAATCTCCACCGATTAGGCCAACCAAATCAATACCTAGTGGCGGTAATCTTTAGTAAAAGGCGTTTTCCAATTTGTAGTCAAGTAGTAACTTCCATCGAAAACAACATCATATTCGGAAGATAGCACTTTTACCCATCTCAGCCATCATTTCATGACACAGCACGTATCGTCCTTTACAAATTGAGTTCCGACCATTCCGAATTGCTGCCGAATCAATAATACGTCTCAGTCAAGATCAGAATTTGATCGATATCCGCTGATATCACTTTAAACGATATACCTGAATCACTACTACCGAGTCACAGTCGCAGTATCAGAGTTTACCGATATAAACGGATATCACTTAGCCCTCAATCACGTCTACCGAATCAGATATTCTCACTCACTGTTCCAGTAGTCAATGCTACTATGTCACTGGTACGTATTTCGATGCAATTTCAGTAACAGAACTGTGTTTCTATAGTATGGTTTTTTTCATGAAACTTTTTAAATAGAAACAAAATTTTGCACCTCATAATTGTGACACAACCCACATAATATTTCTTTACTGCTTATACTATTAAAAAAAATCAGAATAGCATGAACATGTTATTTCGATTACATCTCTGTTATCTGTAGTAACACTGTCATTATAATGGCTATCGGAATAACAGGCGTATTCCAATTTGTAGTCAAGTAGTAACTGCCATCGAAAGCAACATCATATTCGGAAGATAGCACATTTACCCATCTCAGCCATCATTTCATGACACAGCACGTATCGTCCTTTACAAATTGAGTTCCGACCATGGATCTTATGGTTATTCTAGTGTCCTACCGAGTTTCACCCTGTAACTAAACAACATACTTCTAAATTCCGATTAAAAAAGAACAGTGACATAAATTGAGAATCATTCCGACTCTAGGTTGAGAACAAAATTTTATACTTTGGTTCATACAGGTGTATTTAAATTTTGCTGAGCTGCTTGTTTTATGGCGTAATCTAACATTAAAGAACTTATCCCACAGAGTGGGATCCAAATATCAGTTTAGTAAAGCGGATGGAGACCGACCGAATCCTAATGTTAAAACTTACAAAAATCGCCGATAGAGGGCCTATACGTTTCGTACTTTTCAGCGGTAAGGGAAAAATACTTTAGGGAGGGATATTCGTTCAAATGGGGAAAATCTCCGCGTGTTTCATTTAACATAAGGATTTGGTCTGTCTTGATTCTAGCTGCCGTTCCCGCCGTGATTTTTTGTCTCATGTTCTTCGGAATTAGCTCAGATTTCTAGCTGAAATTCAAAAGTATCGTAATTTCTTTGTCATATTTAGTTCATGATTTTGCATAATTTTATAATGTCATAAACTGTGTTTCTTTTTAAATAAGTTAATTAGCGTTTAATAAAATTACGATTTTCGTTGATCCGCCATTTTTTTTTTCATCACTGATTTTAAAGCGTATTTGTATTTATGTTCCCTTCGGATTAATTACTAAGCGAAATTCAAGTACTTTTTGTTTGTCATATTTAGTATTGATTTCATATTGTCATTTCTGTTCATTAACGTTTTATAAAATTAGGATTCCCTCTAATCCGCCAATTTTTTTATTTCGCTAATTTGTTTTATAATTATTCTTCTAATTAGAGTGTTTTAGCAATTCATTGAATTAATTGTATACTGTAACAATCTGTTTGTTTTTAGTTTAGTTAATAAGCGTTTGACAAAATTAGGATTATCGTTCATCTCTCATTGTTTTTATTTTCATCGCTGATTTTGATGCATAATGTTTCTGTGTTCTCATCGGATTAATTACTAACCGAAATTTAAGTATCAATTTTTTATTTGTAGGTTTGAGTTTGTATTGTCATTTTCTATTCATTAACGTATAAAATTAGGATTCCCTCTGATCCGCCATTTTTTTTATTTCGCTAATTTGTTTTATATTTACTCTTCTAATAAAACTTTTCTAACAATTCACACACATTTCACTTCAATGCATTTCGTTTGGATTAATTAACGATTGGATAGTTGTTTTGGTTTATTAGTAAATTGATGTTTCATAGAATTGTCAAGTTTTCTTGTGATTTTATCTTGGACAAATTTAAGGAGTTTTGATTAATTTATTTTGTTTTTATTGGTTCACTCATAAAGCAGCATGGTAGGAATTAATCATAAATGTAGGAAGGAATTAATCATTTATGTTGACACATCAGATTTAAAATGTACCTTGTGTCCAATAACTGTAATCTCCAGAAAATCTTTGGAAGAACACATGATGTCTGCATGATTTAACTCTGCAAAGTGAAGAGTTAAAATTCCAGTCAAAAGAATTCATGGCTTGGAAAAATGAAACCGAAAAAGAAACATCTTCCATATTTGTAAAGTGGAATGGAGTTTAAAGGCATAAATGGTATCTGTAAAACCTATTTTCATTGCCATCACAGTGGGGAATTTGCTAGTAAAAGTAAAAGAAAGAAAACCATTAAATTGCTTAGTTCAAATAAAATTAATTCAGTCTGCCCTGTTATGATGAAATTAACAGAATAGCAGTGGTTTCTTTGTTACATACGTCAAAACCCATGTTGGTCATGATATTGACTTGGGTCAAATGAATGTTGGTGGGGAGGAAAAAGAAAAGATTGATATGAACGAATGGTATACCCATCGCGATAATTCTGGATGAAATACGTGTTTCAATAGGTGATCAATTAGAACCTATTCATCTCTCAACTATGCGAGATGTTATTGATAAACATTCTAACTAAATATAATTAAAACTTGAATGGAGTATTAGACAGGAATGATGCTGTTAGTGTTACCATGGGTAAGTCACATGCAGCAAGATGAAAACTCTGTTGTGGTTTTCTATAAGCCACAAAATGTACTTCTTGCCGACTGTCCCGGTTGAAAAAATGAAGATTTTCTTCTAGTTATTGTGAATGATTCCCACAGAAAGGTATGCTTAATTTGTATGGCAATGATGTTATATGCATTGATTATACACATGGTGTAAATGCATATAACTTTGATTTAGTCACAGTGCTGCTTCTGGACGATATAAGGAAGGTTTTCCCTGTGCTTTCATTTTCAGCAATCGTCAAGATAGTATTGCTTTCAGTGCATTCAAATACTATCCATTTGTATTTTTTCCATAAACCTTTGTATGAGTGATGATGCTAAAGCATTTATAAATGCTTGGGCATCAGCTTTTGGTAAACCTTTAAAACGTCTGATTTGCTCTTGGCATGTGGATAGAAGTTTGGAGAAGGAAATTGAATGAATTAGTTTCAGATTCATTAGAGTAGGCCATTATTTATAAAATGCTCAGATGCTTACAATCAGACTGATAAAGATACATTTGTGGTTTTGAAAAACAAGAGTGGGCTTTGTGTATTGCAAATGGGCTGGTGTCAACACGAACATGGACGTTGAATGTATGCACAGGATGATAAAATATATATATTTGGGGGTAAAAAAGTAAAACGTCTGGATAGAACAATCCATTTGCTAATGAAATTTGTCAGTGACAGGATGTTTGATAAAATTATTGCTCTAGAGCAGTGTTTCCCAAACTTTTGACATATGCGTACCCCTTCTATAATTTTCGTAACGCTGAGTACCCCTTTTTAAAAAGCGGATGTATTTTAATAACAATCAAAAAGGGTTTTTTTTTTTGGGGGGGGGGGACATACACAAAATAATAAGAGAAATAAAACGATTCATAATAAAATATAAATAAAATTTCTATTATAAATAACGTTTATTTGGATCAATGAGAAGGATGAAATTGTTTGTGCTGAGATAACAGATCCTCATAATTTGGTTCCCTGGTTGTTAATTTTAATCTGAGATGTGGTTCTTCGTCCAATAGTCTGTTCCTTTTTTTTTTCGACTTAATGTCTACAAATGCCGAAAAAGCAACTTCACATAAATATAAAGTTAGAAAAGGCAAGATGTATTTTAGAAATTTTTCTGTTAAAACCGGATACACAAGTTGCATTTGTAACCAGAATGATGTTAAAGTACTCTCCTTATGTTTATTTTTCAAGAATCCGTCTGTAGCCAATTCCAACAATTGTTCTTCTTCCTCATGCGACAAATCTTCTGGCATGGATGTTGTGTAAATGTTAAACGGATATCTTATCCATTCAATATTTTTGGTTAAATCAGGGAAATAGTTTTTCAAGCCCACTTGCAAACTCTCTAAATGTTGTGTTATGCATTTCAGAGTATCAGCATCAATTTTAGTAGTCGAACTTGTTATAAACTCATGAAGAGAGGGAAACAAGTCTACGTTTCCATTACTCTCTTTAGCCATAACTTTAGTTTTGCAATGGCAACGTTCTCTTTATCTTGAACGTGAAATAATAAAATTTCTTTGCCTTGTAAAATACCTTTATATGTGTAACGCATTCGGCCGCAATGTTCCTGAGAGATCAGAATGACGCTGACAGCTGTCCACGAAGCACGTGAATAAAATTAAAAGGTTGGGTCCAAACATCCGGTAAAGATAAGAGACTACTAGAATAAGCAGATTTCTACCCCTTCTATGAGAGGAGTGGGGAACGGTTGCGCCCAACGGAGGGTTAACGAAGTAAGTTGTTTCTGTAACGAAGTGTGGTAAATTTCTGCCGTGTCACTCGAGACCATCTCACGACTCACAAGACTCTGTCTTGACTTGACTCATGAGAACATAGAATTAGGTGCAGCTAAGCACAGTGCAGTGTAGTGCATATCCCCACCAAACTCCGGTGCAACGAGTACCCCTGCCAAACTTTGGGAAACACTGCTCTAGAGAAAGGAAAAGTTAGCTCAAATTTCAACTTTTTTTTCAGGTGCAGAGAGGATTAAGGCTCCTGGCAATACCTCTTTAAAAAAAACGCATCATGATTCCTACCTCATGGGTGATGTGGAAATGGAATCTGGTTTATTTTAGGTTGCCTAGTCTGCAGATAAAGGAGTTTGTTCAAGTACCTGAACTCAGGAAAATGTTCTGTTTAATGCAACTATAGTTATATTATTTTATAAAACCTATGAGCTTTTAATACTTTAAATCAAACTTGGTGTATAAAATTATCTTTTCAGGAATAAAGGGGGGAAAGAAAACCCTTGAATTAATCAAAATTAGCATCAATTTTATCTGAAGCGTTTACCACCTGTTGTGATTTACTTGTCATTTAGTTTGGATGTTGACAAATCTGCAAACAAATTAAAGTTCAGAGAATTGTTTAATGTTTATTGGCTACAGCTAGCTTAGTAGGAAATCGTTCAGAATTTAAAACATTGATGTTAGCGCTATCATCGGTAAACCAGCATTCAAAATAAACAATCTATCGCTGATTTAAAAAACTACTGTCTCAATGGCATACATCAATGTTTAAAAATTTCAGTACTGAAGAGCAATTTTATATGTACGTTTCATAAAAGATGACAGCAAGATATTTTTATCCATTTTACTTCTAGAAAATGCAACTGCTGACAGATTCCTTAAGGCTGTTGAAACAACACTTGACAAATGTGGGCTTTCAGATTTATTATCTTGTAGTTTTTATGTAATTCGATGATGTGCTATATAAATGGACCATCAGTGAAAGATTTTGATCCCACAAGGACTGGACAAGAGGTAAAGCAACAAGGCATGTTCATGGCCATAAAAGAATTTCATTTGTCAGAATGATTTTGTCTTATGGTCTATATTGGGGTACTATGCAGCTGGAAAAAATTAGTTTATTTAATTCAACTCCACTCCTAAGTTCCACACCAACGTGAGGACACAAAAGATTTAACATGCACCAGACCCCTTTCCACACAACTGTCTCTGGCTGGATGCGAACTCGTAATCCTCTGGTTGCTCTTCCAACCGGGCTACTGTGGCACCTATTATATCAATGACCTCAACTAGTTGTGAATGGAAAAAGAATGAGGAAAACTGTCACATTCTGTTCGAGTTATTAAGCTTTGATTTTAATAAAAGTTACTCCATCTTAAAATTGTGCTATTTTCTCAGAAAACAGATGGTAAGTGAAACATTGTCCAGATATGTATCCCAAGTACTTTAAATGGGTTTTAATTAACTTAGAAGCATGATGCAGGTTTAATTTATTTTTCAAGGCTATTCAAAATTATTTTGTAATCTAAAATTTTTATGTTCTGATTAGGACAGATGTTATGAGTGAGTTACATTACATCTATGGCGATAGCACGAGCACAGTTTATGTAAGTTACACAGAAGTCTACTTTAAACAAGTCTAGCTGACTCAGAGTTTAGAATAGAGGTGCACAACCTGCGGCCAGCGAAGCATCAAGTTGCGGCCCACAAACTAATTTTGACTAAACTTCCGAGGGGATTTAAATTAAGAAGCAAATTGACTGACAAACATTTAGAATCAGTCTTAGTTTCTACTAGCCGTATTGAACCTAAAATACCTAAATTAGTTAGTAAAACTCAGTATCAGCCATCCCATTAGCAAGCTGTAACATAATTATTGTTTATAGTTTAGAAATTTAAATATATTTGATGCTGTAATTTTTATTTCTAACTTTACTGATATCATTAAAATTTCCGATACTCATCTTTATTGCTCATTGTACTATTACTGTTATTAAGTCAATAACCTAAAATAATTTGCTGAATTACATAAAACGTTCTTGAGACACATTCTTAAAAGTAATTCTAAATGATTGATCATTGCAAATGTTTGTTAACTTCTTTTTTTAAACTATTCACAATATCATTCATTTAGCTCTGTAACGAGCTCCTAGATTTTTTAAGAAAACATTTGTAAGTTTAATCTTAAAAAAAAATAAATGCTTATTTTTTACTATACATATTAAGTGTAATAACAGCTGAACATAATTGGGTAGTAGCACTTTCATTGTGTCTGTGCTGTAACTTCATCTGCGGTCCCCCCATGTCTCAATCAACTGTGCGAGTGGCCCTTGTCCCAAAAAGGTTGTGCACCCCTAGTTTAGAAAATTATGATAGTTTAATGCAATTTTAAGTAACATATTTCCAAAGAGTATTATATTTATGTAGAATAGTGTAAAATTTTCAACTGAAGCTTTTCCTCTTCATTATTTTAATCAAGAACATACATCTGATTAAGATTAAAATTTATTTTTTCTTCAATAGGACTGAAGAGAAACTGGATTAGCTTTTAATCTGACCAAAGCCAATATTGCTAATGTTGCAATAATCAGATTGTATAACTACAGAAAATTGTATGACTTAAGACATTTACCAAACTAAAAATTGGTTTGCAATTTCTTCAAATGTTATCAGTGCTGTAGTAGTAAAAAAAAACAGGGTATGCCTGAAGAATTTTTTCCATGGGGAGGCGAAACAATGTACTTACTATTTACACTCTCCATGGGGAGCAAAAAAAACATGTACACACATGCACATGTTTATATATAGGAAATCCATAAGCCAGGGGGTTGACCGCCTCCCTCCTCCAAATTATGTACCAAGCTGATTTCTTAAAATAGAAACTTTTCTTTTGCTTCTGTAGCTATCTGCGTTACTCGTGATGTTTGATAGGAAACGCAAAGCGTGTACGTAGTTTTTAAGAAAAATCAGAGTATGCGGTGTATACCCTCCACTACAGCCCTGGTTGTTATGCAGGATGTTTACAAGGACATCATATTTTTTGGAATAACTTTAATAAAACATTTTTACTTTCATTGTGTACTCAATTAATGACATTATTTTTTCAGACCATTTTCCCTTTAAAGCTTTTACTGGATTCAATTGTCATTTACTTAGGAAGATTCAGCACATTTTAGCAAACAATTTAATCAAAATGCATTATCTATGATGGAGACCTCTAGAAAATTACTTTGGGTTGCATCATGTGCCTTCAAAACAAATACATGTAAAAAAGATTTTCAAAACACTGTTCTCTGGAAGATATAAAAAACTATGACTGACTTCTTACAGAAAAGTTCCTAAGAAAACATTGAGGGACCTCTGATGACATTACACACAAGTAGGCTTTCTCCAAACACAATATGGAAAAAATTTGGATTTTCATCCAAACTCTAAATGACTTCTTTATGCATGCAGTCACCTGGTCTATATTATGTTCCACAAATAAGTACAATTAGTTCAGTTCCAAAGTTCAATTTAAATTACAAAACAGTTCAATCCAGAAAAATTACTAAGTTACCAAGTCTAAATTTTAACAATACTTGCGTGTACCATAGACAGCATTGGTAATCTTGAATAATTATTAAAATCATAACTAAAGATGTAGATATAAATGTTTTAATACAAATTGTCAGCAACATTTAATATTTTCAGAATGATTTGCAAGACACTGACATTGCAAGATATTTTTGTACACAAACACATAAAGGTAAACAAAAAGAGTGTTACAGTTACAGTGAATATGTACTTCATTATTCAAGGTATTTTTTTAATTAATGTCGTATTGGAGCAACACAACAGGCTATCATCATACAAGAAAAACAAAGAAACAAATGGTAGATAAAAACTTTTATTTTCAATTCAATAAACAAAGAACTTTAAATATCAAGTAATTCAGTAATGGTACCAAAATTTATTTTTCTGTAAATATAATTTATTATACAAGACTTAAAGAAACTTTTTGCATGGCAAAACTTAAATAATGACCATTGAGAGATTTTTCCCAGTTTTAAATATTTTTATCTTAAAACTTTATTATTTAATTGGGTCATTTAAAAAACCACTTAACATGTTGGCCATAACTCATTCACTGTTTATTTTTCAAAAGTCTGATTTCCAATAACACCTGCCTCAAGAAATAAAAACAAAACCACATAGAACACATTTTGATAATAGAAATTTCAAAAACATAAATAAAAGTACTATCCCAGATGGCCAATTAGATATCTGATGGATGAGGAACCTAAAAATATAAAGTGTGCACATCAGTACAATACAAATGAGATCAAACTCTCCTTTTTTTGTCAACTTAATGTACACCTAATTCTGTTTGGACGAGCACGAGGCGTTCCTCAAAAGGATCATGTTTTACAAAATTATTACCCAATTTTCTGGTCAGTTCCAGACATTCTTCTATTAAATCTGCTTTTAGAACAAGATAATTTTATTCATTATCACTACATCCTGTGGATTAGGAGTCTCCAATTACAGCCTCTAATATTTCATCTTCGCTTAGGGAGCTTTGTCGACTGATTCATCAATATCTTCAAATGATAGATCATCAAATCCTTCTCCACCGATTGTGTAACAATGTAATGATGTTAGGAAATTCAGATGTGTTAGCAACCAAATACAATAAAAACGTTGATGCTTAGATGTAGATTGGTAAATGAAAGCACGCGTTCCAAAACGCATACACTAGCTGTTATGCAATTAAAATTTGGGCAAATAAATTCTTAGAAATTGGCTTGGTCCGCTTATGTTAAATCAAAATGATTCACCTGAAAACAGAATTAGGTGTGCATTCACAAACAGGAAATGTTTGACACAAAAATAAATACACTCAGGGTATAGAGTCACATGAATTGAACACATGTCATTTACAGCTTGCAAGCCACTAACACCATGAGAAACCTCCTGAACCACAACAGCACCTTTTCAGTGGCAGATTTATACTTCTATGCCGCCTAGGACTACCAGCAACTTGCCGCCCCACTCCTTGCCTTCAGCAATGATATCACCTCCCTTTTATGCTTTCTCCCCATAGGTATATCAATAGCACAAAATCATTAGTAGGTACTACCCTAATTTTGTTCAACAGTGGTTTGGTATAACCAAATCCAGATCGACATATAACATTGTTTATTATAAAATATATGAGAACTTAGAATAAAATTTGAAACAAACACAATCAGCAAAACAACTCGTAACAATATTTCAACAACAAATATTGAGAAAATACTGTATAGTTGACTATAAGAGTAACTGTATTTAAAATAAAAACTTGGTTCTCAAACAAGCGTATTCTCAGTTACGGGTGAGTTGGGTACTTAAATTCTGCACTCCCTTCCTGTGCTATTTCCTTGTATACAATGCCATTCAAAATTCAAGCATGTTATTAGTGTTTTTAAATTGGTTGATTTTAATTTATTTTTGTTGTGCATTTGTTATTTTTCCAAAACTTTTTGCTGCCCTGGACTATCGCCCACCCCTAGATCTGCCACGGCACCTCGCCCCCTTTAAGTTAAATCAAACTTGCTGGCACATACTGAAAGCAATGGGCAGAATTATACAGGAAAGAATCATTCATAAATTTTATAGAAAACTTGGTATGTTTCCTAAGTACATTTGTTTTCTAAGATAAAGATAATTATACTAAACAAGGCATTTCTTTTAAAACGAGAAATGCATATAGAGCCTTCATGCAGTATGCCAGCCTAAAACTCCCCGACCAGTGAATTGAATTTGAAATTTTAAGACTGCATTATTTGGTTTATACTAATTATTCTGGTCTGACTGAAATGGAACCAGGAGGAGAGCAGTTTACCTAGAAAGACAGAAATGGCCAAAGTGGAACCCAACAATAATATTTATGTTTGCTTCACCGCTTTACATTTTGTTTACAAACAGTATGTTCCTCCTCCCAGTTTGATCAATGGATTAAAATCATGATTTTTAATGAGCATTCCCTTAAACATTTTAATAAATCATTAAATTGAGTAAGATTTTATGAGACAAAATTGTAAGAAATGGTCTATTACAACATAATCAGATGTATTCTAGATGCATCTATCCAACACTTTAAATTTTTTCTAACCGAGTTATGCAGTTTTCAAATCTGCTATATCAAAAATAACTTTTCAAAATTGGAGGAGATTGTACTACTTACTTTTCCGTGAACTTTTTTTTATTCTTCCACTTTCAATAGAAAGACCGTGGAAATCCGTCAGTTTCTCTCCTCGAATGTGTGTGTCGAATCTGTACAAGTACATGCTTTAACAAACGTAAACATAAATATCAGAAAAGGGATTTTTTCCACATTTTCCCTACCGCTGCAGAACTAAAAAAGTTTAAGGTATATACGCACTCCAGTGGCAATTTGTGTAAGTTTTAACATTAGGATTCGGTCTGTCTCCATCCTCTTGTTCAGTTTAGGCTCATTAAGTTGTTCCTCTCCACGGTAATCTATAGTAAAAGGCGAAAGATTAGCACGAATATGAAGAGAAACCAGAGCAAGATCCACAAATGACCTCTTACAGTACTTATACGTATTTACTCTTTTGAAATAGTGGTAGCCATAAATTCGTCAACTCGATGTACTAAAAAACTGCGGAT
This sequence comes from Metellina segmentata, assembly GCA_947359465.1. Lineage (NCBI taxonomy): Eukaryota > Metazoa > Arthropoda > Arachnida > Araneae > Tetragnathidae > Metellina > Metellina segmentata. The sequence goes on along the minus strand of OX375883.1, from coordinate 18,435,572 downwards.
TTTTTTTAATACTTTACATTTCGATCCAGATTAATGACAGTTTCAACGTGCTATGTGAATTCCAATTATAGATAAATTAACATGCAACTATAAGCTTTTTGAGTAGAGTAAATATAGAGGGCGCTTGTGTCTAGGGTTGTACGTCCTGTGTTTGATTCGGAAAAGGATGTTACAGTAATGTTATTTCAGAATTTCACTGACAGAATCAACTTTAAAAAATTAACCATAGAGAAAAATAACTTAATAAGCCCAAACAAATTTTGGATCCGGGCAACAGAAATCGAAGTCTTCTTTTTCAGTTGAACTGCGAAAACGCGCTGTAATCGTAAGAAATTCATGCATGGGTTATTTATTCTTCTGAATGTTAGTATGGAACGAGTGACCAATTGTACGGTTTTCCTGAACTGATATTCTGAAACTGATTATAACTGATATAAATTGAAACTGATATCCTAAAATATAAATAAATAACTCGTTAGAAGATATGTTTTGGCCCCATTTTTGTAACAAGTAGGATTTTCCAGCAACACAAATGCCCATTTAACCCTTAGAGTAGTAATTAAAAAAGATATATATATTAGTAGGCAATCCATCTAAGATCTCGACTTGAATATGACTATAGTAATGTTCATAATCAAAGCATACCTTAAATTTTTTTGGAAATAATCTATCCACCACTCCAAAATATTACATTGATTAACGTCCTATATATACAAGAGCTGTACAAGTTATCTTTGTACTTGCTTCGGCAGTACATATACTAAAATTGGAACGATACAGAGAAGATTAGCATGGCCCCTGCGCAAGGATGACACGCAAAATCGTGAAGCGTTCCACATTTTTTCCCATGCAATTGTAAGGTTGAAATTTTTGAAACACATCTGGCGCAGAAAGATCATTCTGATCAATTGATCTCCGATTGGTGTGTGCTTAGGTTTGGATGCTTTACAAACGCAATTTTTTTTCCTTGGCATTGAAAATTATAAACTGAGCGCAACTTAAAGGAAAATCTGAAAAATAAACAATTTTTTGACACACTTCTTATTTTCAATTTCAAGTATGAATGTATTCACTTTGTACTGACTGTGAATAAAAAGGCAACACCCTGTAATTCAAAAGTCGATAAAAGTTCCTGTCACCTCGTGGAGAAGAATTTCGTGAGTTCTATATTTTCAGTATGTGTAGTTATGGTTTAAATATTTAACTTGGGTTTGGAAACTAAAAAGATGTGTAAACATGTTTTTCGGAGTTTGTTGAAAATGTATTGGATCATCTCATGGTACGAACAGTTACTTATAGTATATTACCTTACCTTACCTTGTGTGGAGGAAGACCCCACTGTCTCGCCCTAGCTTGGGTATATCAGTTTGCCGCTCGGTTGAGCAACTGGGGAGGTCCTCTAAGGGAACTTATAGTATATTAAACCACGGATCAGGACTTGTGAATACGGTTTTTTCGATAACTCGCGGATTATCGTTGATTCTCGAGTTAACTCGGACTTGTGAATACGGCCGTAAGGCAACCAAAGGAGTGTTCGTTAATCTTCACGTAAACAATTCCTTTTAATGGAGTAAAACCACCCAGCATTTTAAAAAGCTAAATGAAAGATTAAATGACGTGACTTCCGTGTTTACTATTAACCTATTGATGATCAAATCAGTTGATTTTTTTTATGTAAAGATAATCCTTTACCTATATCTCACTTTGGCGTTTATTCTCTACCCGACGGCCTGTTCTCTGAGAAACGACTAACGTCCGTATTCACAAGTCCGAGTTAACTCGCTGATCAACGCTAATCCTCAGATTATCGAAAAAACCGTATTGACAATGCTGATCCGTGGTTTAAACTGCCGTTTCGGTGTTACAATTTGTTCCTCCGAAATCGGCAAATAAGATTTCACGCATGCGCAGTACTACCTTTTTGCGAAAGAAACAAAATGGATGACACATTTCATTCCATGCTAAATTACAGTGTTCTTGCGATGACTGGACTGGACGTACCATTACGGAGCACCTGCTCAATAGCAGCTCATGTCCTCATCATAATATCGCTTAAATGGACAAATTTAAAACATATATTTTTAATAAATTCAAAGGCAAATAAAGGTAGCTGCGAAATCTTAAACAAGCACCTTGGCGAAAAGATAGAAGGCGGCACCTTCGTCCACTAAGCAGGAGAAAGCAAACTGTAGATACAAATCGTCGCAGAATAAAAATTATTGTGTTGATTTTTTTACGAATGAAAGAAAATTGACCATGCAAGTTACTTTTCACACCACCAACACACACCCATACTGACAAGTACAACGATAATCGGATTACATACATCTGTCAAGACACTGGGTACAATTCTTTCTTGCAAAAATTTAGGTTTGCATACAAATCCAATTTGAAAATAAGTACCTTTGCATTTCTTTTCACAAACCTAAATTAAAATGCAGTATGCGTTCTATTTAATCACAATTTGGAATCAATTCTACGGCGAAGTACGTGCTTGATCAGTATGAATGTAGATTCGGGCGTTGTAACCAATGTAAACAATATCACGTGATCGTAAGGAGCCGGTAGTAGCCAATCACAGCGAGCGTCTCATTTTAATCCCTGGATCACTTAACACTCCGTTTGAGAATACCATTCTTGATAATCCTCGAGTTAACTCTTACTCGCGGATCAAGTGATCCTCGAATTAACTCAAGACTTGTGAATCTGGCCGTAGGACTTTTTTAAGATTCACGCCTCCTTAAGACTTGTTAAATTGGTCACATTTCCTTGACCGATCCAACACTGGTATGATTGATAATAATGACAAACGCCCGAAACATTTGTCTTATGGCCGTATTCACAAGTCCGAGTTCACTCGAGGATCAACGATAATCCCCTAGTTATTGAAAAACCGTATTCACAATGCCTGATCCGTGGTTTAAACTGCCGTTTCCGAGTTACATTTAACGCATGCGCAGTACTATCTTTTTGCGATGTAGTCGAGCGAAACAAAATGGATAAGACAGTTCATTCTATGCTCAATTACAGTATTATTACGACGATTGGTTTGTTCTGGCCTCTTTGCTTCGATGTCTGCTTTTAATACTGCCATTTGAGAAGAGTATTTTATTAAATTTAGTCTTATTTTGTGGCAACAACATACAGATAGCATTACTTTTTTGGGATGCATTCCCCCTCTCGATGTTACTTGGGAAGGTTTATTTAACTTACCCCATGATATTTTCCTTGTAACATTCTTGTATAGTATACACTTCTCATCTCCAGTAATGATCCGTTTCAAAAAAGGAGCTTCTTCATTTCGCTTCAGCAAAGAATCACATGCCGAAATCCGAGCAAGCATTTTTTGCTGTGTTAAAAATGAATTTTCTGGTTGCCCATTCTTTGCATTGCAGTGTAACAAAAATTATGCCACAACACATGCTATAATCATGCAGTGTAAGCACAAAAGACCGAATTTAAACATCTGCTTCAATCAAGGTCACTCCTTATAATCGGTAGCAAAATATTAATAGCAAAGCTAGCTTCAATTTAAAAACGCGCAGAACTTTCCGGATGATCCAATACAAGTTTCACAGTTTGTCACCAGTCAAAAAATTAATTTTTAAAATTATAGTAACTATGTGTACCACATTACACCAAAACGGAATGCATGCAATCTTTTTATAAAAGCTTGTGGTTGGATATTGTGAAAATAGCCGAAAGACGCTTAAAAATATAATATAGTAGTAGAAAAATGTATAACTTCGCGAAAAAATGACGTAAGACAAAAAATATAATGGGTCATCCGCAAAGGACAGCGCGTTTTTAAGATAAATACCAACGAAGCAGTACAAAACATAAGAAAATTTTATTGAATGAGATAAGCCTCATTTTGTTCCATAACGTTTTGTCACCTTCCTGGCAGCTGGAAAATTCGTTAAAAAGAATTCATTAGACTTATTTGTAAAAACGTTATCGAGGCGCTGTTTGACATTCTCTAAAACAGTGCTCCCCAACCTTTTTATGTGGACCGGATCAACGTTTGATAATTTTAACGCGGCCCTCTGGGGGGGGGAGAGAGAGAGAGAGAGAGAGACTAGGATTGTTTATATTTTAGATTGTTTGATTTAATAGTTTTAATTTAATTATTGTATTTAAACATGCCTTCAAAATAAAATACTGAATATAATGTGATTTAACATTTTAACTCACTAGAACGCTAAATCAATGAGAACCCTGAGCTTGTTTCTTTGCAATGAGACGGTTTCATTTGTGGTAATAGGAGACAATGACACCCGAGGTGTGTTGCTTATGTTCAGTTTATTCCGTTGTTTTGTTTTGGTTGCTGTCACTGCAGAAAACCCCGCTTCAGGTTGTAGAAAATGGCAATGGGGATTTAAGTGCTGTGGTGGCAATCTCAGGGTATTCCGCCATGACTTTAATCCAGAACACCGGCAGAGTTGTTGCCTCGAACGTAGTTTTAAGGCCGCCTTCATTTGCAATCTCCAGCAGTTGATCTTCTTGCACAGACATGCTAGATTCGTCTGATTTGTTGACAAATGGGTTGCGGATCCATTCCTTACTAGTTCATGGGTTTCCAAACCACAAAATACCCAAGAAGCACTCGAACTCTTTTAAAAGCAAAGACAGGTGATCGTGCACCAAGTAGGAAAATGAATGTTTAGGCTCAGTCTCGCCTAAATTCCCCGCTAATGTCTGAAACATGTCCGAAATCCCTCTGTTCACGCGCCGTCCCCACAACTTCAGTTTGGCTTGAAATGCAACTACTTTGTTTGCCAACTTGATAACAGCTATCACATTTATCAAAATTGGAAAATAGAGACATACAGAATTCAGAAATCATAATTGAAGCTCTACTAACAGAACACATTTCAAGTTCTGATTTACCGCCTCCTAATTTGAGTGGACATTTCGTAGATGAGAAACGCACAAACCCGAGATAAATACACCAAAGTAAATAAAATGGAAATAAATTAATATTCCTTGGGCGGCCCGGTATCATTTGATCCACGGACCGGTACCGGTCCGCGGCCCGGGGGTTGGGGACCACTGCTCTAAAGAACTGAACTCCAGGCCGTTCAAAGAATTTTGAAGTGACCTGAAGAGGTGAAAATCTGAGGGGGCAAGGTCTGGTGAATATGGGGTGACATAAAATACCCCAGTCATACTCAATAAGTCTTTGTCTAGCATTCAGCGAAATGTGAGGCCGAGCATTGTCGTGCTAAAAGACAATACCTCGATGATTGGTCAGTTCTGGCCTCCTTGCTTTGATTTCTGCTTTCAATACTGCCATTTGAGAACAGCGTTTTTTTTTAAATTTATTCTATGATTTTGTGGTAACAGTTCATACTAAACAATTCCTTTGTAGTACCACCATACAGAAAGCATTACTTTTTTGGTATGCAGTCCTCCTCTCGAGATCTTAAGCGGACATCATCTTCGAGGCTGAAATTTTCATGCTTAAATTTAACAAACAACATTCGAACTGTGGCTTCAGAAACAACACTATGTCCATATACAGCACACATAACAGAAATTAGAAACCTGCAGTCATGACGGAGTAGCAAGAGGGGTCCAGGCAACCGGATGAGGATCCATTGACGTGGGATGTAATGCTGGTTCCATAAAAAGAAACATAAATTATCTTCCCCAAATCTTTATTTCTTCAATAGCATATTAGTAACATTATCAGGCGTGGAGGTTGTTACGGGGACTGAGACTTGAACGGATCTGCGACTTTCTATTCTAAGGCGCTCACGGAAAAAGTGTATAGTTCAAAAAGAATTCGCCAGAGGGATCAAAATTAAAAGAAAGACTATTGGACAGGGAATCTAGTAAGAAATTTCTTTGGTAGAGGTCGGGAGTTAAGCGAAGAGGTAATTTTATCTTACAGGCGATTTGAGAGGAAAAGTGATCTTGGGAGGTCAAAGGTGAAAGGGGATGGCAAGATATCTGACCTATTGGAGAAAAATAAGAAAGACTGAAAGGAAAGTGAGGTGATTAAGGGACTGGTCTCTGGTGAGAATTGCATAAGGGGGTTATTTTTAGGTATCATTTGTTGTTGTTGTTGTTGTCGTGTCTATGCATACAGTACTAGTGCAAAAGTTTGGAGTCCTCCAAAAGCCTGCACTATTCATAGAAGAGGGGTGTCATTGCTTCCGGAAAGGTTGAACTTCTGCCTTCATTTTTCAACAAAACATTTTCAAAAAAATTTCAACAAAAGTCTTAAAAAACGATAAAAAATGAAGAAATTTTGTTGGATCAGGGCGTCATCAGGGAGGCTGTTTTTTTTGTTATTTTGTGTGTGTTATGTTACTGTTATTTTGTATATTTTATGTTATATATATATATATATATATATATATATATATATATAATATTGCAACTGCCTCTTTGTTCCATTACTTTTGTAAAACGTAAGTTCATAGTACCAGACAAAACTTGGAAGGTGACCGGGGCCATGTTCCACGAATTTTTAATTGCGGTTTTTAGATCAGACCTGCTGCTGTACTGTCGTCCATTCTTGTAGACATCTCCAGCTAGATATACCCAAAAGGTTTTCCATTGGATTCAGGTCGGGACTCCGAGATGGCCATTGAAGAGTTTTTACCTCGTTCGCCTTCATCCAGGATTCTGTGGAGAACGAAGTATGCACAGATACATTGTCTTGTTGAAATGTCCAATCGCCTGATGTAATCAGACGAGCAACTGGCAGCTAACTATTTGCCAGCATGTCCTGATATGACACTGAATTGATTTTGTTATCGACAACAATTTCAGTTGAACCAACGTCTGCAAATACGGCCCAAACCATGACAGATCCCCCTCCAAATTGGCGTTTTGAAAAAATATTTGTTACCCCAGATCATACCAGTAAAACTTAAATCCATCTGGCCCATCGAAATTAAACCTTTTTCGTTCGAAACACCACATTATTCCAGTTGGTGCTAGCCGCTAAATGTTTCCGGGCAAACTTTAAACGTAAATCAATATGCCACTTAGAAAGTGGAGCTTTTCCTTTTAACTTCTCGTGCACAACATTAGGATTTCTATACAGTGTATTTCTTATTGTTCAGTTAGTACAGGGAAACTGCATCTGATCTTTAATATGCGAGGAAGACATGTTTTGCTTACAGGCTAACCACTGGATCTGCTTCTCTTGCCTTGAAGAAATTATCTTAGGCCTTTTTGTTCGATGTTTTGTGCCATAGCTACTAGGATTAATGAGAAGGCGGTTAACTACAGCCTTCGATATTCCAATTCTTCGTGCAATTTCAGCATCATTGTAACCAGCATCTTTAAAAGCTAATATTTTGCCTTGTTCAGTCCTCTGGGCACTGTATTAAAATACACATTAATAAAACAATTCCACGAAACTTGTATTCGTTTCTATAATCAATGAGAAATGCTTTAACAGTTTATTTATTCTGTCAGATGATAAAATGAATAAACGACTTTATTCTTTTTCCAATCTGTGATCCGCCGATATTTTCATAATTTTCACTTTTAATCCAAAAAATATCAGGGTTTTTCACAAATGTATTTAATTTATTATTCTGTAGCACATTAATTTAAGTCGTAAAAAATTTGCATAGTTTGTGAAATCGGAGTACTTTTCTATATTTGGCGAACCGATTTTATACTTTTTCCCAGGGGTGTATGCTTTTCTTCGCAGAGATGAAAAGGTTACCCTTCTAACAGGTTTAACAGGTTTACCAGTTATAACATTTATCGCTGCAGCAGTGGCGACGAAATTGTTTTTTTTTTTTTTTTTTTTTGGGGGGGGGGTGCTGAAACTCGCTGAGACGTCATGGCCCGGAAAGTTCAAATCAGAAATTGCGACTTATTATGCGCTACATTTAACTACCAGAAAATATGCCTTTCCAATCTGTGTCATATTGGGTGGTGTTGGGATTGATTCCTTATTATTAGAATTTACGCTTGCAAGCCCTTACTTCGTGTGTTTGTTTGCGAAGCCCCAAACGCTTTCTTTCATGACCCTCACCCAGACGTTTGCGAAAGGAGTGTTGGTAAACACGATTCAAGACGAGATAGTGGGTGCTGAGTTACTGAAGCTTGTAAGACTGTTCGAACAGACGAGCCATTTGGAAGAACGTCAACGAAGTGGTAGATCTTCGTTTTAGGGATCGACGTTCTAACAAAATAGACGGAGCATGTACACGCAGTTTTATTTTACTCATGCCACTCGGTTTGAAGATCTGTCACGTGGTTGTAGGAAAGAGCACGAATATCTAAAATATTCATTGCGTAAAGGGAACAACTTAGTACTTTTTCTTGGCAATGCTGTTGTGGCGGAATTGTGTCAGGTAAAAGGTACACCGCTGTATTAGGAGAATGGTAATCTCGCGATTATTTGAATCGCTTGAAATTTTTTTGAAATCCATTCTTTTAAATTACCATGCATAAGTGACTAGTTTACGAGAATTTATGTGACATTCATCTTACATAGTCAGGTCCCCAGATACTCTACTTGAAACTAGAACAAATATTGTGAAAATAGTGTACAGTTGATTGTAAGGAAGTATAGTTAAAATAAAAACTTAGGTTCTCAAACGAGACTATACTCAGATATGGGGAGTTGCATTCTGCACTCCCCTCCCTTAGTCTTTATAAGTTATTTCTTGTAATTTCATGCAATTCCCCCCCCCACCCATAATTCAAACACATTATTTTAATTTTTTAATTTATTGTTATTGTTGTTGTGCATTTGGCATTTTTCCAAAACAGTTTGCTGGCCTGGGCAATAGCCCACTCCTAAATCTGTCAATGCTTCCCAACTAAGTTAAAAGTGAACTTGTTGGCACATACTGAAAATAATTGTTACTGGTAAGAATCATTCATAAATTTAATAAAAAAATTTGGAATGTTTCCTAAGTGCATATTCAGTGTAAATAAACAAACCACCTAAATCTGATGATAAATAAATGCTCTGAGACTACCACGAAGATTTCTCTACAAAGATGGATTCGAATAATCTTTCAATAAAGATCTAAACATGTCAAGGTTGTCGAGCTGATGCTGCTAGACTTCTTGCAGTGTGGTCCGTCGACTCTGGGATCAGTTTCAATCCGAAGATTTTGTGTCTAGAAGACATGTTCCAAACCGACCACGCGTTTCAACACCTGCGAGAGACCGTTTTCTAGCTCATATGGCCGAAGGAGAAGCACTACTGTGCCTCAGCTCGTTGCAGATAATTTTGTCGCACCAGGAACAAGAATCTCCGCTACTACTGTGCAAAGACGCCTTCACAATGCAGGTCTCCATGCAAGACGACCATTTGTGGGTCCCCTTCTGAACAGACGTCAAAGAAGTGCTTGTTTATGTTGGGCAAGAGAACACGTTTGCTGGACCAGACAGCAATGTACTTCTGTACTCTTCACAGACGAGTCCAGGTTCACACATGAGAGCGATATAGGGCGTCTGCTGATCTAGAGGTTCAACCCACCAGCTACAACCCATCCAACATAGTCGAAAGACACAGTTACAGAGATGGTGGAATCAAGGATAGGGCAGGGATCTCTCTAAGTAGTCACACTTACCAACATGTGTTCCATAGAGTAACTCTGATTGGTGTGAAACTTCGGGATGGGATCCTTGATCCGTATGTCCGCCTATAAGCCGCTACTATTGGTAATGGTTTCATTCTTATGGATGATAATGCTAGACCTCACAGAGCTGTGCTTGTTGAGAAATATCTTGAGGGTCACGGTTTGGAGCGAATGGAATGGCAATCTCCAGACCTTAGTCCAATAGAGCTTGTTTGGGACTACCTTGGCAGACACGTTGCTGGTTTAGGTCCTACTCCAAGGTTGTTACATGAGCTGGAGCAAGGGTTACTCCGTGTCTGGTCTTCGCTAACCATTTCGGTGTCCGAAGTGGGAAGCGAAGAAGATCCACAGCATGGAAAGTCGATGCCACCAATGCATTGCAGTTAGGGGTGTGGACACATTCCTTATCTGAACCCATTTTTTAATGATTCCACATTTTCCCACATAAACCTGAGATGTACTGTTTTCTCCAAGAATGGACTTTTCTGTCAAGAGTGCTTTTTTTTTGCGTTTAAAATCATGTTTGTGTTGATCGTATGTAAATCTCTAGGCGGTCGCATTCAATAAAGAACTGTTTAGTGCACATTTCCTCCAAATTTCTGGTTCCTATGTTCATTCATTTTCAAATTAGGCAACTAAAAAAATATTCTGTACCTTAACTTTTGGAGAGCAGTGGATTTAAGTCGCGTTCAACAACAACTATGTGCGTGTTCTGACATGTGTTTGCACAGGGTCTGTCTGGTCTGGAAATATGCAGCTAAGACATAAAAACATACTTGAAACATTCCAAAATTCTACCCTCTTAATCATTATGGACAGCTCATGGTAAAACAGAAATATCATAATAGAACTAGGAATTTTAGAACACAGCGAATGTTTTGGCCAAATTGGGAAGTATTTTTTTACTTCCTTCATTACAATGAAAACACAGCTGAAGCTCAGTGAATTATGTAGTTTTCAAGACACACAAGATTGCTATACTTCGAAAGTTTCTGATAAAATAAATGCATTCGGAACATAAGGGCATTGTTTTCTGAAGACAGAAGGTCTTCGGTCCAGGCCCTGATTTACCATTAGGCCCGTGAGGTACGGGCCTAGGGCCCCCATAATTTAGAGGGCCCCTAAGTTTCAAAAGTATCTAAAAAGTTTTAAAGAAGTTACATAAATTATTGGGTATTTACGTAAATGTCCTTCGACCGTTTCCCCCACTATCACATTCTTGTAATTACATTAATTATCTAACTATTATGTTTTTGATTTTCATCTACTTTATTTTGTTTTGCCAAGAATTATAAGTGATGTCACGATGTTCTCAAACTTTTTGGTGACATCTGTGAAACGGTCAACAGTCAAATAAGTAAGTACCAATTATTGTTATAAAATTAGTTTTTGCGATGAACAAATAACATGGGGGGGGGTGCCTACTATACCAAATTTTCTAAATCGGGCCCTGCTTCGGTCCAAGAGCTCCTTTAAAATACACTCTCTCAGTTCGATTGGAGCTGACAAAAAACAGTGTTCCTTGCATCTTGAAACAAAAAATTGAAAAAAAAAAAAAAAACTTATAAGCTGCTTCTGTTGCCATCTGACAAGAAATGTATTTGAGATGAGGCTGTTATTCTAATAGCAGTTTCAATACTAATGTTATTGCACAGTAACAGTTACGAAATGTTGCAAATAACAGTTACCGACAAAAGTTATTGGGATAGTAGGGTTGTAATTGAAATGAATTTTAAATTCTATAAAAACAAAAGGTTGGAGTGTTTACAACTTTCCAAAACGGTTGATGTCAACTTCTAGCAATTAATTTTACCTGTTGAATTTATTACCAACTCTTAGCAATAGAAACTAATTTAACAACTGTTAATAACGGTTTTTGTAAGTTCGCAATAACTGTTAATGTTTATACTGTAGAACTGGTATGGGCAACCTTTGGAAAATTGTGGGCTAAACTTAAGATATTAGCGAAGTCGCGGGCCGTAGATAATAGGTAGTTGTGAAAGAGTAATGATATGATAAGGTTCATTTTATTTTACATACTTATAAAGTAGAATGGTAAAGCTATATGAATAGAATAATATCGTATTGATTAAGTATTTACTTACAATCATCAGAAATTAAAGAGAAGTTTGAGCTTGAGAAACAAGATAATCTATGTTGGGATCAAACCCACTAATACACAGGCGCAGATTGTTTTCCAAATTTTCATCTGTAAGCCTGATTCGATACTTCCATTTATTAGTTTTCATCATGGAAAAGAACTGTTCACATAAGTGCTTCCAAATGCGCAAATCATTTTTCTTGTAATTGCTCTCAGCTGTGGGAACTTTTCTTCGACAAGGTATGTTCTGTAGAAATCCCTTAGCTTCACGTTTTCAAATTTTGACATCAAATGTATGTCTTCCTGTAGCTCGATCAATTCCACTTGTAGGTGTACGGGTAATGGTAATTTTTTGTTAACGTCGTACTAGAGCAACACAACGGGCTATTGACGACGGTCCGGGATCAGTCCCTTAAGGGAAAGATCCGAGGACAACACCTTGTCATTTTGACCCATGGTCAGATGACGAAGCAACACCTGAGCTGGCACCCCACTCTCCAAACTTCCACACCAACCCAACGTGAGGACATTCGGCCACGACAGATTTAAGGTGCACCAGCCGCCTCTACACCATACGTTTACAAACTTCCATGCCCGAACCCGGATTCGAACCAGGAACCTTCCGATCTAGAGGCTAACACCTTAACCACTATACCGATTGGTCGGCTGTAGGTGTGTCACTTCTCTATGTCACTTTTCATCGGAGTAGAAAAAAGGTTAAAGCAGCTATCCATGTTTTCAAAGTCGGAAAATCTATTAAAAAATTGCTCATACTCAATATTTTCGTGACTAAATAGTGTTGAAAAATGACAGCAGCTTCCAGATCACATTTGTACTTCTCACAAGCGAATTTTGTTCTGGAACGCTTTCAGATGGCTGTACAATTCGTTTACCAACTGACCTTGTTTTTGAAGCTCCAAAATCAACTCGTTTAAGTGACCCGTGATGTCAACTAGAAATGCTAAATCACATAACCATTTCTGATCACTGACTTCAGGCAATGATTTTTCCTTGATTTCCATAAAATCGGCTATTTCCTGTCTAAGATCGTAAAATATTTTTAGCATTTTGCCTTACTTTGCAAAAATATTTCACATCACCATGTTCTGATGAAAGGTCGTCCAAAAATACTCTGAACTGGCGATGGTTAAGCGCGCGGGATCGAATAATATTGATTGTCTTTATTACCACATCTATAAAGTTCTGCAATTGGATGGACTTAGAACACAAGTTTTGTTGGTGGATAATGCAATGTAGGATTATTAAATTGTCTTTTTGCACATTCAAGTCAATTGTTTTTCTTTCCAAATTGCTATGAAACCTATTCGTGAACCGACCACAGAAGGTGCACCACCTGTGCAAACCCCAATTAATTTGTACCACTGCAAACGATACTGTTCAATAGCACTTTTAACCTCATGAAAAATACCGTCTCCAGTATTGGTCCCTTTTAGATGCCAGAAATCCGAGTATTGATGATTTGTATCAGTGTTGTTTTAACAATTACTTCCGCTAGTAATTAATGGAATCAAGAAGTGCAAGGCTGTTTCTCGAATACAATCAATAACGAAATTTATAATTATTGTTCCCGATTATCCGTGGAATTGAGTGGCGCGATGTGTCGCCGATAACTTGTCTTGGCGACTTGGAAACCTCGTTTTGATACAATTTGTTCAAGAAAACAGGCTCAGCCATTTCATATATCCAGTACTAATTTTATTAGTAATAATTAGGGCAACTTTTTGCAACAAATGCAACTTTTTTTTTCACGCGTTCTACGCTGCATGTAAAGTACTAAAATCAAAATTCCTCCTACATGAGGTGCATAGTAAGTGAGTTATAACCGCAACATCAATGCAACTTTCTGCATAAATGCAACTTTTTGCATAAATGCAACCACCTGCAACTTTTTAAAATATAGCTAAAAATTACTTAATATCAAATTATTATTTCCTATTTTGCTCTGTGAATAAACCCTTCGATCACGTGTGTCTGATCTTGCGAACGCCGAAGTTTTGTGGATCCAACAAGTTCATGGCAATAAGGTGTTCGTCCTAAGACGAAAGTGAAATAAATGGTAAAAAGCACTTTTAACACATTGGTCTTGATAATCCATAGGAAAACTTGCGTAATAAACTGCAGAGTTTGCGAGGTGAGTGTCGATCATCAATTTGTTGTTCGCCTTGTAAATGACGTTTTAAAATCTCTGAATGTTGAGCGAAAGGATTTCGCGCTTCTACTATCCGATTCGGTAATGGTAATTTTTGTTAACGTCGTACTAGAGCAACACAACGGGCTATTGACGACGGTCCGGGATCAGTACCTTAAGGGAAAGATCCGAGAACAACACCTCGTAATTTTAACCACGGTCAGATGACGAAGCAACACCTGAGCTGACACCCCACTCTCCAATTTTCCACACCAACCCAACGTGAGGAATTTCGGCCACGACAGATTTAAGGTGCACCAGCCGCCTCTACACCATACGCTTACAAACATCCATGTCCGTACCCGAATTCGAACCAGGAACCTTCCGATTTAGAGGTTAACACCTTAACCACTTTACCGGTTGGTGGGCTCTACTATCCGATACAGCACATTATATGACTGCTGCTGGCGCAGGTTTTCAATGTTAAAGAAGTTACTGGCCAAGGATCGGCCATTCAACATTCTTCTGTATTACAGTATGTATTATAACACTGTTGTACACGACTAAAATTGTCAATATATTTTGAATTATTTTTTTCATTTTTTACGAATAATTTATTTTAGATTTTAGTGTATCCACAATAAACGCCATTTTTTTTCTCCATAAATGCAAGTTTAGGGAATGATGAATGCAACTTTTCCCCCATTTTTACTGCAACAAAAAAGTTGCCCTAGTAATAATAACTATATAAGGTAGTATTGGAAATACCTACTTTTACATTTTTATATTCAGATGTGCCGCAAATTATTCAAGATATTTTTAGTGTGACGTCATCTAAAGAAGGTTGAGAAACACTGACCCACATAGTTCAGACTTTTGTCCCCTCTCACCCTCTTGTTGGCGGCAAACGAGAAAATTTACTTTATTTTAGAGCGCGATTTTAAAATGTTTCACGGGCCGGATCAAAAGCCGAGGAGGGCCGCATCCAGCCCGCGGGCCGGGGGTTGCCCATATATGCTGTAGAATAACGGTTTTACTCATCATTAGTGCCTGCGCGCCGCAGGTATGACGTTCGAAACCTAATCACGGATAACTGCATTGTGGAAACTAGGCCATAGCCTAAGGTACTCAAATTTCATAGTTATTTGTTGATTCGCAAAAAAATATCAGCATTCAGCCCTCGAGGCTAAAAACATCGCCGAAATATTTTTGTCTAAAAATAATCAAAAACACATACCAAGTCTGTTTAATTTTAGCTGATGGAGAACTTTGGTGTTCAACGAAGGTTTTCGTCCAGTAATTGTTTAATTTCTCTCAGAGAATAATCTTTAGATCTCTTGACGCCGCTTGCCCGGAGTTGGGACGTCCACAATAAAACCAAATCAGAATAATATTGCACCTTTTGAAAACGAAAAATACAAAACGATAGCATGAATTTTCTTTTGGATTACCTGGTACAGTTTGTTCGTGTAGTATACCCTAACCATAGTTCGTAGTTAACATAAAACCAAACCATAATAATAATATGGTACCTTTGAAAGCCAATAAAACGAAACGTTAGAGATGGACTGTTATCACGAGAGCAGTTAAAATAACAGTATCGTTTGTTAGTTTATTTTTATTAAATTTTCTTTTACTTTTCTTGGCGCAGGTTGGTCGTAATTTGCCCTGTACATAAAACTAAACAAGAACCCTACAATCTAAAAGCCAATAAAACGTACAAATTAAAATAACAGTGTCATTGCAAATAAAAAACAGGGAAGCGTTGAAAATATTATTATTTTGGAATGTTATTGGATTTTTTATTTACCAAAAAGGTGTTGCTCCAGTAGATGGTCAGTGGATTTCTTTTTTTTTGTATTTCAGTTTATCAGAGTAACAAGATGCGTTTAGGATATTACCGCCGAAGCGGACATCACAATTGCCGTCAGCAGACGACGGTCATTTAACTGTTATCAATCTACCCAGAACACCACCCGATATAGTTTGGCTGTTTGATATATTTATAACTTAATTATTCTGGACCAAAACTTATTGGTACTTACACTGGACTTGCATTGGACAATCACTTACGGAGTGCCTACTGCAAAACAGATTATCTCCCCGTCATAAGGTGTGTATACTTAAATCTGAGTTGCATAAAATATTTTAGAAAATTTACAGAAAAATAAAAAAATACAAAAGAAATTTGCTGGGAAAAAATAATAATTAATCCGCTAATCGGATTTAAGATGGCGCCACCTCCGTCCGCAAAATCAACAGCTCGGTTAGTCACCCTCCCGTGTTGTGACCGCGTTCAAAGGTTTCAAAACTTCGTTGGTCCATCGGGCTAACAAGGGAATGGAGGAGGAGGGTGAAGAATTCCTGGAATCTTCTGGGCCGAAGGCACTCTATCTCCCGATAATAATATTGACATAACAAAGATAAAGGGTTACAGAACAAATGAAATAATAATTAAGATGGGCTTGGATCAGGAACTGGAAGAAGGGCACCTGAGGAAACTGAAAAAGAATCAAGGACGTAATAAAAATGCATTGAAAAGGCAGCATAGTTTGTTTGTGCGAAAGTCAGCTGATAAGCCAACGGGTTGAGAGTGATGGATGGAAAGGGTGGGGGACAGGATCCGTACCCTTCGGGAGACCCGAGCTTAGAGGACACTTCCTCTATAGACCCGAGTAGGAAACGGACACCGAACAAAGCGTGTTTTGCGGAGAGGGGAGTTAATGGACTCCCTAATGATTCCTATTGTTGACCGTTATCGTTTGGGGACGTCGATGTGAATTGCTCTTTAGGGAGGGTTACGTAAAAAGTCGCTACCTGCTGGACTTTACGTGGTTACCGTGCACGGTTACCGTTAGGAGGTTTAGCAGTGAAGGAGAGTTGCAGGACACCTTAGTGGTGGGCTATTGTGGAGAGGGCATTGGGGATGGCGCGTGGCATCGGAGTGAATAGATTTGCGGAGCAGTTAGAATAAATTGCGTAAGATTTCAAGCCGGTTACCATTGGTAAGAGGAGCTGAATGGAGGATTGCCCTCGGACGGTTGTGATTAGAGATAGGACGATGGTCATACCTGAGGATTTGCGCTACTGCTTGATTATCAATGAGGATTAGGGATCTATAGAATTTTTTGCTGATTTTTCCGAAGAACTGTTTGAGTTCAAGGATTTGGAGTTCGTCACGAATTTTAGCATTCCTGTAGAACCAGGGGCTGTTAGTGATAATTCTTAAAGTGGAATTTTGTAGAGCTTCTTGTTTTTTCATGTGGGATTTAGCAGCATATCCCCAGACCTGACAGGCATATCTGATTACTGGTCTTAGCAAGTACTTGTATATGAGCAATTTGTTTTTAATAGACAATTCAGAGTTCCTTCCAATTAGGGGATAGATAATACTTCGTGCTGTAAGGAACTTGGCTCTGAGGGTGGATACATGTTTATTCCAAGTTAAATTTCTATCCAACGTGACACCTAGGTAAGTACAATTATGGGAACAAGGGATAGTTTGATTAAAATGTTTAACAGGTGGAGGTAGATTCCTTTTCTTGGTGAATAAGATGGCTTGACATTTATCAATGTTGATTTGGATCTTACAATTAACAAGCCAGGACTCGAGTGCGTGTAGGTAATTTGTGAGTGCGTTTGTAATATTTGGTAAGTAATTACTTTGTGTGCCAGTATTGCAGTGTCATCTGTAAACATGCAGAGTAGTGAGGTATTATCACGTGGGATGTCATTCACATAAAGATTAAATAATTTGAGTCCGAGTATGGACCCTTGTGGTGTACCAGCCTGAATGGCACCCTTAGTAGATAGTGTTTTGTTTATGCGAACGACAAAATGCCTACTTGTAAGGTAGGAATAAATAAGGTGTGTGAGTGAGGCAGAGAAGCCATATGTAATGAGTTTGTGGATAAGTCCATTAACCCAAACACGATCAAATGCCTTTGCTATATCTAGAAGAACTGCACCAGTGCTTTTCCTAGATCGAGTGCCATCAATAGTATGTTCAGTCACTCTTAAGAGTTGATGGGTTGTGGACAGCTGTCTCCTAAAGCCGAATTGTTGGGGGATGAAAATATTTGCTCTTTGGCAATGATCCTCCAGTCTCAGATTAATGATGTACTCAACTGTTTTGCTGAGTACGGTAAGTAGGCTAATCGGTCGGTAGCTATCAGGTTTTTCGGATGGTTTATGTGGCTTTAGGATGGGGACAACAACAGCTGTCTTCCAAGACGAGGGGAACAGTCTTAGCGACAAAATAGAATTGACAAGGGTTGTCAATTGAAAAATAGTTTTCGTTGGCAGGTTACGTAACATAACATTAGAAATCGTATCAATTCCAGGGCTTTTCTTTTTCTTAAGATTTTCGATATAGCAAAGTACTACAGACGGTTTGGCAGGCTCAATTTGTTCAGTGGGAGTAGTATTAAGGAAGTTTCTTAGTGATGTATTTACTTTGTTAATAATGTGTTACTTCGTTTCCTAGGGGTACTGTAAAATTCATAGTTTGGCAGCGTGACCTTCTGACCAACTTTTAGGAAATTTTCTTGAATTAAAATAACATCGGGTTTATGCTCATATACAAAGCCCCTCAATTCGTGCATACGGGATTGAAATGACTGGGCGTTCCAGTAACACAGTTTCAGACCAGTTGTATTCATCATTAGGCTGTAGATATATTGTTAATTTTGTTTACAAGTGTAAACAGTTTGTCAGATGGTTTTGTAAAATTTTTTAGAACTTCCAATAATTACGGAATATTAACATCTTTGAAGATTTCTTTAAGTTCCTGGAAGAGATCCAGGATGGATTTAATATCGTTTAAGTCCTTGATGATAGAACTGGTCTGTACTGTGGTTCGTTCAGAAGTCAGAGAGGTATGGGGTACCTCAGTGTTTGCTGGGTGTCTGTTTTGAGGCATTGAGCCTTGGACGCGTTGTGCATAAGTCATTCGGGGTTGCACTGGTTTTTGTGCAAAAGACCGGGGTTTGGGAAAACGAGGGCAGCCACGGTAATTAGCCGTGTGCTTTTCATTGCAATTTGCACAAACTGGCCCTTTGGACTTGTTTGTGCATTTGCTAGAAATGTGTCCCTCGCCGCAAATAACACAACGAGATAACATCTTACAGTTCTCACTACTGTGATTGAAGTGTTGGCACTTAAAACACTGCGACACCCCTCTCTTGTTAATATATTTGGTGACTTCCACCACTACGGACATTAAATTCGTGAGTTCATAGATTTCCTGGGCTTTTTCCCCAGAGGTTAAGTGGATTTGGAAAATTGGGAGAGGACGTTTGGTTTGCCACTTTTTCAGTTGGTTTACCCTGGTCACTGGAAGTCCAAGTGCCAGGAGATCATTTAAGATTACACCACACGGGGTAACTAGTGGAAGACCCTTTATAACGACTTTGAAAGGTTTTAGTTTTTTCGGGGTTCTATAAAAATAAGGTACGTTATCAATATCCATATAAGTGGTAAGTTGTCGGTTATCGTCAGCACTACTAACTTGGAGTTTCAAGAATTCTCCAGCCAATTTACCAACGACCAGGAAACCAAGTTCCCTGTTGAGTCGTTGGATTACTAAGGAGTAATCCACTTGGAAGGACATAAATACAGAGGGTACCCTCTCTGACTTCTGAGTGACCTCAGCATCATTGTCAACATCAATATCTAATACATCAAAATATTTAATAGTATCTACATCTACAGTTGGGGTAACATTTGGCGTTAAAGCAACAAATTGTGGAACACCATCCACGATTGGTGGGTTTTCACAAGAATTATTGGGCTTTTTAGCCGGTAAAGAATTATAATTTGAGGCTCGCTTACGTGTGCTAACTGGCTTAGGGGCTTCAACAATTTTAGTCTTATCCGGGGCACAAATATGCTCCAAAACAATTGTATTGATAAATTGCCACTTACCCTTTAATTCCGAGATTTCTCCTTCGGATGAGGCGATGAATTCATTTGCAGTGGCTACTGCGTCAGGTTTAATTTGGCATGCATCAAGCAACGCCCGTTTGCTATCCAAGAGCGATTGAAGCACAATTATTTGGGAACTAAGTTCCTCACGTTTATTGAAGCAAACTTCATAAGATGCGTCCCGAACGGCCGAGGGTTGGGGACCACTGGCCTAAGGTACTCAAATTTCATAGTTATGTGTTGATTCGCAAAATAAATATCAGCATTCAGCCCTCGAGGCTATAAACTTCGCCGAAATATTTTTGTCTAAAAATAATCAAAAACACATACCAAGTCTGTTTAATTTTCGCTGGTGGAGAACTTAAGTGCACAACGAAGTTTTTCGTCGAGTCATTATATAATTTCTCTCAGAGAATAATCTTTTGATCTCATAACGCCGCTTGCCCGGAGTTGGACCGTCCACAACGAAACCAAATCAGAATAATATTGTACCTTTTGAAAACCAAGAATACCAAACGATAGCATGAAATTTCTTTTGGATCACCTGGTACAGTTTGTACGTGTAGTTTACCCTAACCATAGTCCGTAGTTAATATAAAACCAAACCATAATAACAATATGGTACCTTTGAAAGCCAATAAAACAAAACGTTAGAGATGGACTGTTATCCCGAGAGCAGTTAAAATGACAGTATCATTTGTTAGTTTATTTTTATTAAATTTTCTTTTACATTTCTTGGCGCAGGTTGGTCGTAATTTGCCCTGTACATAAAACTAAACAAGAACCCTACAATCTTAAAAGCCAATAAAACGTAGAAATTAAAATAACAGTGTCATTGCAAATAAAAAACAGGGAAGTGTTGAAAATATTATTATTTTGGAATGTTATTGGATTCTTTATTTACCAAAAAGGTGCTGCTCCAGTAGATGGTCAGTGGATTTCTTTTTTTTTTGTATTTCAGTTTATCAGAGTAACGAGATGCGTTTAGGATATTACCGCCGAAGCGGACATCACAATTGCCGTTAGCAGATAACGGTCATTTGATTGTTACCAATCTACCCACAACACCACCCGATGATGTTTGGCTGTTTGATATATTTATAACTTAATTATTCTGGACAAAAACGTATTGGTACTTACACTGGACTTGAATTGGACAATCACTTACGGAGTGCCTACTGCAAAACAGATTATCTCCCCGTCATAAGGTGTGTGTACTTAAATCTGAGTTGCATGAAATATTTTAGAAATTTTACAGAAAAATAAAAAATACAAAAGAAATTTGCTGGGAAATAAAAATAATTAATCAGCTAAACGGATTCAAGATGGCGCCACGTCCATACGCAAAATAAACACCTCGGGTAGTCACCCTCCCGAGTTGTGACCGCGTTAAAAGGTGATAAACTTCGTTGGTCCATCGGGCTAACAAGAGAATGGGGACAGGAGGAAACCTAATGTTAAAACTTAAACAAATTGCCACTAGATGGCGTATACGTTTATACTTTTTGAAATTTTTTGCAGCGGTAGGGAAAAATACTTCACGATAAATTTAACATTAGGATTCTTTCTGTCCCAAGGGATATTCGTGCAAATGGGGAAAATCTCGTCATGGATAAATTTAAGATTCTTCCTGTCACGACTCTTAGTTCCGTAAATCCTATCTTGAATTTTTCTGCACTACGTTGCAATACTTTATTAGGCTCTAGACTATATTCTTACATATTTCTTGATTGTTTTACTTGATGCATGATCCGTTTTAGATTATCTTCATCTGTGTTTACTGCCTTGTTTCCTTCAAGTAGTTTTGCTACATTAAGGATTCCTGCTCTGGCAAATTTCACGGCATATAATTTATTTTTCCATCACCTTTATTCGAGTATTTTGCATTCTTTGGTGAATAATTTTGCAACATTTTACACGTCCTTTCTTTTGTATTTGGCTACAAACTTGATTTCATAACATTGCGTTCTGCCATATATTTGTTGTTCGCCAGCCCCCCTAACCAATGTTTAAATTTAATTTTTATATTCATACAAGATTTAAAATTTCACTCATTGTACTTGATATTTTAGTTGTGTTCCTCAAATTCAATTGAAGCAATTCATAATTCGATCTAATTTCGTAACACTTGCATAAATTAAAAATATTTTGATTTTCTTTTTCTTTCAATTAATAATCTGATAATTAATTGAGTTAATTAATATTCTATTTTTGAAATAAGCTTTGATTTTTTAAAGTATTGCTTGATATACATTAAGGGTGTATTGTTTGTTTATTAGGGGAGTATGGAGTCATTAGTTTGGATTTGTAGGCATTTTGCTCTTTTTGTTATTATTTAAGCAGCATGATTGAAATAAAGCTCCTTTAAGTTGAGCATGATAAAGCATTATCGACCATACCAATTATCAGAAAGCTTCATAGAAGATTTGAATTCAGTTGTAGAATGTAAAATGTGTTTGTTCCCCAAGTACATTTCATTCCAATCAAAATTATTAATGGCTTGGAAAAGTGACTGAAAAAGATATTTTTCAAGTTTATAAAGAGCAGAGGAACAACCAAAGTAAATGGGATCTGAACCACAAATTTTTAGTGTTATCATAGTGGTTGATTTTCTAGAGTAAGGGAAAGAGAAGTATTGAGATGATAAATAGGTTCTAACAAATTAGCCCTACGAGCCTATGATGAAATTCATAAATTGATGGTGTTTGAATGTGAAGATCAATGTTCGTCATGTATTAGCTAGAATGAAAATTGTGAAGTAGGAATTGGTTTTAGCTAGCAAATGGATACTCATCCCAATTCTTGATATTAGTGCTCGTTTAGCACCCATACATCTCTTGTAATTTTTTCTTTTAAGTACTAAAACTGCATTGGTTTCCAACAGTCTCACAAAAACAAAATAGTTTTTTATCTTATTCTTGAAAAGAGATGAGGAAATTTGAGATTTTATTAAATGTACAAAAAGTAGTACTTTTTGGAGTTATATCAGGGGCCAGTTTTGTACGCGAAAAAATACACAATGATTAAATGTATCATTTTCACTTCCATGAGGTAACATATATCGCTGATGTAATTTTTCTTATTATGAAAAGAAGAAAGGTAATATTTGTTTTATGACAATATTGATCGTTTATAAGTGTACTACAATTTATTCACAAGACATTGAGTCATACCATGCTACTGATTAGTCTAGGACCTCCAAGATTTTAAATAAGTGTGGTATATCTAATGGTATTTTTAATTAACGTCCCACTAGAGCAACAGACTATTGGTGATGGTATTTTTTAACTAACGTGTTCTGGAGCTACACAATGGGGTATTTGTGATGATCCAGGATCAACCCCAAAGGGAAAGATTAAGACACCACATAATTTTGCATCACGGTCACCTGAGTTGGCACTACTCTCCAAACTTCTTCACCAACGTGAAGACAACAGATTTAACATGCAACAGCCCCCTTTCTACACAACGGTCTTTGGCAGGATTCGAATTCCCAAGCCTCTGGTTGTGA
This sequence comes from Metellina segmentata, assembly GCA_947359465.1. Taxonomy (NCBI): domain Eukaryota; kingdom Metazoa; phylum Arthropoda; class Arachnida; order Araneae; family Tetragnathidae; genus Metellina; species Metellina segmentata. Next base: position 18,412,314 of record OX375883.1, on the reverse strand, counting down.
GTCCAGTGGGCTATCGCGGCACCTGTTATATCAATGACCTTACTAGTTATGAATGGAAAAAGAATGAGGAAAACTTTTCACAGTTTTTTAAGTTATTTTCTAAGAAAACAGATGGGATGCATATCGGGGCAATGTTTTACTTAAAAATACTTTAAATGGATTTTAATTAACTTGGAAGAATGATGCAGATTTAATTTATTTTTCAAGAGGGCTACTAAAAATTGTTTTGTCATCTAAATTTTCATTTTCTAATCAGGACAGATATTATGAGTGATTTACATGGATGGAGATAGTACAAACAGGCTATGTAAATTTCACAGAAGTCTACTTTAAACTAGTCTAGCTGACTCATAGTTTTGAAAATTATGATAGTATAACACAAATTTAATTAACATTATTTAAGAATCTTATATTTATTTAGAGTAGTGAAAAAAAGCCTAAATTTTAAACTAAAGTTTTTCTTCATTTTTTTAATCAAGAACATACATCTGAATAAGATTAATATATATTTTTTTAAATAGGGCTGAATATAAACTAGATTAGCTTTGAATGCATACCTGATACAAGTCAATATTGCAAAAGTTGCAAGAATCAGATTGTAACCACGGTCAGATGACGAGCCAACGCCTGAGCTGCAGATCTCGCTATTAGTTATAGCGAACATTTAAAAAATAAATGAATTTACATATGAAATAAAAAGTTTTAAGTTTGAAATAACGACTCGTACACAAAAGATAGGAACTGCATCTCCGCTTAATGTTCTATAAGCTCTTCATGATTTTGGTTTAATTGAGTCGTACCCAAATATCAATGTCGTTCTTCGAATATTTTTTAACTCTTTCCGTTTCTATTGCTTCGTGCAAAAGAAGTTTTAGCAAGATGAAATGAGTAAATATTTATTTAAGATTAACTATCGGACAAGAACGATTATCCTATCTTTCTATTATTTCAAGAATACAATATCGTTAAAAACATTAATTTTGATGGTGTATAATTAATGAATTTGCTGAAATGAAATCGAGAAAAGTACAATTAAAATAAGTCTTATTAAAAGTCTATTGTAATGTATTTGTTTTATTATTTTCCCAAACCTAATTAATTAAGGGGCCTAAATCCAAATTCTTGCACAGGAATGGCTAGTTACGGCACTGTTTGTCTAAGTTGCGTAAGAACATAAGGAGTATAAGCAGAACATAATAATTATAGTAAGCAACCTCAACTTAGTTACTAACGACAAAAAACTTCAAATTTTCAAAATTACTTAGTGTGATATTATTTCAAGATTAATGAAGTCTTGTTAAAAATTCTCTTTTCTCCAACAGACATACAGATTTTACACCCTTATTTTACTTTTTTAAATTCAGATATTCGGTTTCTAAATGGAAACCACGTACCTATTTAGGTACAGATACACTCTGCTTTTATGAGCGGTGGCAGCGGCCTTGGCGATTTTTTTTTTTTTTGCGTACTTTTTTTGCTAATTTTTTTGTTCGGAGTACTTCTAAAGTCGCCAAGGAAAAATTTATTTCAAAACTATTTTTCTTTCAAAAATATTTTTCTTTTTACAACGGAAAATAAAACTTGAACACATTTGAGAACGTTTTAAAAAACTTTCGCAAAAAATAGTAAGCTTAAACACATTTCAAAACACATTTGTGAACCAGCAGAAAAAAAACTAAGCTGCGAATGTTGTGTAAGAATACTCTGAAACTTATCAATTACACCAAATACAGTAGGCTTTTAGAAAGGAAAAAGATTTTTAAAAGAAAAAAAAACAAGAGATAATACAACCTGATAAGTCAGAAAAGTTCCGGGGAAATTCATAATAGGATTGGATTGGATATGGTTTTGTAGCATTGAGAGTCCTCTTGGGACAATATTATATGCCAAACTCAAGTAGAAAAGTCTAGTATATATAGTCTAATAATAAAATGGAATGAGTGGTGTCATAAAAAAGTGAATACTGTATAAAATTATATACGATAGATAAACCCAATGTCATGTAAAAAGCTAAAAATATTTAGATGAAGATTTTCTCCAACCATGTCTTCTAAAACCAAGGTATAAGAATTAAAATGTTTAAGTCGTTGACTATTAAAGTTAGAACATTCTATTAAAATGTTCTTTACCGATAGTGGGCAAATGCAGTAATTGCAAATAGGATGATCTTCTTCGAGGAGGAAGTGTCTATGTGTTATCCGAGTATTTCCAATACGGAGAAGTGTTAGTTTTACATTCTGTCTTCTTAAAGGTAGTGACTTCCATTGAATTATATTTGGTTTGATAGAGTGAAGTTTGTTCTCCGTTTGTTCATTCCATTCGTTCTGCCATTTTTGTTCTAAAAATTTGTAAATGCTAGATTTTAAGTCACGATATGGAATGGTATGATTAATATTATTTATGGCCGATTTCGTGGCTTTGTCAACTATTTCATTTCGTAATATCCCAACGTGAGATGGGATCCAACAAAATACCAAGTTAAAAAAAATTTTGAAGAAAGATTATAAATTATCTTTAGTGATTCCAAAACAATGGGATGACTTGCATGATCAGGATTTTTCAATGACTGTAAAACACTTAATGAATCTGTGAAAATGATAAATTTTTTATGGCAATGATCGGATATATTTTCTAGTCCTTTATATATGGCCATTATTTCAGAAGTGAAAACAGAATATGAAGAATGAAGTTTAAAAATGTGAAGGGAGTCATTAATAGTGAACGCAGCTCCAACATAGTTTGCCCTTTTAGATCCGTCCGTGTAAATTTGTATAAAATTAGAGTATTTTTCTATATTCTTTTGAAAGAGTTATTTGTAGATAATATTAGAGGTATCTGCTTTATAGAAATTTTGGAACGAGTTTTGAAATTCAAAATAATGATTAAACCAAGGAGAGAAAGCATACAGTTTTTTCTGGGTGACGTCAAGTGAAGAAAGTTCGGATCCGTTCATCAAATCCAGCCTTCTTAAGTGGAATGTATGGATGAAGGATGTTTTAGCTTGATAAGTGCGTTTTAATATGGACTGTGATGAATGGTATGCAAGGGGTGATGAGGGGTTGAGGGAATTCTAAAATAATATTCCACGGACAACAACTGTCGCCTTAAGTCCAGGGAAGGTTCAAAAGAGTCTACATACAAGCTGTTTACAGGTGAAGTCCTAAATGCACCAAAACATAAACGTAAAGCTGTGTGGTGGATTGTGTTCAGAGTTTAAAGTGCAGATTTTCTTGATGAGCAATACACCACGCAGTCGTAATCTAATTTAGATCGTATGAAAACTCTATAAATTTTTAAAAGACAAGTACGATCAGATCCCCAGGATAATTTTTATAAAACTAGTAATATGTTAAGAACCAGTTCGCAACGTTTGCGTAGATTTAAAATATGCGGTTGAAAAGTCAACTTCTTCTCAGATCTAATACCTTAAAATATCACACTGTCCACAACATTAATTAAAATTTCTTTGAAGAATTTCAGGGTCAATGTGAAGATTTCATTTTTTGCAAAAATGAACGCAAGCAATTTTCGAAGGTGAAAAACTGAAACCATTTGTTTGTCCAATTAGTGATTTTGTTAACGGCCTTTTGAAGTTGTCTTTCTACTAAACGAATGTCTTTTGCTGCGCATGAAATTTGCAGATCTTCAACGGAAATAAGATCTTTAATTGATGGAGGCAATTGAGAAACAATATCGTTAATTTTAAAAATAAATAAAGTTACACTTAAAACACTGCCTTGTAGTACTCCTTCCTCTTGAATAAAAGCATCTGAGAAAATCGATCCAATCCTTACTTTAAAATATCTTTTCGCCAAAAAAAAAAAAAAAAATAATAATAATAATAATAAATAAAAATATAAAAATAATTTTTAAAAAATTCTACAAATGGCAAAAAAAAAATTCTTAAAATTTCCATGACAACTGTTATAGTAAAATAAAAATTCCACACCTGTAGATATACAAATAAATGGACCAATGGTACAACAGAAAAATATTTTAAAGGACCAATGCAATTAAAAGATAAATAACCAATGGAAGCAAAAAAAAATTTTCAAACGAACCAATGAAATCAAACGACTTTAATGGATTTTGGAAGAACTTGCTAGAATATTCAAAATTAAAATTGATAGTTTCCGTTTGCGAGTTTGCCATGAAAACCACAACAACCGTAATGACAGATGGGTTGCTTTAATTTATAGTAACTCGCTACTAGAAGTGCGCCAACGTATCACTACCCGTTTAATTTAACGTAACCCTTCATTTTAAAGTAATTTTTTTAAACTTAACCGATTACTTTAAAATAAGAAATTACACACCTTAATTAAAAATGTTTTGGTTTGTATACTTTATTTATTTTTATGAACCGTAAAATTTACAAATAATTAGATATTTAATCAGAAATTTAAGGAAAGTTTGTCAAAATATATATATATATACCGACAAGAAATTACGCATATCTAGTGATTCTTTGCAGGAAGTAAATAAATCATAAAAATCTAATAAGAAAGAATACATTCTAAGGTTTCCTGTGAAGTTTTGAAATTTAAAAACTAATAGTAATAAGCTAGAGATATGACAGCTTTGTAACGACTCAGACTAATGCTACAGGTTGAGAAATAAGTGGGTTTTTTTCTAGATTAGAGTAAGGTTTAAATATATACAGTTCTCTTGGAATCGGCGGTCTGGGAATGGTTCCCTTGGAGAATCAGTATCAGTGACCCGAGTAATGGGGTGAGTTCCAGGCTACGGCCTTTCACGATTATCTCGGATGAGATCAAGTTTGGCGGGATGCCAAGTCGGAGAAGCGGGTCTCCTCTGGTCTACGAACCAAGCAAAGGTTGAATTCCAGGCTACGGCCTTTCACGGTTATCTCGGATGAGATCAAGTCTGGCAGGGTGCCAATGCAGAGAAGCGGGTCTCCTCTGGTCTACGAACCAAGCAAAGGTTGAATTCCAGGCTACGGCTAATGGATGCCATCAAATTTTTGAATAACAAAACAGAATCATGTCTTTCGACCCAGCGAGATTCTACAAAGAAATTGGTTTCTTTTTTTGTCTGTTCAGGGCAGCATTTTAAAATCATTTACTTTAATATCGGCGTTCTTTTGGCCGCACTTTTAGGATTAAGAAAAACAAAAATTTGGTTTAATAGGCAGCTGTTTATAACAACAGTTAATAAATACGGTACTATGCAAACTTATTATAGTCCTAAATTAAAAGAGGAACTAAATCACAGATTCAGTTCTGGTGATGGGTTTTGACTTTTTGTATATCTTCCCTCCCGAAGTTTAAGAATTGTGTTTACCCCATTGGCAAGTAGAGACAGAGGGTTTCTTATCTCGCAAAGTCGTAAATATGTTAGGGGTGTCCATTGGATTCTGCGGGCAGCGGAGGAAGAAAATGTTCCCTGTTGAGTTGCACTCTCACAACCACGTGGCCACAGCAGATCTTTCATGAACCATCATAAATTTTGGTGATCCCTATGTCCAGCCCACTGTGTTTACTTTACTCAGGAAAGGAAATAGCTTCTCTGTCCAGTTTTAAATGTGCCCAAATAATAAAATCTTTTAGGAAATTTGTTTCCGCCAGGAATACAAATTCGATTTCAAAAAATTCAAAATAAAAAGTTATCATTGGAGGGGCCTGTGCCCCCTCGGCCACTCCCTTATATACGCCCTTGAGTCGCTACCAATCACTAATACCAATTGCGATCGCAATCACCAATAGAAGTTAACTGATATTTGTTGATAACACTACGCCTCCAATCACAACAAACGATGCAAATATTCTCGATTATTGTTCCAGTGATATTCTATTAACTCTGTAGCAGTTTAGAACTGTGATTCAAAAGTTTCGGCGATCCCGCTTAACATTTTTAGTTCACGAAACATTCAAGCCGATGATTCACGCTACATTTTTATATTCATTTCATTTGAAACGATTATCTTATCTCTATGTCGGGCAATTTTCGTGGACTTATTGCAATTATATACAATGAGATGTGTGTTGTAGGTGGTTTTTGGCTTTAAACTGGAATTGCCTCTAATTCGAGTTAAAACCACCAGTATTTTAATATATTAAAATTTTAAATATCCAAAAGTAGATATTTATCTACTAATATTCCGGATCTTAAATTCGTTCACGTATTGCTCTCAATTACTGTGAGTGCAGTGTTTGGAATAAATCCATAACGAAAGGATAATCCCCAAGGGATATAAAGCGCATCACATAACTTCTGCTCAATGTAGCATACTTGGGATCACAGTTCTTACCTGTTACGAAATTATCAAAACAGCACCGATTGGGTGATAGATTCGGTAACAGTGACTATACTGATATCGCTAAACCGATACATTGGCAGATATTGACACTATTACTGCTACTACGATCGGTGATTCGTGTAGCAGTGACTGAGTATCGGTGATTTGGTAGGGGTGACAGCTGGTCTGCGGATGCTACAGAGGATTTATGACACACCAGATTGTCGCGCCTTTGACTAAACAAAAAATGAAGCTCGATAGTTTAAAAGAAACTTCATAAGGGAAAACGTCTTTTAAATTTGCTATTTTAAATGACAAATTAATTGTTGTTTTTCCATTTTCTATGATTAATTATGTAGTTATATTTTTAAAGAGAACACATCAGATACAATTTTTTTCCAATTTTTGATTTTACTAAAACCAAAGTTTCTTTTGAAACTCTTGTAAGTCGTTTTTAATTCTAAAGAACAAATTATGTGTGCAAAAGTAGGTGCCTCTGAAATACTTTATAAATTGAATGAGTCTAAATGAAGAAGGAGGAGGCAAAGATGATTATATGATTGTGGTAGTAAATGGAATAAGAACATGGCTGCATGTGATTTTTACACTGAGAAATTTTTTATTCTGTTATGCAATTTTACTCTCTTTATTTATACTTGCATACAGTGTTGCTTTAGAATCCAAAGATGAATTATGAGTAGTAACAAAGGAAAGAGTGAATTGATAAAAAAAATATTTTGAAATGCAATTATATTCTGCAAATTTTAAAAATTCGTCATTTTTCATACAAATAAAATGTGTTTTCCACAGTAACATAATTACTCAAGATATCTCTAATGAGCAATTTACTGTCTCAACAGTTCCTTTTAAACTCTGAATCCGAAGTTCCGTTTTGATATTTGATTCTCGTATATATAATTATTACTGTGCATTTCTTCACAGTATTACGAGTTTCTGCATTAATTAAAGACGAAGCAGTTACAGTGAGCGGATAAACACAGTGATGTTTATAACGGAAATGAATGCATTCTGAAATGGAATGAAAGTACAAAAACTACGATATGTTTGTATGGATGTGTTTTCAAAACAAATATAAATGCTACTCGTTAGAATATTTCATGTAATGGGATTCCCAGCTCTCCCTCTATTCTACAAAAATTTATATTATGACACTGAGTCAATAACTGTCGTTTTTATTCATAAAATAAACTTTTGAAATCATTTTATCCTCCAGATTATAATTAAAGAGTACCCTATTTAATTCCAACCAGTACTAATGAGCTCTTTACACAACAGTGAGAGAAATACACTCATTGCCATAAAAATTTGCTCACCAAGAAAAAGTTGTCAAAATGAAACGAAATTTTACACATGTAAGTACTACTTTGATGTAAGTAAGTGATTAGAAAATCAAAGAAAAAGAATCATTTACTGTAGATAAAGTACAAATGAACGGAAGTTTTAGTACTCTGTTGGACCCTTCTAGCGCGAATGCACGATGCTATACGAGCGGGCATTGAGGCATGCAAGTTCAGTATGATGTCCTGAGACATCTCGTTCCACAGTTGCGCGCCTCTAGTTCGACCAAACTCGTACACAGTTGGTGTGATGGTATGGGGTGCCATTGCTTACGATACACGGTCAGCCCTAATATTGATCCATGGCACAATGACAGCCGAGCGGTACGTCCATGACATCCTTCAGCCCCATGTAATGTCACTCATGGCAGGGCTCCCAGCAGCCATTTTTCAAGAAGACAATGCTCGGCCACACACAGCAAGGACGTCGCAATACTGCCTCCGCCACATTATGACCCTTCTTCAGCCAGGCGCCTTGCGATGGTTCGGGAAGACACAGGGGCCCATAGTGAAGGTGCTGCCTGTGTCTGGATAGCAGCCCATGAGGCAGTTGGCTCTACGCGTGCGTTTCGTATGATGTGACGGTCTTCTCGACGACTGGTCTGTCGAGGGCGTCCTGAGCCTGGTCGCCGAGTAAATGAAGTCTCTTCTGTCCACTGGTCCCAACACCTCCTCACAGTAAAATCAGAACGGCCTACTTATCGAACTATTCGCCAAGCTGACCACCCAGCTTCCATCATTCCGATGATTCTTTCCCTCTCGAAATCTGACAGCTGCTCATATTGTCTTCGATGGTGGCGTAACGGCATGCCTACCTCAGCGTTTCCTTTGCAAAAGATTAAGTACACTCAAACAAGCTCTGCTTACCTGTTTTATAATCCAAGGATAACGAAGTTCAACGCCCTCTAGTGACATTACGCAATCACGCTGCATTTCTCATCAGGGGTGCACTTTCACCCCAAATTTCGTCACGCAGAAATGTCCACCAAAATTATTTCAGTTATTCGATCCTTAGGACCCCTGGTGGTAATAAAATTGATATTGCAAACACTCCAGTTCGCCACCCCAACACGAGATCTGGACGATAAAATTAGAGCCATTTCTCGGAATGTGCTGCTCAAGCTATTGGCGTGGGTTGATATCAAAGTAACGTGCATATTCTAGGAAAGCAACTCATCGCGCGCGAGAAAGTAAATCAATCTTTACGAAAAGAAAAAATGTATTTAATTTTCTATAGATTAAGATATAATGAATTTATTTACGCAGAAGCATCAGATGATGTTCGATATTTAGTCGGTAACTCTGAAAATCACTGTTTACATTAACAAATTATACGTTTTAAACATTAAACATTCAGTGATTATAATTTTGTGTACTTGTATTACGATATTTCAGAATGCATTCATTATCGCAGAAAACATCATTGTGTTGATACTCCCTCTGAAATGGTTTCATCTTAAGAGACGAACTTTAAAGAAGGCACAAACTCGTAAAGCGTATTCTATTCACTAGCGAAATGAAATAATCATCCTCCCCCTTCCCTGTGATTTCGTCTCATTCCATTGATACTTCCGAACCACATTTTTCATTTTTTAGAATTAAAAACGATTTACATGAGGTTTAAAAGAAAATTTGTAATTGTAAACAAAACCAAATATAAATAAACCAAGCTCTAGCTCTCATGTTCCTCTATACAGGGTTTTTCAGTGAACCGTTTCAGAACTTCTAAGAGGGGTAGGGTACATCCTGACGAACCAAAATCATACACCAATGGGCAGTCAGAAATGCTTTCCTGACGCGGTAGATGGCGTTGTGCGAAAATCCCGAGCTTTCGTGTAGGGAATCTTCATTTCGCACAAGAACGCCAAGTTAGTAGGATGGATGATTACACGATCGCAGAGTTAGCCGATATGCATTTGGCGTACGGGGCTGCAAATTGTAGTGGGCCAGCCGCACAGCGTTTGTACGCGGAACGATATCCGACGAGGCGTATCCCCAGTCATAATTTCTTTGCAAGACTGCACCAGAGGTTAGCTGAGACAGGTTCATTAGAAAGAGCTGACAGGGACAGGGTAAAAGAACAGCACGGACTGCAGACGTCGAACAGAATGTGCTGCAGCATGTACAGGGGAATCCAAGAACGAGTACACGAAGTGTAGCAGACGCAGTTGGGGTTTCCCATTGCAGCGTCTGGAGGATTCTCCGAGAAGAAGACATGCATCCGTTTCACGTGCAGCGTGATCAGACACAGCAACCGGAGGATTATGCACCTCGTATTGCTTTCGCACAGTAGTACCTTGGAAAATGTGCTACAAATCCCCTTTTTCCTGCTGAAGTGTTGTTTTCCGATGAAGCATCCTTCACAAGGGAAGGAATTTTCAACACGCATAACGACCATATCTGGGCGGTCGAGAACCCGCATGCAATACGACGTCGTGCAGCACAGATTCGATTTTCGGTCAATGTATGGGCCGATATTATGGGAGATCACCTCATCGGACCTTACCTGTTACCGTATCGTCTAACCGGACCTAACTACTTGCTCTTTCTGCAGCAAGTATTGCCACAACTTTTGAGAGATGAACAGATTTCTGCATCGACGCAACATACAATGTGGTTCCAACACGATGGAGCCATTGCCCATTATAGCGGAGATGTTCGTAACTACCTGGATGTCACATTAGGTCAGCAGTGGATCGGACGTGGTGGTTCCGTGCGTTGGCCTGCTCGGTCACCCGACCTATCATGTCTTGATTTTTATTTCTGGGGTCATCTGAAATCGCTAGTTTATGACTCCTCTGTTGACAATGTTGAGGAGCTGGTTGCAAGAATTGCAGTAGCTGCAGGAGAAATTCGAGATATGCGTGGAGTATTCCAGAATGTTCGGATGTCCATGCGTCGGAGATATGAGGCGTGCATTGTAGCCCGTGGAAGAAACTTCGAACACTTACTTTAATCCATGTACCTTTTGCTTCTTTTCATGTATTATTAAAACGATTTCTCACTTACTGTCTCTTTTCTTTCCGGTGCTTCTGTGTACAAAACTGCTTCAGGAAAGCATTTCCGACCCCACATTGTTATATGATTTCGAGTTGTCAGGATGTACCCTACCCCTCTTAGAAGTTCTGAAACGGTTCACTGAAACACCCTATATAAAAAAATTTCTAAATAAATAATCAGTGACTGTTGAAGAACGAAAAAATTTTGTCGTTTAAAATAGCGAATTTAAATGATTTCATCTGAACCTTCCTTAAAACTATCGAACTTCTTTTTTTTTGTTTTGAAAAATGCGCGGGAATCTGGTGTGTCATGAAGCCTACTTAAGCATCCGGTTGAAAATCCTCACAGACCAACTGTCACCCTCCCCCCCTCTTCCAAACAACTTCCAAATAAATCACCGATACTCAGACCCAGCTTTCACTGCTACTTATTCATCTATCCCGGTCGCAATCACCGATCGTAAAAAAAGTAACAGTAACAATATCATCCAAGGTATCAGTTTAGTGACTCTCTCAGTGAATAAGTGATCAGTTTAGTGACATGGAACTCTGACTGGTGTGAAATTTCGGTATGAGATCCTTGAACCATATGTCCGACTATTAGCCGCTGCTATTGGTAATGGTTTCATTCTTATGGATGATAATGCTAGACCTCACAGAGCTGTGCTTGTTGAGAAATATCTTGAGGGTCACGGTTTGGAGCGAATGGAATGGCAATCTCCAGACCTTAGTCCAATAGAGCATGTTTGGGACTACCTTGCTTTAGGTCCTACTCCAAGGTTGTTATATAGGCTGGAGCAAGAGTTACTCCGTGTCTGGTCTTCGCTTCCCAATTCGGTGTCCGACAACTTGATTAACAGCATGAAAAGTCGATGCCACCAATGCATTGCAGTTAGGGGTGTGGGTGCATTCCTTATTAGAACCCATTTTTTTAAGGATTCGACATTTTCCCACATAAACCTGTGATGTACAGTTTTCTACAAGAATGGACTTTTCTATCAAGAGGGCTTTTTTTTAAAGTTTAAAATCATGTTTGTGTTGATCGTATGTAAATTTCAAGGCGGTCACATTCATTAAAGAACTGTTTAGTACACATTTCCTCCAAATTTCTGGTTGCTATGTTCATTCATTTTCAAATTAGGCAACTAAAAAAATATTCTGTACCTTAACTTTTGGAGAGCAATGGTTTTAAGTAGCGTTCACCAACAACAATGTGCGTGTTCTGACATGTGTTTGCACAGGGTCTGTCTGGTCTGGAAATATGCAGCTAAGACATAAAAAGATACTTGAAACACTCCAAAATTCTACCCTCTTAATCATTATGGACAGCGCATGGTAAAACAGAAATACCATAATAGATCTAGGAATTTTAGAACTCAACGAATTTTTTGGCCAAATTAGGAAGTATTTTTTTGCTTCCTTCATTGCAATGAAAACACAGCTGAAGCTCAGTGAATTATGTAGTTTTCAAGACACACAAGATTGCTATACTTCGAAAGTTTCTGATAACCTAAATGCATTCGGAACATAAGGGCATTGTTTTCTGAAGACAGAAGATCTTCGGTCCAAGAGCTCCTTTAAAATACACTCTCTCAGTTCGATTGAAGCTTACAAAAAACAGTACTCCTTGCATCTTGAAACAAAAAATAAAAAAAAAATAAAAAAAAACTTATAAGCTGCTTCTGTTGCCATCTGACAAGAAATGTATTTGAGATGAGGCTGTTATTCTAATAGCAGTTTCAATTCTAATGTTATTGCACAGTAACAGTTACGATATGTTGCAAATAACAGTTAACGACAAAACTTATTGGGATAGTAGGGTTGTAATTGAAATGAATTTTAAATTCTATAAAACAAAAGGTTGGAGTGTTTACAACTTTCCAAAACGGTTGATGTCAATTTCTAACAAATCATTTTATCTGTTGAATTTATTACGAACTGTTAGCAATAGAAACTAATTTAACTAAACCCGTAAGTTCGCAATAACTGTTAATGTTTATACTGTAGAATAACGGTTTTACTAGTCATTAGTGCCTGCGCGCCGCAGGTATGACGTTCGAAAACTAATTACGGATAACTGCATTGTGGAAACTAGTCCATAGCCTAAGGTACTCAAATTTCATAGTTATTTGTTGATTCGCAAAATAAATATCAGCATTCAGCCCACGAGGCTAAAAACATAGCCGAAATATTTTTGTCTAAAAATAATCAAAAACACATACCAAGTCTGTTTAATTTTCGCTGGTGGAGAACTTAAGTGTGCAACGAAGTTTTTCGTCGTGTCATTATATAATTTCTCTCAGAGAATAATCTTTTAATCTCATAACGCCGCTAGCCCGGAGTTGGGCCGTCCGCATTAAAACAAAATCAGAATAATATTGCACCTTTTGAAAACCAAGAATACAAAACGATAGCAGGAATTTTCTTTTGGATTACCTGGTACAGTTTGTTCGTGTAGTTTACCCTAACCATAGTTCGTAGTTAACATAAAACCAAACCATAATAATAATATGGTACCTTTGAAAGCCAATAAAACGAAACGTTAGAGATGGACTGTTATCCCGAGAGCAGTTAAAATAACAGTGTCATTTGTTAGTTTATTTTTATTAAATTTTCTTTTACTTTTCTTGGCGCAGGTTGGTCGTAATTTGCCCTGTACATAGAACTAAACAAAAACCCTACAATCTTTTAAGCCAATGAAACGTAGTAATTAAAATAACAGTGTCATTGCAAATAAAAAACAGGGAAGTGTTGAAAATATTATTATTTTGGAATGTTATTGGATTCTTTATTTACCAAAAAGGTGCTGCTCCAGAAGATGGTCAGTGGTTCATTTTTTTTTGTATTTTTCGTATTACATTTTATCAGTGTAACGAGATGCGTAAAGCATATTACCGCCGAAACGGTTATCACAATTGCCGTCAGCAGATGACGGACACTTAACTGTTACCAATCTACCCAGAACACCACCCGATATAGTTTGGCTGTTTGATATATTTATAACTTAATTATTCTGGACAAAAACGTATTGGTACTTACACTGGACTTGCATTGGACAATCACTTACGAAGTGCCTACTGCAAAACAGATTATCTCCCCGTCATAAGGTGTGTATACTTAAATCTGAGTTGCATAAAATATTTTAGAAAATTTACAGAAAAATAACAAATATAAAAGAAATTTGCTGGGAAATCATAATAATTAATCAACTAACGGGATTTAAGATGGCGCCACCTACGCCCGCAAAATCAACAGCTCGGTCGGTCACCCACTCGAGTTGTGACCGCGTTGAAAGGTGCAAAACTTCGTTGGTCCATTGGGCTAACAAGAGAATGGAGGAGGAGGGTGAAGAAATCCTGGAATCTTCTGGGCCGAAGTTCTGGCCTCTATCTACCGATAATAAAATTTTATTGACATAACAAAGATAAAGGGTTACAGAACAAATGAAATAATAATTAAGATGGGCTTGGATCAGGAACTGGAAGAAGGGCACCTGAGGAAACTGAAAAAGAATCAAGGACGCAATAATAATGCATTGAAAAGGCAACATAGTTTGTTTGTGCGAAAGTCAGCTGATAAACCAACGGGTTGACAGTGATGGATGGAAAGGGTGGGGGACAGGATCCGTACCCTTCGGGAGACCCGAGTGGGAAACGGCCACCGAACAAAGCGTGTTTTGCGGAGAGGGGAGTTTATGGACTCCCTAATGGAGTCCTATTGTTGACCGTTATCGTTAGGGCACGTCGATGTGAATAGCTCTTTAGGGAGGGTTACGTAAAAAGTCGCTACCTGCTGGACTTTACGTGGTTACCGTGCACGGTTACCGTTAGGAGGTTTTGCAGTGAAGGGGTGATGCAGGACTCCTTTGTGGAGGCCTATTGTGGAGAGGGCATTGGGGATGGCGCGTGGCATCGGAGTGAATAGATCTGCGGAGCAGTTAGAATAAATTGCGTTAGATTTCAAGCCGGTTACAATTGGTAAGAGGAGCTGAATTGAGGATTGCCCTCGGACGCTTGTGATTAGAGATAGGACGATGGTCATACCTGGGGATTTGCGCTACTGCTTGATTATCAATGAGGATTAGGGATCTATAGAATTTTTTGCTGATTTTTCCGAAGAACTGTTTGAGTTCAAGGATTTGGAGTTCGTCACGAATTTTAACATTCCTGTAAAACCAGGGGCTGTTAGTGATAATTCTTAAAGTGGAATTTTGTAGAGCTTCTAGTTTTTTCATGTGGGATTTAGCAGCATATCCCCAGACCTGACAGGCATAACTGATTACTGGTCTTAGCAAGGACTTGTATATGAGCAATTTGTTTTTAATAGACAATTCAGAGTTCCTTCCAATTAGGGGATAGATAATACTTCGTGCTGTATGGAACTTGGCTCTGAGGGTGGATACATGTTTATTCCAAGTTAAATTTCTATCCAACGTGACACCTAGGTAAGTACAATTATGGGAACAAGGAATAGTTTGATTAAAATGTTTAACAGGTGGAGGTAGATTCCTTTTCTTGGTGAATAAGATGGCTTGACATTTATCAATGTTGATTTGGATCTTCCAATTAACAAGCCACGACTCGAGTGCGTGTAGGTAATTTGTGAGTGCGTTTGTAATATTTGGTAAGTAATTACTTTGTGTGCCAGTATTGCAGTGTCATCTGTAAACATGCAGAGTAGTGAGGTATTATCACGTGGGATGTCATTCCCATAAAGATTAAATAATTTGGGTCCGAGTATGGACCCTTGTGGTGTACCAGCCTGAATGGCACCCTTTGTAGATAGTGTTTTGTTTATGCGAACGACAAAATGCCTACTTGTAAGGTAGGAATAAATAAGGTGTGTGAGTGAGGCAGGGAAGCCATATGTAATGAGTTTGTGGATAAGTCCATTAACCCAAACACGATCAAATGCCTTTGCTATATCTAGAAGAACTGCACCAGTGCTTTTCCTAGCTCGAGTGCCATCAATAATGTGTTCAGTCACTCTTAAGAGTTGATGGTTGGTGGACAGCTGTTTCCTAAAGCCGAATTGTTGGGGGATGAAAATATTTGCTCTTTGGCAATGATCCTCCAGTCTCAGATTAATGATGTACTCAGCTGTTTTGCTGAGTACGGTAAGTAGGCTAATCGGTCGGTAGCTATCAGGTTTGTCGGATGGTTTATGTGGCTTTAGGATAGGGACAACAACAGCTGTCTTCCAAGACGAGGGGAACAGTCTTAGCGACAAAATAGAATTGACAAGGGTTGTCAATTGAAAAATAGTTTTCGTTGGCAGGTTACGTAACATGACATTAGAAATCGTATCAATTCCAGGGCTTTTCTTTTTCTTAAGATTTTCGATATAGCAAAGTACTTCAGACGGTTTGGCAGGCTCAATTTGTTCAGTGGGAGTAGTATTAAGGAAGTTTCTTAGTGATGTATTTACTTTGTTAATAATACGTGGGTTGGATATGTTGTTTTCCCGGAACTGTAGCTCAAGGCTGTTGGCCATTATTTCGGCCTTTTCAGTGTCCGTGTATGCAATACCAGCAGGCCCTTTAAGGGGCGGAATATTGTGGGAAGTTTTCTTAAATTTTTTAATAGCTCTCCAGATTGACCCATCCTCAGGCGTAAGTGAAGTGATATAGTCAGTCCAGTTTTGCTGTGTGTGTTCTTGGATCGAGTCCTTACACTTTTGTTGGGCCCTGTTCATCAAGGTTTTGTCAGCTGCTGATCTGGTCCGCTGCCAAGTTTTACGAGCTCTATTTTTAATTTTAATGAGTTCTCTTAGGTGTTTGGGGAGGTAACTAACCGGAGCGCCGTGTATGGTTTTCCCAGATGCGAGAAAAGCGCTGCTAATATTTTTGGTGAGTTCGTCTGTATTGGAGTTAAGCTCATCTTCTGTATTGGATGTAAAGTCAGTGTATGGAATGTCATTTAGAGCTTTGGTGAATTTTTCCCAGTTGGGTTTAAAGGCTCCAGTGGTCCCAGGTACGGCAGAATTGGTGTCAAACACCATCATTATAGGGTTGTGATCACTCGATAATTCAGACAGTGTTTCAACAGTGTAACTATAGTGGAATCCCCTGGTCAATGCTAGGTCAATGGTGCTGGACTGTTATATCCGTACCTCGTGGGCATGTCAGATGCAGCTATTTTTAATCCTGCGTTGGACGCAAAGGAATAAATTTGATTTCCTTGTTTGTCATTATTTCTGCAGTTCCAATGTCCGTGTTTAGGATTCATGTCACCAGCAATGATAATTGAATTGTTAATGTTAAGCAGGGATTCGAGATCCCAAGTGAAAGTGGATGGAGAGAATTTTTTAATGTAGCTGGAGACAAGTGTAAGTGGGTTGAGATTGTGAAGTTTAATTGTAATTACTGTGACTTCAATTACGCGTAGTCTAGGCGTTGTAACTCGATAGTGTGGGATGGCCCTTTTTATAAAAATACCAGTGCCACCACCGCGGCCTATGGTTCTAGGGGTACTGTAAAATTCATAGTTTGGCAGCGTGACCTTTTGACCAACTTTTAGGAAAGTTTCTTGAATTAAAATAACATCGGGTTTATGCTCATATACAAAGTCCCTCAATTCGTGCATACGGGATTGAAATGACTGGGCGTTCCAGTAACACAGTTTCAGACCAGTTGTATTCATCATTAGGCTGTAGATATATTGTTAATTTTGTTTACAAGTGTAAACAGTTTGTCAGATGGTTTTGTAAAATTTTTTAGAACTTCCAATAATTCCGTAATATTAACACCTTTGAAGATTTCTTTAAGTTCCTGGAAGAGATCCAGGATGGATTTAATATCGTTTAAGTCCTTGATGACAGAACTGGTCTGTACTGTCGTTCGTTCAGAAGTCAAAGCGGTATGGGCTACCTCAGTGTTTGCTGGGTGTCTGTTTTGAGGCATTGAGCTTGGACGCGTTGTGCATAAGTCATTCCGGGTTGCACTGGTTTTTGTGCAAAAGAACGGGGTTTGGGAAAACGAGGGCAGCCACGGTAATTAGCCGTGTGCTTTTCATTGCAATTTGCACAAACTGGCCCTTTGGACTTGTTTGTGCATTTGCTAGAAATGTGTCCCTCGCCGCAAATAACGCAACGAGGTAACATCTTACAATTCTCACTACTGTGATTGAAGTGTTGGCACTTAAAACACTGAGGCACCCCTCTGTTGTTAATAAGTTTGGTGACTTCCACCACTACGGACATGAAATTCGTGAGTTCATAGATTTCCTGGGCTTTTTCCCCAGAGGTTAAGTGGATTTGGAAAATTGGGAGAGGACGTTTGGTTTGCCACTTTTTCAGTTGGTTTACCCTGGTCACTGGAAGTCCAAGTGCCAGGAGATCATTTAAGATTACACCACACGGGGTAACTAGTGGAAGACCCTTTATAACAACTTTGAAAGGTTTTAGTTTTTTCGGGGTTCGATAAAAATAAGGTATGTTATTAATATCCATATACCTGGTAAGTTGTAGGTGTTCGTCAGCACTACTAACTTGGAGTTTCAAGAATTCTCCAGCCAATTTACCAACGACCAGGAAACCAAGTTCCCTGTTGAGTCGTTGGATTACTAAGGAGTAATCCGCTTGGAAGGACATAAATACAGAGGGTACCCTCTCTGACTTCTGAGTGACCTCAGCATCATTGTCAACATCAATATCTAATACATCAAAATATTTAATAGTATCTACATCTACAGTTGGGGTAACATTTGGCGTTAAAGCAACAAATTGTGGAACACCATCCACGGTTGGTGGGTTTTCACCCGAATTATTGGGCTTTTTTGCCGGTAAATAATTAGAATTTGAGACTCGCTTACGTGAGCTAACTGCCTTAGGACCTTCAACAATTTTAGTCTTATCCGCGGCACAAATATGCTCCAAAACAATTCTATTGATAAATTGCCACTTACCCTTTAATTCCGAGATTTCTCCTTCGGATGAGGCGATGAATTGATTTGCAATGGCTACTGCGTCAGGTTCAATTTGGCATGCTTCAAGCAACGCCCGTTTGCTATCCAAGAGCGATTGAAGCACAATTATTTGGGAACTAAGTTCCTCACGTTTATTGAAGCAAACTTCATAAGACGTTTCCCGAGCGGCCGAGGGTTGGGGACCACTGGCCTAAGGTACTCGAATTTCATAGTTATGTGTTGATTCGCAAAATAAATATCAGCATTCAGCCCTCGAGGTTATAAACTTCGCCGAAATATTTTTGTCTAAAAATAATCAAAAACACATACCAAGTCTGTTTAATTTTCGCTGGTGGAGAACTTAAGTGTGCAACGAAGTTTTTCGTCGAGTCATTATATAATTTCTCTCAGAGAATAATCTTTTGATCTCATAACGCCGCTTGCCCGTAGTTGGGCCGTCCACATTAAAACCAAATCAGAATAATATTGTACCTTTTGAAAACCAAAAATACAAAACGATAGCATGAATTTTCTTTTGGAATACCTGGTACAGTTTGTTTGTGTAGTTTACCCTAACCATAGTCCGTAGTTAATATAAAACCAAACCATAATAACAATATGGTACCTTTGAAAGCTAATAAAACGAAACGTTAGAGATGGACTGTTACCCCGAGAGCAGTTAAAATAACAGTATCATTTGTTAGTTTATTTTTATTAAATTTTCTTTTACATTTCTTGTGGCGCAGGTTGGTCGTAATTTGCCCTATACATAAAACTAAACAAGAACCCTACAATCTTAAAAGCCAATAAAACGTAAAAATTAAAATAACAGTGTCATTGCAAATAAAAAACAGGGAAGTGTTGAAAATATTATTATTTTGGAATGTTATTGGATTCTTTATTTACCAAAAAGGTGCTGCTCCAGTAGATGGTCAGTGGATTTCTTTTTTTTTGTATTTCAGTTTATCAGAGTAACGAGATGCGTTTAGGACATTACCGCCGAAGCGGACATCACAATTGCCGTTAGCAGATAACGGTCATTTAACTGTTACCAATCTACCCAGAACACCACCACAAATAAATTGGCTGTTTGATATATTTATAACTTAATTATTCTGGACCAAAACGTATTGGTACTTACACTGGACTTGAATTGAACAATCACTTACGGAGTGCCTACTGCAAAATAGATTATCTCCCCGTCCTAAGGTGTTTGTACTTAAATCTGAGTTGCATGAAATATTTTAGAAACTTTACAGAAAAATAAAAAATACAAAAGAAATTTGCTGGGAAATAATAATAATTAATCAGCTAAACGGATTCAAGATGGCGCCACGTCCATACGCAAAATAAACACCTCGGTTAGTCACCCTCCCGAGTTGTGACCGCGTTAAAAGGCGATAAACTTCGTTGGTCCATCGGGCTAACAAGAGAATGGGGACAGGAGGAAATCTAATGTTAAAACTTAGACAAATTGCCACTAGATGGCGTTTACGTTCATACTTTTTGAATTTTTCTGCAGCGGTAGGGAAAAATACTTCACGATAAATTTAACATTACGATTCTTTCTGTCCCAAGGGATATTCGTGCAAATGGGGAAAATCTCGTCATGGATAAATTTAAGATTCTTCCTGTCACGACTCTTAGTTCCGTAAATCCTATCTTGAATTTTCTGCACTACGTTGCAATACTTTATTAGGCTCTAGACTATATTCTTACATATTTCTTGATTGTTTTACTTTGATGCATGATCCGTTTTAGATTATCTTCATCTGTGTTTACTGCCTTGTTTCCTACAAGTAGTTTTGCTACATTAAGGATTCCTGCTCTGGCTAATTTCGCGGCATTTAGTTTATTTTTCCATCACTTTTATTCGAGTAATTTGCATTCTTTGGTTTATAATTTTGCAACATTTTACACGTCCTTTCTTTTGTATTTGGCTACAAACTTGATTTCATAACATTGCGTTCTGCCATATATTTGTTGTTCGCCAGCCCCCCTAACCAATGTTTAAATTTAATTTTTATAGTCATACAAGATTTATAATTTCGCTCATCGTATTTGATATTTTAATTGTGTTCCTCAAATTCAATTGAAGCAATTCATAATTCGATCTAATTTCGTAGCACTTGTATAAATTAAAAATATTTTGATTTTCTTTTTCTTTCAATTAATAATCTGATAATTAATTGAGTTAATTAATATTCTATTTTTGAAATAAGCTTTGATTTTTTAAAGTATTGCTTGATATCCATTAAGGGTGTATTGTTTGTTTATTAGGGGAGTATGGAGACATTAGTTTGGATTTGTAAGCATTTGCTGCTCTTCTTGTAGTTATTTAAGCAGCATGATTGAAATAAAGTTCCTATAAGTTGAGCATGATAAAGCATTATCGACCATACCAATTATCAGAAAGCTACATAGAAGATTTGGAATTCAACTGTAGAATGTAAAATGTGTTTGTTCCCTAAGTACATTTCATTCCAATCAAAATTATTAATGGCTTGGAAAAGTGACTGAAAAAGATATTTTTCAAGTTTATAAAGAGCAGAGGAACAACCAAAGTAAATGGGATCTGAACCACTAATTTTTAGTGTTATCATAGTGGTTGATTTTCTAGAGTAAGGGAAAGAGAAGTATTGAGATGATAAATAGGTTCTAACAAATTAGCCCTACGAGCCTATGATGAAGTTCATAAATTGATGGTGTTTGAATGTGAAGATCAATGTTCGTCATGTATGAGCTAGAATGAAAACTGTGAAGTAGGAATTGGTTTTAGCTATTAAATGGATACTCATCCCAATTCTTGATATTAGTGCTCGTTTAGAACCCATACATCTCTTGTAATTTTTTCTTTTAAGTACTAAAACTGCATTGGTTTCCAAATGTCTCACAAAAATAAAATAGTTTTTTATCTTATTCTTGAAAAGAGATGAGGAAATTTGAGATTTTATTAAATGTACAAAAAGTAGTATTTTTTGGAGTTATATCATGTGCCAGTTCTGTACGCGAAAAAATACACAATGATTAAATATTATCATTTTCACTTCTATGAGGTAAGATATCTCGCTGATGTAATTTTTCTTATTATGAAAAGAAGAAAAGTAATATTTGTTTTATGACAATATTGATCGTTTATAAGTGTGCTACAATTTATTCACAAGACATTGAATCATACCATGCTACTGATTAGTCTAGGACCTCCAAGATTTTGAATAAATGTGGTATATCGAATGGTATTTTTAATTAACGTCCCACTAGAGCAACAGACTATTGGTGATGGTATTTTTTAACTAACGTGTTCTGGAGCTACACAATGGGCTATTTGTGATGCTCCAGGATCAACCCCAAAGGGAAAGATTAAGACACCACATAATTTTGAATCATGGTCAACGCCTGAGCTGGCAATCCTCTCCAAACTTCTTCACCAACGTAAAGACAACAGATTTAACATACAACAGCCCCCTTTCTACACAACGGTGTTTTGCAGGATTCGAATTCTCAACCCTCTGGTTGCGAGTCCAGTGGGCTATCGCGGCACCTGTTATATCAATGACCTTACTAGTTATGAATGGAAAAAGAATGAGGACAACTTTTCACATTCTGTTTGACTTATTAAGCTTTGATTTTAATAAAAATTACTCCATCTTAAAATTGTAAGTTATTTTCTAAGAAAACAGATGGGATACATATCGGGGTTTTACTTATAAATACTTCAAATGGATTTTAATAAACTTGGAAGAATGATGCAGGTTTAATTTATTTTTCAAGATAGCTACTCAAAATTATTTTGTCATCTAAATTTTCATGTTCTAATCAGGAGAGATATTATGAGTGAGTTACATGGATGGAGATAGTACAAACAGTCTATGCAAATTTCACAGAAGTCTACTTTTAACTAGTCTAGCTGACTCATAGTTTAGAAAATTATGATAGTATAACACAAATTTAATTAACATTATTTAAGAATGTTATATTTATTTAGATTAGTGAAAAAAAGCCTAAATTTTAAACTAAAGTTTTTCTTCTTCACTATTTTAATCAAGAACATACATCTGAATAAGATTAAAATTTATTTTTTCTTAAATAGGGCTGAAGAGAAACTAGATTAGCTTTGAATGCATACCTGACACAAGCCAATATTGCAAAAGTTGCAAGAATCAGATTGTAACCACGGTCAGATGACGAGGCAACACCTGAGCTGCAGATCTCTCTATTAGTTATAGCGAACATTTAAAACAAATATGAAGTCACATATGAAATAAAAAGTTTTAAGTTTGAAATAACGACTCGTACACAAAAGATAGGAACTGCATCTTCGCTTAATGTTCTATAAGCTCTTCATGATTTTGGTTTAATTGAGTCGTTCCCAAATATCAATGTCGCTCTTCGAATATTTTTTAACTCTTCCCGTTTCTATTGCTTCGTGCAAAAGAAGTTTTAGCAAGATGAAATGAGTAAAAATTTATTTAAGATCAACTATCGAACTAGTACAATTATCCTATCTTTCTATTATTTCAAGAATACAATATCGTTAAAAACATTAATTTTGATGGCGTATTATTAATGAATTTGCTGAAATGAAATCGAGAAAAGTACAATTAAAATAAGTCTTATTAAAAGTCTATTGTTATGTATTTGTTTTATTATTTTCCCAAACTTAATTAATTTGTGGCCTAAATCCAAATTCTTGCACTGGAATGGCTAGTTAAGGCACTGTTTGTCTAAGTTGCGTAAGAACATAAGCAGTATAAGGAGAACATAATAAGTACAGTAAGCAACCTCGAATTAGTTACTAACGACAAAAAACTTCAAATTTTCAAAATTACTTAGTGTGATATTATTCCAAGATTAATAAAGTTTTATTTAAAAGTTCCCTTTTCTATAACAGACATACAATTTTAACACTCTTATGGAACTTTTTTAAATTCAGATATTTGGTTTCTAAATGGAAACCACGTACCTATTTAGGTACAGCTACACTCGCTAAATTTATGAGCGGTGGCAGCGGCTTTGGCGATTTTTTTTGGCGTACTTCTAAAGTCGCTAAGGGAAGGTTTATTTTAAAACTATTTTTCTTTTTAAAACGGATAATAAAGCTTGTACACATTTAAGAACATTTTAAAAAGAATATTTTTTAAAAAATTCTGCAAAAAGTAGCAAGCTTAAACACATTTCAAAACACATTTGTGAACCAGCAGAAAAAAAACTAAGCTGCGAATGTTGTGTAAGAATATCCTGAAACCTATTAATTACACTAAATACAGTAGGCTTTTTGATTAGAAAAAGATTTTAAAAGAAAAAAAGCAACAAATAATACAACCTGATAAGTCAGAAATGTTCCGGGGAAAACATAATAGGATTGGATTGGAAATGGTTTTGTGGCATTGAGTCCTCTTGGGACATATTATGCCAAACTCAAGATAAAAAGTCTAGTATATATAGTCTAATAATAAAATGGAATGAGTGAAGTCATAATAAAATGAATACTACATAAAAGTATATATGATGGTTAAACTCATTGTCATGTAAAAAGCTAAAAATATTTGGATGAATATTTTCTCCAACTATGTCTTCTAAAACCAAGGTATAAGAATTAAAATGTTTAAGTCGATGACTATTAAAATGAGAACATTCTATTAAAATGTGCTTTACCGATAGTTGGCAAATGCAGTAATTGCAAATAGGATGACCTTCTTCGAGGAGGAGATGTCTATGGGTTATCCGAGTATATCCAATACGAAGACGTGTTAGTATTACATTCTGTCTTCTTAAAGGTAGTGACTTCCATTGAATTATATTTGGTTTGATAGAGTGAAGTTTGTTCTCCGTTTGTTCACTCCATTCGTTCTGCCATTTTTCTTCTAAAAATTTGTAAATGCTAGATTTTAAGTCACGATATGGAATGGTATGATTAATATTATTTACGGCCGATTTCGCGGCTTTGTCAACTATTTCATTTCCTAATATCACAACGTGAGATGGAATCCAACAACATACCAAGTTAAAATTTTTTGTGAAGAAAGATTATAAATTATCTTTAGTGATTCCAAAACAATGGGATGGCTGGAATGATCAGGATTTTTCAATGACTGTAAAACACTTAATGAATCTGTGAAAATGATGCATTTTTTATGGCAATGATCGGATATATTTGCTAGTCCTTTATATATGGCCATTATTTCAGAAGTGAAAACAGAACATGAAGAATGAAGTTTAAAACTTTGAAGGGAGTCATTAACAGTGAACGCAGCTCCAACATAGTTTGCCCATTTAGATCCGTCCGTGTAAATTTGTATAAAATTAGAGTATTTTTCTATATACTTTTGAAAGAGTTATTTGTAGATAATATTAGATCTGCTTTATAGAAATTTTGGAACAGGTTTTTAAATTCAAAATAATGATTAAACCAAGGAGAGAAAGCATACAGTTTTTTCTGGGTGACGTCAAGTGAAGAAAGTTCGGATCTGTTCATCAAATCCAGCCTTCTTAAGTGGAATGTATGGATGAAGGATGTTTTAGCTTGATAAGTGCGTTTTAATATGGACTGTGATGAATGGTATGCAAGGGGTGATGAGGGGTTGAGGGAATTCTAAAATAATATTCCACGGACAACAACTGTCGCCTTAAGTCCAGGGAAGGTTCAAAAGAGTCTACATACAAGCTGCTTGCGGGTGAAGTCCTAATTGCACCAGAACATAAACGTAAAGCTGTGTGGTGGATAGTGTTCAGAGTTTAAAGTGCAGATTTTCTTGATGAGCCATACACCACGCAGTCGTAATCTAATTTAGATCGTATGAAAACTCTATAAATTTTTAAAAGACGATCAGATCACCAGGATAATTTTGATAAAACTAGTAATATGTTAAGAACCATTTCGCAAAGTTTGCGTAGATTTAAAATATTTGGTTGAAAGTCAACTTCTTGTCAGATGTAATACCTGAAAATTTCACACTGTCCACAACGCTAATTAAAATTTCTTTGAAGAATATTTCAGGGTCAATGTGAAGATTTCGTTTTCTGCAAAAATGAACACATGCATTTTCGAAGGTAAAAACTGAAGCCATTTGTTTGTCCTATTAGTGATTTTGTTAACAGCCTTTTGAAGTTGTCTTTCTATTAAACGAATGTCTTTTGCTGCGCATGAAATTTGCAGATCTTCAACGGAAATAAGATCTTTACTTGATGGAGGCAAATGAGAAACAATATCGTTAATTTTAAAAATAAATAAAGTTACACTTAAAATACTGCCTTGTAATACTCCCTCCTCTTGAATAAAAGTATCTGAGAAAATCGATCCAATCCTTACTTTGAAATATCTTTTCTCTAAAAAAAATAATAATAATAAAAAACAAAATTAAAATAATTAAAAAAACAATTCTTAAAATTTTCGTGACAACTGTTATAATAAAATAAAAATTCCACACCTGTAGATATACAAATAAATGGACCAATGGTACAACAGAAAAAGATTTAAAAGGACCAATGCAATTAAAAGATAAATAATAACCAATGGGAGCAAAAAAAAATTTTCAAACGAACCAATGAAATCAAACGACTTTAACGGATTTTGGAAGAACTTGCTAGAATATTCAAAATTGAAAATGATATTTTCTTTTTGCCGAGGTTGTCATGAAAACCAACAACAACCGTAATGACACAAGCGGTTCAATTCAGATTGTCTCAGTTACCTGTCTTTGATCTGATTCGTCGAAAAGAATGACGTAGTTATTCAGTGAAGAGGTTGCTAGGGTTACTATTTCGCCAAAATCTAGGCAACACTCTAGCGCCTCAGCGTAAATGTCCGACAAGTTGACACTGACTGACTCCTCATATATATGTTGTATGGTTGTTGTTAGTAGTATTTCTCGACATTGGCCAACGTAAAAATGACCCCCCCCCCTGGCGACATCGCCCCAATGTCGTTTTACGACATTGATAGATATTGTTTTCTTGACATTCAATGTTCGTTTTTTATCATTGCTCAATATTAGCTTTTTTAAGATACTTCTCAATGTTTTTTTTCTCAACATTATTCAATATCTGCTACATAATATTGGGATATTTTAATTACATTTTCTTCTTATGGCATGTGATTGTTTATTTAGAGGGTACACAAGATTACAACCATCTTAAATTTTGTAAAATTTAAAAAATATTAATCATTAAAAAAATATTTATATAGTACAATATTTCAGAACATTAAAGAGAACAAAAATTTTAAATTATTAAAAATATGTTTTTATTACAATTTGTGTAACTGTTGTATTGTTTAGTACATAAAAGAAAATTGTGTACAACTTGGCTTTTTAAAACCTAAACAGGCATTCATTATCAAATCAGACATTCTAAAATCCATTTTCCCCTTTAAATGTACTCTTTGGTAGCTTGAAAAAAAATTGCAAACATAAAACACGTACATGTACCATTTTTATTGTGATTTCAATTCAGAAAATTGTTTTAGAAAAATATTCCAGTCAAAAATGTTAGCTAAGCTGCTGATATAGCAGCTAATATTTTAATTTATTTTATTAAGTGCATATTTGAAATTATTGTTCCATTTCTTTTGTAGAAATCTAAGGCTATTAAAACTCATTGTTGCCAATATTATAATCTATAGCTCAAACCAGTAAAATCTATACAAACATCAAGCTGATGCTTGTATTACAATACAACTTGATAAACAGTTGCATGGTATGTAATTCTAAGAACTGATTCAGATTTATATAATTTTGATTTAATCTCAAAATGGATTACTTCCCGAAACTTCTGTTAAAAAATCAATATTGTTAGAAATGTTAAATAAGAAGAAAAAAGGGCACATTGCATATTGGCAGAAAAATGAACAGTTCTTACAAATTTCATTTAAAAAGAATTTTCCATAAGTTTTAAAAAAATTCACAAATCACAATTAAAATAATTTTTTTTATTCTTAAGACAGATTAAACCCTGGGAACTGTCAAACATTCCAATCAGGTACACTCTTCGGAGTCACCCCTTCAACAAGTCAGATTATCCGATGGGGGAATTCTTCGGCCATCTCAAACTGCCGCACCAGCGAATGCTTTTCCAAACAACTCTGACAGATAAAGGCATGACAACAAGTCATGAATAAGAACGCAAACAGCAACCTGTGACACAACAGAAGTAGACAATTAGAACAAGTGTTACCCGATTGCTAAGCAAAGATGAGTTACAGTTAGTAATTATTCTTAACACCCTCCCTAAAAACATTAACATACATTTTTGTCTTAGTTCAGTCTAGGTTTATGTTAAGATTTTGTAAACAAATCAGCAATTTGGTATTCAGTTGCAACATATACAGTATAAATGTTTAATAATTTTACAATATCATGAACATACTTCAATTTAATATCGAAGTGTTTTAATCTGGCACAATTATTTTCATTTAATATGGCCTTAATGACTGGCTGAAGCACAAAATTTTGTCGCATGCGTATCAATACAAAAAAAGGCTCGTTTACAGAACAAAAACAGCTGTAGAAAAAGAGAAGGTGCAGTTTTTCAGTGGTGGTTTATTTTAAAATAGTACTGATCCAATAAAATATTTTTTTTTCAGGTCATTTAACAAGAAATAAATAATTTTCAGTGAATTATCACAAATCTCTCAGTTGTCATCAGAGTTAAAACTGGCTTTAAAAAATATATATATCAGCTTACTGTAAAAACTCTTGTTTTGATAAATGTCTTAATGTAATAGAAATTACTAAAATAAAATAGCACTAGCAAAAAATAAGTTGTTAACTTTTGTTGTATTTTGTACTTAAAATGCAATTATCTCAAAATCAGTTTTTTGCAATTTTGCCAAAGTTCAAAGTACTAAGGCTTTTTGATAAATGCACTTAGAGTTAAACTGTTTACATTTTTTAGGTCATGAATAACTATTTGATAGACACAGAGAGAGCTTTTTGTATGAATAGTTCAGAAAAATTAATAAACAAAAAATTTGACATTTTTATAGAAATTTAACACATAACAAGTGAAATATTTTTTTTATGAAAAGTCGTAAATAAATTTTTTTAAATCTCTCCCTAGGTCTTTTGCATATACTATAACAATATTGTAAAAATTTATTTCACCAAAAATATTGAAAAATGACAGATTGAATTGCAAATAAAAACATTTTTTTAAATAGATTATTGCTTTAAATATGTGCTTAATTAATGTTGTGTAGCACAAATACATCCTGCATAGCTTTAGCCAAAGCCAAAATTTCTTCCTAAGTAGAAGATAAAGTAATGGATGTCTACTTTTTCACACACTAAGTCACAGGACAATCATTTAAGAAAATTATATACCCCGATAGAGATTTTCTGTCATGTGCATCAGCCCCCAATCTGCATCAACATATACATTAATAATAAAATCACTGCTAGAAATAGGAAACACCAGATAAAGTACTAAAGTCCTTTTCAGGTATCTTAAAACTCTTTTCAGACCAGTCCAGGCAGCTTCTATTGGCTGCTCTTGAATTTGGCTCAGACAGTAATAAAAAATATCTGGATGTATTGTCATGGATAGGTACAATAATGCACCTACAAGTTCCTGATTGGGTCCATGGAAAGTTTCACCTTGCACGAAACACGATGGTGTCGCTTTAGGCACTAGAGGAGTGTCGGCTGGTTTACACTGAGTCATTTTGAATTAATTTAAATTTTCTCAACATAGGCCTTTTCCTCTAAGCAAAGTTGTTGCTGAGAAAACTTTATACATATGCCCAGAAAATCTTTCACAACTTAAGCCTTGGACATTTCGAACTCATCTCTTATAAGTTGTATCACCACCATGACCACTGATTCATAGGAACCAGCAATCAGTAGGTCATCAACATACAGCACTACTAGGGGGCTCCACCCCTGCTCGTCAACCCCTGTGTACCACTGTCACTGTGCCTGTTTCAGTTTTTAAAGACTTTTTAAAAATTTGCAAACACGACTAATTTTTTAACATGAATAATATTCACAATACTTCACCTTTTTAGTTAGTTTTTTTTTTAATGAAATTAATCAAATCACACAAAACTTGAAAAGAACAAGCAGTTTTACCCATGGTCACAATTTTAAAACTTCACATCTCAAATATATTTATTGATTTTTTTTTATGTTAGAAACATTTGGTATAGTCTTTATATAAAACAAAAATCAGTTAAATTTTTAAATGTTATGTTATGCTTGAACAATATATTTAAACCTACTTTGAAAATGTCCCACTAATATTAATAATTAATGCAAACAGAACTCTGCTAACATACTGATAACTTACTTTCCAAAACAAAATAATCTATAACAATAAAAGATGAAAATAGCATTGCACAAAATCGAATGTAACTTGAGAATTTGATACAGTAAACGATGAATATTTACACATTAAAAAATAGTATACTGACAATGTAACAAACTACAAACACGGGCTAAAACTTCATCAATGGAACAAGTGAATATGTTTAATTATTCGTGTTCAAATATTACTAACATCACAAAATAATGTACAGAAATATCCTTACCTTATAGGACTTGCACCTTTAGGGATGACTGCTCTTATTTACTGCTAGATTCAAACAACGAACACGTGACCAAGCATAGCTTAAGAGCTCAAAATTAAATATCGGCCAACATTAGCTCAACATAGTTTTTTGGATATTGTTTTCACAATTAAATAAAAAATATGGGTAAGACAACATGGTGTCATTATTTACAGTATTATTACATGATTATAATGTTATCAAAAGCGTTATTTACAGTCTTCCTCGTTTAATAAAACTAAACGATATCTGCCAATATCGACAGATATCGTAATTTCGACATTCAAAACATCGGCCAATATTGGTAGAATGTTGGCCAATGTTGTTGTGCTACCTGGGTAGGACCATTCTGATGTAACAAAAAGCATACATAAAACACTAACTTATATAATTATTAACTTATATAATAAAAAGGATTCAATTTTCGGCTCCCACCTTTACCCACCCATAAACACTTTATGTGTGTAAACCACGTGCACAATAGATCTCATTAAGTATGGAATTTAATTGCGAAATTTGTGGTACGGGATTTTATGTCAAGCGATATTTGAAGGCTCATGAAGCAAGAGTTCATGGGGTGTCTTTGCAAAAAAGCAGCAACAAAAGTTTCCCCTGCAAGTCTTGTGAAAAAGTCTTCGGATCTATTATGGATGCCAAAGCAAAGAGCAATTGCCAAATCTGTGTAGAGATAGGCTTTCAAGACGCCAAACACCACGTGATTTAATCAGCCTATGAAACAACTTATGAGTTCTTGAAACGATCTCCTTTGAAACGCTTGTGTAATGACAGATGGGTTGCTTTAATTTATCGTAACTCGCTACTAGAAGTACGCCAAAAAAAAATATCGCCAAGTCGTTGCCATCACTCATAAACGTAAAGTGAAGCTGTACCCCTATTTAGAATGATAGTTGCAGTTGCTTTTTTACTATGGAGAACAGCTTTCAATAGCACTAATAGTAATAAGCTATAGATATGACAGCTTCAACAAAAAAATATAGAAACTGTCCCATTTTTTCTAGAATTAAAATATATATATATTACCAGGAACCAAACTGAATTTTCTAAAAATCTCCGCGAGCTTCAAAAATTCACTTTTAGGCCAGGTGCACACATCCGGGTTTTCAACGTGCGGCGCCGTTGCGGCATCGAAGCCCAACTATGCACACATAACCGTGTAATAACGCAAATTCTCATTTCGCGCCATTTTCGATAAATATTCTATCGAAGAAAACGTGTTTATTTCGCTTACTTGGTGTAAAAAAGTATATTTTGAAACAAAATAGAATTTACTGGATATAACCTTTTATTAATAATTATTTATATTCCATTTATATATGAAAACAAGGTACTTCAGAACGGAGAAGCGTTTGCGGCGAGCTGCGGCGCCGTGGGGAACTGCGGTACAAATTGCTCGCAAGTTGGACGTGCGTCCTAGCAGCGGCGCCAGAAGCATGTGTGCACTAATCCATTGGATCTAATGTATCTCATCACTTGCGTTGCGGCAGCGGCGACGCACGTTGGAAAACCGGATGTGTGCACTGGGCCTTAGAGGTACAAAAAAAAACTCACGGTTGAAGATTGAAAATTTGTACGTGTTTTTTTCACTCGCGTTAGAAATTTCGCTTTTTTCGACTTTGACACTTAATGCACAATAAACTAATAGCCGCATCGGGAAAAAAATCTTCTCCGTCTTGTTCCGTGTGCAATTTTGAACTAACCCTGTTAATTTCGTAATTTTCTGATCCTTACTTTCTCGGGAAACCGTCGAAGAATCGAGCTAAACAACACAGTATTCAATCCTGCGGCAACCCCAGCGATAACTTTTTTTAAATATAGAGGGATTGTGTTGTTCTACCTTAAAACTGCTTCTTTTAAATAGTCAACTTTAAGAAAATGCAGATAACTAGTAAAAGGATAAAAAATGCGGTAAACATTACATATCCAGCAAAAAAACTGTAATCAGGGGCGGATTCAGAGCGTGCTCGAAAGAGCCCTTTGACTGAATTCTTAGCAGCATATTTTGCACTATTATATGTTTATTATATCTTCAAAAAAATGTTTTGCATAAAAATAAAGAATTTATTGTTAAGAAGAGCTTTGAAAAATATTTTGCAAACATGAAAATTGATAACATATTTTTAATACGATTGCAATTCATTCACATTACTATCACCTACTTTCTAAAGCAACGGCATGGTTGGCTAGGAAAAGTTGAATATGAAAAGTTAATTTGTCAATGAAAATGGCAAACTTATAAAAAAATGTTTTGTTTTGACCCATTTTTAAACCATAGAGCTTATTTATTTAGTGAGAGCATTGAGGTTTATGTGGCACCCTGGTGTGTCATAGAGCCCTTTTAATGTTGCTGAACATCCTGGTTGTATATTCTACTTCTGTTCTTCGCAAATGAGCCCCGTCCCAAATCCCACACGGCTATGATGACGCCTCTGAATCAGCGATAAGGACTAATCAATCTCTGATACTCAGTCGTCCAGTCGCTACAGTGGCGTATATAGGAGTTTATTTCGGGGGGTGCCAAATATTCTCTAAAGCAATTTGGTATGCATCGTAGAAATGTATTAATTTAGTGGAAAGCAAACATTCGAAAGCTATTTAGGACTTCAGGATATCAATTTGAATAAATAATAACAATTCAATATAATTCCAACAACCATTTGAAATTCTCAAATTGTTTAAAATTTATTTCTAAATATAGGTAGTTATGCATTTTAAATAATGTCAGTGTATATAATAATGACTTAAAACCTGCATGGATATTAAAAGGAACAAAAATTCAGACGTAGGTTAAAAAAAAGGGACAGTTTAAATGTATTTTTAGAAATTGCGAAATATAATTTTAAATATTATTTTTATAGTGAAAAAAACATATATTTTAATTGCAAAAAAGTAACTTGTTTACTTATTTAAAATATTCTATAATTCGTTCTTATATACAGGGATGGATAGGTAATTTACTTTTAATCACTGTCTCAATAGAAATTTCTTTGTTTAATGTATGAGTATCTGGATATTAGTTTACTAATTAAGACTGATAAAACTAGAACACCGCATAAAAAATTAAAAGATTTTTTTTATTTTTACCCAAAACGTTTCAAATCCAATTTTTTGCTTTACAAACATTTTTTTAAATTTAAAATATGCATATATAACGAATGGTTAAGAAATTAGTAAAGACATTATCAGTCAAGGTTAAGAGTGGACACCCTGTAAAATGACAAAAATTTCTGAGAACTTTACAAACAAAATCCGTATTTCTTGGTGAACTGGCAAATTGCTTCCGAGAGGTCAATATTTTTTCTTTGCAGTTTTTCTGATAAATTTTGGGTGATGGCGCGAGCATACTGCTCAAAACAAAAAGGTTTACGAGAAACTGAAATTTGGTTATTGAACTTATTAGCCCAAATGCCTTATGGGAAGAATTACTTCCTTCGTTTTCAAATTCTAGGAGAGCAAGAATCATGGATTCCATCAAATTTTTGAATAACAAAACAGAATCATGTCTTTCGACCCAGCGGGTTTCCACAAAGAAATTAGTTTCTTTTTTTTTCTGTTCAGGGCAGCATTTTAAAATCATTTACTTTTAGTAGATAGTTTGTTAAGCCACCGACAGATGGCACTGGGCTCCTTAGCCAGTGACGTCAAGGAGTGGAGCGTCGTTTTGAAAGCGAGTTGTTAGTTCAGCGATTGTCACGTGTAGTGAAGAACTCTTCGTTTAATAATTTGTAACTTTCGGCCAGCGTATTCTTCGGGATACACCTTGGCCTTGCAATAACATGTTAAGTATCTATAGCCAAGAATAAAAGATTATTTTGCCTAACCCGGCTTCTTTTATTCTTTAGTTAACTTTCAGGTCATTCGTCGTCTCATGGATTCCGGTTGGTAAGTATAACTATTTTTCCCACGCCGGTAATAATGGAGACGGTTTTCTGAGTACGTTCATGTTATAAATGGCGCCCAACTTATGCCTCGAATACACGCTGTTTGAATAGAAATAAAGCTTATTCACGCTGTATGCCTTTTACCAAATAATTGCTTATTTCTGATTGCATATCCATGCTTATTTTTGATAGCATACCAATGCTAATTTCTGTGTGCATATCCATGCTAATTTCTGATAGCATATCCATGCTTATTTCTGATAGCATACCAATGCTAATTTCTGTGTGCATATCCATGCTAATTTCTGATAGCATATCAATGCTAATTTCCGTGTAGCATATCCATGCTAAATTCCGTGTAGCATATCCATGCTAATTTCCGTGTAGCATATCCATGCTGTTTAATGTAACATATCCCTGCGGTATTTTTCGTTTGCATATCCACGCTGAAATTTTTTTCTAAATTTAATTCTATTTTCTTAGTTAATAGGTTTTGGTTAGGCATAGCCAATAGGTTTTGGTTAGGCTTATCTTAAATGTGACATACTTGTACTGAATATAGTAATTTATGTTTAATAAGATTGTTCATAGAACAAGTGAGCTAGGTTTTTCCCAAAATTAAGTTGATTTGAATTTGTATTTGCTGTGAATTGTAGAATTCTGTTAGGTATTTTGTGTAAGCTATAAAACACACACTTGTGCACATTTTTTCTTGCTGTATCAATTTTCTATTGCACATGACCACATTAGCATTAATAATTCTGATTTTCTTGTGTTATTTTTATGTAAAACAAATTGCATATTGATAGTGTATTGAATTGGGTTGCCCTGTTGAGACCCACATTTGCATATATCTTGTATGTCTACACATTTGCATATAGTATTTTATATATCTACACCATTGCATATATTTTATATATCTACACCATTGCATATATTTTATATATCTACCCCATTGCATATATTTTGTGTTTACATAATTACATATACCTATACCTTTACTTAAACCCCAAAGTAAAACATAAGGCATAAAGTAATATCTAAGTGACCATGGCCTTCTTAGCAAAAGGTCGAAAAGAAGACCTCAGAATGTTAGCCGTCGAGCTAAATTTGGAGGTCACTAATGACTTGAAGAACATTGAGTTAAGGGACCTAATTTTGTCTGACCCTAACTACAACGAGGACTTTACGAAAGAACTCTTGGCCACCCTGATGGCAGAACGTAAAGAGAAAAGTGACTTGCAGGTGTTAAGTTTACAGTCGCAGCAGAATGCTGCAATGACTCAGACTTTCCCTGTGGTATCGGAGATGCCAAAAATTGATATCCAAAGATTGCTCCCTAAATTCCATCCGGAAGAGGATGATATGAGTTTGTATCTCGTGTTGTTTGAGAGGCAACTCAAATTGCTCAAGGTTCCACAAGCCTTGTATGTCGGTTACCTGGTGGGTAATTTACCCTCTGATATTGCAATGTTAATTGCAAGAGAGGATGAAACAAAAGCCTCGGACTACTCGTATGTAAAATCCCTTCTTCTGCAACGCTTCAAAGTAAATGCAGAAAGGTTCCGGCAGCTTTTCACCCAACATCACAAGGCCCCCTCATGGCACATGGAAATATTTCTTTTTTGAATTGAAAAGTTACCTGGATGGTTGGCTGTCAGAACTTAACATCAACTCGTTCGAGCAATTGCAAGATCTGATGGTGGCCGACCAAATGAAGAAGAGGTGCCCACCAGAGGCGAAAGACAATTTTCTTGATGACTGGCCTACCTTGATTTCTCCCAGTGTGTTAGCAGAGAAGCTCGACCAATATGACAACATCCGTGCCAATGGTCACAAGAAGGAGCTCTGTCGAAACAGTACTTTCAAGAAGGAGGGTAAACCTAAGTTACCTCTTGAAGCTACAAAGAGGACTAACTTCTACAAGAAGGAAAATGTTTACAGACCCAGACCTCAACAACATTCCGAGCAACGACCTCGGGTGTCCTGCTATGGATGTGGTAGGCCTGGTGTGATAAAACCGAAATGCCCAAACTGTTCCCCAACCGTTAAAAGAGAGGAATCTAGTGGAAATGCAGAGCCCATGTACACATGCCACACCAAAATGTGTCAAATCACATTGCTAGACACTACCATTTGTGGAGTCAGAGCAGTCATTTGTGCCGACACTGGAGCAAGCCGATCCATAGCGGGAGAACGCCTATACAAGATGCTCCTCAGTAAAGGGATCCAGTTTGACAGTGAAGTCGTCACCATGACTCTGGCGAACGGACACCAATCCACCCTCAAGGTGTACACCACCACGGTGACCATTGACTTGAAGGGACGGCACATAAAGACCAACTTTATGGTAATGCCTGAGGTGATTGGAAACCGAAGTCTCCTGGGGCAAGACTTTCTGGAGGATGCTGGAGTGGTTCTGGACCTGAAGAATAGATGCTGGAGTTTTTGGAATGACCCTCATCACCAGTTTCCATTCATAAAGGATGTTCAAGTCCCATTATCTCATCAACTCCTGTGTTCTTCGGGAAGAAGAAGGAAAGCAGTTGAGTGAAACCCAACGGGTGACTCTTAACAACCTGTTAAGAAATTATGAAACGGTGTTTCAACCAAGGGGAGAAGCCACTCCTTATACTGAACACCAAATAAACACAGGAGATAAACCTCCTGTCTCTGTACCTCCTTACAGAATGTCACCACCCAAAAAGGATCTCTTAAAGAAAGAATTAGATGACCTGCTAGAAAAAGGCATCATTGAAGAGTGTGAGTCTCCTTATGCTGCCCCTGTGGTACTCATTCCAAAGCCTAATGGAACAGTACGCCTTTGCATTGATTATCGGAAGCTAATTGCAAACACAGTACCCGATACTTACCCATTGCCTAGAATGGACGACCTATTGCATGATGCAAAACACCTGAATTACATGTCCACGATTGACCTAAAATCTGGATACCATCAAGTTAAAGTATATCCACCTCATCAGGATAAAACTGCCTTTGTCTGTCCCTTTGGAACTTTTCGTTTCACCCGCATGCCTTTTGGGTTACGAAACGCACCAGCCACGTTTCAAAGACTAATGGACAATTTTCGACGTGGACTCCCACGCATAAATCTTCTGACATACCTGGATGATATCATCATATTCTCTCCCACTTATGAACAACATCTCACAGACCTAGAAGCTGTATTTGACAGACTGTTGACATATAAACTAACTGCCAACAGAGAAATGCAATTTTGCTTGCTCTCGAGTGAAATATCTTGGACATTGGATCACTCCCCAAGGTGTCCAGGTAGATCCAGACAAGGTGTAAGCCATTGTACAGATACCCCCACCAAAAACTGTAAAACAAATACAGTCTTTCCTACAAACCTGTTCCTGGTACAGGAGATTCATTAGGGACTTTGCAAGCATTTCCCAACCATTAAGTTACCTAACTCGGAAAAATGTCCCCTGGAATTGGGGCGATACAGAACAAGAGGCTTGTGAGACACTGAAGCAGTGTTTAATTTCAACTCCCATACTCAAACAAGCGGATGAAAACAAATCATTTGTCATCCGCACTGATGCAAGCAACTATGCTCTTGGAGCAATCCTGTTGCAGGGGGAGGGTGCAGAAGAGCACCCCATTGAATATGCAAGTCGCTTGCTAAATCCAGCCGAGAGAAATTATTCAACAACAGAACGAGAAGCACTGGCAGTTATCTGGGGTCTAAACAAATTCCGAGGTTTTGTTGAGGGGGTGGAAGTAACAGTGGCATCCGACCACCAACCATTAAAGTGGTTAATGAGTTTGAAGTCTCCCTCTGGAAGATTGGCAAGATGGGCTCTTCAGATTCAATCCTATAACCTGAAGATGGAATATATTCCTGGCAAGGCCAATGTAATAGCAGACATGTTGTCACGTCCTGTTTGTCAACATGCTGAAGCCTCCTGTGAAATGTGCATGGTCTCGATAGATATCCCCTCACGTAGCCCTGCAGACATCAGAGAACAGCAGATGGAAGATGAGGAACTAAAGAAAATCATTTCATGTTTCGAGAGCCTGAGTAAGGGTGTTGATTTCGTTAACTGGACTGACCGTGGTTACATCATGACCCAGGGAGTCCTCTATCGATATTCACCTGACTCTGATTCAGAAGAGGCTCAAGTTGTAGTTCCTGTCCAAGAGCGGGAAAGAATTCTCAGCGAATACCATGATGCCCCAACAGCAGGTCACTATGGAGTTGAATGCACTTACCACAAGATTGCCCAAAGATTTTATTGGACTGGTATGCGGAAGTATATTACTGAATATGTCAAGAACTGTGCAGACTGTGCCCGTTACAAGGCATCAAATCAGAAACCTGCCGGTCTCTTAAGAACCCCTATCTACAACCAACCTTTTGAAACTCTAGCCATCGACTTGTTTGGACCATTACCTGCTACAGAAGACGGGAAAAGATGGGTCTTCATCGTTGAAGACTGCAGCACGAAGTGGGTAGAACTCTTTGCTCTAACAAAAGCAACAGCAAAGGAGTGTGCCTTGGCATTAATAGAAGAGGTCTTTCTGCGTTATGGCCTACCCAGGAGAATCATTAGTGATAATGGCACACAATTTGTCAGTTCAATTATGCAACAAGTGTGTTTTATCCTGAAAATCAAACAGGAACTAATTCCTGTCTATCATCCTCAAGCTAATCCAGTAGAGCGGAAGAATCGCGATTTAAAACCTAGGTTGGCCATACTTGTTGGCAAAAACCTTAGTGCATGGGCTGATAAATTGCCAATTATCAGATTTGCTATGAATACAGCCAAGTGCTCTACAACTGGCCAAACAGCAGCATTCCTCCAATTCGGAAGAGAACTGAAAACTGTAGATGACGTGCATCAAGATATCAGGGCTGTGGTCTCCAATGACAACTTTGTTCCCGAGATCACACCCTACCTTGAAAAGTTCGCTAAATTTTCCCAGGAAATTAGACTTTTGGTGGAGAAAAAGCAAGACCAACGTAAAATCTATGCTGATAAGAATCGTCGAGAAGGTCCCCAGTATTCACCAGGTGACCAGGTGTGGGTTACTTCACATCCTGTGATCAATGCTCAGAAGCAGCGAACGTCCAAGTTCATGCCTAGGCGTGATGGACCATATGTGGTCCTAACTCAACGATCTGCAACATCTTACGAGATTGCAAACCCTGCATCACCAAATACTCCTGTGGGAGTTTATCATGCATCAACACTTAGACCCTGTGTGGACTCTCCTAGTTCGGCAGACACTCAACCAGTGGTACCCTTGAGGAAAAGAGGCAGACCACACAAAACTGTTCCTGGTTCCTCGTCGGGGCGACGTCGAAACCAGAGGGGGAGTCTGTAACAGGCGCCTCAATCCCATGATAGTACTTTACGCAAGTCCAACTTGATTGGCTAATCGGATCACATGACCTAGATACGTATGTCATCAAGGTTTATAGTTGTTGGCGATTTATCTCTTCCTTTCTGCTTTCTTCTTTTCTTTTCAGATCCATGACTATGGGTGGGTAGAGGTGGTAGCCGAAAATTGTATCCTTTTATTACATAAGTTAATAATTATATAAGTTAGTGTTTTATGTATGCTTTTTGTTACATCAGAATGGTCCTAAGCCAGCGGTGGATACGACACCATCATCCTAAAGCAAAGGGGACGGCAGAGGGGCGGAAAAATATCAGCTGGTAGTGAGTTCAGGAGTGGTTCTTAGATTATTTATGTAAAATCAACGGAAGCAGTGAAAAATATGAAAAGGGTATTAAAAATTAGGAAAAGTAAATTAGAATGAAAAGGAATTAAATTGGAATTTTTTAAAAATAATATGAGGATCTTAAATTTTTTCCGCCAGCTGGGTTCGAACTCGAGAAGTCATCCTCCGCTGCCGACGCTAACATGAAGGTGGGTGACTTTAGCCATTAAGCCACCGTTGCTTCACAAAAAAAAGCTCTTTAAAGTATAAGTACCCTTAATATAAGTTGGCAAGAAATACTACTAACAACAACCATACAACATATATATGAGGAGCAAATCAGAGTCAACTTGTCGGACACTTAAGCTGTACGCTGAGGCGCTAGTGTATGTATTGTATTTCTACGAAACAACGCGCATATTAAAAATCAAATGGTTACTGCAACAATCAGATTGGCGAGATATCCAAGTGAAGCCAAGCCCGTGAAACTAGCCAATCAAGTTGGACTTGCGTAAAGTACTATCATGGGATTGAGCCGCTTCTGAGTCTGTAGTAGATAGTTTGTTAAGCCACCGACAGATGGCACTGGGCTCCTTAGCTAGTGACGTCAAGGAGTGGAGCGTCGTTTTGAAAGCGAGTTGTTAGTTCAGCGATTGTCACGTGTAGTGAAGAACTCTTCGTTTAATATTTTGTAACTTTCGGCCAGCGTATTCTTCGGGATACACCTTGGCCTTGCAATAACATGTTAGTATCTACAACCAAGAATAAAATATTATTTTGCCTAACCCGGCTTCTATTATTCTTTAGTTAACTTTCAGGTCATTCGTCGTCTCATGGATTCCGGTTGGTAAGTATAACTATTTTTATCACGCCGGTAATAATGGCGACGGTTTTCTGAGTACGTTCATATTATATACTTTACTATCGGCGTCCTTTTGGCCTCTCTTTTAGGATTAAGAAAAACAAAAATTTGGTTTAATAGGCAGCTGTTTATAACAACAGTTAATAAATACGGTACTATGCAAACTTATTATAGCCCTAAATTAAAAGAGAAACTAAATCACAGATTCAGTTCTGGTGATGGGTTTTGACTTTTTGTATATCTTCCTTCCCGAAGTTTAAGATTTGTGTTTACCCCATTTGCAAGTAGAGACAGAGGGTTTCTTATCTCGCAAAGTCGTAAAAATGTTATGGGTGTCCATTGGATTCTGCGGGCAGTGGAGGAAGAAAATGTTCCCTGTTGAGTTGCACTCTCACAACCACGTGGTTACAGCACATCTTTCATCAACCATCATAAATTTTAGTGATCCCTGTGTCCAGCCCACTGTGTTTACTTTACTCAGGAAAGGAAATAGCTTCTATGTCCAGTTTTGAATGTGTCCAAATAATACATTTTTTTGAGAAAATTGTTTCCGCAGAAATACAAATTCGATTTCAAAAAATTCAAAATAAAAAGTTATCATGATTGAATGTAGTCAAAATTTCGGGAGGGGCCCGTGCCCCTCTCGGCCACTCCCTTATATACGCCCTTGAGTCGCTACCAATCACTAATACCAATCGCGATCGCAATCGCCAATAGAAGTTAACTGATATTTGTTGATAACACTAAGACTCCAATCACAACAAACGATGCTAATATATATTCTCTCAATTATTGTTCCATTAATACATTATTAACTCAGTAGCAGTTTAGAACTGTGATTCAAATGAATCGGTGATACCGCTTTACATTTTTAGTTCACGAAACGTTCAAACCGATGATTCACGCTATACTTTTATTTTCGTCTCGTATGAAACGATTCTCTTATCTCTATGTCAGTCACTTTCGTGGACATAGCAATTATTTACAATGAGATGTGTGTTTTAGGTGGGTTTTTGCTTCAAACTGAAATGCCTCTAATTCGAGTTCAAACCACCAGTATTTTAATACAGGAAAATTTTATATATTCAAAACTAGTACATGGTATCACAGCTATTACTGTTCGTAGATGCTTTCACAGACTGTTCTCAGCTGTGAGTGCAGACTAGAAATATTCAATGGATGTATTGAGTATCACATAACTGCTACTCTATGAGAGTTACTTGGATTCCCAGTTCTTACTTGTTTCTGAAATATCAAAACAGCAACAATTGGGTGATTGATTCGGTAACAGACTAAACTGATTTCGCTAAACCAATACAATGGCTGATATTGATACTATTATTGCTACTGCGATCGGTGATTCGTGTAGCAGTGACTGAGTATCGGTGATTTGGTAGGGGTGACAGCTGGTATGTGACGAATTCGGATTTCTCTTGAGAATTTTCAAGCGGATGCTAAAGAGGATTTATGACACACCAGATTATCGGGCCTTTGACTAAACAAAAAATGAAGCTCGATAGTTTAAAAGAAAGTTCAAAAAGGAAAACGTCTTTAAAATTTGCAATTTTAAATGACAAATTAATTGTTGTTTTTCCATTTTGTATGATTAATTATGCAATTTTTTTCCAATTTTTGATTTTGTTAAAACCAAAGTTTCTTTTGAACCTCTTGTAAGTCGTTTTTAATTCTAAAGAACAAATTATGTGTGTAAAAGTAGGTACCTCTGAAATACTTTATAAATTAAATGAGTCTAAATCAAGAAGGAGGAGGCGAAGATGATTATATGATTGTGGTAGTAAATAGAATAAGAACATGGCTGCATGCAGGTTTTTTACATTGAGAAATTTTTTATTCTGTTAGACAATTTTACTCTCTTTATTTATACTTGCATACAGTGTTGCTTTAGAATCCAAAGATGAATTATGAGTAGTAACAAAGGGAACAGTGAAATGATAGAAAACAATTTTGAAATGCAATTATATTCTAGAAATTTTAAAAATTCGTCATTTTTCATACAAATAAAATGTGTTTTCCATAGTAACATAAATACTCAAGAGATCTTTAATGGGCAATTTACTCTTTCAACTGTTCCTTTTACACTCCGAATCCGAAGTTCCGTTTTGATATTTGTTTCTCGTATATATAATTATTACTGTGCATTTCTTCACCGTATTACGAGCTTCTGCATTAATTAAAGACGAAGCAGTTACAGTGAGCGGATCAACACAATGATGTTTATAGCGGAAATGAATGAATTCTGCAATGGAATGAAAGTACAAAAATTGTGATTGAATGTTTGATTTTAAAGTGTATAATTTATTGATAAAAAAATTGGTTCTCTGGATGTGTTTTCAAAACAAATATAACTGCTACTCGTTAGAATATTTCCTGTAGTGGGATTCCCAGCTCTCCCTCTATTCTACAAAAAATTATATTATGACACAGCGTCAATAACTGTCGTTTTTGTTCATGAAATAAACTTTTGAAATAATTTTATCCTCCAGATTATAATTAAAGAGTACCCTATTTAATTCCAACCAGTACTAAAGTGCTCTTTACACAACAGTGAGAGAAATACACTCATTGCCATAAAAATTTGCGCACCAAGAAAAAGTCGTCAAAATGAAACGAAATTTTACACATGTAAGTACTACTTTGATGTAAGTAAGTGATTAGAAAATCATAGAAAAATAATCATTTATTGCAGAAAAAAGTACAAATGAACGAAAGTTTTAGTACTCTGTTGGACCCCCTCTAGCGCGAATGCACGATGCAATACGAGCGGACATTGAGGCATACAAGTTCCGTATGATGTCCTGACACATCTCGTTCCACAGTTGCGCGCCTCTACTTCGACCAAACTCGTAGGGTGTCCAACTTGCTGTCCCAAACGATCCAAGATATGCTCGATTGGTGACAAATCTGGGGATCGAGCAGACCAAGGAAGGGTCATAATGTGGCGGAGGCAGTCTTGCGACATCCTTGCTGTGTGTGGCCGAGCATTGTCTTGTTGAAAAATGGCTGGTGGGAGCAATGCCATGAGTGACATCACATGGGGCTGAAGGATGTCATGGTCGTACCGCTGGGCTGTCATTGTGCCATGGATCAATATTAGGGCTGACCGTGTATCGTCAGCAGTGGCACCCCATACCATCACACCAACTGTGGGAGCTGTCTGACGCTGTAAAGCGAAGGCAGGATTGAGGCGTTCACCACGGGGCCTCCACAAACGAACACGATTGTCATCACTGCTCAAATTGAATCTAGATTCGTCGCTGAAGACGATCTGGTTCCATTCCGTTGCAGTCCAATCCCGTAGAGCGCGACACAACTCCAAACGGAAGCGTCGGTTGGTGGTTGTCATTGGCAGCACACGTAATGGGCGCCGCGATTATATATGATCTTCAGCCAGGCGCCTTGCGATGGTTCGGGAAGACACAGGGGCCCGTA
Organism: Metellina segmentata; assembly: GCA_947359465.1. Lineage (NCBI taxonomy): Eukaryota > Metazoa > Arthropoda > Arachnida > Araneae > Tetragnathidae > Metellina > Metellina segmentata. Next base: position 18,368,343 of record OX375883.1, on the reverse strand, counting down.
GTGAAGGTGCTGCCTGTGTCTGGATAGCAGCCCATGAGGCAGTTGGCACTATGCGTGCGTTTCGTATGATGTGACGGTCTTCTCGACGACTAGTCTGTCGAGGGCGTCCTGAGCCTGGTCGCCGTGTAAATGAAGTCTCTTCTGTCCACTGGTCCCACCACTTCCTCACAGTAAAATCAGAACGGCCTACTTATCGAACTACTCGCCAAGCTGACCACCCAGCTTCCATCATTCCGATGATTCTTTCCCTCTCGAAATCTGACAGCTGCTCATATTGTCTTCGATAGTGGCGTAACGGCATGCCTACCTCAGCGTTTCCTTTGCAAAAGATTAAGTACACTCAAACAAGCTCTGCTTACCTGTTTTATAATCCAAGGATAACGAAGTTCAACGCCCTCTAGTGACATTAAGCAATCACGCTGCATTTCTCATCAGGGGTGCACTTTCACCCCAAAATTCGTCACGCAGAAATGTCCACCAAAATTATTTCAGTTATTCGATCCTTAGGACCCCTGGTGGTAATAAAATTCATGTTGCAAATACTGCAGTTCGCCACCCCAACACGAGATCTGGACGATAAAATTAGAGCCATTTCTCGGAATGTGCGGCTCAAGCTATTGGCGTGGGTTGATGGCAAAGTAACGTGCATATTCTAGGAAAGCAACTCATCGCGCGCGAGAAAGTAAATCAATTGAAACGAAAAGAAAAAATTTATTTAATATAATGAATTTATTTACGCAGAAGAAGCATTAGATGATGTTCGATATTTAGGCGGTAACGCTGAAAATCACTTTACATTAACAAATTATGCGCTTTAAACATAAAAATGCAGCGATTATAATTTTTTGTACTTGCATTACGATATTTCAGAATGCATTCATTATCGCAGAAAACATCGTTGTGTTGATACTCCCTCTGAAATGGTTTGATCTTAAGAGACGAACTTTAAAGAAGGCACAAACTCGTAAAGCGTATTCTATTCACTAGCGAAATGAAATAATCATCTCCCCCCCCCCCCCCCCTTTCTGTGATTTCGACTGATTCAATTGATACTTCCGAACTACATTTTTCATTTTTTAGAATTAAAAATGATTTACGTGAGGTTGAAAAGATAATTTTTAATTGTAAATACAACAAGTTCTAGCTCTTATGTTCCTCTATATAAAAAAAATTCGAAATAAATAATCAATGACTGTTGAAAAATGAAAAATTTATATAGGTTAAAATAGCGAAATTAAATTATTTCATCTAAACCTTCCTTAAAACTATCGAACTTCTTTTTTTTTTTTGAAAAATGCGCGGGAATCTGGTGTGTCATGAAGCCTACTTAAGCATCCGGTTTAAAATCCTCACAGACCAACTGTCAACCCCCCCCCCCTTCCAAACAACTTCCAAATAAATCACCGATACTCAGACCCAGCTTTCACTGCTACTGATTCATCTATCCCGGTCGCAATCACCGATCGTAAAAAAAGTAACAGTAACAATATCATCCAAGGTATCAGTTTAGTGACTCTCTCAGTGAATAAGTGATCAGTTTAGTGACATGGAACTCTGACTGGTGTGAAATTTCGCTATGAGATCCTTGAACCATATGTCCGACTATTAGCCGCTGCTATTGGTAATGGTTTCATTCTTATGGATGATAATGCTAGACCTCACAGAGCTGTGCTTGTTGAGAACTATCTTGAGGGTCACGGTTTGGAGCGAATGGAATGGCCAGCTCAATCTCCAGACCTTACTCCAATAGAGCATGTTTGGGAATACCTTGGCAGACACGTTGCTGCTTTAGGTCCTACTCCAAGGTTGTTACATAGGCTGGAGCAAGAGTTACTCCGTGTCTGGTCTTCGCCTCCCAATTCGGTGTCCGACAACTTGATTAACAGCATGAACAGTCGATGCCACCAATGCATTGCAGTTAGGGGTGTGGGTGCATTCTTTATTAGAACCCATTTTTTTAAGGATTCGACATTTTCCCACATAAACCTGTGATGTACAGTTTTCTACAAGAATGGACTTTTCTATCAAGAGTGCTTTTTTTTTAAGTTTAAAATCATGTTTGTGTTGATCGTATGTAAATTTCAAGGCGGTCACATTCGTTAAAGAACTGTTTAGTACACATTTCCTCTAAATTTCTGGTTCCTATGTTCATTCATTTTCAAATTAGGCAACTAAAAAAATATTCTGTACCTTAACTTTTGGAGAGCAATGGTTTTAAGTAGCGTTCAACAACAACTATGTGCGTGTTCTGACATGTGTTTGCACAGGGTCTGTCTGGTCTGGAAATATGCAGCTAAGACAATAAAAGATACTTGAAACACTCCAAAATTCTACCCTCTTAATCATTATGGACAGCGCTTGGTAAAACAGAAATACCATAATAGATCTAGGAATTTTAGAACTCAACGAATTTTTGGCCAAATTAGGAAGTATTTTTTTGCATCCTTCATTGCAATGAAAACACAGCTGAAGCTCAGTGAATTATGTAGTTTTCAAGACACACAAGATTGCTATACTTCGAAAGTTTCTGATAACCTAAATGCATTCGGAACATAAGGGCATTGTTTTCTGAAGACAGAAGATCTTCGGTCCAAGAGCTCCTTTTAAAATACTCTCTCGTTTCGATTGAAGCTGACAAAAATACAGTATTCCTTGCATCTTGAAACAAAAAATTGAAAAAAAAAAAAAAAACATAAGCTGCTTCTGTTGTTATCTGACAAGAAATGTATTTGAGATGAGGCTGTTATTCTGATAGCAGTTTCAATACTAATGTTATTGCACAGTAAAAGTTACGAAATGTTGCAAATAACAGTTACCGACAAAAGTTATTGGGATAATAGGGTTGTAATTGAAATGAATTTTAAATTCTATAAAAACAAAAGGTTGGAGTGATTACAACTTTCCAAAACGGTTGATGTAAATTTCTAACAAATCATTTTACCTGTTGAATTTATTACCAACTGTTAGCAATAGAAACTAATTTAACTAAACCCGTAAGTTCGTAATAACTGTTAATGTTTATAATGTAGAATAACGGTTTTACTAGTCATTAGTGCCTGCGCGCCGCAGGTATGACGTTCGAAACCTAATCACGGATAACTGCATTGTGGAAACTAGTCCATAGCCTAAGGTACTCAAATTTCATAGTTATTTGTTGATTCGCAAAATAAATATCAGCATTCAGCCCTCGAGGCTAAAAACATAGCCGAAATATTTTTGACTAAAAATAATCAAAAACACATACCAAGTCTGTTTAATTTTCGCTGGTGGAGAACTTAAGTGTGCAACGAAGTTTTTCGTCGTGTCATTATATAATTTCTCTCAGAGAATAATCTTTTGATCTCATAATGCCGCTAAACCGGAGTTGGGCCGTCCTCATTAAAACAAAATCAGAATAATATTGCACCTTTTGAAAACCAAGAATACAAAACGATAGCATGAATTTTCTTTTGGATCACCTGGTACAGTTTGTTCGTGTAGTTTACCCTAACCATAGTTCGTAGTTAACATAAAACCAAACCATAATAATAATATGGTACCTTTGAAAGGCAATAAAACGAAACGTTAGAGATGGACTGTTACCCCGAGAGCAGTTAAAATAACAGTATCATTTGTTAGTTTATTTTTATTAAATTTTCTTTTACTTTTCTTGGCGCAGGTTGGTCGTAATTTGCCCTGTACATAGAACTAAACAAAAACCCTACAATCTTTTAAGCCAATGAAACGTAGTAATTAAAAAAACAGTGTCATTGCAAATAAAAAACAGGGAAGCGTTGAAAATATTATTATTTTGGAATGTTATTGGATTCTTTATTTACTAAAAAGGTGCTGCTCCAGAAGATGGTCAGTGGTTCATTTTTTTTTGTATTTTTCGTATTACATTTTATCAGTGTAACGAGATGCGTAAAGCATATTACCGCAGAAACGGATATCACAATTGCCGTCAGCAGATGACGGACATTTAACTGTTACCAATCTATCCAGAACACCACCCGATTTAGCTTGGCTGTTTGATATATTTATAACTTAATTATTCTGGACAAAAACGTATTGGTACTTACACTGGACTTGCATTGGACAATCACTTACGGAGTGCCTACTGCAAAACAGATTATTCCCGTCATAAGGTGTGTGTACTTAAATCTGAGTTGCATAAAATATTTTAGAAAATTTACAGAAAAATAAAAAAATACAAAAGAAATTTGCTGGGAAAAAATAATAATTAATCCGCTAATCGGATTTAAGATGGCGCCACTTCCGTCCGCAAAATCAACAGCTCGGTTAGTCACCCTCCCGTGTTGTGACCGCGTTCAAAGGTTTCAAAACTTCGTTGGTCCATCGGGCTAACAAGAGAATGGAGGAGGAGGGTAAAGAATTCCTGGAATCTTCTGGGCCGAAGTTCTGGCCTCTATCTCCCGATAATAAAATTTTATTGACATAACAAAGATAAAGGGTTACAGAACAAATGAAATAATAATTAAGATGGGCTTGGATCAGGAACTGGAAGAAGGGCACCTGAGGAAACTGAAAAAGAATCAAGGACGTAATAAAAATGCATTGAAAAGGCAGCATAGTTTGTTTGTGCGAAAGTCAGCTGATAAGCCAACGGGTTGACAGTGATGGATGGAAAGGGTGGGGGACAGGATCCGTACCCTTCGGGAGACCCGAGTGGGAAACGGCCACCGAACAAAGCGTGTTTTGCGGAGAGGGGAGTTTATGGACTCCCTAATGGAGTCCTATTGTTGACCGTTATCGTTTGGGGACGTCGATGTGAATAGCTCTTTAGGGAGGGTTACGTAAAAAGTCGCTACCTGCTGGACTTTACGTGGTTACCGTGCACGGTTACCGTTAGGAGGTTTAGCAGTGAAGGAGAGATGCAGGACACCTTAGTGGTGGGCTATTGTGGAGAGGGCATTGGGGATGGCGCGTGGCATCGGAGTGAATAGATCTGCGGAGCAGTTAGAATAAATTGCGTAAGATTTCAAGCCGGTTACCATTGGTAAGAGGAGCTGAATTGAGGATTGCCCTTGGACGGTTGTGATTAGAGATAGGACGATGGTCATGCCTGGGGATTTGCGCTACTGCTTGATTATCAATGAGGATTAGGGATCTATAGAATTTTTTGCTGATTTTTCCGAAGAACTGTTTGAGTTCAAGGATTTGGAGTTCGTCACGAATTTTAGCATTCCTGTAAAACCAGGGGCTGTTAGTGATAATTCTTAAAGTGGAATTTTGTAGAGCTCCTAGTTTTTTCATGTGGGATTTAGCAGCATATCCCCAGACCTGACAGGCATAACTGATTAATGGTCTTAGCAAGGACTTGTATATGAGCAATTTGTTTTTAATAGACAATTCAGAGTTCCTTCCAATTAGGGGATAGATAATACTTCGTGCTGTAAGGAACTTGGCTCTGAGGGTGGATACATGTTTATTCCAAGTTAAATTTCTATCCAACGTGACACCTAGGTAAGTACAATTATGGGAACAAGGGATAGTTTGATTAAAATGTTTAACAGGTGGAGGTAAATTCCTTTTCTTGGTGAATAAGATGGCTTGACATTTATCAATGTTGATTTGGATCTTCCAATTAACAAGCCACGACTCGAGTGCGTGTAGGTAATTTGTGAGTGCGTTTGTAATATTTGGTAAGTAATTACTTTGTGTGCCAGTATTGCAGTGTCATCTGTAAACATGCAGAGTAGTGAGGTATTATCACGTGGGATGTCATTCACATAAAGATTAAATAATTTGGGTCCGAGTATGGACCCTTGTGGTGTACCAGCCTGAATGGCACCCTTAGTAGATAGTGTTTTGTTTATGCGAACGACAAAATGCCTACTTGTAAGGTAGGAATAAATAAGGTGTGTGAGTGAGGCAGGGAAGCCATATGTAATGAGTTTGTTCCTAAAGAGAGAATGTCCTTCTTTTGAGAATGTTTCCTAAAGCCGAATTGTTGGGGGATGAAAATATTTGCTCTCTGGCAATGATCCTCCAGTCTCAGATTAATGATGTACTCAGCTGTTTTGCTGAGTACGGTAAGTAGGCTAATCGGTCGGTAGCTATCAGGTTTGTCGGATGGTTTATGTGGCTTTAGTATGGGGACAACAACAGCTGTCTTCCAAGACGAGGGGAACAGTCTTAGCGACAAAATAGAATTGACAAGGGTTGTCAATTGAAAAATAGTTTTCGTTGGCAGGTAACGTAACATGACATTAGAAATCGTATCAATTCCAGGGCTTTTCTTTTTCTTAAGATTTTCGATATAACAAAGTACTTCAGACGGTTTGGCAGGCTCAATTTGTTCAGTGGGAGTAGTATTAAGGAATTTTCTTAGTGATGTATTTATTTGTTAATAATACGTGGGTTGGATTTGTTGTTTTCACGGAACAGTAGCTCAAGGCTGTTGGCCATTATTTCGGCCTTTTCAGTGTCCTTGTATGCAATACCAGCAGGCCCTTTAAAAGGTGGAATATTGTGGGAAGTTTTCTTAAATTTTTTAATAGCTCTCCAGATTGACCCATCCTCAGGCGTAAGTGAAGTGATATAGTCAGTCCAGTTTTGCTGTGTGTGTTCTTGGATCGAGTCCTTAAACTTTTGTTGGGCCCTGTTCATCAAGGTTTTGTCAGCTGCTGATCTGGTCCGCTGCCAAGTTTTACGCGCTCTGTTTCTTATTTTAATGAGCTCTCTTAGGTGTTTGGTGAGGTAACTAACCGGAGCGCCGTGTATGGTTTTCCCAGATGCGAGAAAAGCGCTGGTAATATTTTTGGTGAGTTCGTCTGTATTGGAGTTAAGCTCCTCTTCTGTATTGGATGTAAAGTCAGTGTATGGAATGTCATTAAGAGCTTTGGTGAATTTTTCCCAGTTGGGTTTAAAGGCTCCAGTGGTCCCAGGTACGGCAGAATTGGTGTCAAACACCATCATTACAGGGTTGTGATCACTCGATAATTCAGACAGTGACTCAACAGTGTAACTATAGGGGAATCCCCTGATCAATGCTAGGTCAATGGTGTTAGCACTGTTATATCCGTACCTCGTGGGCATGTCAGATGCAGCTATCTTTAATCCTGCGTTGGACGCAAAGGAATAAATTTGATTTCCTTGTTTGTCATTATTTCTGCCGTTCCAATGTCTGTGTTTAGCATTCATGTCACCAGCAATGATAATTGAATTGTTAATGTTAAGCAGGGATTCGAGATCCCAAGTGAAGGTGGACGGAGAGAAGTTTTTAATGTAGCTGGAGACAAGTGTAAGTGCAATTACTGTGACTTCAATTACGTGTAGTCTAGGTGTTGTAACTCGATGGTGTGGGATGGCCCTTTTTATAAAAATAACAGTGCCGCCACCGCGGCCTATGGTTCTAGGGGTACTGTAAAATTCATAGTTTGGCAGCGTGACCTTCTGACCAACTTTTAGGAAAGTTTCTTGAATTAAAATAACATCGGGTTTATGCTCATATACAAAGTCCCTCAATTCGTGGATACGGGATTGAAGGGAATGGGCGTTCCAGTAACACAGTTTCAAACCAGTTGTATTCATCATTAGGCTGTAGATATATTGTTAATTTTGTTTACCAGTGTAAACAGTTTGTCAGATGGTTTTGTAAAATTTTTTAGAACTTCCAATAATTACGGAATATTAACATCTTTTAAGATTTCTTTAAGTTCCTGGAAGGGATCAAGGATGGATTTAATATCGTTTAAGTCCTTGATGATAGAACTGGTCTGTACTGTTGTTCGTTCAGAAAGAGCAGTATGGGCTACCTCAGTGTTTGCTGGATGTCTGCTTTGAGGCATTGAGCTTGGACGCGTTGTGCATAAGTCATTCCGGGTTGCACTGGTTTTTGTGCAAAAGAACGGGGTTTGGGAAAACGAGGGCAGCCACGGTAATTAGCCGTGTGCTTTTCATTGCAATTTGCACAAACTGGCCCTTTGGACTTGTTTGTGCATTTGCTAGAAATGTGTCCCTCGCCGCAAATAACGCAACGAGGTAACATCTTACAGTTCTCACTACTATGATTGAAGTGTTGGCACTTAAAACACTGCGACACCCCTCTCTTGTTAATATATTTGGTGACTTCCACCACTACGGACATGAAATTCGTGAGTTCATAGATTTCCTGGGCTTTTTCCCCAGAGGTTAAGTGGATTTGGAAAATTGGGAGAGGACGTTTGGTTTGCCACTTTTTCAGTTGGTTTACCCTGGTCACTGGAAGTCCAAGTGCCAGGAGATCATTTAAGATTACACCACACGGGGTAACTAGTGGAAGACCCTTTATAACAACTTTGAAAGGTTTTAGTTTTTTCGGGGTTCGATAAAAATAAGGTATGTTATTAATATCCATATACCTGGTAAGTTGTAGGTGTTCGTCAGCACTACTAACTTGGAGTTTCAAGAATTCTCCAGCCAATTTACCAACGACCAGGAAACCAAGTTCCCTGTTGAGTCGTTGGATTACTAAGGAGTAATCCGCTTGGAAGGACATAAATACAGAGGGTACCCTCTCTGACTTCTGAGTGACCTCAGCATCATTGTCAACATCAATATCTAATACATCAAAATATTTAATAGTATCTACATCTACAGTTGGGGTAACATTTGGCGTTAAAGCAACAAATTGTGGAACACCATCCACGGTTGGTGGGTTTTCACCCGAATTATTGGGCTTTTTTGCCGGTAAATAATTAGAATTTGAGACTCGCTTACGTGAGCTAACTGCCTTAGGACCTTCAACAATTTTAGTCTTATCCGCGGCACAAATATGCTCCAAAACAATTCTATTGATAAATTGCCACTTACCCTTTAATTCCGAGATTTCTCCTTCGGATGAGGCGATGAATTGATTTGCAATGGCTACTGCGTCAGGTTCAATTTGGCATGCTTCAAGCAACGCCCGTTTGCTATCCAAGAGCGATTGAAGCACAATTATTTGGGAACTAAGTTCCTCACGTTTATTGAAGCAAACTTCATAAGACGTTTCCCGAGCGGCCGAGGGTTGGGGACCACTGGCCTAAGGTACTCGAATTTCATAGTTATGTGTTGATTCGCAAAATAAATATCAGCATTCAGCCCTCGAGGTTATAAACTTCGCCGAAATATTTTTGTCTAAAAATAATCAAAAACACATACCAAGTCTGTTTAATTTTCGCTGGTGGAGAACTTAAGTGTGCAACGAAGTTTTTCGTCGAGTCATTATTTAATTTCTCTCAGAGAATAATCTTTTAATCTCATAACGCCGCTTGCCCGGAGTTGGGCCGTCCACAACGAAACCAAATCAGAATAATATTGTACCTTTTGAAAACCAAAAATACAAAACGATAGCATGAATTTTCTTTTGGAATACCTGGTACAGTTTGTTCGTGTAGTTTACCCTAACCATAGTTCGTAGTTAACATAAAACCAAACCATAATAATAATATGGTACCTTTGAAAGCCAATAAAACAAAACGTTAGAGATGGACTGTTATCCCGAGAGCAGTTAAAATAACAGTATCATTTGTTAGTTTATTTTTATTAAATTTTCTTTTACTTTTCTTGGCGCAGGTTGGTCGTAATTTGCCCCCTGTACATAGAACTAAACAAAAACCCTACAATCTTTTAAGCCAATGAAACGTAGTAATTAAAAAAACAGTGCCATTGCAAATAAAAAACAGGGAAGCGTTGAAAATATTATTATTTTGGAATGTTATTGGATTTTTTATTTACCATAAGGTGTTGCTCCAGAAGATGGTCAGTGGATTTCTTTTTTTTGTATTTCAGTTTATCAGAGTAACAAGATGCGTTTAGGACATTACCGCCGAAGCGGACATCACAATTGCCGTCAGCAGAAGACGGTCATTTAACTGTTACCAATCTACCCAGAACACCACCCAATATTGTTTGGCTGTTTGATATATTTATAACTTAATTATTCTGGACAAAAACGTATTGGTACTTACACTGGACTTGAATTGGACAATCACTTACGGAGTGCCTATTTCAAAGCAGATTATCTCCCCGTCATAAGGCGTGTGTACTTAAATCTGAGTTGCATAAAATATTTTAGAAAATTTACAGAAAAATAACAAATATAAAAGACATTTGCTGGGAAATAATAATAATTAATCAGCTATACGGATTCAAGATGGCGCCACGTCCATACGCAAAATAAACAGCTCGGTTAGTCACCTTACCGAGTTGTGACATAGCCGTCTCGAGTGGCAATGGTAATGGTAATTTTTAGTTAACGTCGTACTAGAGCAACACAACGGGCTATTGACGACGGTCCGGGATCAGTCCCTTAAGGGAAAGATCCGAGGACAACACCTCGTAATTTTGAACCACGGTCAGATGACGAAGCAACACCTGAGCTGGCACCCCACTCTCCAAACTTCCACGCCAACCCAACGTGAGGACTTTCGGCCACGACAGATTTAAGGTGCACCAGCCGCCTCTACACCATACGCTTACAAACATCCATGCCCGGACCCGGATTCGAACCAGGAACCTTCCGATCTAGAGGCTAACACCTTAACCACTATACCGGTTGGTCGGCACCGTCTCGAGTGGAACAGGCCATGACAGTCAGCGCCACCGTTCCCTATGAGTCATCCATTCCGTCGAACGTTTCTCGAACTTCATTCCAAGCTGCGTGCCGCGTGGAAACCATTCGATAAGCAAACGTGGTTTACGAATACTGCGCTCTCGCTTAAAATCGTTGTAGAAGTCAATTTGTCAATCTTTGAATTGGTGTGTCTTATAGGAACAATGCCTGATCATTGCTGTGTGCCGGGGTGTAAGGGGAATTACACCAAAGGAGATACTTATGTAAGTGTTTTCACTTTCCCAAAAGACGAAGAAAGGAAAAAATTATGGCTAAAAAAAATTCCTCGAGCTGATTTTGTGCCTTCAAAACGTGCTGTTGTTTGCGAAAAGCATTTTAGAACTGGAATGATTATTCGCGAGGATTTTTTCCCTGACAGAGATGGAAAAATTGTTTCTGTGCCTAGAAAAAAGTCTGTTCTCAAAGAAGATGCTTATCCATGCATATTTGATGGATGCCCTGCATATTTAAGTGAAAAATCAGCAGTCTGTAGAATAAGCAGAGATGAAAAGAAAGCACAGAGGGATATTGATGCCTTGAATAGTTTCATTGAGCAAGATAAGGTATCAAGTTTCACTGCTTTTCAAGAAACCGCCTTTGAACACATAAGGCATGTGATTAAAGACTGTGATTATGTGATCAACAATTCTTCATCACATTTTCGAATGTTCTTCATGAACTACTCTGCAGCTCCAAAGGTCGAAAAAAGTATTGTTGTGGACAATTTAATGAACATACATATTTTTCATGGAGATAATTTATTATCACCAGACACAGTAAAACGTCTATCTTCGAACATGAGTTTGAAGCTATGGAGCCATTTCATCAACCTTGTTGCATTTGTAAAGGATTTTGAGAATGCTGAAATGACTTCTGACAAAGAGAAATTATTAGCTTTGTGGGAAAACCTTGTGCAACAAGATGAAAAAAACTCTGCTGAATATTCTGACAAACATTTCATGTTAGATCAGATAAGGTTATCTGATATAAATCCTAAATGTAGAAGATACAGTTCCAATCTTATGACTTTTGCATATAGTATTTTTACAAAATCTGCTGCATGCTATGATTTTTTATGCAGTTCAAAAATTATTCATTTACCCTCTGTTAGACATTTAAAAAGAATAACTAGTGCTTTGTCGTTAAATAATTCTAGATATAACGAAGAAAACTTGAACTACTTGACGAGTAAATGTTTAGAATTGGCTAATCATGCCAAATTGGTGAACATTTTGGTTGATGAAATTTATGTGAAAGAAAATGTGCAGTACAAAGGGAAACAACTTTCTGGTGTAGCAGAAAACAAGGAACAGGAAACCGCTACCACAGTACAAGCATTTATGATTTCTTCACTTAAATCTTCATACAAAGATATCATTGGCTTAATTCCAGTAAAGAATCAGACTGCTGCGGACTTGATGTCTTTGACAAAGCAGGCATTGGAGCTTTTAACAAAAGCTGGTTTTGAAATTTTTTCAATAATATCTGACAACAATAGAATCAACATAAACATGTTTAAACTATTATCTCCTAGTTATACATTAGATTTGTTAGATTTAATCCTTTCAAAGTCACTAACAAATTTTTCCTGTTATTTGACACTGTTCATCTGATAAAATCAATCAGGAACAACTGGATCAACCAAAAAGACTATGAAAAAACTTTCATATGCCCAAAATTTGATGATTTTGAATCCACAGAAAAGGTTTCTTTTTCATTAATAAGGAGGACATACAATCTGGAGAAAGACTCTATTGTAAAATATGCTCCTAAGTTAAACTTCAAAGTGGTATATCCAACAAATATTGAGAGACAGAATGTTTCCCTTGCCTTAAAAGTTTTTGATGAATCAACTTGTGCTGCTTTACAAAAATATGGAGAATCCTCCAAGTTTTATATGCAATGGAATCCTACAGTGAAATTTCTACAAATTATCAAAAAATGGTGGGATATAGTAAACATTAACAATTCAACCAAAGGAATTTTTACCAGAAATGAAAACAGTAAAGTTTTTGCAACCATTGAAGATGAAAGACTTCTTTTCTTGGAACAGTTTGCTTTGTGGTTAGATACTTGGCAAAAGTTAAAATTAAAACCAAGGTGTGGCTGCTTGAGTGAAGAGACATTTTTTGCCTTAATTCATACAACAAAATGTATGAAAAATATAATCGAAAAGCTGCTTACTACCGATGGTTTTTCATATGTTTTGACTGGAAAATTTCAAACTGATCTCTTGGAATCTCGGTTTGGAATGTATCGACAAATGTCAGGCAGTAACTACCATGTTACTGTACAGGAAATTATTGAAAGTGAGAGGAAAATCAGAGTTAAAAGTATGTTAAGCTTACAATCAATGAGTTGCGGAACTTTTTCTCTGAAGTCTCTTTTCTGCGATTTCTCTCCACCTGCTCACCAACTCGTAGACTTTATGGTCTTTGAAAATATTTTAAGTGATATTGATTTAGAAATTTCTCAAGATGAAATAGAAGTTCTTACCTACATTGGAGGTTATTGTACTCATAAACTCGATATATCGTGTGACTCTTGTCGAAAACTTTATATGGCAAACACTAATTTAGCTGTAGATGTAGGTGATTTCCCCCTTCCTGAAAGTAGTGATGGATATTTGAATATTTTGAATCGTGGTGGTCTGAAAAAGCCATCTTCACAGATGGTTAAGGTTATATTCCACTGTTTACGCATATTTAAAAAACTTGTGTCGGGTGATACTGAAGCTGCATTTTTGAAGAGCTCAAATCAGTACCATATTTTAGTTGGACTATTTAAATATTACTTGATAAATAGTGGGTGTGTGAAAAATGTTAATTGTAAGGTATGTAATGTAACTTTTTTTGATAAAATTGAAAATTCCATTTGTACAATTAGTAATATTTTTTTAAAAAATTACTGCAATCTCATAAATAATAAAATTGTAGTGTGTGTTAATGAACGCAAATTGTAAAAGTTTAAGAAGGTGTAAAGTGATAATTTAAAAACAAATTTCTTGAATTTACCTGTGTATTATTAACATATTGATATTTTATACATTTGCATCAGTATCATTCATGAAAGCAAGTTACTTTTCTTTTAAAAAATATTTTTATTCTTTATATTTTATGAGATAACTATTCTTTTGGGATCACATTTATCAGTAATATGGATTGTTAACAAAAAAGCTTAGTGCTTTTCATAATTATAAAAAGTGTTTTTTTTTTGTTGCTATGTTTGTTTTAGGTTAAAAATTATTGTTTATTTTCTGAATCTACTGAAATCTAAAATAAATTAATAGTTTTTGAAATCTAACAAACTTAAAAGTACTATCAAGAAAATTTATTTTCTAATAAGTAATATATCAATATGAAATTGTTTATGTGACTGTTTATGTACTAAATTATATGAATTTACCATGTTTTTGTGCGACAAGTACAAATATCTTAATGCATCAAGAAGCTTAGAAACTGGATAGATTTATAATTTTGTGATCTAAAATGCTTTTGAAGTGTGAATAAAGTTTTTATTTCTTATATGTTTTCATGTTTTTACTACTTTTTTAACTTTTAAAATTATTACTCTGCTGGAAATATCTTCCATAAATTTATTTTAGCTTTTGATGACTATCAAAATATACCTAGTAGTAGTATATTTTCTTTTTCAAAAAGGTAAGTTCCTTTTTATTATTTTATGATGATTTAAATACTTTTGATGATTATATATTAAATATACCTTCTTAGCTGGATATTTTCTTTAAATTTAACCTCTACAAAAATATTAATAAAATAAGTGGAAAACAATATATTTGTGATTAATCTAGCTAGCATGATTATAATAAATAAATCTGGAAAAAAATTAATCACTAATTGTCAAGAGTAGGTAATTCAGTCATCAAATATTAATTTGCAATTTTTCTATTAAAAAAAAAGAATGTTCAAGTATTTCTTTCGTATCAAAAACTCAAGTATAATAACCAAATAATTGATTTAAAGATAATAAATAGTGCTTTAGCTCTGATAAAGCTTGTGTAATAAACTGATAATATAAATCCTACTTATATATTTCGAATATTTGGTTTGTGAAAGTAAAAAAACAGAATGGATTTAAAAATCCTGCAACCCTGCATTGGAGTGCGCGCACTCGGGAGAAAAGTTAAGACGGAATGGATGACTCATTTTCAGCTGTCATGGCCTGTTCCACTCGAGACGGCTATGGTTGTGACCGCGTTAAAAGGTGATAAACTTCGTTGGTCCATCGGGCTAACAAGAGAATGGGGACAGGAGGAATCCTAATGTTAAAACTTAGACAAATTGGCACTAGATGGCGTATACGTTTAAACTTTTTGAATTTTTTTGCAGCGGTAGGGGAAAATTCTTCACGATAAATTTAACATTAGGATTCTTTCTGTTCCAAGGGATATTCGTGCAAATGGGGAAAATCTCGTCATGGATAAATTTAAGATTAGGATTCTTCCTGTCACGAATCTTAGTTCCGTAAATCCTAACTTGAATTTTTCTGCATTACGTTTCAATACGTTATTAGGCTCTAGACTATATTCTTACATATTTCTTGATTGTTTTAGTTTGACGCATGATCCGTTTTAGATTATCTTCATCTGTGTTTACTGCCTTGTTTCCTTCAAGTAGTTTTGCTACATTAAGGATTCCTGCTCTGGCAAATTTCGCGGCATTTAATTTATTTTTCCATCACCTTTATTCGAGTATTTTGCATTCTTTGGTTTATAATTTTGCAACATTTTACACGTCCTTTCTTTTGTATTTGGCTACAAACTTGATTTCATAACATTGCGTTCTGCCATATATTTGTTGTTCGCCAGCCCCCCTAACCAATGTTTAAATTTAATTTTTCTATTCATACAAGATATAAAATTTCGTACATTGTATTTGATATTTTAGTTGTTGTCCTCAAATTCAATTGAAGCAATTCATAATTCGATCTAATTTCGTAACACTTGCATAAATTAAAAATATTTTGATTTTCTTTTTCTTTCAATTAAAAATCTGATAATTAATTGAGTTAATTAATATTATATTTTTGAAATAAGCTTTGATTTTTTTAAAGTATTGCTTGATATACATTAAGGGTGTATTGTTTGTTTATTAGGGGAGTATGGAGTCATTAGTTTGGATTTGTAGGCATTTGCTCTTTTTGTTATTATTTAAATAGCATGATTGAAATAAAGCTCATATAAGTTGAGCATGATAAAGCATTATCGACCATACCAATCATCAGAAAGCTTCATGGCGGATTTGAAATTCAGTTGAAGAATGTAAAATGTGTTTGTTCCCCAAGTACATTTCATCCCAATCAAAATTATTAATGGCTTGGAAAAGTGACTGAAAAAGATATTTTTCAAGTTTATAAAGAGCAGAGGAACAACCAAAGTAAATGGGATCTGAACCACTAATTTTTAGTGTTATCATAGTGGTTGATTTTCTAGAGTAAGGGAAAGAGAAGTATTGAGATGATAAATAGGTTCTAACAAATTAGCCCTACGAGCCTATGATGAAGTTCATAAATTGATGGTGTTTGAATGTGAAGATCAATGTTCGTCATGTATTTGCTAGAATGAAAATTATGAAGTAGGAATTGGTTTTAGCTAGCAAATGGATACTCATCCCAATACTTGATATTAGTGTTCGTTTAGAACCCATATATCTCTTGTAATTTTTTCTTTTAAGTATTAAAACCGAATTAGTTTCCAACTGTCTCACAAAAACCAAATAGTTATTTATCTTATGCGTGCCAAGAGATGAGGAAATTTGAGATTTTATTAAATGTACAAAAAGTACTATTTTTTGGAGTTATATCAGGTGCCAGTTCTGTACGCGAAAAAATACACAATGATTAAATATTATCATTTTCACTTCTATGAGGTAAGATATCTCGCTGATGTAATTTTTCTTATTATGAAAAGAAGAAAAGTAATATTTGTTTTATGACAATAAAGATCGTTTATAAGTGTGCTACAATTTATTCACAAGACATTGAGTCATACCATGGTACTGATTAGTCTAGGACCTCCAAGATTTTGAATAAATGTGGTATATCTAATGGTATTTTTTAATTAACGTCCCACTAGAGCACCAGGCTATTGGTGATGGTATTTTTAAATTAATGTCGTACTGGAGCAACACAATGGGCTATTTGTGATGATCCAGGATCAACCCCAAAGGGAAAGATTAAGACACCACATAATTTTGAATCATGGTCAACGCCTGAGCTGGCACTCCTCTCCAAACTTCTTCACCAACGTAAAGACAACAGATTTAACATGCAACAGCCCCCTTTCTACACAACGGTCTTTGGCAGGATTCGAATTCCCAACCCTCTGGTTGCGAGTCCAGTGGGCTATCGCGGCACCTGTTATATCAATGACCTTACTAGTTATGAATGGAAAAAGAATGAGGACAACTTTTCACATTCTGTTTGACTTATTAAGCTTTGATTTTAATAAAAATTGCTCCATCTTAAAATTGTAAATTATTTTCTAAGAAAACAGATGGGATACATATCGGGGCAATGTTTTACTTCTAAATACTTTAAATGGCTTTTAATTGACTTGGAAGAATGATGCAGGCTTAATTTATTTTTCAAGAGGGCTACTCAAAATTATTTTGTCATCTAAGTTTTCATGTTCTAATCATGACAGATATTATGAGTGATTTACAAGTATGGAGATAGCACAAACAGTCTATGTAAATTTCACAGAAGTCTACTTTAAACTAGTCTAGCTGACTCATAGTTTTGAAAATTATGATAGTATAACACAAATTTAATTAACATTATTTAAGAATCTTATATTTATTTAGAGTAGTGAAAAAAAGCCTAAATTTGAAACTAAAGTTTTTCTTCATTTTTTTAATCAAGAACATACATCTGAATAAGATTAAAATTTATTTTTTCTTAAATAGGGCTGAAGAGAAACTAGATTAGCTTTGAATGCATACCTGATACAAGCCAATTTTGCATAAGTTGCAAGAATCAGATTGTAACCACGGTCAGATGACGAGGCAACGCCTGAGCTGCAGATCTCGCTATTAGTTATAGCGAACATTTAAAAAATATATGAATTTACATATGAAATAAAAAGTTTTAAGTTTGAAATAACGACTCGTACACAAAAGATAGGATCTGCATCTCCGCTTAATGTTCTATAAGCTCTTCATGATTTTGGTTTAATTGAGTCGTTCCCAAATATCAATGTCGCTCTTCGAATATTTTTTAACTCTTCCTGTTTCTATTGCTTCGTGCAAAAGAAGTTTTAGCAAGATGAAATTAGTAAAAATTTATTTAAGATCAATTATCGGACAAGAATGATTATGCTATCTTTCTATTATTTCAAGAGTACAATATCGTTAAAAACATTAATTTTGATGGTGTATAATTAATGAATTTGCTGAAATGAAGTCGAGAAAAGTAGAATTAAAATAAGTCTTATTAAAAGTCTATTGTAATGTATTTGTTTTATTATTTTCTCAACCTAATTAATTAAGGGGACTAAATCCAAATTCTTGCACAAGAATGTCTAGTTACGGCACTGTTAGTCTAAGTTGCGTAAGAACATAAGCAGTATAAGGAGAACATAATAAGTACAGTAAGCAACCTCAACTTAGTTACTAACGACAAAAAACTTTAAAATGATTTTTAAAAACTTTTTTTTCAAAATTACTTAGCGTGATATTATTCCAAGATTAATAAAGTTTTGTTAAAAATTCCCTATTCTCCAACAGACATACAGCTTTTACACCCGTATGGTACTTTTTTAAATTCAGAGATTTGGTTTCTAAATGGAAACCACGTACCTATTTAGGTACAGCTACACTCGCTACGTTTAAGAGCGGTGGCAGCGGCCTTATCGATTTTTTTTGGCGTACTTCTAAAGTCGCCAAGGAAAGATTTATTTCAAAACTATTTTTCTTTTTAAAACGAAAAAAAAGCTTGGACACATTTAAGAACATTTTAAAAAGTATATTTTTAAAATTTTTTTGTAAAAAGTAACAAGCTTAAACACATTTTAGAACCAGCAGAAAAAAAACTAAGCTGCGAATGTTGGCTAAGAATATCCTGAAACTTATTAGTTACACTAACTACAGCAGATTTTTTGAAAAGAAAAAGATTTTAAAAGAAAAAAAGCAAGAAATAATACAACCTGATAATTCAGAAATGTTCCGGGGAAAACATAATAGGAATGGATTGGATATGGTTTTGTGGCATCGAGTCCTCTTGTGACATATTATGTCAAACTCAAGATAAAAAGTCTAGTATATATAGTCTAATAATAAAATGGAATAAGTGATGTCATAATTTATTGAATACTGCATAAAATTATGTATGATGGTTAAACTCATTGTCATGTAAAAAGCAAACAATATTTGGATGAATATTTTCTCCAACCATGTCTTCTAAAACCAAGGTATAAGAATTAAAATGTTTAAGTCGTTGTCTAATAAAATGAGAACATTCTATTAAAATGTGCTTTACCGATAGTTGGCAAATGCAGTAATTGCAAATAGGATGATCTTCTTCGAGGAGGAGGTGTCTATGTGTTATCCGAGTATATCCAATACGAAGACGTGTTAGTATTACATTCTGTCTTCTTAAAGGTAGTGACTTCCATTGAATTATATTTGGTTTGATAGAGTGAAGTTTGTTCTCCGTTCGTTCATTCCATTCGTTCTGCCATTTTTCTTCTAAAAATTTGTAAATGCTAGATTTTAAGTCACGATTTGGAATGGTATGATTAATATTATTTACGGCCGATTTCGTGGCTTTGTCAACTATTTCATTTCCTAATATCCCAACGTGAGATGGAATCCAACATAATACCAAGTTAAAAAAATTTTAGAAGAAAGATTATAAATTATCTTTAGTGATTCCAAAACAATGGGATGACTGGCATGATCAGGATTTTTCAATGACTGTAAAACACTTAATGAATCTGTGAAAATTATACATTTTTTATGGCAATGATCGGATATATTTTCTAGTCCTTTATATATGGCCATTATTTCAGAAGTGAAAACAGAATATGAAGATTGAAGTTTAAAACTGTGAAGGGAGTCATTAATAGTGAACGCAGCTCCAACATAGTTTGCCCTTTTAGATCCTCCGTGTAAATTTGTACAAAATTAGAGTATTTTTCTGTATTCTTTCGAAAGAGTTATTTGTAGATAATATTAGAGGTATCTGCTTTATAGAAATTTTGGAACGGGTTTTGAAATTCAAAATAATGATTAAACCAAGGAGAGAAAGCATACAGTTTTTTCTGGGTGACGTCAAGTGAAGAAAGTTCGGATCCGTTCATCAAATCCAGCTTTCTTAAGTGGAATGTATGGATGAAGGATGTTTTAGCTTGATAAGTGCGTTTTAATATGGACTGTGATGAATGGTATGCAAGGTGTGATGAGGGGTTGAGGGAATTCTAAAATAATATTCCACGGACAACAACTGTCGCCTTAAGTCCAGGGAAGGTTGAAAAGAGTCTACATACAAGCTGCTTACGGGTGAAGTCCTAAATGCACCAGAACATAAACGTAAAGCTGTGTGGTGGATTGTGTTCAGAGTTTAAAGTGCAGATTTTCTTG
Organism: Metellina segmentata; assembly: GCA_947359465.1. NCBI lineage: Eukaryota > Metazoa > Arthropoda > Arachnida > Araneae > Tetragnathidae > Metellina > Metellina segmentata. Next base: position 18,348,165 of record OX375883.1, on the reverse strand, counting down.
ATGAGCCATACACCACGCAGTCGTAATCTAATTTAGATCGTATGAAAACTCTATAAATTTTTAAAAGACAAGTACGATCAGATCCCCAGGATAATTTTTATAAAACTAGTAATATGTTAAGAACCATTTCGCAACGTTTGCGTAGATTTAAAATATGCGGTTGAAAAGTCAACTTCTTCTCAGATGTAATACCTTAAAATATCACACTGTCCACAACATTAATTAAAATTTCTTTGAAGAATTTCAGGGTCAATGTGAAGATTTCATTTTTTGCAAAAATGAACGCAAGCAATTTTCGAAGGTGAAAAACTGAAACCATTTGTTTGTCCAATTAGTGATTTTGTTAACGGCCTTTTGAAGTTGTCTTTCTACTAAACGAATGTCTTTTGCTGCGCATGAAATTTGCAGATCTTCAACGGAAATAAGATCTTTAATTGATGGAGGCAATTGAGAAACAATATCGTTAATTTTAAAAATAAATAAAGTTACACTTAAAACACTGCCCCGTGGTACTCCCTCCTCTTGAATAAAAACATCTGAGAAAATCGATCCAATCCTTACTTTAAAATATCTTTTCGCCAAAAAAAAAAAAATAATAATAATAATAATAATAATAAATAAAAATATAAAAATAATTTTTAAAAAATTCTACAAATGGCAAAAAAAAATTCTTAAAATTTCCATGACAACTGTTATAGTAAAATAAAAATTCCACACCTGTAGATATACAAATAAATTAACCAACGGTACAACAGAAAAATATTTTAATGGACCAATGCAATTAAAAGATAAATAACCAATGGAAGCAAAAAAAAATTTTCAAACGAACCAATGAAATCAAACGACTTTAATGGATTTTGGAAGAACTTGCTAGAATATTCAAAATTAAAATTGATAGTTTCCGTTTGCGAGTTTGCCATGAAAACCACAACAACCGTAATGACAGATGGGTTGCTTTAATTTATAGTAACTCGCTACTAGAAGTGCGCCAACGTATCACTACCCGTTTAATTTAACGTAACCCTTCATTTTAAAGTAATTTTTTTAAACTTAACCGATTACTTTAAAATAAGAAATTACACACCTTAATTAAAAATGTTTTGGTTTGTATACTTTATTTATTTTTATGAACCGTAAAATTTACAAATAATTAGATATTTAATCAGAAATTTAAGGAAAGTTTGTCAAAATATATATATATATATATATATATATATATATATATATATATATATATATATATATATATATATATATATATATATATATATATATATATATATATATATATATATATATATATATATATATATATATATATATATATATATATATATATATATATATATATACCGACAAGAAATTACGCATATCTAGTGATTCTTTGCAGGAAGTAAATAAATCATAAAAATCTAATAAGAAAGAATACATTCTAAGGTTTCCTGTGAAGTTTTGAAATTTAAAAACTAATAGTAATAAGCTAGAGATATGACAGCTTTGTAACGACTCAGACTAATGCTACAGGTTGAGAAATAAGTGGGTTTTTTTCTAGATTAGAGTAAGGTTTAAATATATACAGTTCTCTTGGAATCGGCGGTCTGGGAATGGTTCCCTTGGAGAATCAGTATCAGTGACCCGAGTAATGGGGTGAGTTCCAGGCTACGGCCTTTCACGATTATCTCGGATGAGATCAAGTTTGGCGGGATGCCAAGTCGGAGAATCGGGTCTCCTCTCGTAACTGGACTCGAGCGAAGGGTGAATTCCAGGCTACGGCCTTTCACGGTTGCCTCGGATGAGATCAAGTCTGGCGAGGTGCCAATGCAGAGAAGCGGGTCTCCTCTGGTCTACGAACCAAGCAAAGGTTGAATTCCAGGCTACGGCCTTTCACGGTTACCTCGGATGAGATCAAGTCGGGCGAGGTGCCAATGCAGAGAAGCGGGTCTCCTCTGGTCTACGAACCAAGCAAAGGTTGAATTCCAGGCTACGGCCTTTCACGGTTACCTCGGATGAGATCAAGTCTGGCGAGGTGCCAATGCAGAGAAGCGAGTCTCCTCTGGTCTACGAACCAAGCAAAGGTTGAATTCCAGGCTACGGCCTTTCACGGTTATCTCGGATGAGATCAAGTCTGGCGGGGTGCCAATGCAGAGAAGCGGGTCTCCTCTGGTCTACGAACCAAGCAAAGGTTGAATTCCAGGCTACGGCTAATGGATGCCATCAAATTTTTGAATAACAAAACAGAATCATGTCTTTCGACCCAGCGAGATTCTACAAAGAAATTGGTTTCTTTTTTTGTCTGTTCAGGGCAGCATTTTAAAATCATTTACTTTAATATCGGCGTTCTTTTGGCCGCACTTTTAGGATTAAGAAAAACAAAAATTTGGTTTAATAGGCAGCTGTTTATAACAACAGTTAATAAATACGGTACTATGCAAACTTATTATAGTCCTAAATTAAAAGAGGAACTAAATCACAGATTCAGTTCTGGTGATGGGTTTTGACTTTTTGTATATCTTCCCTCCCGAAGTTTAAGATTTGTGTTTACCCCATTGGCAAGTAGAGACAGAGGGTTTCTTATCTCGCAAAGTCGTAAATATGTTAGGGGTGTCCATTGGATTCTGCGGGCAGCGGAGGAAGAAAATGTTCCCTGTTGAGTTGCACTCTCACAACCACGTGGCCACAGCAGATCTTTCATGAACCATCATAAATTTTGGTGATCCCTATGTCCAGCCCACTGTGTTTACTTTACTCAGGAAAGGAAATAGCTTCTCTGTCCAGTTTTAAATGTGCCCAAATAATAAAATCTTTTAGGAAATTTGTTTCCGCCAGGAATACAAATTCGATTTCAAAAAATTCAAAATAAAAAGTTATCATTGGAGGGGCCTGTGCCCCCTCGGCCACTCCCTTATATACGCCCTTGAGTCGCTACCAATCACTAATACCAATTGCGATCGCAATCACCAATAGAAGTTAACTGATATTTGTTGATAACACTACGACTCCAATCACAACAAACGATGCAAATATTCTCGATTATTGTTCCAGTGATATTCTATTAACTCTGTAGCAGTTTAGAACTGTGATTCAAAAGTTTCGGCGATCCCGCTTAACATTTTTAGTTCACGAAACATTCAAGCCGATGATTCACGCTACACTTTTATATTCATTTCATTTGAAACGATTATCTTATCTCTATGTCGGGCACTTTTCGTGGACTTATTGCACTTATATACAATGAGATGTGTGTTGTAGGTGGTTTTTGGCTTTAAACTGGAATTGCCTCTAATTCGATTTAAAACCACCAGTATTTTAATATATTATAATTTTATATATCCAAAAGTAGATATTTATCTACTAATATTCCGCATCATAAATTCGTTCACGTATTGCTCTCAATTACTGTGAGTGCAGTGTTCGGAATAAATCCATAACGAAAGGATAATCCTCAAGGGATATAAAGCGCATCACATAACTTCTGCTCAATGTAGCATACTTGGGATCACAGTTCTTACCTGTTACGAAATTATCAAAACAGCAACGATTGGGTGATAGATTCGGTAACAGTGACTAAACTGATATCGCTAAACCGATACATTGGCAGATATTGACACTATTACTGCTACTGCGATCGGTGATTCGTGTAGCAGTGACTGAGTATCGGTGATTTGGTAGGGGTGACAGCTGGTCTGCGGATGCTACAGAGGATTTATGACACACCAGATTGTCGCGCCTTTGACTAAACAAAAAATGAAGCTCGATAGTTTAAAAGAAACTTCATAAGGGAAAACGTCTTTTAAATTTGCTATTTTAAATGACAAATTAATTGTTGTTTTTCCATTTTCTATGATTAATTATGTAGTTATATTTTTAAAGAGAACACATCAGATACAATTTTTTTCCAATTTTTGATTTTATTAAAACCAAAGTTTCTTTTGAAACTCTTGTAAGTCGTTTTTAATTGTAAAGAACAAATTATGTGTGCAAAAGTAGGTGCCTCTGAAATACTTTATAAATTGAATGAGTCTAAATGAAGAAGGAGGAGGCGAAGATGATTATATGATTGTGGTAGTAAATGGAATAAGAACATGGCTGCATGCTGATTTTTACACTGAGAAATTTTTTATTCTGTTATGCAATTTTACTCTCTTTATTTATACTTGCATACAGTGTTGCTTTAGAATCCAAAGATGAATTATGAGTAGTAACAAAGGAAAGAGTGAATTGATAAAAAAAATATTTTGAAATGCAATTATATTCTGCAAATTTTAAAAATTCGTCATTTTTCATACAAATAAAATGTGTTTTCCACAGTAACATAATTACTCAAGAGATCTCTAATGAGCAATTTACTGTCTCAACAGTTCCTTTTAAACTCTGAATCCGAAGTTCCGTTTTGATATTTGATTCTCGTATATATAATTATTACTGTGCATTTCTTCACCGTATTACGAGTTTCTGCATTAATTAAAGACGAAGCAGTTACAGTGAGCGGATAAACACAGTGATGTTTATAACGGAAATAAATGCATTCTGAAATGGAATGAAAGTACAAAAACTATGATATGTTTGTATGGATGTGTTTTCAAAACAAATATAAATGCTACTCGTTAGAATATTTCATGTAATGGGATTCCCAGCTCTCCCTCTATTCTACAAAAATTTATATTATGACACTGAGTCAATAACTGTCGTTTTTATTCATAAAATAAACTTTTGAAATCATTTTATCCTCCAGATTATAATTAAAGAGTACCCTATTTAATTCCAACCAGTACTAATGAGCTCTTTACACAACAGTGAGAGAAATACACTCATTGCCATAAAAATTTGCTCACCAAGAAAAAGTTGTCAAAATGAAACGAAATTTTACACATGTAAGTACTACTTTGATGTAAGTAAGTGATTAGAAAATCAAAGAAAAAGAATCATTTACTGTAGATAAAGTACAAATGAACGGAAGTTTTAGTACTCTGTTGGACCCTTCTAGCGCGAATGCACGATGCTATACGAGCGGGCATTGAGGCATGCAAGTTCAGTATGATGTCCTGAGACATCTCGTTCCACAGTTGCGCGCATTTAGTTCGACCAAACTCGTACACAGTTGGTATGATGGTATGGGGTGCCATTGCTTACGATACACGGTCAGCCCTAATATTGATCCATGGCACAATGACAGCTGAGCGGTACGTCCATGACATCCTTCAGCCCCATGTAATGTCACTCATGGCAGGGCTCCCAGCAGCCATTTTTCAAGAAGACAATGCTCGGCCACACACAGCAAGGACGTCGCAATACTGCCTCCGCCACATTATGACCCTTCTTCAGCCAGGCGCCTTGCGATGGTTCGGGAAGACACAGGGGCCCGTAGTGAAGGTGCTGCCTGTGTCTGGATAGCAGCCCATGAGGCAGTTGGCTCTACGCGTGCGTTTCGTATGATGTGACGGTCTTCTCGACGACTGGTCTGTCGAGGGCGTCCTGAGCCTGGTCGCCGTGTAAATTATGTCTCTTCTGTCCACTGGTCCCACCACTTCCTCACAGTAAAATCAGAACGGCCTACTTATCGAACTACTCGCCAAGCTGACCACCCAGCTTCCATCATCCCGATGATTCTTTCCCTCTCGAAATCTGACAGCTGCTCATATTGTCTTCGATGGTGGCGTAACGGCATGCCTACCACAGCGTTTCCTTTGCAAAAGATCAAGTACACTCAAACAAGCTCTGCTTACCTGTTTTATAATCCAAGGATAACGAAGTTCAACGCCCTCTAGTGACATTACTCAAGAACGCTGCATTTCTCATCAGGGGTGCACTTTCACCCCAAATTTCGTCACGCAGAAATGTCCACCAAAATTATTTCAGTTATTCGATTCTTAGGACCCCTGGTGGTAATAAAATTGATATTACAAACACTCCAGTTCGCCACCCCAACACGAGATCTGGACGATAAAATTAGAGCCATTTCTCGGAATGTGCGGCTCAAGCTATTGGCGTGGGTTGATGGCAAAGTAACGTGCATTTTCTAGGAAAGCAACTCATCGCGCGCGAGAAAGTAAATCAATCTTTACGAAAAGAAAAAATGTTTTTAATTTTCTATAGATTAATATATAATGAATTTATTTACGCAGAAGAAGCATCAGATGATGTTCGATATTTAGTCGGTAACTCTGAAAATCACTGTTTACATTAACAAATTATACGTTTTAAACATTAAACATTCAGTTATTATAATTTTGTGTACTTGTATTACGATATTTCAGAATGCATTCATTATCGCAGAAAACATCATTGTGTTGATACTCCCTCTGAAATGGTTTCATCTTAAGAGACGAACTTTAAAGAAGGCACAAACTCGTAAAGCGTATTCTATTCACTAGCGAAATGAAATAATCATCCTCCCCCTTCCCTGTGATTTCGTCTCATTCCATTGATACTTCCGAACCACATTTTTCATTTTTTAGAATTAAAAACGATTTACATGAGGTTTAAAAGAAAATTTGTAATTGTAAACAAAACCAAATATAAATAAACCAAGTTCTAGCTCTCATGTTCCTCTATACAGGGTTTTTCAGTGAACCGTTTCAGAACTTCTGAGAGGGGTAGGGTACATCCTGACGAACCAAAATCATACACCAATGGGCAGTCAGAAATGCTTTCCTGACGCGGTAGATGGCGTTGTGCGAAAATCCCGAGCTTTCGTGTAGGGAATCTTCATTTCGCACAAGAACGCCAAGTTAGTAGGATGGATGATTACACGATCGCAGAGTTAGCCGATATGCATTTGGCGTACGGGGCTGCAAATTGTAGTGGGCCAGCCGCACAACGTTTGTACGCGGAACGATATCCGACGAGGCGTATCCCCAGTCATAATTTCTTTGCAAGACTGCACCAGAGGTTAGCTGAGACAGGTTCATTAGAAAGAGCTGACAGGGACAGGGTAAAAGAACAGCACGGACTGCAGACGTCGAACAGAATGTGCTGCAGCATGTACAGGGGAATCCAAGAACGAGTACACGAAGTGTAGCAGACGCAGTTGGGGTTTCCCATTGCAGCGTCTGGAGGATTCTCCGAGAAGAAGACATGCATCCGTTTCACGTGCAGCGTGATCAGACACAGCAACCGGAGGATTATGCACCTCGTATTGCTTTCGCACAGTAGTACCTTGGAAAATGTGCTACAAATCCCCTTTTTCCTGCTGAAGTGTTGTTTTCCGATGAAGCATCCTTCACAAGGGAAGTAATTTTCAACACGCATAACGACCATATCTGGGCGGTCGAGAACCCGCATGCAATACGACGTCGTGCAGCACAGATTCGATTTTCGGTCAATGTATGGGCCGATATTATGGGAGATCACCTCATCGGACCTTACCTGTTACCGTATCGTCTAACCGGACCTAACTACTTGCTCTTTCTGCAGCAAGTATTGCCACAACTTTTGAGAGATGAACAGATTTCTGCATCGACGCAACATACAATGTGGTTCCAACACGATGGAGCCATTGCCCATTATAGCGGAGATGTTCGTAACTACCTGGATGTCACATTAGGTCAGCAGTGGATCGGACGTGGTGGTTCCGTGCGTTGGCCTGCTCGGTCACCCGACCTATCATGTCTTGATTTTTATTTCTGGGGTCATCTGAAATCGCTAGTTTATGACACCCCTGTTGACAATGTTGAGGAGCTGGTTGCAAGAATTGCAGTAGCTGCAGGAGAAATTCGAGATATGCCTGGAGTATTCCAGAATGTTCGGATGTCCATGCGTCGGAGATATGAGGCGTGCATTGTAGCCCGTGGAAGAAACTTCGAACACTTACTTTAATCCATGTACCTTTTGCTTCTTTTCATGTATTATTAAAACGATTTCTCACTTACGGTCTCTTTTCTTTACGGTGCTTCTGTGTACAACACCGCTTCAGGAAAGCATTTCCGACCCCACATTGCTATATGATTTCGAGTTGTCAGGATGTACCCTACCTCTCTTAGAAGTTCTGAAACGGTTCACTGAAACACACTGTATAAAAAATTTTCTAAATAAATAATCAGTGACTGTTGAAGAACGAAAAAATTTTACCGTTTAAATAGCGAATTTAAATGATTTCACATCTGAACCTTCCTTAAAACTATCGAACTTCTTTTTTTTTTTTTTTTGAAAAATGCGAGGGAATCTGGTGTGTCATGAAGCCTACTTAAGCATCCGGTTGAAAATCCTCACAGACCAACTGTCACCCCCCCCCCTTACCAAACAACTTCCAAATAAATCACCGATACTCAGACCCAGCTTTCACTGCTACTGATTCATCTATCCCGGTAGCAATCACCGATCGTAAAAAAAGTAACAGTAACAATATCATCCAAGGTATCAGTTTAGTGACTCTCTCAGTGAATAAGTGATCAGTTTAGTGACAAGGAACTCTGACTGGTGTGAAATTTCGGTATGAGATCCTTGAACCATATGTCCGACTATTAGCCGCTGCTATTGGTAATGGTTTCATTCTTATGGATGATAATGCTAGACCTCACAGAGCTGTGCTTGTTGAGAAATATCTTGAGGGTCACGGTTTGGAACGAATGGAATGGCCAGCTCAATCTCCAGACCTTAGTCCAATAGATCCTGTTTGGGACTACCTTGGCAGACACGTTGCTGCTTTAGGTCATACTCCAAGGTTGTTACATAGGCTGGAGCAAGAGTTACTCCGTGTCTGGTCTTCGCTTCCCAATTCGGTGTCCGACAACTTAATTAACAGCATGAAAAGTCGATGCCACCAATGCATTGCAGTTAGGGGTGGGGGTGCATTCCTTATTAGAACCCATTTTTTTAAGGATTCCAAATTTTCCCACCTAAACCTGTGATTTACATTTTTCTACAAGAACGGACTTTTCTATCAAGAGTGCTTTTTTTTTTAAATTTAAAATCATGTTTGTGTTGATCGTAAGTAAATTTTTAGGCGGTCGCATTCAATAAAGAACTGTTTAGTGCACATTTCCTCCAAATTTCTGGTTCCTATGTTCATTCATTTTCAAATTAGGCAACTAAAAAAATATTCTGTACCTTAACTTTTGGAGAGCAATGGATTCAAGTATCATTCAACAACAACTGAGTGCGTGTTCTGACATGTGTTTGCACAGGGTCTGTCTGGTCTGGAAATATGCAGCTAAGACATAAAAAGATACTTGAAACACTCCAAAATTCTACCCTCTTAATCATCATGGACAGCGCATGGTAAAACAGAAATACCATAATAGATCTAGGAATTTTAGAACTCAAAGAATTTTTTGGCCAAATTAGGAAGTATTTTTTTGCTTCCTTCATTGCAATGAAAACACAGCTGAAGCTCAGTGAATTATGTAGTTTTCAAGACACACAAGATTGCTATACTTCGAAAGTTTCTGATAACCTAAATGCATTCGGAACATAAGGGCATTGTTTTCTGAAGACAGAAGATCTTCGGTCCAAGAGCTCCTTTAAAATACACACAGTTCGATTGAAGCTGACAAAAAAACAGTATTCCTTGCATCTTGAAACAAAAAATCGAAAAAAAAAAAAAAAAAAAAACTTATAAGCTGCTTCTGTTGTTATCTGACAAGAAATTTATTTGAGATGAGGCTGTTATTCTGATAGTAGTTTCAATACTAATGTTATTGCACAGTAAAAGTTACGAAATGTTGCAAATAACAGTTACCGACAAAAGTTATTGGGATAATAGGGTTGTAATTGAAATGAATTTTAAATTCTATAAAAATAAAAGGTTGGAGTGTTTACAACTTTCCAAAACGGTTGATGTCAATTTCTAACAAATCATTTTACCTGTTGAATTTATTACCAACTGTTAGCAATAGAAACTAATTTAACTAAACCCGTAAGTTCGCAATAACTGTTAATGTTTCTACTGTAGAATAACGGTTTTACTAGTCATTAGTGCCTGCGCGCCGCAGGTATGACGTACGAAACCTAATCACGGATAACTGCATTGTGGAAACTAGGCCATAGCCTAAGATACTCAAATTTCATAGTTATTTGTTGATTCGCAAAATAAATATCAGCATTCAGCCCTCGAGGCTAAAAACATACCCGAAACATTTTTGTCTAAAAATAATCAAAAACACATACCAAGTCTATTTAATTTTCGCTGGTGGAGAACTTAAGTGTGCAAAGAAGTTTTTCTTCGTGTCATTATATAATTTCTCTCAGAGAATAATCTTTTGATCTCATAAAACGCCGTTTGCCCGGAGTTTGGCCGTCCACATTAAAACAAAATCAGAATAATATTGCACCTTTTGAAAACCAAGAATACTAAACGATAGCATGGATTTTCTTTTGGATTACCTGGTACACACACACACACACAGTTTGTTCGTGTAGTTTACCCTAACTATAGTTCGTAGTTAACATAAAACCAAACCATAATAATAATATGGTACCTTTGAAAGCCAATAAAACGAAACGTTAGAGATGGACTGTTATCCCGAGAGCAGTTAAAATAACAGTATCATTTGTTAGTTTATTTTTATTAAATTTTCTTTTACTTTTCTTGGCGCAGGTTGGTCGTAATTTGCCCTGTACATAGAACTAAACAAAAACCCTACAATCATTTAAGCCAATGAAACGTAGTAATTAAAATAACAGTGTCATTGTAAATAAAAAACAGGGAAGTGTTGAAAATATTATTATTTTGGAATGTTATTGGATTCTTTATTTACCAAAAAGGTGCTGCTCCAGAAGATGGTCAGTGGTTCATTTTTTTTTTGTATTTTTCGTATTACATTTTATCAGTGTAACGAGATGCTTATAGCATATTACCGCCGAAACGGATATCACAATTGCCGTCAGCAGAAGACGGACATTTAACTGTTACCAATCTATCCAGAACACCACCCAATATAGCTTGGCTGTTTGATATATTTATAACTTAATTATTCTGGACAAAAACGTATTGGTACTTACACCGGACTTGCATTGGACAATCACTTACGCAGTGCCTACTGCAAAACAGATTATCTACCCGTCATAAGGTGTGTGTACTTAAATCTGAGTTGCATAAAATATTTTAGAAAATTTACAGAAAAATAAAAAAATACAAAAGAAATTAGCTGGGAAAAAATAATAATTTTATCAGCTAATCGGATTTAAGATGGCGCCACTTCCGTCTGCAAAATCAACAGCTCGGTTAGTCACCCTCCCGTGTTGTGACCGCGTTCAAAGGTTTCAAAACTTCGTTGGTCCATCGGGCTAACAAGAGAATGGTGGAGGAGGGTGAAGAATTCCTGGAATCTTCTGGGCCGAAGGCCCTCTATTTCCCGATAATAAAATTTGATTGACATAACAAAGATAAAGGGTTACAGAACAAATAAAATAATAATTAAGATGGACTTGGGTCAGGAACTGGAAGAAGGGCACCTGAGGAAACTGAAAAAGAATCAAGGACGCAATAATAATGCATTGAAAAGGCAGCATAGTTTGTTTGTGCGAGAGTCAGCTGATAAGCCAACGGGTTGACAGTGATGGATGTGAGGTAGGGGACAGGGTCCGTACCCTTCGGGAGATCCGAGTGGGAAACGGCCACCGAACAAAGCGTGGTTTGTGGAGAGGGGAGTTAATGCACTCCTATTGTTGACCGTTATCGTTTGGGGACGTCAATGTGAATTGCTCTTTAGGGAGGGTTACGTAAAAAGTTGCTACCTGCTGGACTTTACGTAGTTACCGTGCACGGTTACCGTTAGGAGGTTTAGCAGTGAAGGGGAGATGTAGGTCTCCTTAGTGGAGGCCGATTGTGGAGAGGGCATTGGGGATGGCGCGTGGCATCGGAGTGAATAGATCTGCGGAGCAGTTAGAATAAATTGCGTAAGATTTAAAACCGGTTACCATTGGTAAGAGGAGCTGAATTGAGGATTGCCCTCGGACGCTTGTGATTAGAGATAGGACGATGGTCATACCTGTGGATTTGCGCTGCTGCTTGATTATCAATGAGGATTAGGGATCTATAGAATTTTTTGCTGATTTTTCCGAAGAACTGTTTGACTTCAAGGATTTGGAGTTCGTCACGAATTTTAGCATTCCTGTAGAACCAGGGGCTGTTAGTGATAATTCTTAAAGTGGAATTTTGTAGAGCTTCTAGTTTTTTCATGTGGGATTTATAGCAGCATATCCCCAGACCTGACTGGCATAACTGATTACTGGTCTTAGCAAGGACTTGTATATGAGCAATTTGTTTTTAATAGACAATTCAGAGTTCCTTCCAATTAGGGGATAGATAATACTTCGTGCTGTAAGGAACTTGGCTCTGAGGGTGGATACATGTTTATTCCAAGTTAAATTTCTATCCAACGTGACACCTAGGTAAGTACAATTATGGGACCAAGGGATAGTTTGATTAAAAAGTTTAACAGGTGGAGGTAGATTCCTTTTCTTGGTGAATAAGATGGCTTGACATTTATCAATGTTGATTTGGATCTTCCAATTAACAAACCAGGACTCGAGTGCGTGTAGGTAATTTGTGAGTGCGTTTGTAATATTTGGTAAGTAATTACTTTGTGCCAGTATTGCAGTGTCATCAGCAAACATGCAGAGTAGTGAAGTATTATCACGTGAGATATCATTCACATAAAGATTAAATAATTTGGGTCCGAGTATGGACCCTTGTGGTGTACCAGCCTGAATGGCACCCTTAGTAGATAGTGTTTTGTTTATGCGAACGACAAAATGCCTACTTGTAAGGTAGGAATAAATAAGGTGTGTGAGTGAGGCAGGGAAGCCATATGTAATGAGTTTGTGGATAAGTCCATTAACCCAAACACGATCAAATGCCTTTGCTATATCTAGAAGAACTGAACCACTACTTTTCCTAGCTCGAGTGCCATCAATAGTATGTTCAGTCATTCTTAAGAGTTGATGGGTTGTGGACAGCTGTTTCCTAAAGCCGAATTGTTGGGGGATGAAAATATTTGCTCTTTGGCAATGATCCTCCAATCTCAAATTAATGATGTACTCAGCTGTTTTGCTGAGTACGGTAAGTAGGCTAATCGGTCGGTAGCTATCAGGTTTGTCGGATGGTTTATGTGGCTTTAGGATGGGGACAACAACAGCTGTCTTCCAAGACGAGGGGAACAGTCTTAGCGACAAAATAGAATTGACAAGGGTTGTCAATTGAAAAATAGTTTTCGTTGGCAGGTTGCGTAACATGACATTAGAAATCGTATCAATTCCAGGGCTTTTCTTTTTCTTAAGATTTTCGATATAGCAAAGTACTTCAGACGGTTTGGCAGGCTCAATTTGTTCAGTGGGAGTAGTATTAAGGAAGTTTCTTAGTGATGTATTTACTTTGTTAATAATACGTGGGTTGGATATGTTGTTTTCACGGAACTGTAGCTCAAGGCTGTTAGCCATTATTTCGGCCTTTTCAGTGTCCGTGTATGCAATACCAGCAGGCCCTTTAAGGGGAAGAATATTGTGGGAAGTTTTCCTAAATTTTTTAATAGCTCTCCAGATTGACCCATCCTCAGGCGTAAGTGAAGTGATATAGTCAGTCCAGTTTTGTTGTGTGTGTTCTTGGATCGAGTCCTTAAACTTTTGTTGGGCCCTGTTCATTAAGGTTTTGTCAGCTGCTGATCAGGTCCGCTGCCAAGTTTTACGAGCTCTGTTTTTAATTTTAATGAGCTCTCTTAGGTGTTTGGGGAGGTAACTAACCGGAGCGCCGTGTATGGTTTTCCCAGATGCGAGAAAAGCGCTGCTAATATTTTTGGTGAGTTCGTCTGTATTGGAGTTAAGCTCCTCTTCTGTATTGGATGTAAAGTCAGTGTATGGAATGTCATTTAGAGCTTTGGTGAATTTTTCCCAGTTGGGTTTAAAGGCTCCAGTGGTCCCAGGTACGGCAGAATTGGTGTCAAACACCATCATTACAGGGTTGTGATCACTCGATAATTCAGACAGTGATTCAACAGTGTAACTATAGGGGAATCCCCTGATCAATGCTAGGTCAATGGTGTTAGCACTGTTATATCTGTACCTCGTGGGCATGTCAGATGCAGCTATTTTTAATCCTGCGTTGGACGCAAAGGAGTAAAGTTGATTTCCTTGTTTGTCATTATTTCTGCAGTTCCAATGTCTGTGTTTAGCATTCATGTCACCAGCAATAATAATTGAATTGTTAATGTTAAGCAGGGATTCGAGATCCCAAGTGAAAGTGGACGGAGAGAAGTTTTTAATGTAGCTGGAGACAAGTGTAAGTGGGTTGAGATTGTGAAGTTTAATTGCAATTACTGTGGCTTCAATTACGTCTAGTCTAGGTGTTGTAACTCGATGGTGTGGGATGGCCCTTTTTATAAAAATACCAGTGCCAGCACCGCGGCCTATGGTTCTAGGGGTACTGTAAAATTCATAGTTTGGCAGCGTGACCTACCGACCAACTTTTAGGAAAGTTTCTTGAATTAAAATAACATCGGGTTTATGCTCATATACAAAGTCCCTCAATTCGTGGATACGGGATTGAAATGACTGGGCGTTCCAGTAACACAGTTTCATACCAGTTGTATTCATCATTAGGCTGTAGATATATTGTTAATTTTGTTTACCAGTGTAAACAGTTTGTCAGATGGTTTTGTAAAAGTTTTTAGAACTTCCAATAATTCCGGAATATTAACACCTTTGAAGATTTCTTTAAGTTCCTGGAAGAGATCCAGGATGGATTTAATATCGTTTAAGTCCTTGATGATAGAACTGGTCTGTACTGTGGTTCGTTCAGAAGTCAGAGCAGTATAGGGTACCTCAGTGTTTGCTAGGTGTCTGTTTTGAGGCATTGAGCCTTGGACGCGTTGTGCATAAGTCATTCGGGGTTGCACTGGTTTTTGTGCAAAAGACCGGGGTTTGGGAAAACGAAGGCAGCCACGGTAATTAGCCGTGTGCTTTTCATTGCAATTTGCACAAACTGGCCCTTTGGACTTGTTTGTGCATTTGCTAGAAATGTGTCCCTCGCCGCAAATAACGCAACGAGATAACATCTTACAGTTCTCACTACTATGATTGAAGTGTTGGCACTTAAAACACTGCGACACCCCTCTCTTGTTAATATATTTGGTGACTTCCACCACTACGGACATTAAATTCGTGAGTTCATAGATTTCCTGGGCTTTTTCCCCAGAGGTTAAGTGGATTTGGAAAATTGGGAGAGGACGTTTGGTTTGCCACTTTTTCAGTTGGTTTACCCTGGTCACTGGAAGTCCAAGTGCCAGGAGATCATTTAAGATTACACCACACGGGGTAACTAGTGGAAGACCCTTTATAACAACTTTGAAAGGTTTTAGTTTCTTCGGGGTTCGATAAAAATAAGGTATGTTATTAATATCCATATAAGTGGTAAGTTGTCGGTGTTCGTCAGCACTACTAACTTGGAGTTTCAAAAATTCTCCAGCCAATTTACCAACGACCAGGAAACCAAGTTCCCTGTTGAGTCGTTGGATTACTAAGGAGTAATCCGCTTGGAAGGACATAAATACAAAAGGTACAAAAGGTAAAATTGCCACTTACCCTTCAATTCCGAGATTTCTCCTTCGGATGAGGCGATGAATTGATTTGCAGTGGCTACTGAGTCAGGTTCAATTTGGCATGCATCAAGCAACGCCCGTTTGCTATCCAAGAGCGATTGAAGCACAATTATTTGGGAACTAAGTTCCTCACGTTTATTGAAGCAAACTTCATAAGATGTTTCCTGAGCGGCCGAGGGTTGGGGACCACTGGCCTAAGGTACTCAAATTTCATAGTTATGTGTTGATTCGCAAAATAAATATCAGCATTCAGCCCTCGAGGCTATAAACTTCACCGAAATATTTTTGTCTAAAAATAATCAAAAACACATACCAAGTCTGTTTAATTTTCGCTGGTGGAGAACTTAAGTGTGCAACGAAGTTTTCGTCGAGTCATTATATAATTTCTCTCAGAGAATAATCTTTTGATCTCTTAACGCCGCTTGCCCGGAGTTGGACCGTCCACAATGAAACCAAATCAGAATAATATTGTACCTTTTGAAAACCAAGAATACCAAACGATAGCATGAATTTTCTTTTGGATCACCTGGTACAGTTTGTTCGTGTAGTTTACCCTAACCATAGTCCGTAGTTAATATAAAACCAAACCATAATAACAATATGGTACCTTTGAAAGCTAATAAAACGAAACGTTAGAGATGGACTGTTACCCCGAGAGCAGTTAAAATAACAGTATCATTTGTTAGTTTATTTTTATTAAATTTTCTTTTACATTTCTTGGCGCAGGTTGGTCGTAATTTGCCCTGTACATAAAACTAAACAAGAACCCTACAATCTTAAAAGCCAATAAAACGTAGAAATTAAAATAACAGTGTCATTGCAAATAAAAAACAGGGAAGTGTTGAAAATATTATTATTTTGGAATGTTATTGGATTCTTTATTTACCAAAAAGGTGTTGCTCCAGTAGATGGTCAGTGGATTTCTTTTTTTTTTTGTATTTCAGTTTATCAGAGTAACGAGATGCGTTTAGGATATTACCGCCGAAGCGGTCATCACAATTGCCGTCAGCAGATGACGGTCATTTAACTGTTACCAATCTACCCAGAACACCACCCAATATAGTTTGGCTGTTTGATATATTTATAGCTTAATTATTCTGGACCAAAACGTATTGGTACTTACAGTGGACTTGAATTGCACAATCACTTACGGAGTGCCTACCGCAAAACAGATTGTCTCCCCGTCATAAGGTGTGTGTACTTAAATCTGAGTTGCATGAAATATTTTAGAAACTTTACAGAAAAATAAAAAATACAAAAGAAATTTGCTGGGAAATAATAATAATTAATCAGCTAAACGGATTCAAGATGGCGCCACGTCCATACGCAAAATAAACACCTCGGTGAGTCACCCTCCCGAGTTGTTGGCTAACAAGAGAATGGGGACAAGAGGAAACCTAATGTTAAAACTTAGACAAATTGCCACTAGATAGCGTATACGTTTATACTTTTTGAATTTTTCTGCAGCGGTAGGGAAAAATACTTCACGATAAATTTAACATTAGGATTCTTTCTGTCCCAAGGGATATTCGTGCAAATGGGGAAAATCTCGTCATGGATAAATTTAAGATTCTTCCTGTCACGACTCTTAGTTCCGTAAATCCTATCTTGAATTTTTCTGCACTACGTTGCAATACTTTATCAGGCTCTAGACTATATTCTTACATATTTCTTGATTGTTTTACTTGATGCATGATCCGTTTTAGATTATCTTCATCTGTGTTTACTGCCTTGTTTCCTTCAAGTAGTTTTGCTACATTAAGGATTGCTGCTCTGGCAAATTTCGCGGCATATAATTTATTTTTCCATCACCTTTATTCGAGTATTTTGCATTCTTTGGTGAATAATTTTGCAACATTTTACACGTCCTTTCTTTTGTATTTGGCTGCAAACTTGATTTCATAACATTGCGTTCTGCCATATATTTGTTGTTCGTCAGCCCCCCTAACCAATGTTTAAATTTAATTTTTATATTCATACAAGATTTAAAATTTCGCTCATTGTACTTGATATTTTAGTTGTGTTCCTCAAATTCAATTGAAGCAATTCATAATTCGATCTAATTTCGTAACATCTCATAAATTAAAAATATTTTGATTTTCTTTTTCTTTCAATTAATAATCTGATAATTAATTGAGTTAATTAATATTCTATTTTTGAAATAAGCTTTGATTTTTTAAAGTATTGCTTGATATACATTAAGGGTGTATTGTTTGTTTATTAGGGGAGTATGGAGTCATTAGTTTGGATTTGTAGGCATTTGCTCTTTTTGTTATTATTTAAGCAGCATGATTGAAATAAAGCTCCTATAAGTTGAGCATGATAAAGCATTATCGACCATACCAATTATCAGAAAGCTTCATAGAAGATTTGGAATTCAGCTGTAGAATGTAAAATGTGTTTGTTCCCCAAGTACATTTCATTCCAATCAAAATTATTAATGGCTTGGAGAAGTGACTGAAAAAGATATTTTTCAAGTTTATAAAGAGCAGAGGAACAACCAAAGTAAATGGGATCTGAACCACTAATTTTTAGTGTTATCATAGTGGTTGATTTTCTAGAGTAAGGGAAAGAGAAGTATTGAGATGATAAATAGGTTCTAACAAATTAGCCCTACGAGCCTATGATGAAGTTCATAAATTGATGGTGTTTGTATGTGAAGATCAATGTTCGTCATGTATTAGCTAGAATGAAAAGTGTGAAGTAGGAATTGGTTTTAGCTAGCAAATGGATACTCATCCAAATTCTTGATATTAGTGCTCGTTTAGAACCCATACATCTCTTGTAATTTTTTCTTTTAAGTACTAAAACTGCATTGGTTTCTTACTGTCTCACAAAAACAAAATAGTTATTTATCTTATTCTTGAAAAGAGATGAGGAAATTTGAGATTTTATTAAATGTACAAAAAGTAGTATTTTTTGGAGTTATATCAGGGGCCAGTTTAGTACGCGATAAAATACACAATGATTAAATGTATCATTTTCACTTCTATGAGGTAACATATATCGCTGATGTAATTTTTCTTATTATGAAAAGAAGAAAAGTAATATTTGTTTTATGACACTATTGATCGTTTATAAGTGTACTACAATTTATTCACAAGACATTGAGTCATACCATGCTACTGATTAGTCTAGGACCTCCAAGATTTTAAATAAGTGTGGTATATCTAATGGTATTTTTAATTAACGTCCCACTAGAGCAACAGACTATTGGTGATGGTATTTTTTAACTAACGTGTTCTGGAGCTACACAATGGGGTATTTGTGATGATCCAGGATCAACCCCAAAGGGAAAGATTAAGACACCACATAATTTTGCATCACGGACGCCTGAGTTGGCACTACTCTCCAAACTTCTTCACCAACGTGAAGACAACAGATTTAACATGCAACAGCCCCCTTTCTACACAATGGTCTTTGACAGGATTCGAATTCCCAACCCTCTGGTTGCGAGTCCAGTGGGCTATCGCGGCACCTGTTATATCAATGACCTTACTAGTTATGAATGGAAAAAGAATGAGGACAACTTTTCACATTCTGTTTGACTTATTAAGCTTTGATTTTAATAAAAATTGCTCCATCTTAAAATTGTAAATTATTTTCTAAGAAAACAGATGGGATACATATCGGGGCAATGTTTTACTTATTAATACTTTAAATGGCTTTTAATTGACTTGGAAGAATGATGCAGGCTTAATTTATTTTTCAAGAGGGCTACTCAAAATTATTTTGTCATCTAAATTTTCATTTTCTAATCAGGACAGATATTATGAGTGATTTACAAGTATGGAGATAGTACAAACAGTCTATGTAAATTTCACAGAAGTCTACTTCAAGCTAGTCTAGCTGACTCATAGTTTTGAAAATTATGATAGTATAACACAAATTTAATTAACATTATTTAAGAATGTTATATTTATTTAGAGTAGTGATAAAAAGCCTAAATTTTAAACTAAAGTTTTTCTTCTTCATTATTTTAATCAAGAACATACATCTGAATAAGATTAATATATATATATTTTTAAATAGGGCTGAATAGAAACTAGATTAGCTTTGAATGCATACCTGATACAAGTCAATATTGTAAAAGTTGCAAGAATCAGATTCTAACCACGGTCAGATGACGAGGCAACGTCTGAGCTGCAGATCTCGCTATTAGTTATAGCGAACATTTAAAAAATATATGAATTTACATATGAAATAAAAAGTTTTAAGTTTGAAATAACGACTCGTACACAAAAGATAGGATCTGCATCTCCGCTTAATGTTCTATAAGCTCTTCATGATTTTGGTTTAATTGAGTCGTACCCAAATATCAATGTCGTTCTTCGAATATTTTTTAACTCTTCCCGTTTCTATTGCTTCGTGCAAAAGAAGTTTTAGCAAGATGAAATGAGTAAAAATTTATTTAAGATTAATTATCGGACAAGAACGATTATCCTATCTTTCTAGTATTTCAAGAATACAATATCGTTAAAAACATTAATTTTGATGGTGTATAGTTAATGAATTTGCTGAATTGAAATCGAGAAAAGTACAATTAAAATAAGTCTTATTAAAAGTCTATTGTAATGTATTTGTTTTATTATTTTCCCAAACCTAATTAATTAAGGGGCCTAAATCCAAATTCTTGCACAGGAATGGCTACTTACGGCACTGTTTGTCTAAGTTGCGTAAGAACATAAGGAGTATAAGCCAGAACATAATAATTACAGTAAGCAACCTCAACTTAGTTACTAACGACAAAAAACTTCAAATTTTCAAAATTACTTAGTGTGATATTATTCCAAGATTAATGAAGTCTTGTTAAAAATTCTCTTTTCTCCAACAGACATACAGATTTTACACCCTTATTTTACTTTTTAAAAATTCAGATATTCGGTTTCTAAATGGAAACCACGTACCTATTTAGGTACAGATACACTCTGCTTTTATGAGCGGTGGCAGCGGCTTTGGCAATTTTTTTGTTCGGAGTACTTCTAAAGTCGCCAAGGAAAGATTTATTTCAAAACTATTTTTCTTTTTACAACGGTCTTTCTTTTTACAATATAGTCTAATAATAAAATGGAATGAGTGATGTCATAAAAAGTGAATACTGTATAAAATTA
This sequence comes from Metellina segmentata, assembly GCA_947359465.1. Lineage (NCBI taxonomy): Eukaryota > Metazoa > Arthropoda > Arachnida > Araneae > Tetragnathidae > Metellina > Metellina segmentata. Next base: position 18,327,524 of record OX375883.1, on the reverse strand, counting down.
TATACGATAGATAAACCCAATGTCATGTAAAAAGCTAAAAATATTTAGATGAAGATTTTCTCCAACCATGTCTTCTAAAACCAAGGTATAAGAATTAAAATGTTTAAGTCGTTGACTATTAAAGTTAGAACATTCTATTAAAATGTTCTTTACCGATAGTGGGCAAATGCAGTAATTGCAAATAGGATGATCTTCTTCGAGGAGGAAGTGTCTATGTGTTATCCGAGTATTTCCAATAGGGAGACGTGTTAGTATTACATTCTGTCTTCTTAAAGGTAGTGACTTCCATTGAATTATATTTGGTTTGATAGAGTGAAGTTTGTTCTCCGTTTGTTCATTCCATTCGTTCTGCCATTTTTGTTCTAAAAATTTGTAAATGCTAGATTTTAAGTCACGATATGGAATGGTATGATTAATATTATTTACGGCCGATTTCGTGGCTTTGTCAACTATTTCATTTTCTAATATAACAACGTGAGATGGAATCCAACAAAATACCAAGTTAAAAAAATTTTTGAAGAAAGATTATAAATTATCTTTAGTGATTCCAAAACAATGGGATGACTTGCATGATCAGGATTTTTCAATGACTGTAAAACACTTAATGAATCTGTGAAAATGATACATTTTTTATGGCAATGATCGGATATATTTTCTAGTCCTTTATATATGGCCATTATTTCAGAAGTGAAAACAGAATATGAAGAATGAAGTTTAAAACTGTGAAGGGAGTCATTAATAGTGAACGCAGCTCCAACATAGTTTGCCCTTTTAGAACCTCCGTGTAAATTTGTATAAAATTAGAGTATTTTTCTATATTCTTTTGAAAGAGTTATTTGTAGATAATATTAGAGGTATCTGCTTGATAGAGAAATTTTGGAACGGGTTTTGAAATTCAAAATAATGATTAAACCAAGGAGAGAAAGCATACAGTTTTTTCTGGGTGACGTCAAGTGAAGAAAGTTCGGATCCGTTCATCAAATCCAGCATTCTTAAGTGGAATGTAAGGATGAAGGATGTTTTAGCTTGATAAGTGCGTTTTAATATGGACTGTGATGAATGCTATGCAAGGGGTGATGAGGGGTTGAGGGAATTCTAAAATAATATTCCACGGACAACAACTGTCGCCTTAAGTCCAGGGAAGGTTCAAAAGAGTCTACATACAAGCTGCTTGCGGGTGAAGTCTTAAATGCACCAGAACATAAACGTAAAGCTGTGTGGTGGATAGTGGTCAGAGTTTAAAGTGCAGATTTTCTTGATGAGCCATACACCACACAGTCGTAATCTAATTTAGATCGTATGAAAACTCTATAAATTTTTAAAAGACAAGTACGATCAGATCCCCAGGATAATTTTTATAAAACTAGTAATATGTTAAGAACCATTTCGCAACGTTTGCGTAGATTTAAAATATGCGGTTGAAAAGTCAACTTCTTGTCAATTGTAATACCTGAAAATTTCACACTGTCCACAACATTAATTAAAATTTCTTTGAAGAATATTTCAGGGTCAAGGTGAAGATTTCGTTTTCTGCAAAAATAAACACATGCAGTTTTCGAAGGTGAAAAACTGAAACCATTTTCATTCGTCCAATCTTTTATTGACTGCCTGTTGAAGTTGTCTCTCTATCAAACGAATGTATGTTGCTGCGAATGACATTTCAGATCTTCAACGTAAATAAGACCTTTAATTAAAGGAGGCAATTGAGAAACAATATCATTAATTTTAAAAATAAATAAAGTTACACTTAAAACACTGCCCCGTGGTACTCCCTCCTCTTGAATAAAAACATCTGAGAAAATCGATGCAATCCTTACTATATCTTTTCTCTCTCTCTCTCTCAAAAAAAAAAAAAAATTTAAACAAAAAAATTCACAAATGGCAAAAAAACAAATAATTCTTAAAAGGTTCGTGAAAACTGTTATAATAAAATAAAAATTCCACACCTGTAGATATACAAATAAACGGACCAATGGTACAACAAAAAAAGATTTAAAAGGACCAATGCAATCAAAAGATATTTTAAAATCCAAATAACCGATGAGAGCAAAAAAATAAATTTCAAACAAACCAATGAAATCAAACGACTTTAGCGGATTTTGGAGAACTTTCTAGAATATTTAAAATTAAAATTGAAAGTTTCCGTTTGCCGAGTTTGCCATGAAAACCACAACGACGGTAATAACAGATGGGTTACTTTAATTTTACCGTAACTCGCAACTAGAAGTGCGCCAAAAAAAAAAAATCGCCAAGCCGTTGCCATCACTTATAAACGTAAAGTGAAGCTGTACCCCTATTTAGAATGATAGATGCAGATACTTTTTTACTATGGAGAACAGCTTTCAATAGCACCCATGAAACACGAAAACAAATGCAAATTTTATTGATTTTAATCGTCTTTCAATGAAAAGCTATAGCAAAATTTTGAAATGTATTTAAACTACAACGTATGACTACCCGTTTAATTTAACGTAACCCTTCATTTTAAAGAAATTTTTTTAAACTTAACTTCACTTTAAAATAAGAAATTACACACCTTAATTCAAAATGTTTTGATTTGTATATTTTATTTATTTTTATATGAAACGCGAAAACTTACAAAGAATTAGGTATTCAATCAAAAATGTAAGGAAAGTTGGTCAAAATATATACATATACCGACAAGAAATTACCCATCTCTAGTGATGTTTTGCAGGAAGTAAATAAATCATAAAAATCTAACTCCTAAATAATATTTCTGCAATATATCGTAAGACATAAATCCAAACAGAAACGAAATTTCAATTCTTAGAAAAGGTAGAATTCTGAAAAAAAAAAAAAAAAAAACGTGTTCAAACATTTTGAATTTGGACTACCTGAATATATTCTGATATAGAACAATTCGAAAAAAAAACTTTTGAACAATATTAATAAAGAATGTAACGATTTATAACAACAAAAAAAAACACATTTATAATACTTGAGATTCCTTAAATAAGACGGCAACATCTCGTTGTTAATTCTGAAACACAAACACACAAATACTAAATCAAATTTTTAAAAATGAAACACTAATTCTGACATTGCCAGATACCAAGTAGCAAAATTCCGCTTTTATGATCAATGAGTTTTTTTTTTCTCCATATTTCGTGTTCCACTACATAATTAAAATTAGTCGCCTACGCTCGCCAACCCCCGGTGATTGCCACGCAATGCCACGTGGTTTGCTTCGCAAACCAACACTCCTTTTGCAAGCGTCTTTCTCTTCCATGACGTCAAAGCGACCTTCACCCCAAGGCGAGTTAGAATATGTAACATTTCCTCTCCGCGATAAAAAATTTGTACCCTATCGCGAAAATATACTTTTCATCGCATCGAATTTATTTATTAACCGATTTCAAAAATAATTGCATCATAAGAAAGAATACATTCTTAGGTTTCGTGTGAAGTTTTGAAATTTAAAAACTAATAGTAATAAGCTATAGATACGACAGTTTTAACAAAAAAATATAGAAACTGCACCATTTTTCCCAGAATTAAAAAATATATATTACCAGGAACCAAATTGAAATTTCTAAAAATCTCCGCGAACTGCAAATTTTCACTTTTAGGCCAGGTGCACACATCCGGGTTTTCAACGTGCGGCGCCGTTGCGGCATCGAAGCCCAACTATGCACACATAACCGTGTAATAACGCAAATTCTCATTTCGCGCCATTTTCGATAAATATTCTATCGAAGAAAACGTGTTTATTTCGCTTACTTGGTGTAAAAAAAGTATATTTTGAAACAAAATAGAATTTACTGGATATAACCTTTTATTAATAATTATTTATATTCCATTTATATATGAAAACAAGGTACTTCAGAACGGAGAAGCGTTTGCGGCGAGCTGCGGCGCCGTGGGGAACTGCGGTACAAATTGCTCGCAAGTTGGACGTGCGTCCTAGCAGCGGCGCCGGAAGCATGTGTGCACTAATCCATTGGATCTAATGTATCTCATCACTTGCGTTGCGGCAGCGGCGACGCACGTTGGAAAACCGGATGTGTGCACTGGGCCTTAGAGGTACAAAAAAAAACTCACGGTTGAAGATTGAAAATTTGTACGTGTTTTTTTCACTCGCGTTAGAAATTTCGCTTTTTTCGACTTTGACACTTAATGCACAATAAACTAATAGCCGCATCGGGAAAAAAATCTTCTCCGTCTTGTTCCGTGTGCAATTTTGAACTAACCATGTTAATTTCGTAATTTTCTGACCCGTACTTTCTCGGGAAACCGTCTAAGAATCGAGAGTAAAAAGCGAGTTTTCAATCCTGCGGCTGCGGTAGCTTTTTTAATATAAAGAGTTATAAGAAAAAATGTTTTGAATATTCTCTTTCTTCATCAATCAAATATTTATAAATTCTTTTCTTATGGGAAGAATTACTTCCCTCGTTTTTAAATTCTAGGAGAGCAAGAATCATGGATTCCATCAAATTTTTGAATATCAAAACAGAATCATGTCTTTCGACCCTTCAAGTTTCGCAGAAAGAAATTAGTTTCTTTTTTTTTTCTGTTCAGGGCAGCATTCTACAATCATTGACTTTAATATCGGCGTTCTTTTGGCCGCTCTTTTAGTATTAAGAAACACAAAAATTTGTTCAATAGGCAGTTGTTTATAACAACAATTAATAAATACGGTACTATGCAAACTTATTATAGCCATAAATTAAAAGAGAAACTAAATCACAGATTCTGTTCTGGAGATGGGTTTTGACTTTTTGTATATCTTCCCTCACGAAGTTTAAGAATTGATTTTACCCCATTGGCAAGTAGAAACAGAGGGTTTCTTATCTCGCAAAGTCGTAAAACTGTTAGGGGTGTCCATTGGATTCTGCGGGCAGCGGAGGAAGAAAATGTTCCCTGTTGAGTTGCACTCTCACAACCACGTGGTCACAGCACATCTTTCATCAACCATCATAAATTTTGGTGATCCCTGTGTCCAGCCCACTGTGTTTACTTTACTCAGGAAAGGAAATAGCTTCTCTGTCCAGATTTAAATGTGTCCAAATAATAAAATCTTTTAGGAAATTTGTTTCCGCCAGGAATACAAATTCGATTTAAAAAAATTCTAAATAAAAAGTTATCATTGGATGGGCCCGTGCCCCCTCAGCCACTCCCTTATATACGCCCTTGAGTCGCTACCAATCACTAATACCAATTGCGATCGCAATCACCAATAGAAGTTAACTGATATTTGTTGATAACACTAAGACTCCAATCACAACGAACGATGCAAATTTTCTCAATTATTGTTCCAGTAATATTTTATTATCTCAGTAGCAGTTTATAACTGTGTTTCAATAGTATCGGCGAAACCGCTTTACATTTTTAGTTCATGAAACGTTCAAACAGATGATTCACGCTACACTTTTAATTTCGTCTCATTTGAAACGATTCTCTTATCTCTATATCGCTGGCACTTTTCGTGGACTTATTGCAATTATTTGTTGATGACTGGGACAATGAAATGTGTGTTTTAGGTGTTTTTTTGCTTTAAACTGAAAATTTCTCTAATTCGAGTTACAACCACCAGTATTTTAATATATTAAAATTTTATATGAAGAAAAGTAGATAATCTGTTAATAAAATGCTTTTGTCCAAGAAATTCGTTCACGAACTGCTCTCATTTGCTGTGAGTGCAGATTAGAAATAATGAACAACGAACGGATATCCCCATGTAAGTCGTATCACATAACTGCTACTCAATGACGGATAAGTGGAATCACAGTTCTTGATTCGGTAACAGATCGATATCGCTAAGCCGATACACTGGCTGATATTGATACTATTACTGCTACTGCGATCGGTGATTCGTGTAGCGGTGACTGAGTATTGGTGATTTGGTAGGGGTGACAGCTGGTCTGTAACGGAGTCGGATTTCTCTTGAGAATTTTCAAGCGGATGCTAAAGAGGATTTATGACACACCAGATTGTCGCGCCTTTGACTAAACAAAAAATGAAGCTCGATAGTTTAGTAGAAAGTTCAAAAGGGAAAACGTCTTTAAAATTTGCTATTTTAAATGACAAATTAATTGTTGTTTTTACAGTTTCTATGGTTAATTATGTAGTTATATTTGAATAGAGAACACACGAGATACAATTTTTTTCCATTTTTTGATTTTGTTAAAACCAAAGTTTCTTTTGAAAATCTTGTAAGTCGTTTTTAATTATAAAGAACAAATTATGTGTGCAAAAGTAGGTGCCTCTGAAATACTTTATAAATTGAATGAGTCTAAATCAAGAAGGAGGAGGCGAAGATGATTATTTGATTGTGGTAGTAAATAGAATAAGAACATGGCTGCATGCTGATTTTTGACACTGAGAAATTTTTTATTCTGTTAGACTATTTTACTCTCTTTATTTATACTTGCATACAGTGTTGCTTTAGAATCCGAAGATGAATTATGAGTAGTAACAAAGGGAACAGTGAATTGATAGAAAACAATTTTGAAATGCAATTATATTCTAGAAATCTTAAAAATTCGTCATTTTTCATACAAATAAAATGTGTTTTCCATAGAAACATAATTACTCAAGAGATCTCTAATGGGGAATTTACTCTCTCGACTGTTCCTTTTACACTCTGAATCCGAAGTTCCGTTTTGATATTTGTTTCTCGTATATATAATTATTACAGTGCATTTCTTCACCGTATTACGAGCTTCTGCATTATTTAAAGACGAAGCAGTTACAGTGAGCGGATCAACACAGTGATGTTTATAGCGGAAATGAATGCATTCTGAAATGGAATAAAAGTACAAAAATTATGATTGAATGTTTGATTTTTAAAGTGTATAATTTATTGATAAAAAAATTGGTTCTCTGGATGTGTTTTCAGAACAACTACTACTCGTTAGAATATTTCCTGTTACGGGATTCCCAGCTCTCTCTCTGTTCTACAAAAATTTATGTTATGACACTGCGTCCAATAACTGTCGTTTTTGTTCATGAAATAAAGTTTTGAAATCTTTTTATCCTCCAGATTATAATTAAAGAGTACCCTATTTAATTTCAACCATTAGTAATGAGCTCTTTACACAACAGTGAGAGAAATACACTCATTGCCATAAAAATTTGCGCACCAAGAAAAAGTCGTCAAAATGAAACGAAATTTTACACTTGTAAGTACTACTTTGATGTAAGTAAGTGATTAGAAAATCAAAGAAAAAGAATCATTTATCGCAGAAAAAAGTACAAATGAACGGAAGGTTTAGTACTTTGTTGGACCCCCTCTAGCGCGAATGCACGATGCAATACGAACGGGCATTGAGGCATACAAGTTCCGTATGATGTCCTGAGACATCTCGTTCCACAGTTGCGCGCCTCTAGTTCGACCGAACTCGTAGGGTGTCCAACTTCCTGTCCCAAACGATCCAAGATATGCTCGATTGGTGACAAATCTGGGGATCGAGCAGGCCAGGGAAGGGTCATAATGTGGCGGAGGCAGTATTGCGACGTCCTTGCTGTGTGTGGCCGAGCATTGTCTTGTTGAAAAATGGCTGCTGGGAGCCCTGCCATGAGTGACATCACATGGGGCTGAAGGATGTCATGGACGTACCGCTGGGCTGTCATTGTGCCATGGATCAATATTAGGTAAGACCGTGTATCGTAAGCAATGGCACCCCATACCATCACACCAACTGTGGGAGCGGTGTGTCGCTGTAAAGCGAAGGCATGATTGAGGCGTTCACCACGTGGCCTCCACACACGAACACGATTGTCATCACTGCTCAAATTGAATTTAGATTCGTCGCTGAAGACGATCTGGTTCCATTCCGTTGCAGTCCAATCCCGTCGAGCGCGACACCACTCCAAACGGAAGCGTCGGTGGGTGGATGTCATTGGCAGCACACGTAATGGGCGCCGCGATACCAGATGTTCTTCAGCCAGGCGCTTTGCGATGGTTCGGGAAGACACAGGGGCCCATAGCGAAGGTGCTGTCTGTGTCTGGATAGCAGCCCATGAGGCAGTTGGCTCTACGCGTGCGTTTCGTATGATGTGACGGTCTTCTCGACGACTGGTCTGTCGAGGGCGTCCTGAGCCTGGTCGCCGTGTAAATGAAGTCTCTTCTGTCCACTGGTTTTCACGCTGCATTTCTCATCAGGGGTGCACTTTCACCCCAAATTTCGTCACGCAAAAATGTCCACCAAAATTATTTCAGTTATTCGATTCTTAGGACCCCTGGTGGTAATAAAATTGATATTACAAACACTCCAGTTCGCCACCCCAACACGAGATCTGGACGATAAAATTAGAGCCATTTCTCGGAATGTGCTGCTCAAGCTATTGGCGTGGGTTGATATCAAAGTAACATGTATTTTCTCGGAAAGCAACTCATCGCGCGCGAGAAAGTAAATCAATCTTTACGAAAAGAAAAAATGTATTTAATTTTCTATAGATTAATATATAATGAATTTATTTACGCAGAAGAAGCATCAGAGGATGTTCGATATTTAGGTGGTAACGCTGAAAATCACTGTTTACACTAACAAATTATTCGCTTTAAACATTAAACATTCTGTGATTATAATTTTTTTGTACTTGCATTACGATATTTCAGAATGCATTCATTATCGCAGAAAACATCATTGTGTTGATACTCCCTCTGAAATGGTTTCATCTTAAGAGACGAACTTTAAAGAAGGCACAAACTCGTAAAGCGTATTCTATTCACTAGCGAAATGAAATAATCATCTCCCCCCTCCCCCTTCCCTGTGATTTCGACTCATTCCATTGATACTTCCGAACCACATTTTTCATTTTTTAGAATTAAAAACGATTTACATGAGGTTTAAAAGAAAATTTGTAATTGTAAACAAAACCAAATATAAATAAACCAAGTTCTAGCTCTCATGTTCCTCTATACAGGGTGTTTCAGTGAACCGTTTCAGAACTTCTAAGAGGGGTAGGGTACATCCTGACGAACCAAAATCAGACACCAATGGGCAGTCAGAAATGCTTGCCTGACGCGGTAGATGGCGTTGTGTGAAAATCCCGAGCTTTCGTGTAGGGAAATTTCATTTCTCACAAGAACGCCAAGTTAGTAGGATGGATGATTACACGATCGCAGAGTTAGCCGATATGCATTTAGCGTACGGGGCTGCAAATTGTAGTGGGCCAGCCGCACAGCGTTTGTACGCGGAACGATATCCGACGAGGCGTATCCCCAGTCATAATTTCTTTGCAAGACTGCACCAGAGGTTAGCTGAGACAGGTTCATTAGAAAGAGCTGGCAGGGACAGGGTAAGAACAGCACGGACTGCAGACGTCGAACAGAATGTGCTGCAGCGTGTACAGGGGAATCCAAAAACGAGTACACGAAGCCCATTGCAGCGTCTGGAGGATTCTCCGAGAATAAGACATACATCCGTTTCACGTGCAGCGTGACCAGACACAGCAACCGGAGGATTATGCACCTCGTATTGCTTTCGCACAGTGGTACCTTGGAAAATGTGCTACAAATCCCCTTTTTCCTGCTGAAGTGTTGTTTTCCGATGAAGCATCCTTCACAAGGGAAGGAATTTTCAACACGCATAACGACCCTATCTGGGCGGTCGAGAACCCGCATACAATACGACGTCGTGCAGCACAGATTCGATTTTCGGTCAATGTATGGGCCGATATTATGGGAGATCACCTCATCGGACCTTACCTGTTACCGTATCGTCTAACCGGACCTAACTACTTGCTCTTTCTGCAGCAAATATTGCCACAACTTTTGAGAGATGAACAGATTTCTGCATCGACGCAACATACAATGTGGTTCCAACACGATGGAGCCATTGCCCATTATAGCGGAGATGTTCGTAACTACCTTGATGTCACATTAGTCAGCAGTGGATCGGACGTGGTGGTTCAGTGCGTTGGCCTGCTCGGTCACCCGACCTATCATGTCTTGATTTTTATTTCTGGGGTCATCTGAAATCGCTAGTTTATGACACCCCTGTTGACAATGTTGAGGAGCTGGTTGCAAGAATTGCAGTAGCTGCAGGAGAAATTCGAGATATGCCTGGAGTATTCCAGAATGTTCGGATGTCCATGCGTCGGAGATATGAGGCGTGCATTGTAGCCCGTGGAAGAAACTTCGAACACTTACTTTAATCCATGTACCTTTTGCTTCTTTTCATGTATTATTAAAACGATTTCTCACTTACGGTCTCTTTTCTTTCCGGTGCTTCTGTGTACAAAACTGCTTCAGGAAAGCATTTCCGACCCCACATTGTTATATGATTTCGAGTTGTCAGGATGTACCCTACATTCTTATAAGTTCTGAAACGGTTCACTGAAACACACTGTATAAAAAATTTTCTAAATAAATAATCAGTGACTGTTGAAGAACGAAAAAATTTTATCGTGTAAAATAGCCAAATTAAATGATTTCATCTGAACCTTCGTTAAAACTATCGAACGTCTTTTTTTTGTTTTGAAAAATGCGCGGGAATCTGGTGTGTCATGAAGCCTACTTAAGCATCCGGTTGAAAATCCTCACAGACCAACTGTCACCCCCCCCCTTCCAAACAACTTCCAAATAAATCACCGATACTCAGACCCAGCTTTCACTGCTACTGATTCATCTATCCCGGTCGCAATCACCGATCGTAAAAAAAGTAACAGTAACAATATCATCCAAGGTATCAGTTTAGTGACTCTCTCAATGAATAAGTGATCAGTTTAGTGACATGGAACTCTGACTGGTGTGAAATTTCGGTATGAGATCCTTGAACCATATGTCCGACTATTAGCAGCTGCTATTGGTAATGGTTTCATTCTTATGGATGATAATGCTAGACCTCACAGAGCTGTGCTTGTTGAGAACTATCTTGAGGGTCACGGTTTGAAGCGAATGGAATGGCCAGCTCAATCTCCAGACCTTAGTCCAATAGATCCTGTTTGGGACTACCTTGGCAGACACGTTGCTGCTTTAGGTCATACTCCAAGGTTGTTACATAGGCTGGAGCAAGAGTTACTCCGTGTCTGGTCTTCGCTTCCCAATTCGGTGTCCGACAACTTAATTAACAGCATGAAAAGTCGATGCCACCAATGCATTGCAGTTAGGGGTGTGGGTGCATTCCTTATTAGAACCCATTTTTTTAAGGATTCGACATTTTCCCACCTAAACCTGTGATATACATTTTTCTACAAGAACGGACTTTTCTATCAAGAGTGCTTTTTTTTTTAATTTAAAATCATGTTTGTGTTGATCGTAAGTAAATTTCTAGGCGGTCGCATTTAATAATGAACTGTTTAGTGCACATTTCCTCGAAATTTCTGGTTCCTATGTTCATTCATTTTCAAATTAGACAACTAAAAAAATATTCTGTACCTTAACTTTTGGAGAGCAATGGTTTTAAGTAGCGTTCAACAACAACTATGTGCGTGTTCTGACATGTGTTTGCACAGGGTCTGTCTGGTCTGGAAATATGCAGCTAAGACATGTTATTGCACAGTAACAGTTACGAAATGTTGCAAATAACAGTTACCGACAAAAGTTATTGGGATAGTAGGGTTGTAATTGAAATGAATTTTAAATTCTATAAAACAAAAGGTTGGAGTGTTTACAACTTTCCAAAACGGTTGATGTCAATTTCTAACAAATCATTTTACCTGTTGAATTTATTACCAACTGTTAGCAATAGAAACTAATTTAACTAAACCCGTAAGTTCGCAATAACTGTTAATGTTTATACTGTAGAATAACGGTTTTACTAGTCATTAGTGCCTGCGCGCCGCAGGTATGACGTTCGAAACCTAATCACGGATAACTGCATTGTGGAAACTAGGCCATAGCCTAAGGTACTCAAATTTCATAGTTATTTGTTGATTCGCAAAATAAATATCAGCATTCAGCCCTCGAGGCTAAAAACATTGCCGAAATATTTTTGTCTAAAAATAATCAAGAACACATATCAAGTCTGTTTAATTTTCGCTGGTGGAGAACTTAAGTGTGCAACGAAGTTTTTCGTCGTGTCATTATATAATTTCTCTGAGAGAATAATCTTTTGATCTCATAACGCCGCTTGCCCGGAGTTGGGCCGTCCACAACGAAACCAAATCAGAATAATATTGTACCTTCTGAAAACCAAAAATACAAAACGATAGCATGAATTTTCTTTTGGATTACCTGGTACAGTTTGTTCGTGTAGTTTACCCTAACCATAGTCCGTAGTTAATATAAAACCAAACCATAATAACAATATGGTACCTTTGAAAGCTAATAAAACGAAACGTTAGAGATGGACTGTTACCCCGAGAGCAGTTAAAATAACAGTATCATTTGTTAGTTTATTTTTATTAAATTTTCTTTTACATTTCTTGGCGCAGGTTGGTCGTAATTTGCCCTATACATAAAACTAAACAAGAACCCTACAATCTTAAAAGCCAATAAAACGTAGAAATTAAAATAACAGTGTCATTGCAAATAAAAAACAGGGAAGTGTTGAAAATATTATTATTTTGGAATGTTATTGGATTCTTTATTTACCAAAAAGGTGCTGCTCCAGTAGATGGTCAGTGGATTTCTTTTTTTTTGTATTTCAGTTTATCAGAGTAACGAGATGCGTTTAGGACATTACCGCCGAAGCGGACATCACAATTGCCGTTAGCAGATAACGGTCATTTAACTGTTACCAATCTACCCAGAACACCACCACAAATAAATTGGCTGTTTGATATATTTATAACTTAATTATTCTGGACCAAAACGTATTGGTACTTACACTGGACTTGAATTGAACAATCACTTACGGAGTGCCTACTGCAAAATAGATTATCTCCCCGTCCTAAGGTGTTTGTACTTAAATCTGAGTTGCATGAAATATTTTAGAAACTTTACAGAAAAATAAAAAATACAAAAGAAATTTGCTGGGAAATAATAATAATTAATCAGCTAAACGGATTCAAGATGGCGCCACGTCCATACGCAAAATAAACACCTCGGTTAGTCACCCTCCCGAGTTGTGACCGCGTTAAAAGGCGATAAACTTCGTTGGTCCATCGGGCTAACAAGAGAATGGGGACAGGAGGAAATCTAATGTTAAAACTTAGACAAATTGCCACTAGATGGCGTATACGTTCATACTTTTTGAATTTTTCTGCAGCGGTAGGGAAAAATACTTCACGATAAATTTAACATTACGATTCTTTCTGTCCCAAGGGATATTCGTGCAAATGGGGAAAATCTCGTCATGGATAAATTTAAGATTCTTCCTGTCACGACTCTTAGTTCCGTAAATTATATCTTGAATTTTCTGCACTACGTTGCAATACTTTATTAGGCTCTAGACTATATTCTTACATATTTCTTGATTGTTTTACTTTGATGCATGATCCGTTTTAGATTATCTTCATCTGTGTTTACTGCCTTGTTTCCTACAAGTAGTTTTGCTACATTAAGGATTCCTGCTCTGGCTAATTTCGCGGCATTTAGTTTATTTTTCCATCACTTTTATTCGAGTAATTTGCATTCTTTGGTTTATAATTTTGCAACATTTTACACGTCCTTTCTTTTGTATTTGGCTACAAACTTGATTTCATAACATTGCGTTCTGCCATATATTTGTTGTTCGATATAATCGATCCAATCCTTACTTTAAAATATCTTTTCGCCAAAAAAAAAAAATAATAATAATAATAATAAATAAAAATATAAAAATAATTTTTAAAAAATTCTACAAATGGCAAAAAAAAATTCTTAAAATTTCCATGACAACTGTTATAGTAAAATAAAAATTCCACACCTGTAGATATACAAATAAATGGACCAATGGTACAACAGAAAAATATTTTAAAGGACCAATGCAATTAAAAGATAAATAACCAATGGAAGCAAAAAAAAATTTTCAAACGAACCAATGAAATCAAACGACTTTAATGGATTTTGGAAGAACTTGCTAGAATATTCAAAATTAAAATTGATAGTTTCCGTTTGCGAGTTTGCCATGAAAACCACAACAACCGTAATGACAGATGGGTTGCTTTAATTTATAGTAACTCGCTACTAGAAGTGCGCCAACGTATCACTACCCGTTTAATTTAACGTAACCCTTCATTTTAAAGTAATTTTTTTAAACTTAACCGATTACTTTAAAATAAGAAATTACACACCTTAATTAAAAATGTTTTGGTTTGTATACTTTATTTATTTTTATGAACCGTAAAATTTACAAATAATTAGATATTTAATCAGAAATTTAAGGAAAGTTTGTCAAAAAAAAAAATATATATATATATACCGACAAGAAATTATGCATATCTAGTGATTCTTTGCAGGAAGTAAATAAATCATAAAAATCTAATAAGAAAGAATACATTCTAAGGTTTCCTGTGAAGTTTTGAAATTTAAAAACTAATAGTAATAAGCTAGAGATATGACAGCTTTGTAACGACTCAGACTAATGCTACAGGTTGAGAAATAAGTAGGTTTTTTTCTAGATTAGAGTAAGGTTTAAATATATACAGTTCTCTTGGAATCGGCGGTCTGGGAATGGTTCCCTTGGAGAATCAGTATCAGTGACCCGAGTAATGGGGTGAGTTCCAGGCTACGGCCTTTCACGATTATCTCGGATGAGATCAAGTTTGGCGGGATGCCAAGTCGGAGAATCGGGTCTCCTCTCGTAACTGGACTCGAGCGAAGGGTGAATTCCAGGCTACGGCCTTTCACGGTTGCCTCGGATGAGATCAAGTCTGGCGAGGTGCCACTGCAGAGAAGCGGGTCTCCTCTGGTCTACGAACCAAGCAAAGGTTGAATTCCAGGCTACGGCCTTTCACGGTTACCTCGGATGAGATCAAGTCTGGCGAGGTGCCAATGCAGAGAAGCGGGTCTCCTCTGGTCTACGAACCAAGCAAAGGTTGAATTCCAGGCTACGGCCTTTCACGTTTACCTCGGATGAGATCAAGTCTGGCGAGGTGCCAATGCAGAGAAGCGAGTCTCCTCTGGTCTACGAACCAAGCAAAGGTTGAATTCCAGACTACGGCCTTTCACGGTTACCTCGGATGAGATCAAGTCTGGCGAGGTGCCAATGCAGAGAAGCGGGTCTCCTCTGGTCTACGAACCAAGCAAAGGTTGAATTCCAGGCTACGGCCTTTCACGGTTGCCTCGGATGAGATCAAGTCTGGCGAGGTGCCGATGCAGAGAAGCGAATCTCCTCTGGTCTACGAACCAAGCAAAGGTTGAATTCCAGGCTACGGCCTTTCACGGTTACCTCGGATGAGATCAAGTCTGGCGAGGTGCCAATGCAGAGAAGCGAGTCTCCTCTGGTCTACGAACCAAGCAAAGGTTGAATTCCAGGCTACGGCCTTTCACGTTTGCCTCGGATGAGATCAAGTCTGGCGAGGTGCCAATGCAGAGAAGCGGGTCTCCTCTGGTCTACGAACCAAGCAAAGGTTGAATTCCAGGCTACGGCCTTTCACGGTTACCTCGGATGAGATCAAGTCTGGCGAGGTGCCAATGCAGAGAAGCGGGTCTCCTCTGGTCTACGAACCAAGCAAAGGTTGAATTCCAGGCTACGGCCTTTCACGGTTACCTCGGATGAGATCATGTCTGGCGAGGTGCCAATGCAGAGAAGCGGGTCTCCTCTGGTCTACGAACCAAGCAAAGGTTGAATTCCAGGCTACGGCCTTTCACGGTTACCTCGGATGAGATCAAGTCTGGCGAGGTGCCAATGCAGAGAAGCGAGTCTCCTCTGGTCTACGAACCAAGCAAAGGTTGAATTCCAGGCTACGGCCTTTCACGGTTGCCTCGGATGAGATCAAGTCTGGCGAGGTGCCAATGCAGAGAAGCGGGTCTCCTCTGGTCTACGAACCAAGCAAAGGTTGAATTCCAGACTACGGCCTTTCACGGTTACCTCGGATGAGATCAAGTCTGGCGAGGTGCCAATGCAGAGAAGCGGGTCTCCTCTGGTCTACGAACCAAGCAAAGGTTGAATTCCAGGCTACGGCCTTTCACGGTTACCTCGGATGAGATCATGTCTGGCGAGGTGCCAATGCAGAGAAGCGGGTCTCCTCTGGTCTACGAACCAAGCAAAGGTTGAATTCCAGGCTACGGCCTTTCACGGTTATCTCGGATGAGATCAAGTCTGGCGGGGTGCCAATGCAGAGAAGCGGGTCTCCTCTGGTCTACGAACCAAGCAAAGGTTGAATTCCAGGCTACGGCCTTTCACGGTTATCTCGGATGAGATCAAGTCTGGCGGGGTGCCAATGCAGAGAAGCGGGTCTCCTCTGGTATACGAACCAAGCAAAGGTTGAATTCCAGGCTACGGCCTTTCACGGTTATCTCGGATGAGATCAAGTCTGGCGGGGTGCCAATGCAGAGAAGCGGGTCTCCTCTGGTCTACGAACCAAGCAAAGGTTGAATTCCAGGCTACGGCCTTTCACGGTTATCTCGGATGAGATCAAGTCTGGCGGGGTGCCAATGCAGAGAAGCGGGTCTCCTCTGGTCTACTAACCAAGCAAAGGTTGAATTCCAGGCTACGGCCTTTCACGGTTATCTCGGATGAGATCAAGTCTGGCGGGGTGCCAATGCAGAGAAGCGGGTCTCCTCTGGTCTACTAACCAAGCAAAGGTTGAATTCCAGGCTACGGCCTTTCACGGTTACCTCGGATGAGATCAAGTCTGGCGAGGTGCCAATGCAGAGAAGCGGGTCTCCTCTGGTCTACGAACCAAGCAAAGGTTGAATTCCAGGCTACGGCCTTTCACGGTTACCTCGGATGAGATCATGTCTGGCGAGGTGCCAATGCAGAGAAGCGGGTCTCCTCTGGTCTACGAACCAAGCAAAGGTTGAATTCCAGACTACGGCCTTTCACGGTTACCTCGGATGAGATCAAGTCTGGCGAGGTGCCAATGCAGAGAAGCGGGTCTCCTCTGGTCTACGAACCAAGCAAAGGTTGAATTCCAGGCTACGGCCTTTCACGGTTATCTCGGATGAGATCAAGTCTGGCGAGGTGCCAATGCAGAGAAGCGGGTCTCCTCTGGTCTACGAACCAAGCAAAGGTTGAATTCCAGACTACGGCCTTTCACGGTTACCTCGGATGAGATCAAGTCTGGCGAGGTGCCAATGCAGAGAAGCGGGTCTCCTCTGGTCTACGAACCAAGCAAAGGTTGAATTCCAGGCTACGGCCTTTCACGGTTACCTCGGATGAGATCATGTCTGGCGAGGTGCCAATGCAGAGAAGCGGGTCTCCTCTGGTCTACGAACCAAGCAAAGGTTGAATTCCAGGCTACGGCCTTTCACGGTTATCTCGGATGAGATCAAGTCTGGCGGGGTGCCAATGCAGAGAAGCGGGTCTCCTCTGGTCTACGAACCAAGCAAAGGTTGAATTCCAGGCTACGGCCTTTCACGGTTATCTCGGATGAGATCAAGTCTGGCGGGGTGCCAATGCAGAGAAGCGGGTCTCCTCTGGTATACGAACCAAGCAAAGGTTGAATTCCAGGCTACGGCCTTTCACGGTTATCTCGGATGAGATCAAGTCTGGCGGGGTGCCAATGCAGAGAAGCGGGTCTCCTCTGGTATACGAACCAAGCAAAGGTTGAATTCCAGGCTACGGCCTTTCACGGTTATCTCGGATGAGATCAAGTCTGGCGGGGTGCCAATGCAGAGAAGCGGGTCTCCTCTGGTCTACGAACCAAGCAAAGGTTGAATTCCAGGCTACGGCCTTTCACGGTTATCTCGGATGAGATCAAGTCTGGCGGGGTGCCAATGCAGAGAAGCGGGTCTCCTCTGGTCTACGAACCAAGCAAAGGTTGAATTCCAGGCTACGGCCTTTCACGGTTATCTCGGATGAGATCAAGTCTGGCGGGGTGCCAATGCAGAGAAGCGGGTCTCCTCTGGTCTACTAACCAAGCAAAGGTTGAATTCCAGGCTACGGCCTTTCACGGTTATCTCGGATGAGATCAAGTCTGGCGGGGTGCCAATGCAGAGAAGCGGGTCTCCTCTGGTCTACCAACCAAGCAAAGGTTGAATTCCAGGCTACGGCCTTTCACGGTTATCTCGGATGAGATCAAGTCTGGCGGGGTGCCAATGCAGAGAAGCGGGTCTCCTCTGGTCTACGAACCAAGCAAAGGTTGAATTCCAGGCTACGGCCTTTCACGGTTATCTCGGATGAGATCAAGTCTGGCAGGGTGCCAATGCAGAGAAGCGGGTCTCCTCTGGTCTACGAACCAAGCAAAGGTTGAATTCCAGGCTACGGCCTTTCACGGTTATCTCGGATGAGATCAAGTCTGGCGGGGTGCCAATGCAGAGAAGCGGGTCTCCTCTGGTCTACGAACCAAGCAAAGGTTGAATTCCAGGCTACGGCTAATGGATTCCATCAAATTTTTGAATAACAAAACAGAATCATGTCTTTCGACCCAGCGAGATTCTACAAAGAAATTGGTTTCTTTTTTTGTCTGTTCAGGGCAGCATTTTAAAATCATTTACTTTAATATCGGCGTTCTTTTGGCCGCACTTTTAGGATTAAGAAAAACAAAAATTTGGTTTAATAGGCAGCTGTTTATAACAACAGTTAATAAATACGGTACTATGCAAACTTATTATAGTCCTAAATTAAAAGAGGAACTAAATCACAGATTCAGTTCTGGTGATGGGTTTTGACTTTTTGTATATCTTCCCTCCCGAAGTTTAAGAATTGTGTTTACCCCATTGGCAAGTAGAGACAGATGGTTTGTTATCTCGCAAAGTCGTAAATATGTTAGGGGTGTCCATTGGATTCTGCGGGCAGCGGAGGAAGAAAATGTTCCCTGTTGAGTTGCACTCTCACAACCACGTGGTCACAGCAGATCTTTCATGAACCATCATAAATTTTGGTGATCCCTATGTCCAGCCCACTGTGTTTACTTTACTCAGGAAAGGAAATAGCTTCTCTGTCCAGTTTTAAATGTGTCCAAATAATAAAATATTTTAGGAAATTTGTTTCCGCCAAAAAATTTCAAAAAATTCAAAATAAAAAGTTATTATTGGAGGGGTCTGTGACCCCTCAGCCACTCCCTTATATACGCCCTTGAGTCGCTACCAAACACTAATACCAATTGCGATCGCAATCACCAATAGAAGTTAACTGATATTTGTTGATAACACTACGACTCCAATCACAACAAACGATGCAAATATTCTCGATTATTGTTCTAGTGATATTCTATTAACTCTAGCAGTTTAGAACTGTGAATCAAAAGTTTCGGCGATCCCGCTTAACATTTTTAGTTCACGAAACATTCAAGCCGATGATTCACGCTACACTTTTATATTCATTTCATTTGAAACGATTATCTTATCTCTATGTCGGGCACTTTTCGTGGACTTATTGCAATTATATACAATGAGATGTGTGTTGTAGGTGGTTTTTGGCTTTAAACTGGAATTGCCTCTAATTCGATTTAAAACCACCAGTATTTTAATATATTATAATTTTATATATCCAAAAGTAGATATTTATCTACTAATATTCCGGATCATAAATTCGTTCACGTATTGCTCTCAATTACTGTGTGTGCAGTGATTGGAATAAATCCATAACGAAAGATTAATCCCCAAGGGATATAAAGCGCATCACCTAACTTCTGCTCAATGTAGCATACTTGGGATCACAGTTCTTACCTGTTACGAAATTATCAAAACAGCAACGATTGGGTGATAGATTCGGTAACAGTGACTAAACTGATATCGCTAAACCGATACATTGGCAGATATTGACACTATTACTGCTACTGCGATCGGTGATTCGTGTAGCAGTGACTGAGTATCGGTGATTTGGTAGGGGTGACAGCTGGTCTGCGGATGCTACAGAGGATTTATGACACACCAGATTGTCGCGCCTTTGACTAAACAAAAAATGAAGCTCGATAGTTTAAAAGAAACTTCATAAGGGAAAACGTCTTTTAAATTTGCTATTTTAAATGACAAATTAATTGTTGTTTTTCCATTTTCTATGATTAATTATGTAGTTATATTTTTAAAGAGAACACATCAGATACAATTTTTTTCCAATTTTTGATTTTATTAAAACCAAAGTTTCTTTTGAAACTCTTGTAAGTCGTTTTTAATTATAAAGAACAAATTATGTGTGCAAAAGTAGGTGCCTCTGAAATACTTTATAAATTGAATGAGTCTAAATGAAGAAGGAGGAGGCGAAGATGATTATATGATTGTGGTAGTAAATGGAATAAGAACATGGCTGCATGTGATTTTTACACTGAGAAATTTTTTATTCTGTTATGCAATTTTACTCTCTTTATTTATACTTGCATACAGTGTTGCTTTAGAATCCAAAGATGAATTATGAGTAGTAACAAAGGAAAGAGTGAATTGATAAAAAAAATATTTTGAAATGCAATTATATTCTGCAAATTTTAAAAATTCGTCATTTTTCATACAAATAAAATGTGTTTTCCACAGTAACATAATTACTCAAGAGATCTCTAATGAGCAATTTACTGTCTCAACAGTTCCTTTTAAACTCTGAATCCGAAGTTCCGTTTTGATATTTGATTCTCGTATGTATAATTATTACTGTGCATTTCTTCACCGTATTACGAGTTTCTGCATTAATTAAAGACGAAGCAGTTACAGTGAGCGGATAAACACAGTGATGTTTATAACGGAAATGAATGCATTCTGAAATGGAATGAAAGTACAAAAACTATGATATGTTTGTATGGATGTGTTTTCAAAACAAATATAAATGCTACTCGTTAGAATATTTCATGTAATGGGATTCCCAGCTCTCCCTCTATTCTACAAAAATTTATATTATGACACTGAGTCAATAACTGTCGTTTTTATTCATAAAATAAACTTTTGAAATCATTTTATCCTCCAGATTATAATTAAAGAGTACCCTATTTAATTCCAACCAGTACTAATGAGCTCTTTACACAACAGTGAGAGAAATACACTCATTGCCATAAAAATTTGCTCACCAAGAAAAAGTTGTCAAAATAAAACGAAATTTTACACATGTAAGTACTACTTTGATGTAAGTAAGTGATTAGAAAATCAAAGAAAAAGAATCATTTACTGTAGATAAAGTACAAATGAACGGAAGTTTTAGTACTCTGTTGGACCCCTCTAGCGCGAATGCACGATGCTATACGAGCGGGCATTGAGGCATGCAAGTTCAGTATGATGTCCTGAGACATCTCGTTCCACAGTTGCGCGCCTCTAGTTCGACCAAACTCGTACACAGTTGGTGTGATGGTATGGGGTGCCATTGCTTACGATACACGGTCAGCCCTAATATTGATCCATGGCACAATGACAGCCGAGCGGTACGTCCATGACATCCTTCAGCCCCATGTAATGTCACTCATGGCAGGGCTCCCAGCAGCCATTTTTCAAGAAGACAATGCTCGGCCACACACAGCAAGGACGTCGCAATACTGCCTCCGCCACATTATGACCCTTCTTCAGCCAGGCGCCTTGCGATGGTTCGGGAAGACACAGGGGCCCGTAGTGAAGGTGCTGCCTGTGTCTGGATAGCAGCCCATGAGGCAGTTGGCTCTACGCGTGCGTTTCGTATGATGTGACGGTCTTCTCGACGACTGGTCTGTCGAGGGCGTCCTGAGCCTGGTCGCCGTGTAAATGAAGTCTCTTCTGTCCACTGGTCCCAACACCTCCTCACAGTAAAATCAGAACGGCCTACTTATCGAACTATTCGCCAAGCTGACCACCCAGCTTCCATCATTCCGATGATTCTTTCCCTCTCGAAATCTGACAGCTGCTCATATTGTCTTCGATGGTGGCGTAATGGCATGCCTACCTCAGCGTTTCCTTTGCAAAAGATCAAGTACACTCAAACAAGCTCTGCTTACCTGTTTTATAATCCAAGGATAACGAAGTTCAACGCCCTCTAGTGACATTACGCAAGAACGCTGCATTTCTCATCAGGGGTGCACTTTCACCCCAAATTTCGTCACGCAGAAATGTCCACCAAAATTATTTCAGTTATTCGATTCTTAGGACCCCTGGTGGTAATAAAATTGATATTGCAAACAATCCTGCTCGCCACCCCAGCACGAGATCTGGACGATAAAATTAGAGCCATTTCTCGGAATGTCTTCGATGTTTCAAGAGAGGGGACGTGTTTCGAATTCCGGTGTAAATGAGGCTCAAGGTTTTGGCGTGGGTTGATATCAAAGTAACATGCATATTCTAGGAAAGCAACTCATCGCGCGCGAGAAAGTAAATCAATCTTTACGAAAAGAAAAAATGTATTTAATTTTCTATAGATTAAGATATAATGAATTTATTTACGCAGAAGAAGCATCAGATGATGTTCGATATTTAGTCGGTAACTCTGAAAATCACTGTTTACATTAACAAATTATACGTTTTAAACATTAAACATTCAGTGATTATAATTTTGTGTACTTGTATTACGATATTTCAGAATGCATTCATTATCGCAGAAAACATCATTGTGTTGATACTCCCTCTGAAATGGTTTCATCTTAAGAGACGAACTTTAAAGAAGGCACAAACTCGTAAAGCGTATTCTATTCACTAGCGAAATGAAATAATCATCCTCCCCCTTCCCTGTGATTTCGTCTCATTCCATTGATACTTCCGAACCACATTTTTCATTTTTTAGAATTAAAAACGATTTACATGAGGTTTAAAAGAAAATTTGTAATTGTAAACAAAACCAAATATAAATAAACCAAGTTCTAGCTCTCATGTTCCTCTATACAGGGTTTTTCAGTGAACCGTTTCAGAACTTCTGAGAGGGGTAGGGTACATCCTGACGAACCAAAATCATACACCAATGGGCAGTCAGAAATGCTTTCCTGACGCGGTAGATGGCGTTGTGCGAAAATCCCGAGCTTTCGTGTAGGGAATCTTCATTTCGCACAAGAACGCCAAGTTAGTAGGATGGATGATTACACGATCGCAGAGTTAGCCGATATGCATTTGGCGTACGGGGCTGCAAATTGTAGTGGGCCAGCCGCACAGCGTTTGTACGCGGAACGATATCCGACGAGGCGTATCCCCAGTCATAATTTCTTTGCAAGACTGCACCAGAGGTTAGCTGAGACAGGTTCATTAGAAAGAGCTGACAGGGACAGGGTAAAAGAACAGCACGGACTGCAGACGTCGAACAGAATGTGCTGCAGCATGTACAGGGGAATCCAAGAACGAGTACACGAAGTGTAGCAGACGCAGTTGGGGTTTCCCATTGCAGCGTCTGGAGGATTCTCCGAGAAGAAGACATGCATCCGTTTCACGTGCAGCGTGATCAGACACAGCAACCGGAGGATTATGCACCTCGTATTGCTTTCGCACAGTAGTACCTTGGAAAATGTGCTACAAATCCCCTTTTTCCTGCTGAAGTGTTGTTTTCCGATGAAGCATCCTTCACAAGGGAAGGAATTTTCAACACGCATAACGACCATATCTGGGCGGTCGAGAACCCGCATGCAATACGACGTCGTGCAGCACAGATTCGATTTTCGGTCAATGTATGGGCCGATATTATGGGAGATCACCTCATCGGACCTTACCTGTTACCGTATCGTCTAACCGGACCTAACTACTTGCTCTTTCTGCAGCAAGTATTGCCACAACTTTTGAGAGATGAACAGATTTCTGCATCGACGCAACATACAATGTGGTTCCAACACGATGGAGCCATTGCCCATTATAGCGGAGATGTTCGTAACTACCTGGATGTCACATTAGGTCAGCAGTGGATCGGACGTGGTGGTTCCGTGCGTTGGCCTGCTCGGTCACCCGACCTATCATGTCTTGATTTTTATTTCTGGGGTCATCTGAAATCGCTAGTTTATGACACCCCTGTTGACAATGTTGAGGAGCTGGTTGCAAGAATTGCAGTAGCTGCAGGAGAAATTCGAGATATGCCTGGAGTATTCCAGAATGTTCGGATGTCCATGCGTCGGAGATATGAGGCGTGCATTGTAGCCCGTGGAAGAAACTTCGAACACTTACTTTAATCCATGTACCTTTTGCTTCTTTTCATGTATTATTAAAACGATTTCTCACTTACGGTCTCTTTTCTTTACGGTGCTTCTGTGTACAACACCGCTTCAGGAAAGCATTTCCGACCCCACATTGCTATATGATTTCGAGTTGTCAGGATGTACCCTACCTCTCTTAGAAGTTCTGAAACGGTTCACTGAAACACACTGTATAAAAAATTTTCTAAATAAATAATCAGTGACTGTTGAAGAACGAAAAAATTTTATCGTTTAAATAGCGAATTTAAATGATTTCATCTGAACCTTCCTTAAAACTATCGAACTTCTTTTTTTTTGTTTTGAAAAATGCGCGGGAATCTGGTGTGTCATGAAGCCTACTTAAGCATCCGGTTGAAAATCCTCCACAGAAATCCGTATCCGTCACAGACCAACTGTCACCCCCCCCCCTTCCAAACAACTTCCAAATAAATCACCGATACTCAGACCCAGCTTTCACTGCTACTGATTCATCTATCCCGGTCGCAATCACCGATCGTAAAAAAAGTAACAGTAACAATATCATCCAAGGTATCAGTTTAGTGACTCTCTCAGTGAATAAGTGATCAGTTTAGTGACAAGGAACTCTGACTGGTGTGAAATTTCGGTATGAGATCCTTGAACCATATGTCCGACTATTAGCCGCTGCTATTGGTAATGGTTTCATTCTTATGGATGATAATGCTAGACCTCACAGAGCTGTGCTTGTTGAGAAATATCTTGAGGGTCACGGTTTGGAGCGAATGGAATGGCCAGCTCAATCTCCAGACCTTAGTCCAATAGATCCTGTTTGGGACTACCTTGGCAGACACGTTGCTGCTTTAGGTCCTACTCCAAGGTTGTTACATAGGCTGGAGCAAGAGTTACTCCGTGTCTGGTCTTCGCTTCCCAATTCGGTGTCCGACAACTTAATTAACAGCATGAAAAGTCGATGCCACCAATGCATTGCAGTTAGGGGTGGGGGTGCATTCCTTATTAGAACCCATTTTTTTAAGGATTCCAAATTTTCCCACCTAAACCTGTGATTTACATTTTTCTACAAGAACGGACTTTTCTATCAAGAGTGCTTTTTTTTAAATTTAAAATCATGTTTGTGTTGATCGTAAGTAAATTTTTAGGCGGTCGCATTCAATAAAGAACTGTTTAGTGCACATTTCCTCCAAATTTCTGGTTCCTATGTTCATTCATTTTCAAATTAGGCAACTAAAAAAATATTCTGTACCTTAACTTTTGGAGAGCAATGGATTCAAGTATCATTCAACAACAACTGAGTGCGTGTTCTGACATGTGTTTGCACAGGGTCTGTCTGGTCTGGAAATATGCAGCTAAGACATAAAAAGATACTTGAAACACTCCAAAATTCTACCCTCTTAATCATCATGGACAGCGCATGGTAAAACAGAAATACCATAATAGATCTAGGAATTTTAGAACTCAAAGAATTTTTTGGCCAAATTAGGAAGTATTTTTTTGCTTCCTTCATTGCAATGAAAACACAGCTGAAGCTCAGTGAATTATGTAGTTTTCAAGACACACAAGATTGCTATACTTCGAAAGTTTCTGATAACCTAAATGCATTCGGAACATAAGGGCATTGTTTTCTGAAGACAGAAGATCTTCGGTCCAAGAGCTCCTTTAAAATACACACAGTTCGATTGAAGCTGACAAAAAAACAGTATTCCTTGCATCTTGAAACAAAAAATCGAAAAAAAAAAAAAAAAAAAAACTTATAAGCTGCTTCTGTTGTTATCTGACAAGAAATTTATTTGAGATGAGGCTGTTATTCTGATAGTAGTTTCAATACTAATGTTATTGCACAGTAAAAGTTACGAAATGTTGCAAATAACAGTTACCGACAAAAGTTATTGGGATAATAGGGTTGTAATTGAAATGAATTTTAAATTCTATAAAAATAAAAGGTTGGAGTGTTTACAACTTTCCAAAACGGTTGATGTCAATTTCTAACAAATCATTTTACCTGTTGAATTTATTACCAACTGTTAGCAATAGAAACTAATTTAACTAAACCCGTAAGTTCGCAATAACTGTTAATGTTTCTACTGTAGAATAACGGTTTTACTAGTCATTAGTGCCTGCGCGCCGCAGGTATGACGTACGAAACCTAATCACGGATAACTGCATTGTGGAAACTAGGCCATAGCCTAAGATACTCAAATTTCATAGTTATTTGTTGATTCGCAAAATAAATATCAGCATTCAGCCCTCGAGGCTAAAAACATACCCGAAACATTTTTGTCTAAAAATAATCAAAAACACATACCAAGTCTATTTAATTTTCGCTGGTGGAGAACTTAAGTGTGCAAAGAAGTTTTTCTTCGTGTCATTATATAATTTCTCTCAGAGAATAATCTTTTGATCTCATAAAACGCCGTTTGCCCGGAGTTTGGCCGTCCACATTAAAACAAAATCAGAATAATATTGCACCTTTTGAAAACCAAGAATACTAAACGATAGCATGGATTTTCTTTTGGATTACCTGGTACACACACACACACACAGTTTGTTCGTGTAGTTTACCCTAACTATAGTTCGTAGTTAACATAAAACCAAACCATAATAATAATATGGTACCTTTGAAAGCCAATAAAACGAAACGTTAGAGATGGACTGTTATCCCGAGAGCAGTTAAAATAACAGTATCATTTGTTAGTTTATTTTTATTAAATTTTCTTTTACTTTTCTTGGCGCAGGTTGGTCGTAATTTGCCCTGTACATAGAACTAAACAAAAACCCTACAATCATTTAAGCCAATGAAACGTAGTAATTAAAATAACAGTGTCATTGTAAATAAAAAACAGGGAAGTGTTGAAAATATTATTATTTTGGAATGTTATTGGATTCTTTATTTACCAAAAAGGTGCTGCTCCAGAAGATGGTCAGTGGTTCATTTTTTTTTTGTATTTTTCGTATTACATTTTATCAGTGTAACGAGATGCTTATAGCATATTACCGCCGAAACGGATATCACAATTGCCGTCAGCAGAAGACGGACATTTAACTGTTACCAATCTATCCAGAACACCACCCAATATAGCTTGGCTGTTTGATATATTTATAACTTAATTATTCTGGACAAAAACGTATTGGTACTTACACCGGACTTGCATTGGACAATCACTTACGCAGTGCCTACTGCAAAACAGATTATCTACCCGTCATAAGGTGTGTGTACTTAAATCTGAGTTGCATAAAATATTTTAGAAAATTTACAGAAAAATAAAAAAATACAAAAGAAATTAGCTGGGAAAAAATAATAATTTTATCAGCTAATCGGATTTAAGATGGCGCCACTTCCGTCTGCAAAATCAACAGCTCGGTTAGTCACCCTCCCGTGTTGTGACCGCGTTCAAAGGTTTCAAAACTTCGTTGGTCCATCGGGCTAACAAGAGAATGGTGGAGGAGGGTGAAGAATTCCTGGAATCTTCTGGGCCGAAGGCCCTCTATTTCCCGATAATAAAATTTGATTGACATAACAAAGATAAAGGGTTACAGAACAAATAAAATAATAATTAAGATGGACTTGGGTCAGGAACTGGAAGAAGGGCACCTGAGGAAACTGAAAAAGAATCAAGGACGCAATA
Source organism: Metellina segmentata (assembly GCA_947359465.1). Classification (NCBI taxonomy): domain Eukaryota; kingdom Metazoa; phylum Arthropoda; class Arachnida; order Araneae; family Tetragnathidae; genus Metellina; species Metellina segmentata. The sequence continues at coordinate 18,299,943 of OX375883.1, read as the reverse complement.
ATAATGCATTGAAAAGGCAGCATAGTTTGTTTGTGCGAGAGTCAGCTGATAAGCCAACGGGTTGACAGTGATGGATGTGAGGTAGGGGACAGGGTCCGTACCCTTCGGGAGATCCGAGTGGGAAACGGCCACCGAACAAAGCGTGGTTTGTGGAGAGGGGAGTTAATGCACTCCTATTGTTGACCGTTATCGTTTGGGGACGTCAATGTGAATTGCTCTTTAGGGAGGGTTACGTAAAAAGTTGCTACCTGCTGGACTTTACGTAGTTACCGTGCACGGTTACCGTTAGGAGGTTTAGCAGTGAAGGGGAGATGTAGGTCTCCTTAGTGGAGGCCGATTGTGGAGAGGGCATTGGGGATGGCGCGTGGCATCGGAGTGAATAGATCTGCGGAGCAGTTAGAATAAATTGCGTAAGATTTAAAACCGGTTACCATTGGTAAGAGGAGCTGAATTGAGGATTGCCCTCGGACGCTTGTGATTAGAGATAGGACGATGGTCATACCTGTGGATTTGCGCTGCTGCTTGATTATCAATGAGGATTAGGGATCTATAGAATTTTTTGCTGATTTTTCCGAAGAACTGTTTGACTTCAAGGATTTGGAGTTCGTCACGAATTTTAGCATTCCTGTAGAACCAGGGGCTGTTAGTGATAATTCTTAAAGTGGAATTTTGTAGAGCTTCTAGTTTTTTCATGTGGGATTTATAGCAGCATATCCCCAGACCTGACTGGCATAACTGATTACTGGTCTTAGCAAGGACTTGTATATGAGCAATTTGTTTTTAATAGACAATTCAGAGTTCCTTCCAATTAGGGGATAGATAATACTTCGTGCTGTAAGGAACTTGGCTCTGAGGGTGGATACATGTTTATTCCAAGTTAAATTTCTATCCAACGTGACACCTAGGTAAGTACAATTATGGGACCAAGGGATAGTTTGATTAAAAAGTTTAACAGGTGGAGGTAGATTCCTTTTCTTGGTGAATAAGATGGCTTGACATTTATCAATGTTGATTTGGATCTTCCAATTAACAAGCCAGGACTCGAGTGCGTGTAGGTAATTTGTGAGTGCGTTTGTAATATTTGGTAAGTAATTACTTTGTGCCAGTATTGCAGTGTCATCAGCAAACATGCAGAGTAGTGAAGTATTATCACGTGAGATATCATTCACATAAAGATTAAATAATTTGGGTCCGAGTATGGACCCTTGTGGTGTACCAGCCTGAATGGCACCCTTAGTAGATAGTGTTTTGTTTATGCGAACGACAAAATGCCTACTTGTAAGGTAGGAATAAATAAGGTGTGTGAGTGAGGCAGGGAAGCCATATGTAATAAGTTTGTGGATAAGTCCATTAACCCAAACACGATCAAATGCCTTTGCTATATCTAGAAGAACTGCACCACTGCTTTTCCTAGCTCGAGTGCCATCAATAGTATGTTCAGTCATTCTTAAGAGTTGATGGGTTGTGGACAGCTGTTTCCTAAAGCCGAATTGTTGGGGGATGAAAATATTTGCTCTTTGGCAATGATCCTCCAATCTCAAATTAATGATGTACTCAGCTGTTTTGCTGAGTACGGTAAGTAGGCTAATCGGTCGGTAGCTATCAGGTTTGTCGGATGGTTTATGTGGCTTTAGGATGGGGACAACAACAGCTGTCTTCCAAGACGAGGGGAACAGTCTTAGCGACAAAATAGAATTGACAAGGGTTGTCAATTGAAAAATAGTTTTCGTTGGCAGGTTGCGTAACATGACATTAGAAATCGTATCAATTCCAGGGCTTTTCTTTTTCTTAAGATTTTCGATATAGCAAAGTACTTCAGACGGTTTGGCAGGCTCAATTTGTTCAGTGGGAGTAGTATTAAGGAAGTTTCTTAGTGATGTATTTACTTTGTTAATAATACGTGGGTTGGATATGTTGTTTTCACGGAACTGTAGCTCAAGGCTGTTGGCCATTATTTCGGCCTTTTCAGTGTCCGTGTATGCAATACCAGCAGGCCCTTTAAGGGGCGGAATATTGTGGGAAGTTTTCCTAAATTTTTTAATAGCTCTCCAGATTGACCCATCCTCAGGCGTAAGTGAAGTGATATAGTCAGTCCAGTTTTGTTGTGTGTGTTCTTGGATCGAGTCCTTAAACTTTTGTTGGGCCCTGTTCATCAAGGTTTTGTCAGCTGCTGATCTGGTCCGCTGCCAAGTTTTACGAGCTCTGTTTTTAATTTTAATGAGCTCTCTTAGGTGTTTGGGGAGGTAACTAACCGGAGCGCCGTGTATGGTTTTCCCAGATGCGAGAAAAGCGCTGCTAATATTTTTGGTGAGTTCGTCTGTATTGGAGTTAAGCTCCTCTTCTGTATTGGATGTAAAGTCAGTGTATGGAATGTCATTTAGAGCTTTGGTGAATTTTTCCCAGTTGGGTTTAAAGGCTCCAGTGGTCCCAGGTACGGCAGAATTGGTGTCAAACACCATCATTACAGGGTTGTGATCACTCGATAATTCAGACAGTGATTCAACAGTGTAACTATAGGGGAATCCCCTGATCAATGCTAGGTCAATGGTGTTAGCACTGTTATATCCGTACCTAGTGGGCATGTCAGATGCAGCTATTTTTAATCCTGCGTTGGACGCAAAGGAGTAAAGTTGATTTCATTGTTTGTCATTATTTCTGCAGTTCCAATGTCTGTGTTTAGCATTCATGTCACCAGCAATAATAATTGAATTGTTAATGTTAAGCAGGGATTCGAGATCCCAAGTGAAAGTGGACGGAGAGAAGTTTTTAATGTAGCTGGAGACAAGTGTAAGTGGGTTGAGATTGTGAAGTTTAATTGCAATTACTGTGGCTTCAATTACGTCTAGTCTAGGTGTTGTAACTCGATGGTGTGGGATGGCCCTTTTTATAAAAATACCAGTGCCAGCACCGCGGCCTATGGTTCTAGGGGTACTGTAAAATTCATAGTTTGGCAGCGTGACCTTCCGACCAGCTTTTAGGAAAGTTTCTTGAATTAAAATAACATCGGGTTTATGCTCATATACAAAGTCTCTCAATTCGTGGATACGGGATTGAAATGACTGGGCGTTCCAGTAACACAGTTTCATACCAGTTGTATTCATCATTAGGCTGTAGATATATTGTTAATTTTGTTTACCAGTGTAAACAGTTTGTCAGATGGTTTTGTAAAAGTTTTTAGAACTTCCAATAATTCCGGAATATTAACACCTTTGAAGATTTCTTTAAGTTCCTGGAAGAGATCCAGGATGGATTTAATATCGTTTAAGTCCTTGATGATAGAACTGGTCTGTACTGTCGTTCGTTCAGAAGTCAGAGCGGTATGGGGTACCTCAGTGTTTGCTGGGTGTCTGTTTTGAGGCATTGAGCCTTGGACGCGTTGTGCATAAGTCATTCCGGGTTGCACTGGTTTTTGTGCAAAAGACCGGGGTTTGGGAAAACGAGGCCAGCCACGGTAATTAGCCGTGTGCTTTTCATTGCAATTTGCACAAACTGGCCCTTTGGACTTGTTTGTGCATTTGCTACAAATGTGTCCCTCGCCGCAAATAACGCAACGAGGTAACATCTTACAGTTCTCACTACTATGATTGAAGTGTTGGCACTTAAAACACTGAGGCACCCCTCTCTTGTTAATAAATTTGGTGACTTCCACCACTACGGACATTAAATTCGTGAGTTCATAGATTTCCTGGGCTTTTTCCCCAGAGGTTAAGTGGATTTGGAAAATTGTGAGAGGACGTTTGGTTTGCCACTTTTTCAGTTGGTTTACCCTGGTCACTGGAAGTCCAAGTGCCAGGAGATCATTTAAGATTACACCACACGGGGTAACTAGTGGAAGACCCTTTATAACAACTTTGAAAGGTTTTAGTTTCTTCGGGGTTCGATAAAAATAAGGTATGTTATTAATATCCATATAAGTGGTAAGTTGTCGGTGTTCGTCAGCACTACTAACTTGGAGTTTCAAAAATTCTCCAGCCAATTTACCAACGACCAGGAAACCAAGTTCCCTGTTGAGTCGTTGGATTACTAAGGAGTAATCCGCTTGGAAGGACATAAATACAAAAGGTACAAAAGGTAAAATTGCCACTTACCCTTCAATTCCGAGATTTCTCCTTCGGATGAGGCGATGAATTGATTTGCAGTGGCTACTGAGTCAGGTTCAATTTGGCATGCATCAAGCAACGCCCGTTTGCTATCCAAGAGCGATTGAAGCACAATTATTTGGGAACTAAGTTCCTCACGTTTATTGAAGCAAACTTCATAAGATGTTTCCTGAGCGGCCGAGGGTTGGGGACCACTGGCCTAAGGTACTCAAATTTCATAGTTATGTGTTGATTCGCAAAATAAATATCAGCATTCAGCCCTCGAGGTTATAAACTTCGCCGAAATATTTTTGTCTAAAAATAATCAAAAACACATACCAAGTCTGTTTAATTTTCGCTGGTGGAGAACTTAAGTGTGCAACGAAGTTTTTCGTCGAGTCATTATATAATTTCTCTCAGGGAATAATCTTTTGATCTCTTAACGCCGCTTGCCCGGAGTTGGGCCGTCCACAACGAAACCAAATCAGAATAATATTGTACCTTTTGAAAACCAAAAATACAAAACGATAGCATGAATTTTCTTTTGGAATACCTGGTACAGTTTGTTCGTGTAGTTTACCCTAACCATAGTTCGTAGTTAACATAAAACCAAACCATAATAACAATTTGGTACCTTTGAAAGCCAATAAAACGAAACGTTAGAGATGGACTGTTATCCCGACAGCAGTTAAAATAACAGTATCATTTGTTAGTTTATTTTTATTAAATTTTCTTTTACTTTTCTTGGTGCAGGTTGGTCGTAATTTGTGCCCTGTACATAAAACTAAACAAGAACCCTACAATCTTAAAAGCCAATAAAACGTAGAAATTAAAATAACAGTGTCATTGCAAATAAAAAACAGGGAAGCGTTGAAAATATTATTATTTTGGAATGTTATTGGATTTTTTATTTACCAAAAAGGTGTTGCTCCAGTAGATGGTCAGTGGATTTCTTTTTTTTTGTATTTCAGTTTATCAGAGTAACAAGATGCGTTTAGGATATTACCGCCGAAGCGGACATCACAATTGCCGTCAGCAGACGACGGTCATTTAACTGTTACCAATCTACCCAGAACACCACCCAATATAGTTTGGCAGTTTGATATATTTATAATTTAATTATTCTGGACCAAAACGTATTGGTACTTACAGTGGACTTGAATTGGACAATCACTTACGGAGTGCCTACTGCAAAACAGATTATCTCCCTGTCATAAGGTGTGTGTACTTAAATCTGAGTTGCATGAAATATTTTAGAAACTTTACAGAAAAATAAAAAATACAAAAGAAATTTGCTGGGAAATAATAATAATTAATCAGCTAAACGGATTCAAGATGGCGCCACGTCCATACGCAAAATAAAAAGCTCGGTTAGTCACCCTCCCGAGTTGTGACCGCGTTAAAAGGTGATAAACTTCGTTGGTCCATCGGGCTAACAAGAGAATGGGGACAGGAGGAAACCTAATGTTAAAACTTAGACAAATTGCCACTAGATGGCGTATACGTTTATACTTTTTGAATTTTTCTGCAGTGGTAGGGAAAAATACTTCACGATAAATTTAACATTAGGATTCTTTCTGTCCCAAGGGATATTCGTGCAAATGGGGAAAATCTCGTCATGGATAAATTTAAGATTAGGATTCTTCCTGTCACGAATCTTAGTTCCGTAAATCCTATCTTGAATTTTTCTGCATTACGTTGCAATACTTTATTAGGCTCTCTACTATATTCTTACATATTTCTTGATTGTTTTACTTGATGCATGATCCGTTTTAGATTATCTTCATCTGTGTTTACTGCCTTGTTTCCTTCAAGTAGTTTTGCTACATTAAGGATTCCTGCTCTGGCTAATTTCGCGGCATTTAATTTATTTTTCCATCACCTTTATTCGAGTATTTTGCATTCTTTGGTTTATAATTTTGCAACATTTTACACGTCCTTTCTTTTGTATTTGGCTGCAAACTTGATTTCATAACATTGCGTTCTGCCATATATTTGTTGTTCGCCAGCCCCCCTAACCAATGTTTAAATTAGTTTTTATATTCATACAAGATTTAAAATTTTGCTCATTGTATTTGATATTTTAGTTGTGTTCTTCAAATTCTATTGAAGCAATTCATAATTCGATCTAATTTCGTAACACTTGTATAAATTAAAAATATTTTGAGTTAATTTTTCTCCCAGTTAACAATCTGATAATTAATTGAGTTATTAATATTATATTTTTGAAATAAGCTTTGATTTTTTAAAGTATTGCTTGATACACATTAAGGGTGTATTGTTTGTTTATTAGGGGAGTATGGAGTCATTAGTTTGTATTTGTAGGCATTTGCTCTTTTTGTTATTATTTAAGCAGCATGATTGAAATAAAGCTCCTACAAGTTGAGCATGATAAAGCATTCTCGACCATACCAATTATCAGAAAGCTTCATAGAAGATTTGGAATTCAGTTGTAGAATGTAAAATGTGTTTGTTCCCCAAGTACATTTCATTCCAATCAAAATTATTAATGGCTTGGAAAAGTGACTGAAAAAGATATTTTTCAAGTTTATAAAGAGCAGAGGAACAACCAAAGTAAATGGGATCTGAACCACTAATTTTTAGTGTTATCATAGTGGTTGATTTTCTAGAGTAAGGGAAAGAGAAGTATTGAGATGATAAATAGGTTCTAACAAATTAGCCCTACGAGCCTATGATGAAGTTCATAAATTGATGGTGTTTGAATGTGAAGATCAATGTTCGTCATGTATTAGCTAGAATGAAAATTGTGAAGTAGGAATTGGTTTAAGCTAGCAAATGGATACTCATCCCAATTCTTGATATTAGTGCTCGTTTAGAACCCATACATCTCTTGTAATTTTTTCTTTTAAGTACTAAAACTGCATTGGTTTCCAACTGTCTCACAAAAACAAAATAGTTATTTATCTTATGCTTGAAAAGAGATGAGGAAATTTGAGATTTTATTAAATGTACAAAAAGTAGTATTTTTTGGAGTTATATCAGGGGCCAGTTCTGTACGCGAAAAAATACACATTGATTAAATATTTCATTTTCACTGCTATGAGGTAAGATATCTCGCTGATGTAATTTTTCTTATTATGAAAAGAAGAAAAGTAATATTTGTTTTATGACAATAAAGATCGTTTATAAGTGTGCTACAATTTATTCACAAGACATTGAGTCATACCATGCTACTGATTAGTCTAGGACCTCCAAGATTTTAAATAAATGTGGTATATCTAATGGTATTTTTAATTAACGTCCCACTAGAGCAACAGACTATTGGTGATGGTATTTTTTAACTAACGTGTTCTGGAGCTACACAATGGGATATTTGTGATGATACAGAATCAACCCCAAAGGGAAAGATTAAGACACCACATAATTTTGCATCACGGTCACCTGAGTTGGCACTACTCTCCAAACTTCTTCACCAACGTGAAGACAACAGATTTAACATGCAACAGCCCCCTTTCTACACAACGGTCTTTAGCAGTATTCGAATTCCCAAGCCTCTGGTTGCGAGTCCAGTGGGCTATCGCGGCACCTGTTATATCAATGACCTTACTAGTTATGAATGGAAAAAGAATGAGGAAAACTTTTCACAGTTTTTTAAGTTATTTTCTAAGAAAGCAGATGGGATACATATCGGGGCAATGTTTTACTTATAAATACTTTAAATAGATTTTAATTAACTTGGAAGAATGATGCAGATTTAATTTATTTTTCAAGAGGGCTACTCAAAATTATTTTGTCATCTAAATTTTCATGTTCTAATCAGGACAGATATTATGAGTGAGTTACATGGATGGAGATAGTACAAACAGTCTATGTAAATTTCACAGAAGTCTACTTTAAACTAGTCTAGCTGACTCATAGTTTTGAAAATTATGATAGTATAACACAAATTTAATTAACATTATTTAAGAATGTTATATTTATTTAGAGTAGTGAAAAAAAGCCTAAATTTTAAACTAAAGTTTTTCTTCTTCATTATTTTAATCAAGAACATACTTCTGAATAAGATTAAAATTTATGTTTTCTTAAATAGGGCTTAAGAGAAACTAGATTAGCTTTGAATGCATACCTGATACAAGTCAATATTGTAAAAGTTGCAAGAATCAGATTCTAACCACGGTCAGATGACGAGGCAACGCCTGAGCTGCAGATCTCTCTATTAGTTATAGCGAACATTTAAAAAATATATGAAGTCACATATGAAATAAAAAGTTTTAAGTTTGAAATAACGACTCGTATACAAAAGATAGGATCTGCATCTCCGCTTAATATTCTATAAGCTCTTCATGATTTTGGTTTAATGGAGTCGTACCCAAATATCAATGTCGCTCTTCGAATATTTTTTAACTCTTTCCGTTTCTATTGCTTCGTGCAAAAGAAGTTTTAGCAAGATGAAATGAGTAAAAATTTATTTAAGATTAACTATCGGACAAGAACGATTATCCTATCTTTCTATTATTTCAAGAATACAATATCGTTAAAAACATTAATTTTGATGGTGCAGAATTAATGAATTTGCTGTAATGAAGTCGAGAAAAGTAGAATTAAAATAAGCCTTATTAAAAGTCTATTGTAATGTATTTGTTTTATTATTTTCACAAACCTAATTAATTAAAGGGCTTAAACCAAATTCTTGCACAGAAATGGTTAGTTACGGCACTGTTTGTCTAAGTTGCGTAAGAACATAAGCAGTATAAGGAGAACATAATAAGTACAGTAAGCAACCTCGAATTAGTTACTAACGACAAAAAACTTCAAATTTTCAAAATTACTTAGTGTAATATTATTCCAAGATTAATAAAGTCTTGTTAAAAATTCCCTTTTCTCCAACAGACATACAGTTTTTACACCCTTATGGTACTTTTTTAAATTCAGAGATTTGGTTTCTAAATGGAAACCACGTACCTATTTAGGTACAGCAACACTCGCTACGTTTATAAGCGGTGGCAGCGGCCTTGGCGATTTTTTTTTTTTTTTTGGCGTACTTCTAAAGTTTCTAAGGAAAGATTTATTTCAAAACTATTTTTCTTTTTAAAACAGAAAATAAAGCTTGGACACATTTAAGAACATTTTAAAATGTATATTAAAAAAAAAAATTTTGCAAAAAGTAACAAGCTTAAACACATTTTAAAACACATTTGTGAACCAGCAGAAAAAAACTAAGCTGCGAATGTTGGGTAAGAATATCCTGAAACTTATTAATTACACTAAATACAGTAGGCTTTTTGAAAAGAAAAAGATTTTAAAAGAAAAAAAGAAAAAAATAATACAACCTGATAAGTCAGAAATGTTCCGGGGAAAACATAATAGGATTGGATTGGATATGGTTTTGTAGCATTGAGTCCTCTTGGGACATATTATGCCAAACTCAAGATAAAAAGTCTAGTATATATAGTCTAATAATAAAATGGAATGAGTGATGTCATAATAAAATGAATACGACATAAAATTATATATGATGGTTAAACTCATTGCCATGTAAAAAGCTAAAAATATTTGGATGAATATTTTCTCCAACCATGTCTTCTAAAACCAAGGTATAAGAATTAAAATGTTTAAGTCGTTGACTATTAAAATGAGAACATTCTATTAAAATGTGCTTTACCGTTAGTGGGCAAATGCAGTAATTGCAAATAGGATGACCTTCTTCGAGGAGGAGATGTCTATGTGTTATCCGAGTATATCCAATACGAAGACGTGTTAGTATTACATTCTGTCTTCTTAAAGGTAGTGACTTCCATTGAATTATATTTGGTTTGATAGAGTGAAGTTTGTTCTCCGTTCGTTCATTCCATTCGTTCTGCCATTTTTCTTCTAAAAATTTGTAAATGCTAGATTTTAAGTCACTATTTGGAATGGTATGATTAATATTATTTACGGCCGATTTGGCGGCTTTGTCGACAATTTCATTTCCTAATATCCCAACGTGAGATGGAATCCAACAAAATACCAAGTTAAAGTTTTAGAAGAAAGATTATAAATTATTTTCAGTGTCTCCAAAACAATGGGATGACTGGCATGATCAGGATGTTTCAATGACTGTAAAACACTTAATGAATCTGTGGAAATTACACATTTTTTTATGGCAATGATCGGATATATTTGCTAGTGCTTTATATATGGCCATTATTAGAATGAACATTAAGAATGAAGTTTAAAACTGTGAAGGGGGTCATTAATAGTGAACGCAGCTCCAACATAGTTTGCCCATTTAGATCCGTCCGTGTAAATTTGTATAAAATTAGAGTATTTTTCTATATACTTTTGAAAGAGTTATTTGTAGATAATATCAGAGGTATCTGCTTTATAGAAATTTTGGAACGGGTTTTGAAATTCAAAATAATGATTAAAACAAGGAGGGAAAGTATACAGTTTTTTCTGGGTGGCGTCAAGTGAAGAAAGTTCGGTTCCGTTCATCAAATCCAGCATTCTTAAGTGGAATGTAAGGATGAAGGATGTTTTAGTTTGATAAGTGCGTTTTAAATATGGACTGTGATGAATGGTATGCAATGGGTGTTGAGGGGTTGAGGTGATTCTAAAATAATATTCCAAGGAAAACAACTGTCGCCTTAAGTCCAGGGAAGGTTCAAAAGAGTCTACATACAAGCTGCTTACGGGTGAAGTACTACATGCACCAGAACATAAACATAAGGCTGGTAGTAATGCTGGTGGTGCATAAAGTAAAGTGTGGTGGATAGTGTTCAGAGTTTGAAGAGCAGATTTTCTTTCTGAACCATACACCACGCAGCCGTAATCTAATTTAGATCGTATTAAAGCTCTATAAATTTTTAAAAGACAAGTACGATCTGATCCCCAGGATAATTTTGATAAAACTCGTAATATGTTAAGAACCATTTCGCAGCGTTTGCGTAGATTTAAAATATGCGGTTGAAAAGTCAACTTCTTGTCAATTGTAATACCTGAAAATTTCACACTGTCCACAACATTAATTGAAATTTCTTTGAAGAATATTTCAGGGTCAAGGTGAAGATTTCGTTTTCTGCAAAAATGAACACATGCAGTTTTCGAAGGTGAAAAACTGGAACCATTTTCATTCGTCCAATGTTTTATTGACTGCTTGTTGAAGTTGTCTCTCTATAAAACGAATGTATGTTGCTGCGAATGACATTTGCAGATCTTCAACGTAAATAAGACCTTTAATTAATGGAGGCAATTGAGAAACAATATCATTAATTTTAAAAATAAATAAAGTTACATTTAAAACACTGCCCTGTGGTACCCCCCTCCTCTTGAATAAAAGCATCTGAGAAAATCGATCCGATCCTTACTTTAAAATATCTTTTCTCTAAAAAATAAACATTATAAAGAACAAAAATTCCACAAAAAGGGCAAAAAAAAATATAAAAAAATAAAAAATAAAAAAAATTCTTAAACGTTTCTTGACAACTGAGATAAAAATTTCACAACTGTCGAAAGTACAAATAAATGGACCAATGGTATCACAGGAAAAAATTTAAAAGGACCAAAGCAATCAAAAGATATTTTAAAATCAAAATAACCAATGGGAGCTAAAAAAAAATTTCAAACAAAACAATGAAATCAAACGACTTTAACGGATTTTGGAGAACTTTCTAGAATATTCAAAATTAAAATTGAAAGTTTCCGTTTGCCGAGGTTGCCATGAAAACCACAACAACCGTAATGACAGATGGGTTGAATTAATTTATCGTAATTCGCTACTAAAAGTGCGCCAAAAAAATCGACAAGCCGTTGCCATCACTCATAAACGTAGAGTGTAGCTGTACCCTTATTTAGAATGATAGATGCGGTTACTTTTTTACTACGGAGAACAGCTTTCAATAGCACCCATGAAACACGAAAACAAATGCAAATTTAATTGATTTTAATCGTCTTTCGATGAAAAGCTATAGCAAAATTTTGAAATGTATTTAAACTACAACGTATGACTACCCGTTTAATTTAACGTAACCCTTCATTTTAAAGAAATTTTTTTACACTTAACTTCACTTTAAAATAAGAAATTACACACCTTAATTAAAAATGTTTTGATTTGTATATTTTATTTATTTTTATGAAACGTAAAATTTATAAATAATTATGTATTCAATCAAAAATTTAAGGAAAGTTGGTCAAAATATATACATATAACGACAAGAAATTACCCATCTCTAGTGATGTTTTGCAGGAAGTAAATAAATCATAAAAATCTAATTCCTAAATAATATTTCTGCAATATACTGTAAGACATAAATGCAAACAGAAACGAAATTTCAATCCTTAAAAAAAAGGTAGAATTCTGAAAAAAAATTCGTGTTCAAACGTTTTGAATTTTGATTTACTGAATATATTCTGATATTGAACAATTCGACAAAAAAACTTTTGAACAATATTAGTAAAGAAAACACCGATTTATAACAAAGGAACACATTTATAATACTTGGGAATCCTTAAATAAGACGGCAACATCTCGCTGTCAATTCTAAAACTCAAACACACTAATACTAAATCAAATTTTTAAAAATTAAACACTAATTCTGACATTGCCAGATACCGAGTAGCAAAATTCCGCTTTTATGATCAATGAGTGTTTCTCTTTATTTTTCACATTTCGTGTTCAATTACATAATTTAAATTAGTCGCCTATGCTCGCCAACCCCCGGTGATTGCCACGCAATGCCATGTGGTTTGCTTCGCAAACCAATACTTCTTTTGCAAGCGTCTTTCTTTTCCATGACGTCACAGAGAGTTTCACCCCAAGGCGAGTTAGAAGACGTAACGTTTCCTCTCCGCAATAAAAAATTTGTACCCTATCGCGAAAATATACTTTTCATCGCATCGAATTTATTTATGAACCGATTTCAAAAATAATTCGATCATAAGAAAGAATACATTCTTAGGTTTCCTGTGAAGTTTTGAAGTTTAAAAACTAATAGTAATAAGCTATCGATATGACAGTTTTACAAAAAAATATAGAAACCGCCCCTTTTTTTCCAGAATTAAAAATATATATATTACCAGGAACCAAATTGAAATTTCTAAAAATCTCCGCGAGCTGCAAAATTTCACTTTTAGGCCAGGTGCACACATCCGGGTCTTCAACGTGCGGCGCCGTTGCGGCATCGAAGCCCAACTATGCACACATAACCGTGAAATGACGCAAATTCTCATTTCGCGCCATTTGCGATAAATATTCTATCGAAGAAAACGTGTTTATTTCGCTTACTTGGTGTAAAAAAAGTATATTTTGAAACAAAATAGAATTTACTGGATATAACCTTTTATTAATTATTATTTATATTCCATTTATATATGAAAACAAGGTACTTCAGAACGGAGAAGCGTTTGCGGCGAGCTGTGGCGCCGTGGGGAACTGCGGTACAAATTGCTCGCAAGTTGGACGTGCGTCCTAGCAGCGGCGCCGGAAGCATGTGTGCACTAATCCATTGGATCTAATGTATCTCATCACTTGCGTTGCGGCAGCGGCGCCGCACGTTGGAAAACCGGATGTGTGCACTGGGCCTTAGATGTACTCTAAAAAAAACTCATGGTTGAAGATTGAAAATTTGTACGTGTTTTTTTCACTCGCGTTAGAAATTTCGCTTTTTTCGACTTTGACACTTAAAGCACCCTAAACTAATAGCCGCATCGGATAAAAAAATCTTCTCCGTCTTGTTCCGTGTACAATTTTGAACTAACCCTGTTAATTTCGTAATTTTCTGATCCGTACTTTCTCGGGAAACCGTCGAAGAATCGAGCTAAGCAACACAGTTTACAATCCTGCGGCAACCGCGGCGATACCTTTTTTTAAATATAGAGAGATTGTGTTGTTCTGCCCCTAAAACGGCTTCTTTTAAATAGTCAACTTTAAGACAATGCAGAAACTCGGAAAAGGATAAAAAAATGCGGTAAACATTACATATCCAGCAAATAAACTGTAAAGTCAGGGGCGGATTCAGAGCGTGATAGAAACAGCCCTTTACCTGAATTCTTAGTAGCATTCTTATATTTTCAAAAAAATATTTTGTATGAAAATAAAGAATTTATTGTTAAGTAGAGCTTTGAAAAATAATTTGCAAACATGAAAATTGACAACATATTTTTAATATGATTGCAATTCAGTCACATTACTATCACCTACTTTCAGAAAGCAACGACATGGGTGGCAAAACTGAAGAAATTATCTTATGGCACAAAATAAATTCTCAGTGAGCAAAAATCCATATACATCTATGTTCTTGTTCTGTTCACTAAGTTTTGAAATCCAAATAAGGGTAGATCCAAACAAGGTTAAAAGTGGACACTCTATAAAATGACAAAAATTTCTGAGTACTTTACAAAACAAAATCCGTATTTCTTGGTGAACTTGCAAATTGCTTCCGAGAGGTCGATATTTTTTTCTTTGCAGTTTTTCTGATAAATTTTGGGTTATGGCGAGCATATACTGCTCAAAACAAAAAGGTTTACGAGAAACTGAAATTAGGTTAATGACCTTATTAGCCCAAATGCCTTATGGCAGCGTTTCTCAACCTTTCATTATTCGCGGCCCAGTTTTCAACCATAATTTTCATCGACCCCCCCCCGTATACAATAAAATATATACAACAATAATATATATTGAGCATTTATTTTTATTTCTGTTTTAAAATTATTTTTAACTAACTGCCAAAACGAGAGCGAGCCAACGTTGGCGAGAAACCACATCTGGCATTTTGCCAAGCGGGTGGCGAACAGATGAAGAGAACGGTAAAATTTTAAATATTACATTTGAAATGAAAGCCAAACAGGGAGATAACGTTAAAAGAATATGAAAGTACAAAAATTCGTTAATGAAAGTTAACCTAGACGGGGTGAAAACGACATTTGGAAACGCTTCATAGTGAGTACGTCAACAAACCCAGAGAATTCTTCGAATTGAAATGAAAATCATATGAAAAGCAAAAATCATTTTTTAAAGAAACTTTGTCTGTGAATAAAAAAGCTTTAATTGCATCCTACAAAGTTTCATATAAAATAGCCAGATGTAAAAAACCTCACACCGTTGGTGAAGAGCTTATTTTGCCAGCAGCAATTGAGATTGTAGAAACTATGTTTGGAGATAATTTTTCAAAACAATT
This sequence comes from Metellina segmentata, assembly GCA_947359465.1. Lineage (NCBI taxonomy): Eukaryota > Metazoa > Arthropoda > Arachnida > Araneae > Tetragnathidae > Metellina > Metellina segmentata. The sequence continues at coordinate 18,284,750 of OX375883.1, read as the reverse complement.
GCAGTCCATACCTCTTTCAAATGATACTGTTGCTCGTCGAATTGGTGATATAGCTGAAGATGTACAGTGTCAGCTTTTCTCGAAGTTGCGTGACAAATTGTTTACAATATAGTTTGATGAAGCAACAAATTGTAATAAAGATGCTCATTTCATTGCCTATGTTCGATTTTGTGATAATATATCAGTAGTAGAAGAACTACTTTTCTGCAAACCGATAGACCTCAAAGCAACAGCTCTCGCATTATTTGCTATTTAAATGATTTTTTTAAGGAGGCAAAGATAGAATGGAAAAATTGCGTCGGAATACGCACCGATGGTGCTCGTTCAATGTCCGGAAGATTCCAAAGTATGCAAGCACTTGTAAAACAAAAATCGCCTTAGTGAGTCTGGACACATTGCATGATCCACAGAGAAGCTTTGGCTTCCAAAGAAATGAGTCCTGGTCTGAATATTGTGTTAACTACAGTTGTAACCGTAGTAAATTATATCAAAATGAGACCCCTGAAATCAAGAATCTTTTCGGCACTTTGTAAAGACATGGGTGCAATGCATTCAGCTTTACTATTTTATTGCGAGGCAAGATGGTTATCACGTGGGAAATTCTTGCAGCGTGTTTATGAATTAAGAGAAGAAATCGCCATTTTCCTGGAAGAAGAAAACAGACCGGAAGCCAAGAATTTTCGCGATGGTTTATTTGTGATGAAATTGAGCTAATTGGTCGACGTATTCGAGAAATTAAATAACTTGAATCTTCAACTTCAAGGAGCAAATATACATGTGTTGGATACGAGTGATAAAGTTAATGCTTTTTGTAGAAAATTGGAATTGTGGAGCAGAAATTTAAAGCAAAAAAAAACCTAACAATGTTTGCAAATGTGAATGATTGTACTAAAATTTACAAGGCTGAAGAAGAATATGTAAAAGTTGTTTTTGTAACCATTGAAAATCATTTAGCCATGCAGGCAAAGAATTTTAAAAAGTATTTTCTTGCTGACGTCAAGCTGATAGCAAGTTACGAGTGGGTTAGGGATCCATTTCATCATACTCCCGAAGGACTATCAATTGATGAGGAAGAAAAATTCATAGACTTCACGACAAGTGGTGAAACCAAAAGACAATTTAGTAATAAATCACTATTTGAATTTTGGTTAGGAGTAGATGATTATATATATATATATATATATTTTCTGCACTAAAAACAAGGGCATTTCGCTTTCTTAATTCCATTTTCAACATCCTACCTTTGTGAAACTGGATTTTCTGCTGTGGCTTCTTTGAAGACAAAATATAGATCTCGGCTAAATATAGAAACAGAACTGAGAGTGGCTATTTCTAATATTAAGCCTTCCTTCGAAAAAACTTTGCTCGGCAAGACAGGCCCAAGGAAGTCACTAATAATTATTAAATTTGTTTTTAATTTGGTATGTTTTGATTAAGTATGTTTTAATTAAGTAAGTTTTGATTTAGAAGTTGTTTTACTTTAATAAGTTAATTATTAAATATGTCGAAATGTATTTTGTTTTCTATGTGTATGTGTGCTAGTTAATCAATTTTTTTAAATAATATTTTCTCTTGGATATTCTTATGGAAGATAGAACCTGAGGATAATGCAAATACTTCTACGAAATTCACCCGCCAGAATGTTGTAGTAAATAGTTCAGTGAATTCAAAACCATTTTTTTAACCTGCCTGCTCAAGCTGGAAGTTTTTTATGTACTGCATCTATTGTACATTCGGCCTGGATATGTTCCTCACTGTGGCCTTATACTGAAACACAGGCCTCTGCTCGTAAAACTGAGTGCCGGTGATAAACTTGGTAGTCAACAAAGTTTTCTTGTACTGTTGGCAAAGAACAGTCTGTTCTAATAGCATGAACAGGGGTAACACTTGTGTAGCTTTCAGGGAGATGTTTAGTTGCTTTCTCTTCAAAAGTACTTCAAGTCTTAGTTTGATAGGTTTCTCTGAAATTACCATCTGGATGTTGAAATAGGGATATTCCTGTACCATGGAAAGAATCATGAGCTGTAGTAGAACTTGGATTGTGGTCAATATTATTAACCGCACTAGTTGTGAAAAGCCCTCTTTTTAACTGAAGAGGAACGACAGCATTTTCCATGTGATACAGATGACATATTTCATTTCCAAGTTCTGATAAAATGTCTAGCATTTGGTCTTATGAGATGCTAATCCGAGCTCGTGAAGATCTTCAACTAGTTTAGGCTTGCGAGTTTTTTTTATGAATTAAAATACCTAAGTATATAGGCAGATGTGTTTCTCGTTCTCGATTGTGCTTGTAGAGTGTTCCAGAATGACACGCCCGACGTCTCACCAAACTGTTATACATTAGTAACTGTGCAACAGTAAGGCAAAGGTTGTGGTTGAAAAACTTGACTGTGCTTTAATATTTGGACCAATCATAACTAGAGCTAACAGAGATGCTGGTACGAAATCTTCCTGACAGGTTTCTCCGAATGATCCATTTAAGAAATTTTTCATTTTTAAAATGTCTCTTCTAACTATATTTGCTACTTTGGCAAGATGAATAGCGTCACTATGCATCGTATTCACAAGCGTTCTTCGGAGCTAATCCAACATCATTATTAAATATTAACATCACATCTCGACCTTGCTTATGTGTTTCCATGTCAGGAAAATATGTAAGTACTCTGTTTTTTAGTTTTGTGAAATGTATGCGCCCTGAAAGATCACTACCTTGTTGTTTCATCCTCACTCTGTACAATTTGCATAGATCAACAAGTTTAAATATGGGTACGATTTCATTGTCACTACGAGCATCTTCGATGTATGAGATAAGTTCGGCAAATGCAATACCATGGTTAGTTTGTTCTATTTCAGTTTCTTGTATGTTCTTTTTGTCTCTTGCTCTGTTATATAATGATACGAGGCATTGAACATAATACATGGCATTTAGTGCAATCGGATCACCGACACTCAGTTTCGCAAACAAAAGCCTGTCCTCCAGTTTAAGGGCACAGCGAGGAACACATCAAGGCCGAATGTACAATAGATGAATTACATAATTAACTTTCAGCTTGAACAGGCAGGTAAAAAATTTCTTTTGAATTCACTGAACGATTTACTACATCATTCTAGTGGGTGAGTTTCGTAGAACCATTTGCAGTATCCGCAGATTCTATCTTCCATTTCTGACCTCTTTGAAGTTTTGTCTTATTGAACTGCAATCTACATGATTCGTTAAACTGATATATATATGGTACTAATGTTGCCTCAACACCTCCTGCATCATCGAGACGTTGTAGATTTATTGACCTTGGTAAACACCCTGGAATAATAAACCCCACAAGTAAATCAGAAATTGTCTTATAACCAGTTCCCTATTCTTCATGCTTACTGCTATTACTTACTGACTGCTGAACACAGAAGAATTTCAGACTTCTCTTCTTGACCGATAAAACACTTGTTCCACTCTGTTTCTTTGAATTATGTATCAGTATTGAATGGATTAATCAGCTTATGCACTACATCCACATTTTTATCTTATTTCTCTTCTTATCGTATCACCTGTGGAAGAAGTTAATATGAAAACATAATTATAACATGCACGCATGTTTATAACATCAATTCATGCAAAATCACATGTAATATGCTATTAACATCACCAAATGATAATGAAAAAGGAGCACATAAAAGATACTGAGAGGCCGCCATTTTGTTACGTATTTGTTGGATATATATATACGGGTGGTCCCGAATTCATGGTACAAACTTTAATGGTAGGTACAGGACATTGTAACAATGATTTATTGTATAGGAATGTATAGTCGCAAGTGACGCGGTGAGGCGAAAACAGGGGAAATAACGGCCGAAAGGAAAAACAAAGATTTTATTGAAAGCGTTGTTGACAAGTGTCATGTTTACAGTAATTGTTCAAAATTGCGTCCACCAGTATCGATACATGCTTGACAGCGTCGGTGGAGCGATTGGCGTACACGTTCAAAGATGCCTGGTATTTCACGCACACCTGCAGCAGCTACAGATAAGCGAGCGACGAGATCCTCATCTGAGTCAACTGGAGTCTCATAAACAAGATGCTTTAGATGTCCCCATAAAAAGTAATCGAGGCTCGATAAATCGGGGTGGCCAAGGGACTGGTCCACCACGCCCAATCCATCGAGTACCAAACGTGGCATTCAGGTAATTCCGTACATCAATGCTGAAGTGTGCTGGCGCCCCATCGTGCTGAAACCACATGCGGTTACGAATGGCGATCGGAACATCATGCAGCAGTTGTGGTAACACTTCTTTCAGAAAAATAAGATAGCTTCCGCCAGTGAGCCGCGTGGGTAGTAAGTATGGGCCAATCAAAAAGTCGTTCACAATACCAGCCCACACATTAATACTGAAACGTTGTTGAAACGCATGTCGACGCGTTGCATGTGGATTATCGGTTGCCCACACATGGGAATTGTGCGCATTAAAGACACCCTCGCGTGAAAATGTCGCTTCATCTGTAAATAGCACATAATCTACGAAATCCGGCTGCAACGCACATTGCTGCATCACCCACAGGCAGAAGTTCACGCGGCGAGGATAATCTGCCGGATTCAATGCTTGTACTTTCTGAAAATGGAAGGGGTGTAAGCGATTTTCGTTTAACACTCTGCATACAGTCTGATGACTCACACCTACGTCACGCGCAACAGTTCTTGTGCTTGACTCGGGTCTATCAGCCACAATGTTCAAGATGCTTTCTTCCAGCCTTGGAGTGCGTACAGCTCTTACTCGACCAGCGCCATGTCTGTTGACGTCGAACGCACCTGTTTCACAAAGTTGACGATGTAACCGTTGAAAAATTCTATGATCCGGCATTCGTCGATCAGGATACTCCGCGCGATACATTCGTAACGCAGCTCTGCCGTTACCATTTGCACGGCCGTACATGTAATGCATGTCTGCTTTTTCTGCATACGTAAAGTCACCCATCGTCTACGGCAGCACAATTGTGAATGGCGCTTTTCCCTACTGCGATGCATCATGTTCAACAGCGGCTAGACATCTACTGCCCTCTACCGGCAATGATACCAACCGATCACTCCATTTCTCTTTCCTTTTATTTCCCCTGTTTACGCCTCACCGCGTCACTTGCGACTATACATTCCTATACAATAAATCATTGTTACAATGTCCTGTACCTACCATTAAAGTTTGTACCATGAATTCGGGACCACCCTGTATATATATATATATATATATATATATAAAATATGATATATATATTATTAAAAATAGCAAAGTACACGTACAAAGCAACAATTACTCTTCATTACTGTAATAGCTGTCTTTTAATATCATCAAATATCATTTCAAAAGAGCACAAAAAATATTCTGTAGCCGCCATTTTGAATGTCCGCCATTACTGCCATAGGCGAAATCTGAGATGCCTCATATCCAATATTAAATCTTCATATATGTAGTATGTATGTGCCCCAAGTTGTATGCTTCTATCATTAAAGGCACAATTATTTCACATATCAGCCGTACTACAACGAAGTTTTGCACCTTTGAACGCGGGCACAACTCGGAAGGGTGACTGACCGAGCTGTTGATTTTGCGGACGGAGGTGGCGCCATCTTAAATCCGATTAGCTGATTAATATTATTATTATTTCCCAGCAAATATCTTTTGTATTTTTTATTTTTCTGTAAATTTTCTAAAATATTTTATGGAACTCAGATTTAAGTACACACACCTTATGAAGGAGAGATAAGCTGCTTTGCACTAGGCACTCCGTAAGTGATTGTCCAATTCAAGTCCACTGTAAGTACCAATACGTTTTGGTCCAGAATAATTAAATTATAAATATATCAAACAGCCAAACTATATTGGGTGGTGTTCTGGGTAGATTAGTAACAGTTAAATGACCGTCATCTGCTGACGGCAATTGTGATGTCCGCTTCGGCGGTAATATCCTAAACGCATCTCGTTACTCTGATAAACTGAAATACAAAAAAAAAGAAATCCACTGACCATCTTCTGGAGCAACACCTTTTTGGTAAATAAAAAATCCTTTCTGTGTGTGGCCGAGCATTGTCTTGTTGAAAAATGACTCCTGGCAGCTCTTCCATGAGTAGCATCACATATGGCTGAAAGATATCATGGACGTACCGCTGGGCTGTCATTGTGCCATGGATCAACATTAGGTGTGACCGTGTTTTCGTAAGCAACGACCTGGTTCCATTCCGTTGCAGTTCAATCCCGTCGTGCGCGACACCACTCCAAACGAAGACGTTGGTGGGTAGGTGTCATTGGCAGCACAGTAATGGGCGCCGCGATACCAGATGTCCTTCGGCCAGGCACCTTGCGATGGTTCGGGAAGACACACGGGCCCGTAGTGAAGGTGCTGGCTGTCTGGATTGCGGCCAATGAAGCAGTTGACTCTACGCGTGCGTTTTGTATGATGTGACGGTCTTCTCGACGACTGGTCTGTCGAGGGCGTCCTGAGCCTGGACGCCGTGTAAATGACGTCTCTTCTGTCCACTGGTTCCAACACCTCCTCGCAGTAAAAACAGAACGCCCTACTTGACGAGCTGACCACCCAGCTTCCATCATCCCGATGATTCTTCCCCTCTCAACTCTGACAGCTGCTCATATTGTCTTCGATGGCGGCGTAACGGCATGTCTACCTCAGCGTTTCCTTTGCAAAAGATTAAGTACACTCAACCAAGCTCTGCTTACCTGTTTTATACTCCAAGGAGAACGAAGCTCTACGCCCTCTAGTGGCACTACGGAATGCGCAATCACGCTGCATTTCTAATCATTTGCATAACAGGCCGACATGTACCTTCATGCCAAGTTTCGTTACGATCCTACAATTATTTCTTGGTACGCAAATTTTTATGGCCATCAGTGTATATCCCAAAAAATTTCTATGTTATTAGTTGTGTCCTTTTCAATTCCGTGACTGGCAGGATTAGAAATATTTCGTTATTTTGTCATTATATTTTCCATACTCATAATTAGGAAACTACTGGATTAAATTACTTGAAATATGGCTTCCAAGGATACACACATTTTCATATATATATATATATATATATATATATATTCTAAATTTTACACAAAAATTGAGTGTTTTTTGGAATTTAATATGAAGACAATCTCTTAACAAATGTGACATATATGAATTTTTTTTTTTAATTATAGAAAACAATATTATCTACGGCAAAAGAAAATAGTTAACTCTAGATTTGAGTGTTATAAACATAAATGAATTCGGATGTTACTAGATATTTATAAAAAATACTTAATGCTTTGAAACCATTGTTTTCTTTAAATATTTCAGCGCCTCCAGATTAAAATTGTATTGATTTTTAATTTAATTAATAGAAAATTTTAATTTTTATCAAAAAAAAAATATTGATAGATATATTGTAATCTACAAAAACCTGTTATGAGCTTCTAAGTTACCTGCATTAGTTTATTGAGAGAAAAAGTTTCTTAAGAAAAATAAATTACGGGCTTGATACAAAAAATGACTCATCTCTCTCGCCTGAACAAAAATATATAATTCACTTTAAATTGTAGGTTTACCAAGTGGTGTTGCCTTTGATTAAATAAAAGAAAATAATTTTTTGGTTTCGAACTGGGTTCTCCGGCGCTGTATGCCACGACGTTATTGACTCAGCTGTGTATTAAAGCCGTTGCCTACGTAATACACAAGACGAGGAAAATTTCAATTTAGAATGGGGGAATATGTAGTTCCACAACTATTGGTAGATGGCGCTGTTCTTTGCCGTAAGAATTGATTCGTCGTTCTGTGGATTTATCAAAGTTATCCTTGTATTTCTAGATATCTGTGCATTATCTAATAATTTGAAATACGCATTCGTTTGCGTATTATTTGTTCATAAATTTTTATTTATTTTTATTTAACATAGACCATTGTAATTTTTGTAAATAAAAAAGATAAAAAATTGTTTTTAATACGTTTCACTGTTTAGTCAACGATTAAACCTACTAATTTTGTACAAAAAGAGTTTTAAAACATAAGTAAGAGCATCCCGTTGCTACGAGTGGCTAAGAAGTACTTTACACTGAGCCAATCAGATTTAGTCACAGTTTAGAATCACAATCAGTTTCAAATCACACATATTCTTTAGTAGCAGTAACACATAGAAAGAATAGATGGCGCTCGTGGTGTTCTTCGTGAGGCTAATTCACGAAAGCTGTTTTTGGAAACTTTTCAGCGGCAGAAGTGATAATAGCGTCCGCGGAACAGAAAGCTTCTTGAGTGCTGTCGTTTGCGCGATGTGGATCTGCAATCACTGTTCAGCGTGAATTTCGTAAAAAGTACCGAATTAATCCATCTACGGCTCAGGGTATTCGAAAGTGGTATCATCAGTTTGAGAGCAGTGGATGTCTGTAAAGGGAAAAGAGGAGGGCGAACAGGCATATATGCCCAACGAAATCAACTGCGCGGCAATCGAGAATTGGGCATTCCTCAGCCTACTGTTTGGCGAGTGTTAAGGCAAAAAGATGTGTTTACAGGCCATACAAATTGCGATTCTTGTAAGCACTGAGATCTAGAGTGCGAACGAACATCGATTGAATTTTTGTCTACATGCTGGGGGAAGTGGATGATTTTTGCACCCGACTTGTTTGTAGTGGCGAGGCCCCACTTTCCATTTGAGTGGGAGGGGGGGTAATTGTAATTTTAGTTAAACGTCGTACTAGAGCAACACAACGGGCTATTGACGACGGTCCGGGAACAGTATGGGGAAAGATCCGAGGACAACACCTCGTAATTTTGAACCACGGTCAGATGACGAAGCAACACCTGAGCTGGCACCCCACTCTCCAAACTTCCACACCAACCCAACGTGAGGACTTTCGGCCACGACAGATTTTTAAGGTGCTCCAGCCGCCTCTACACCATACGGTTACAAACATCCATGCCCGGACGCGATTTTCCAAACCCTCACAGATACTGCACCGCCAGGTGACAGGCCGGTCGCGCTGGAGGACGATTTGTTGCTGAACCAATTAAATTGACCGGTTATCGGGTTGCACTAGGACGACTTGGCGCTGAAGAAATCTCGCCGCACATTCTTCATGTTGTTAGTGTTATCTTGATTGTGTTACACGCGTGGAGCGCATAATGGAAATAGAATTAATATTAAAAGAAATCCCAAAAGATTTCAACGTAGTTTTACATATGGAAAATGTCATTATTCTTCGAAGTTCCTTGGCAAATGAAAATGACGCTGACGTTAAAACTTTTTATATGTTGCAAGATAGTTTGTTTCCTTTAAAATGAAACAGTATTCGAACTATAACAAAATATACACAAAAGTTTGCAATTTTTTACTGATAAAAGATGACTTAGATTTTGAATTAACTGATTAAAAATCAGTTTTTTTATTACAGTTATTAAAACAAGGATTCTTATTTAAACTAAATGAGAATAAAATTATTAAACTAAAACCAGATGTTTTTTTATAAACTGATGAAAACCTGTTTTTTTTTATAGATAAGAGATTTTATAGATTTTTTATAATTTCAAAAGATAAATCCCAATTTAAATATATTAGCATTGAAAGTTACTGCTTACTTAAAGATCCCATTGACTTATTAAAGAAAATCTAAAAACAATCACCCCGTAATATTAATTATTTAATAAGAACTAATCATATAATTAATTAGTCACAAATAATGATAAATTAATTAATATAATTCATTGGACTAATCAATTTGAGCAGATATTACAGATAATTACTACTTTGCATTTAATGTTCATTGCTTTGTTAAACTAAGTTTCTAAAAAAAAACCCGGTTTAAACCGATAAAATCCGTTTGAAAAAAATCAAATCGCCCTAACTGTTATCCATTGAAACTTCTTGCTAAAAGCGCGACGACGGAGCGATAAGTCGCCAAGAAGTTGGATCAACCTTCCCACAATTCCTTAACGCTTCTCACAGCGACCGGCCTGTCACCTGGCGGTGCAGTATCTGTGAGGGTTTGGAAAATCGCTGCCCGGACCCGAATTCGAACCAGGAACCTTCCGATCTCGAGGCTAACACCTTAACTACTATACCGGTTGGTCGGCAAAGTGGGAGGGGCGGAGACCATCATAATGTGCTCATATGGGGCTCTAGAAATCCTCATACCTGGACTGCAATCCTCATACCTGGGGCTCACCGAAAGTGAGAGTTTTTTGTACGATGTCTGTATCATCTGTATCAAAGATTTATGGACCATTCTTTTTTGCGGAAAAAAACAGTCACTGGCAGTACATATTTGGATTTGTTGCAAATCTGGCTTTTCCCCCAGAGATAAAGAAAGATCTCTCCAACTTCGTTTTCCAACAAGAGGGGGCACCACCCCCCTGGGCTTCAGAGATTCATCGTTTCCTTAACACGGAGCTACCTCGCTGTTGGATCGGCCGCAGTGAACCAGGTGACTTGATGTTACACAGTTGGCCACCTGATATGACCTCATGCGATTTCTTTCTTTGGGGTTTGTAAAAGATAAAGTACTTGTATATGTGCCACCATTGTCCACAAATTTATGTGAACTTAAACAACGGATTTCTGCTGCTGTACAATCAATTACCACTGACACTTTTCGTGTTTGGCAGGAATTTACATACCGTTTTGATCTTGACATACGTGTAACTAAAGGGTGAAGCCTTGTAAAAAAAAAAAAACTTTCATATTTTTCCTTTGTATATTCAAGTATTACTTATAATTCTGTGTCGTTTATTTATGATAATATAGCATTTTGAAATCGGATGATTCATTTTCAATAACCCTGTATATAGTATAATTCTAACACAAAACATTTAAAAAAAGTAAACTAAACAGCCGGGGTGCAATCAACCAGAAAACGAAAGTGAAAACTAACCATGCAAGCGCGCAGAAGTAGCTTATATAACAAGGTAAGCAATATAATTTCAAAAACAAAAGTTTAAAATAAAAGTTATAAGGATATTTTAGAAAATTAATTTGAAATCTGTGGAAAATGAAACAGATCGAAACCTTGTACGTTTGATTTTCTTTTAATACATAATTTTTCAATTTAATATTTATATTTTCACAAGAAGATTGTGACGTCACGCCGAATTCCTATTCGGAAACACGGGCAACTCCGTCATGGCTGTTATACCATTTGTGAAGCATACCATATAGTTCATGATATTCATAATTTGGTTTCAAACCAAATTGGAATTTGTAAGGAATTTATTCCAATGGGCTACGAATTTCCATTCGGTTTGTCGCCCAATGTTGATTTTTTTTTATGCTATCAGACCAAGAACTGATGTTTAAAGTCGATTGATAACCACAACTGAACTGGCACCCCATTTCAAATGTCCACACCAGATTCAACGTGCACAATTCCCCTTTTAACACGATGGTCTGGTTGGATGCGAACTCGCAACCCTCCGGTTACTATTTCCAACTGGGCAAAGATAGAACTCCAAATGACAGTAAAAATTCCAATTTTATTTCTCGAAATTAGCTTTTTATATTGTGGTCTGTTGAAAGATCGACACGATTGTTTTTTTCCCATAACGGAAAAACAAATTCAAAAGCTTCGTATACTTTCATTTTTCCTAGTAAATAATAAATTTTTTCTCTGCTATTATATAAGTGTTTGTCTCTGTGTTGTGTGTACGGTCCTAACAAATCTATGGCACTTACAATAATGAAATTTGGCACACAGGTAGTCCGAATTTTTTTTTATCGCGTCCGAATTTTATAATTTATTTTAGAACATTTTAAAATTAATTGATTCGAATTTAATTATTATTGTTTTTTTTTAGAATAGCAACAATATAAAGAGATGAGATCCTAAATTTATTTTTTCCGTTTGATTTTCGGAGCTACGATTTCAGCGGACGAACAAAACAAAGTTTCAACTGGATTTATGTAGTTCTTTTTTTCTATCTCATAGACCGTTAAAGATAGAGTAAAAATTTCAACGTATTTGAAACCTGTGGAAAATTTTACATTGCATCGACACCCGATGCATTTGATTTTCTTTTAAAAATAACTTTATATTCGACACAATTTCAAAGCTAGATTTTCGCATGAGATTGTGACGTCACGCTGGAGAAACACGTAATGGTCCAGGTAATGGTAATTGATAATTTTAGTTAACGTCGTACAAGAGCAACACAACGGGCTATTGACGACGGTCCGGGATCAGTCCCTTAAGGGAAAGGACCGAGGACACCTCGTAATTTTGAACCACGGTCAGGTGACGAAGCAACACCTGAGCTGGCACCCCACTCTCCAAACTTCCATGCCAACCCAACGTGAGGACTTTCGGCCACGACAGATTTAAGGTGCACCAGCCGCCTCTACACCATACGTTTACAAACGTCCATGCACGGACCCGGATTCGAACCAGGAATCTTCCGATCTAGAGGCTAACACTTTAAACACTGTACCGGTTGGTCGGCAAATAACTTTATAATTGACACAATTTCAAAGCACGATTTTCGCATGAGATTGTGACGTCACGCTGGAGCAACGCGTAATGGTCCAGGATTAATTCCCCAAGGAAAAGATTAGAGGACATGTTCTTTTGAACCACGGTTAGATATCGAGGTCAAAGCCCGAGCAGTGGTCAAACTGGCACCATGACAGATGCAATGCTCACCAATCCGTGTACAAGCGTCTTTGGTTTGCTAATTGATTCTCTTTCAACCGGGCTACACGTTTGCTGCCGATCTCGCGGCAGCGCGTGGTGAGGCGTCAACGCTAAAGAGCCAATCACGCAGCAGCGCGTGGTGTGTTGCATCAGTAGCCAGTCACTCGCTCGCGTGAGAAGAGCTGCGCCTCAATATTTATTCTCCGCTTCAAAGGTCATTATATGTTAGGTGTTTGCGTGGAATAAAGGTTAGAAACTGGCTGTAAAGGTATGTGGTTGCGAATTTATAGCTTTATAGTTACTAGCCGGGATAGCGCTCGGTAGAGTGCCAATATAATAAGAGTGGAGACATACGGGAAACACTTTCCGATTGGCTTAGAGATCTTTTCCTAGCTCCAGTAGACTTAACATGTGAACTTTTTTTGTGTTCGAGAAAAACGTGTGTATATTAAATAAAAAAGAAAATATAGCTTATTCATGTTCCATTTCGTGTTCTAGAATGTTTATTTATTATTATTTTAGTGTTTTGTCAGTATAAATTTGAAGACTTTTTAAGTAAATAGCTTTTTTTAAACAACATGGTGTTTCCCGCAATCTAAGTTAGCGCGTTGTGCAATCCATCTCATCAATTAAGCATGCAATTGAGCGTTTTTATAATTCATTTAAACCGAATGTATCATATGCTTTTTGTTCTCATTGCTAACGAATGATATGCTTTGTGTTCTTGAACGAATTCAATCTTCAAAACGGAAGATACAAGGGTGAACTTTCTGCTGCTTGAACGAATCCTATGCTTTTTGTTCTCCTTGAAATTATATATTAATTCGCCTAGCAACCTTCTTCGAGACGATTTTGGTAGAAAAATTGGCTGTCGCGCATTCGCATAGGGCCAAATTGGGTCCCTTGTCGCCACTGTTATTATATAGGCACTCTAGTGGACGTTAGTTCTGCAGGGCCTTCACACCCCCAAAAAAGAAAAGTGCAATCTAATAAGCCTCTAACAGATGAGTAATTGCAGATTTGTTGGCTTGAGCTTTCGCCAATCTATTCTGGTATTGGCGCACTTTTCAATCCCACACATCTCTTCTATTATAAAAGAAAATGTTTGCCCATGTCTCCATGTGCTGTTCTGACGAATCTATGGCACTTACAATCATGAGATTTTTTTTACAGGTAGTCCGAATTTTTTGCGATTGTTCTATCGCGCCCGAATTTTAAAATTCAATCAAAAACATTTCTAAATGAATTTATTAGTTTTTTCACCCTTGTATCTTCCGTTTTGAAGATTGAAGAACATAATTTTGATATTTCCCCCTCTGACGTCAGCCTTTGGAAGCAAGCCAAGTATTTTTCACCTTCCGTCTCTTCGCAATTAAATGGGAATGCGTAGCAATCGGGGTTGACGAGGTTACGAATAGGTGCGCATTAGACAATGACGTCACGACTTTTACGCTCTTTTTTTTATCTCGGCGATCGTTAAAGATATCTGTAGAATAAAAATTTCAACGGATTTGAAATCTGCGGAAAATTTTACATTACATTGATACCTAAAAATATGAACAAAAATAAATAATTTTTAAAATGTAACTTTTATGTATTTTGCAAAACGAACGTCGCTGCGAAGAATGAAATTCGTTTGATTCGACCAATCATAATTCATTGCCTACGCTCAAACGATTCCACAGCGAAGGAGAGCAAAACAAATAAAAAACACTGACTGACATTGACTTTTTTGTAAAATCGGGATCGTTCAAGATGGATTGAAAATTTCAACGCCATTTGAAATCTGAGGAAAATTTTACACCAAATATATATATATATGTAGGAATACTAGACAACGGTAGTTGTCTACTAGTCTGGAAAGAACTCATTATAAGAGCAACGAGACTGGTAGGAGTCAGTTGCATTGTAGTAGGAATGCAAGGCAAGACTGTCACGAGCCATTCACATTCTGGTATTCAGTTACGAGAAAATTAATAGAACAGACACTTTTTCCCCTGGACGCCATTGAGAGCTGACGTATTTTTTCCGAGCAGAGACGACTGCTGCAGATAATGACGGAACTGTTTTAAAATATCTCAACTGTACATAATAACTGTGTATATTAATTCATTAAATGTCAATGTGCTGTAAGATTCGAAGTCTTTAATATAGACCTTACCAAACAGAACAACACGAATTTTACAAAAAATGAGGGTTCGGCCGCGATGTGAAAAACCGATGACGACCGCGACGATTCTCCTCCTTCGTACGAGGGCTTGAACGACGGATTAGCAGACCCCGAAAGCAGTGACGATTGAACCAGCCGGCGGAATGTTTTGACTACCTATGCAAACCTGGACTTGTGTTTTAATCATCTGCAAGAACAGTTTCATGACTTCTCCTGACGTGGTGCTGATGATAGACTGAAACGACAAAAAAGAAAACGCGTAGACGAAAAAACGCGTAGACGGAAAAGACGAGTTGACGGAAAAGACGGATAGAAGGAACTTTCGAAACTGTGTGAAAATGCGAAACAAAGATCTCAAGATAGTCCAGCTTTTAGAGAAGAATATACTGAAGTTTTTCTAGAGAAGAGGAAGAAATTAAGAGACGATGCCAAAGAGAATATCCTAAAAATTCAGGAAGAGAATAAAAGAACGTACGATAAGAGGAAGAAACCTCATCAATACAAAGAGGGCGATCTTATTGCTATTCAGCGGACTCAATTTTGTGTCGGAATGAAATTACGACTGAAATTCTTAGGACCATATCGAGTGAAGAAAGTGAAACCCCATGATCGCTATGACGTTGAGAAAGTTGGAAACCATGAAGGACCGAACTTGACGTCGACAGCAGCTGACCATATGAAGTCGTGGTTCAATAACTAATACTGAATCAATGTATTCCCAGATACTGTTTTGTGTTTTTTTTTAGGTTTGTCGTGTTCCTTTCGAGGACGAAAGATCACCAGGATGGCCGGTTGTAGGAATACTAGACAACGGTAGTTGTCTACTAGTCTGGAAAGAACTCATTATAAGAGCAACGAGACTGGTAGGAGTCAGTTGCATTGTAGTAGGAATGCAAGGCAAGACTGTCACGAGCCATTCACATTCTGGTATTCAGTTACGAGAAAATTAATAGAACAGACACTTTTTCCCCTGGACGCCATTGAGAGCTGACGTATTTTTTCCGAGCAGAGACGACTGCTGCAGATAATGACGGAACTGTTTTAAAATATCTCAACTGTACATAATAACTGTGTATATTAATTCATTAAATGTCAATGTGCTGTAAGATTCGAAGTCTTTAATATAGACCTTACCAAACAGAACAACACGAATCTTACATATATACCTTCGATTTTCATTTAATAAACAATATTTTTTATTTTCGCAAGAGATTGTGACGTCACGCCGATTGGATCTCTTCGAATTCGAATTGGCTGCATGATGGCTGTTACCCAATAGGTTACGAATTCCCATTTGTTAAAGTTTAAAACTGCGTTGTTAAAAAATAATGACAAGAGCGACAAAAAACAGGATAATAAATTAAAATATGACGAACAAGTAATAAAAGGAATTCCACACACGTGGGCATCCTCTCATAAAAGATGAAAGTGAGTGTTGTCCCGAGAAATAAGGAGACCCCAGGAAAATGTATGATACTTTATTTAATCGTTAGTTGCAACAATATCTTCAAAAAAATCTGTAACAATAACAAGATTTGGGAACAAAGTCATTTTGTTAAATAAGGATGTCAACTTTTTACTCCAGTGGATAGCTAACGAGGAATTCGACGCAGAAATTACACGTTCATCCATCAACAGGAATGCTAACTATATGAAGAGAAAAGATGATTCAGATGAGCTGTCATAAATGCAACCAATGGTGATGTCACTATGTCACGAAATTAAGGCACGTAGCAATTTATTTCCTGGCTTTCTGAAAACGAATATTTCTTATGCATGCTTAGCAGGCATATAAATCAGGTGTCAAAAATTTATCTTGGGATGATGCTATATGTACGAAAAGGTTTATAGCGGTCTTGGACATTTAACTTAAAATTAAACAAATCAGAACTCTTCAAAACATAAACAGAAATAAAATTCTTATTTAAAGAAACAAAATTGTTTTATAAATGTTTAAATATTAAAGCTATTACATAGCACAAATTAGCCATTCTAACAACAATATTTAATAAACTGGATGTTAGCCAGTTTTAAAACTCGGTTTATAAAATATATAGTATTACAAAGTTAAAATAATTAATGAATATTACAGAATCCAAGCTCACACAACACATCCATAAAATTTAGTAGGTATATTTTAAAACAGTTATAGTCATTTGTGAAATATATAAAGTGGAGCTCAAAATATCAAGATGAAAAAATATAATAAAATAAAACGACTTCTTTTAAATGCATGTCTACAAATAAAGGCAACTGAGAACTCACTTTCTTAAGGTTCTTGAAGAAATTAATTTAAATACAGTTTTAAAAATGCCATAACGTTGAAATAGAACATTTTCACAGAAACCCACCTATTAACAAATTGATTTAGGAAAGAAAAGTTAACTAATGATTTTTTGCACATTTCCTTACAGAACCATAAAGGTTACTGAACCATTTAATCCTCAAGCCATATAATAGCCAAGATTAGACACTATCACTAAAATTATCAGGCTTTTTTTTAATTCAATCAAGCAATTTGATAAACACAGTTGATTGACCTGTTTTATAAGGCAATCTGAACAATTCCAATGCTTGAAAAAGTCAAACAATACACACAAAATAGAACAGAAACTATTGCATACTTCACATAATTACTTCCGTTGCAGTGAAAACAGGAAACCGATCGGAAACAAACATAATAAAAACTTAAGGATTCAACACAAGAGCCCCAAATTTCGCAACGCACAAAATCCATTCCACTTTCTTCAGACGTCTGGCTGGTATGTTAAAAAGTGTAAATATACATACACATTTTGAGACTGCCAATTAGGTATAGAAAAAGTTTTACTCTTTAATATCTAATATAGCTGCCAACTTTACAAATACATGGAAAAACCTACTTGGATTGAAGTAACCTTTAAGCTAACTAAAAACCGAATCATATTGACTCACTTTTCATTTCGAGCCCTTTCAATCGAAAATTTAAAAAAAAAAATAGGCGAAGCATGATTTTGATGAGGTTGATCCCACCAGATGAAGTTGACACATGTTGCTTCTATCCACGGAAAAAAAAATAGTGACATAACCTTACAAAAAATCCTCAGTCTAACGGGGGGACAATTTTCGAGAGAGTTTACACCAAATACTCCTCCCAAAGGAAAGGACTTTGGGGAATTTAAACGGGGGTCGATTCTGGGTGGTCTGAACGTAAACTAGCGTCAAGCCAGATGACCAGTAGAGTTGGCAGCTAAGAGGTTGGCAGCGTTGTGTGTCTAGAAAAAAAGCTTAATACTTTGCGTCCTGCTTCGAGAACGCTCTCGGACTAGCCCTAACCGACGTGATGGAGGAAGTAAACAAAAAGAGAAGAAGAGTCTCTGAGCATTCATTGGTTGAGAGCGCTGAACCCAGATGAAGTGAAGAGAGAGAGAGTAAGAAGCTACAGTCTGAGGGCGACGGAGGAATCAGTAGTAGGTCTCCATCTCCACGAAGCCGCCCGGGTTTCTCCTCAGGATGAAACGTCGGATTTCGTCGTACACGAAGATCAGCACGGAGAAGGGGAGGGCAGGGAACCACCAGTTGATTCTGAAAGGGAAGAATGCGAATTTAAAAAAAAAACACTCGAAAAGGGAGCTTCTGGTTCCATCAAAAATATCCACACCCCTGCAACAGGGTTCACATTCATTTTTCCTAACTAAAAATAAGGACCTTCTAGGACAAAATAAGGACTTAAATCTCAGTACAATAGACTATTAGTTGCAGTGCTGGCACTCTTCGGAGTCACCTCTTTACAAGTTTGTGACTTAACCCTTCTTTGCATGATTTTTTCTTTATTGGTGAAATAAATCAAGGTGATATAATTCATGTTCAAAATTAAACGAAAAATGGTTAAAAAAATCTTAGTATATATTTATAGTATAAATTTAGCAAAAAACAATAGGATGGTATCATGTGGTAATTTTTAAATTAAACGCAAACTTTTTCAGAAATTGCTCTAAAAATAACAGAAACACATGTTACAAACCTTTCTTCCACTCATTTTCACTTTTTTAGCAATAGAAACTCAAATATAATAAAACAAAATTAAAAACGAAATCATACGTTTATTGCAACTACAACAAACAGCGGAATGACAGCTTCAAGCTCGTTTTACTGATAGTGACACTTGCTTATTTTTGACAGCTATGTTTTTTTTTATGCAATGGACATTAAAAAAGTATCCAGACACGATCAACTTAAAGTGAACTTGTTCTTTTATATAATTTTTGGGCATTCAATGTTATGATGGAAATTTCCACCATTATGCAAAGAAGGGTTAAATAAAACATTGAAAAAAAAACTGTATTACCTATATATATAATTCTCTTACGAGGCACGTAAAAAGACGTTATTTGTTATTGCGTTTTCGCAACATTGTACGATTGTTTGTTTACCACGAAGCCCTCGCGCCTCAATTGAATTTATAACGTTAACGAATGAAATTTTATTGAAAAAAAAAAATTATTTTAGTTGAGCTGTTGTAGTTTATAATTTAGAAATCAAAGAAAGTGGAGGATCATTTCAGGGCCATTTAAAAAACGGTCCTTTTTAGGGCTAACAATTATAGTTCAACAAGACGCTTGCACTATAACTTTCGACAACAAACTTAATGAAAAAGTGTGGGGGACTCGAGAGTGCTTGTGGAAATGTACACACAACATGCTGGGTATTCAATTTCCAAAGCAGAGCTCACATTTTGACTCAAATTTACTCAGTTTTCATTTGAATTCTGATTTCAGGGTACTATATATATATTTTCTAAAATACAGCAAATTTAGATTTATAAAATATTTTTTTGGAATATCATATTTTGTAAACAATTCTTTCTGCTAGGACACATGTCTTCATTGATGCAAGCATAGGTACGCGCAGCGAACCAATGAAGATTGCAAAGCAATCCTATGGGGGTTGGCAAGCTTTAGCGAGAAGGGGACGGGCATCCTAGTACAATATAATACCCGATTTTTTGAGCAAGTGGAGATGCTCTTACAGATTTAATCTTATAAGAACAGTAGTATGTAAAAAATTTATTTTCAAGTCAATTTTTAAAAATTATACATAAATAACGCCACACAAAATGAGATTTTTCAAAATAAGCAGTCAGATTTTTACAAAATTCAGCAGTTCATATAAGGGCATTTACATGTACACGTATTGGTAATATGTAAGTACATAAATAAATTATAGAATGGAGACCGCCAGAAAAAAACTTTGGATGTTTTTCTTTTATCTCTTCGAAGTGCATTTGTTTTGTAAAAAGTAAGGGAAACAAAGAGTTAAGTTTGATCAGAACCGGGCTTGGTGTTGCCGGTCTCCCAGCTGCTGTTGAGAGTTTGATTTCGTTTTCTTATTCTTTTCATACTGGGGGGTTCTGTCCCAGCCCGCCAACTCTCGGGGATTGCTACGCAATCCTATTTGGTTTGCTTCAGAACCAACACTCCTGTGATTTCACTTTTTTTTTTAAAAACACTTAATAAACCATAAATTGGAAAAAAATCTTAAAAATTGTCCATGGAACACGATGAAGAACAAACCATGTTAATTTCGTAATCTTCTGATCTGTACTTTCTAGGGAAACCATAAAAAAAAAAATCGAGCTAAACAACCCAGTTTTCAATCCTCTGACAGCAACTTTTTTTTAATATGGAGAGATTGTTTTGTATTTGCTTTTAAAGGGATTTCTTTGGGGGAGTGAATAAGCAATTTTTTAGCCTACTGTTGCTCATACGAAGGAAACACAATTTTGTGTTGTCTGTGTCAGGCTCCTCCTTAATCCACCATTTTAGAAAATTTCCTAATTTTTTAATTTTAAACTTTGTTTTGTTTTTGAAATTATATTGTTTACCTTGCTACTGGCGACAGTCCTGGATCAACCCTGAGGGGAAAGATCGGAGGACACCTCTTAAAAGCTAATATCAAGAGTTGGTTTAATGTAGTTTTTTCTTCATTACATATCTATCTTAATTATCTACATTTGATACCTTGCTCAAATCCATTTGTTATGAATATAAGCTCCAATGTGTACAGTTCATAACCTCCAAAGGAAATAAAATTGATAAGAAACATAAAACAGCATTTCCCTCTTCCTGTTTCAACTCTCATTTCCATTAAAAGTGCATGACAGAACGTTCGCTTCTCAGTTTGTGCGTTACCACATTTATCTTCTGAACATCCACTTCAATTACAAGAAATTGTTATACTTGTAACTGTTGACAGCAGCTTAAACGTTGATTGCAATTTTTATAAAAATTACTGTTTCAGTTGGCCCTTAACATACTTTGGAACTCTAATCCTGATGTTAAGAATAGCAATTAACAAGAGTGGGTTTCAAAGATTCACAAGAACCACTATTATATAACTCCGATCCCCATTGGCGAAATTTGCAGACATCTTAGAATCACTTACTTGAGAGGGAACATTCTAAGTCCCTTGTCCATTCCTGGGCAGTAGGAGAGGAAGGCAGCAAGGGCAGTTTCAAACACGAGCCCAAAGTTCAGAATATGATTCCTGAAATTATAAATAAAAGTTACACATCAAAAACTACTCCAGGGTGGCAACAAAATCCTCGAAAAAAAGTTCCCTGAAATTTCACCGATTTCCCCGATAGCGTCACAAAAATGAAATCAAATGCAAATATACATAAAAAATTCTACAAAAATGTAATTGCAAGCAAAAAAATATCAATTTAATGCACAATAAAAACATCATTAGTTACACAAATTTCAAATTGTAAACACAAAATGTATAAAGGACAAGACGCGGCTTTTGGTGTTCAAAAATTACGACAGCAGTGATCGTTATTCAAATTACAATTTCGGTGAATACGATTTGTTCAATTCTCAAAAGTACTCGTAATCTTGCATCTCTAAATAGTTGCTAATAATAGTTCTAATAATAGTTGCCGTTTATGTTATCAAAATTTCCCCGATTTTTTGTAAAATTTGGAATTTTCCTCTGAGATTTCCAGAATTAAAAAGTTTCCAGAGAATTATCTGATTTCCCAGGTTCTGTTACCACCCTGTACTCAGTCCTCAGCTAACTGAGTTTTGGGACCTAGCTGTCAATTTTAGATGTCAAACTTCTGAAGTTTCCACGTTTGGCACAAATCCCGAGTGTGATCAACTATACTTACTTCCAACAATCTGCTTTTTAAAACTGGTGCATCGAAGTCCAAATCCCAGGCCCTGGTCATATCGCGTGTATTAGAAGATTCAAGTAAACACATTTCAAATTGCACTCAGTAGAACATTTTGAAAACTGAGGGTGCCATTAATGCACCGCTTTCTATATTATTAATTTACAATCCTGAAGTAAATGAATCCATATTGCTTTGAGCCTAAATCCATACTGGGTTCAAATTAAATCAATTCCCACGTGCTTTAGTAGTAAAGTGTTGCTAAAGTCAAAAACATAAAAAAAATGTTGGTTGTCTTTTGGATTTCATGGAGCAAGAACCACTTTTATCCAAGCTGCGCCGAACTCAAGACTGGCAATGCCAAGTATTTCAAAAAGAAAGGATGTAGGTTGGTATTTTAAGTAACGACACAGTGGGGCAACACAACGGGCTATTTGCGAAGGTCCCCAATTGTGGAAAGATCCGAGGACAACACCACTTCATTTTGAACCATGGTCAGATGATGAGGTCACGCCCGATCTGGCACCCTTCCCTCGAAACTTCAGCACCTCGCCAAGATGAAGACATTCGAGACCACGAGAATTATCATGCACTAGCCCCCCTTTGTACACGACAGTCTTTGGGTTGGATTTGATCTCGCAACCCTCCGGTTGCTAACCAAGGTGTCTACTAAATTTCTGTTGGTCCATTTAGGGACTTTTAGGAGACCTTTTAGGGATTTTCTAAAATAAATGCATGATCTGATTTTGCATGATTATGTGGGTCAGTTCGATGCAATTATACTTTAAAATCACACTTTTTTTATTGCTTACAGTCTAATCTAGAAAAAAGAGGACTCTAGTAACAAATTTCAGCTTTAATAAGCTGTTTTCTAAATAAAATTTTTAAAATAAAGACAAACGATGAATCATGTCAAAGTAGTTGAACATATTAAACAAATACTCTATATTATATTCATTATTTTTGTTTTCTAAATACTTGAAATTTGAATAAAATTTAAAAAAAAATCAACCATTACTTTAAAAACATTTTGTCGTGTAAATTTTTTTTTTTATATTTTATGCATCAAATGAAGTTGGTAAAAAAAATTTACATATCAATTTGTGCATTTAAAAAAAAGTCACTGAATGTGGTTGGACTGAGGGGAGTTACACCACTTTAATTTTCTTTTCAGTTTTCATAATTTCTTTGTCTAATTGTTCAATTTCATCAGTTGCAGTTTGCATTATTTGCAATTTTCTTTTTTTGATTTGTTCAAGTTCAGGTGCGCTTTTGTTTTCGCCTTACAAAAAAGTGATAAATTTTAGGGACAGGATTTACGATTTAGTGATTTTCGGGACCAGTTTTCCATTTTCAGCATATTTTCGGGACCAGTTTTCCATTTTCAGCATATTTTCGGGACCAGTTTTCCATTTTCAGCATATTTTCAGGACCAGTTTTCCATTTTCAGCATATTTTCGGGACCAGTTTTCCATTTTCAGCATATTTTCGGGACCAGTTTTCCATTTTCAGCATATTTTCGGGACCAGTTTTCTATTTTCAGCATATTTTCGGGACCAGTTTTCCATTTTCAGCATATTTTCGGGACCAGTTTTCCATTTTCAGCATATTTTCGGGACCAGTTTTTTCCATTTTCAGCATATTTTTGGGACCAGTAGACACCATGTTAACCGAACACTTCCGACCGTGCTACCAAGGCTCAAAAGAATGGAAAAAGTTGAGACAGATCGCCTGAGGTCGTGATCCCATATTTACCAGACGCAGTTGACCCCAAGGGAAAATAATAGATAACTGGGGTACTTGTAACCTAAAGATGTGGCCCTGAAGGCGAAAAACAAAGGAAAAAGTGCATCCAACCAACCTCATTCCCTGTTGCAAGATGGAGTTCCTCCTAGTCTTACAGATGATCAGATCAGCCCATTGTACAACAACAATAGCAACAAAGAAGGCAGTGTGGCAAGTGTATTCCAGAGTCTTTCTGTGGAAGTAAGTCTGTAATAGAAACACATTAGGATTAGAAAAATAAATTAGATTAGGACATTTAAGACTAAAAAACAACAATTTTTATGTCAAAACTTTTTTTTATTATTATTATTATTATTTTTTTTTATGAATAACTTTTTAAAATCAGACTAGTACTAGGTTTAGCCAGTAGAGAAAGCTGGGCAGAGTTTGGTCTAATAATTTCTATATTATCAATGCGAACCAAATCAAACTAGTGTCATTTGACAGCTGAGGGAACCAAGCCCTGTTAGTGATCTTGAGTTTGCACGCTGTGATAAGTGGGAGGGGTGGGCATTTTGGGTAGTTTCCCGCAACTCAGCGCGGCCAAAGCACTTACAAAATAGTAGCAATGTAGCAAAAATTTTTAAGGAGTCTTTTTGCCACAACAGTAGAACTCCAATTAACCGGATCAATTGGAACCAGACCCTATTTGGATAACTCACAGAAAAAAAGTCATTACTCGTGTCCGTAGCAATTCTTAAGCTACACGTGCTCCCTAGGTGGGTAGTGCTAAATGAGTAACGTCGTTCGTTGGTGCAGCCCTCATGAATAAGGCTAGTTTATATTGGGCTGCACGAAGGAAAATGATCAATATGACCCATTCCTCAACATAAGTAAAAAAAAAGTAAATTAACGAATTTTGTATGCAATGCAATTCAATGACTGAAAACAATTTTGTTTACATTATGTACTTACTATATTAAAATATATCATTGCTTGAATATATCGATCAAAGTCGGTTCAACTCGTTTCCGGTTTGACTGTGTATATATTACCATCAAAGCTCGAAAGCCGTCAATGGGCACATTACCTAGATAGTCTGCAGACTAGCTGATGTGTTCCGTTAAAGTGCAGATTCATCTACAAAATAAGTGTTTACCACTTTTTCTAGGTAATGTGCACATTAATGCCTTTTGAATCGTTAAAGTGCAAAAGATCTTTGTATTATACTTAGTTCATTGATTAATTCTATCAATATATTTTATTTACATCTGCTGATTATTTATGACATTTATTTTATGGAATAAAAGCAGTGTCTTTTAAAAAGTAGTACCTAGTATTTAAGTTGTTAGAGTATTAATTTAAGCAGACAAAACTGTTGCCGTTGTTCAAGCAAAGATCTTATTTTCTCTTCAACGAGTACCTAGTAGGTAATGTGCAGATTATCTAGTCAATCTGCAGATTACCCAATTTCCGTACTTCTGGGGTAACATAAAATCGGATTAAGTAATCTATCAATTACTTGAAGGAAAATTTGACCGCACTATTGAGTACGAAAAGCTTTCTCACCCATTCCTGTCCATAGGAATCTTGGAGGTCGTTGATGGACTTTGAGTCCCATTGGCTCCTAAGGCCCAAGAGTGTACTGGGCATGAAGCCATTCTCAGCCATGATGACAAAGTACACGTAGAACCCGGCAGCCGCTTGCATGAAGCCAATCTGTCCATACGCAATGGAAATCAGCCTGCAAAAGTACATGCACTATGTCACAGAAACATACAAACACACTGAAATGAATTAATGCTTTACATGCTGATAATCTAATTTTCTTGTGTAAGCTAATCCATATATATAATTATCTTACGCGGCACACAAGAAAGACGTCAATTGTTATAGCATTTTGGTTACACTGTACGATTGTTTACCACGAGGCCTCACAGCTCAATTTAATTTATAGCGTTTTTGGAGGAAATTTCATCGAAAAAAAGTGAATAATTATAGATTATTGCACTACTTTCTTTCAAAATATCAAAAACCATTGCTCTTTTCAGGGACATTTAAAAAAACCGGCCATTTTCAGGGCCAACAATTATAGTTCGGCAAATTGCTTTCCAAAGCAGCGCTCATATTTCGAGTCAAAGTTTTCATTTGAATTCCAAATTGTTTAAGTTCCGAGTCCAGAGGTACAGCATAACTTTTCTGTAATATCTATTTACATCTGAAAAATATTTTTTTTGGAATATCCTAGTTTGTAAACAATTCCTTTTACTAGAACACATGTCTTCAATGATGTGTGCAAAGCAAGCGAAACAATGAGGATTGCAAAGCACTCCTCCGGGGGTTGGCGAGCAGTAGGCCGGCCCCCTAGTTATTACAAAATAAATAATTGAGGAGTTCAGAACTAGAGTGGATCAAGTCCATTTTATAACATTTCACAATACATCGAGATAAAGTTTCTTCTCGTGTGTTCTTTTCCTATTCGTCAGGCTAGCTATTGGCCTTCTAACTGGCCACTGTACCCTAAATGGACACCTCAACCTTATGGGTGTTATAGATGACCCACTATGTAGAGGCTGTTGGTGGATGGAGGAGAGTCCTGTACACGTTCTGTGTGATTGTGATTACTATTCTGCCCAAAGATTCGAATATCTGGGATACCACTGTATGGAACCCTGGGCACTGTCAAACATTCCAATCAGGTACATGCTGAAATTTATTTTGGTAATCGGTCTATAGTGGATCTGCAGCGTCTCGGTACAATAGACTATTAGTTGCGGTGCTGGCACTCTTTAGTGTCACCCCCACAATAAGGCATTAGTCACTTCCTATTCGCCGGCCTTTTCTTCTGCTAATTCTCGGGAACCAAAGTAGCTTGGGACTTGATTCAAAGATGCACTAAAAATACTCAACTTCAAGGAGCTGATGATGTGTTTTCAGTTTGACCAGAAAGTGGATTTACTCCACTCAAGTTCTGAACACCTCAATTATCTTCTATCAAGTTATATAAAAAATAAAAATAAACAATTTTAAATGATTCTTTAGCAAAGAAAGGAAGTCCTGAATAAACACAAACCGTGCCAGAACAACTGCCGAGGATCAAAGGTAGGCAGGTCATGAGATTTAACATCACACTGGATCAACACAATGGGCAGTCAGCGATGGCCCGGGATCAATCCAGAAGGGAAAGATCGAGGATAGCACCTCAACATTTTGAACCGTGGTCAGAAGACGAGGTCAATACTTGACCTGGCATCCAAACTCTTGAAACTTTCACACCATGCCAAAGTGAGGACATTTGTGGCCACAACAAATTTAAAATGCACCAGCCCTGTACGATGACTGTCTTTGGTTGGATCGAGTTTGGTCACTAATCCGATACTTTTCAGATCAAGCTAATGCTGCCCAAAAATCCAAAAGAGGGGCTCTATGACTTTTATATTGAATTGAACACTGCATGGCAATTGAAGTGCTGTCTATTAATCAAGCCCTGGTAGTTAAATTTACATTGCACTGGAGCAACACAATGAGCTATTGGCAGGATCAACCCCCCGAAGGGAAAGATCAGAAAACACCTCTTGATTTTGAACTGCGGTTAGAAGACGAGGTCAGTATCTGAGCTGGTACCCCACTCTCCAAGCTCTTACTTACCAATGCCAATATAATCAAAACATATTGGTTAGTTGATAATTCGTCTAAACACAGAACTTTCATGTCAAAATAAAATTCAAACTAGAGTCAGACGATGGTCGTGTTTAAATCTTTAATTCACTCTTTCAAAAGTATACTATCATTAAAAGAACCAAAACACGAAACAGTTTCCTCAGCATTAAATGCCTTCAACTGTATAGGTGAATCTTACCTCTCGTTGACAAGTTTGTCTTTCTTTGGATTCCTAGGCTGTCTTTTCATAATATCACTTTCAGGTGCTTCATAAGCCAGAGAAATAGCGGGAACCTGAAGGTCAAACCGAAAGATTAATTTTCATACAGAAATACGCTCAGTTCTAAACCAGTAGCTTCTTGTAAATTTGTAGACATTTACTTAGAAGACATTATACTTAGTGTTACATTTGCATAATCAGAAATTAAATATTTTTCTACAGAAATGTAATACTTTCCCACCCATGATTTTGGCATAGCTAATGCTAGTCCAATTGTGCAGACTTGTCTGTGACATGTTCATTAATGCCATATCTGGTTTACCTCTATCTGCAATTGCGGTCTTGGTTTAATATCAGAATAACCACAACTTCAATTACCATCATAACTTATTTTTAATGAAACAGCAAGTTTAAAAGGTCAAGGATAAAAACACTAATTGATACTTGAACAATTTTATAGCATGTAAGAGACTTGGGTGTCGATTCTCCCCAATCAAATCTTGCAAGCTTAAAAGCAATTTATTCAAGTACTGGAAGTGACAATTAAAAAACAGGCCAACCAATTCAAATAGTACAGAGAACCACACATGCATACTCTCTCCTGCTAAAAGATGCCCGAGCAAAACACACGTGGTCATTTAAACCGAGCATAGTAGAGTTAAAATTGCATTGGATGACCCGAATGAAAGTGACGAGAAAATATCATTGAGTTTGTAATGATTAATCACACTAGAACCTACAGCTTATATATTTGTACCTTGGAGTGAAAAGGGCCAATGTCCAAAACTCCTAAATTCGCATTAATTTGGAGTTTCCCACAATTTGAACATTGGCCCTTTTAGTTCCAAGGAACAAATATACACTACATGGATAAAAGTATTTGGACACTGCATGAGTTTCAGAAAAAGTGCTTTATTATTCTATTTCGTTCCAGGTAAGGGGCCCTTCTTTTGCTTGTATTACAGCTGCAACACGTCGAGGCATACTTTCCACAAGTTCTGTAAGTCTGGGCAGGAATAGCTTGCCATGCCTCTTGCAAGGCTGTGAGAAGAGAAAGTTGTGACTATGGACGTGTGTGGCGGTGTCTTACGAATCCCACGAGTGTCCAATTTGATCCGAGTAGGCCGAGTAGGGCTCCGAGTAGGCCAGTCAAGCAAATTCACCTAATTTGCAGGAAACCAGACCAGCACACATTTTGCAGCATGACATGGAGCTTGATCCTGTCAGAAGAAACAACCATCATCGCCGTAGTAGTGCCACAGTGTAGGCAAGGTCGAATTATCCAGAACGTCGAGGTACATGTCAGTGTTCATGGTACCAGGTACATAAAACAACGGGCCGAGTCCTTACCAGGAAAAATAACCCCACACTATAAGATGGGCCTTCCTCCAAACTTCACTGTTGGTACAAAAGTCCGAATGAAACTGTCCTCCAGTTTGTCACCACACCCAAACATGTCCATCAAACGAGAAGAGTGAATACCAAAACTAATCACTCCAAAGAACATTTTCATTCTTCAACAGTCCAGGAATGACGGGCAACACGCCTCTCATTAACATGTGTAATCAATGGCTCGTATGCAGCTGCTCAACCATAACTGATTGCGTGCAGCTATGTGCGGATAGTTTGGAAACTAACAAAGCTTTCCGTTGCATTTTCAACCTCTACAGCGATCGTAGTGGCAGAAGTGTGCGACTTCTTGACATGGCGTTCCAAGCATCTTCTGTCACATTCTATCCATGACTTTTCCTTGCTGCCGTTGCTCGGTCTTGCTTCTATAGCCTGCTTCTATTATTTCGGAACATCCAGTTTGGATGCAATAGCTCGTACAGAAAGATTACACAAATGACATCCTATGATGAGCAAGTGTTGGAACTCTGTAAGTTCAGGTCCACAAGGCATAGATAGCTTCACTAGAATACAAATTGAGCTGCTTTTTTATTTTACCCATGCTTTTCCCAGCATACCGTTTGGCAAACTCAGTATTTGCATATTTGCCAATTTTCTGCAGTGTCCAAATACCTTTGTCCATATAGTGTATACATTTTATTCTAAACCGTTATGAACATCCATATCAGGACAGGATTTGAAAGCAGAGCCTGTCCAACACTTGGTTTCCAGGCTGGCACAATCATATCAGCATTGGTTGATTGGGATTCATAGCACAAGGTTCCAAAATGGACACAATGTGTCAAACATAAGAATGAAAAGGTATCATTTGGTTTTATGGCGCAAGTTCCAATAATTGCTAATCTGAAAAAGGTATCACAGAAGGGAGGGATGTAGTAAATCAACGTCACACTGTATTGTCACAACTGTCGGCAACGGTACGAGATCGACACTGAGGACGCCTCGTCGTTTTTGAACCATTTTCAGATGACCAGGTCAATACCTGAGCTGTCGCCCAACTCTGAAAACTTCCCCACCACCTGAACATGAGCACATCTGCGGAACCGACAGATTTAACATACACCAGCCTTGCACACACCAGTCTTTGATTGGATTGAGTTTCCGACTCCCAATCCTCTGATTACAAATCCACTGCTTTTCCAACTATGCTAACATGGGTTGTATCATAAGAAATAAGCTATGTATATAGTTTCCACTCGCATCTCCAGTTACAAATACAAATAATTACATTCTAAACTGCCACTTTAAATGGCAGCGCTAAGATTACTTTTTGTTATCCTTACCATGTCCGTGCCAAGATCGATGCAAAGGATGGTGACTGTGCCAAGTGGTAGAGGAACGTCAGCCAATATGAAGAAAAGGAAAGGCGTAATCTCGGGAATGTTACTTGTCAGGGTGTAAGCAATGGACTTCTTCAGATTGTCAAAGATGAGTCGACCTACGCAACAAAGTAGAAATCAGTTTCCAATCTCGTGAACTAATCAGATTTAGTTTCTGCCAAATTAAAGCGAATATTTTCACAAAATAACAGTTACAGAATTTAATTCCCATCACCCAAATATGCTCAGAAAGTATGAGGTCACAAACCTTCTTCGACGCCAGTAACGATGGAGGCAAAATTATCATCCAGCAAAATCATGTCAGCAGCTTGCTTACTGACATCACTACCGGCAATACCCATAGCAACACCTGAAATAAATGCAACATTATGTGAAATACATATTTAATACCAATACTCATGACTTGCAAAGTGCCGTTTCAAAATACAGAAAATTGATAAGCAGGAAATAGGAATTTCATGGAATTAGTGTTTTTATCAGATATAGAAAAACTAAGTAAGTCAAATAAAGGTTTATAAAAAAAATCGTACTTTTTTTTTCATTAAATACTTAAGAGTTAAAACATAATTAGAAGCTAATTCAGCTTTCAGGATTTTATAGTCCTTTTGTTGCAGTAATTCGAAAAGTGAAACTAATATCCGTCTTAACCAAAGCAATCACTTGATTTTTGTTTAAATGCCAGGATACTTAAAAGATATTGTGAAGCAAAATCACAAGTTATAAAATATCAGTTTTGCACAAGACATGTGATTCTAATAATACTGGTAGTAAACACAAATCAAGAACCTAGTTTATTATCCAAAGCAGGATATGATAATTTTCTTTTAAAATTTAAATAAGGTTTTTAGTGTGAATTTTCACAATGCACTGGTATAACACTTCTCAGTTGGAGAGTAATCTCTCTGCTATGACTAGCTAGTCTCTACAGATGTAGGAAAGGCCAGAGAAACAGGAGTATAATACAACCGACTGTTGGCAAAAAGTCTGGAATAAATCCTGAAGGGAAAGATCCATGGACAACACTCCGTCATTTTGAACCAGACATATGACAAGGTAAACACCGGAATTGGCAGTCCACTCTCCAAATTTCCACACCAATGTCAGGACACATGAAAGCACGACAGATTTATTGTAGACATCACATTTTGAGACAATCTTTGGCTTACATTGAGTTTCGAACACGTAACCCTGCGGTTGCTAATTCGCAATCCAACCGATTGGGATACTGAAGCTGAATTACTTTAATTGATTAAAACTTGTTTGACGTGAGTACACAAAAAACAGTGGGGTATTTTAGTAGAGTTAAGGGTGCAAAGAAAGTAATGAAGCTAATAACTTTCAGGTATTTGGTATATATAATTAATGTCACACTGGAGCAACACAACGGGCCATTGGCGATGTTCCGGGATCAACTCCCAAAGGGAAAGATTTGAGGACAAGATGACGAGGTCACACCTGAGCTGGGACCCCACTCTCCACCAAACTTCCACACCACGACGACATTGGAGGCCACAACAGATTTAACATGCACCAGTCCCCTTTCTACACAAGTCTTTGGCTGGATTTGAACTCGTAACCCTCTAGTTGCTTGTCCGTTGCTCTTCTGACAGGGCTACCGCGATCCCAATGTTTCAGGTAAGCTTAAACCAAACATCTAATTCATCAAAGTTCTGAGCATTATGAATCACACTAATCTCCACAAATATTTTGAAGGAGGCACTAAGATTTCAACTGTAACTGTAGCGTCGCCTTGTTTGCAATTACCAATATCGGCTTTCTTGAGGGCAGGGGAATCGTTCACCCCGTCTCCGGTGACGGCCACAATGGCACCTTGCCTCTGGCAACCTTCCACAATGATCAGCTTCTGCTGGGGAGAGGTCCTGGCAAACACAATCTCCGTGTGCTCTCGCAGCAGTTCGTCCAATTCAGCAGAGTCCATCTCCCTCAGCTGGCCTCCGTGGATGACGGCAGCCTTGGCGTCCCTGAAGAAAACACGGCAATTTAGTTACGAGGACACATCCCTTAAAGATAGTTAATCGTTACCGTTAAAGCTCGAAAGCCGCTAATGTGCACATTACCTAGGTAATCTGCAGATTAGCTCCGATTTGTTTCATCAAGGTTCGAAATCGTATACAAAATAAGAGTCTTGCCACTTTACATAGGTAATGTGCACATTAACAGTTTTGAATCGTTAAAGTGAAAAAGCATAATTTCCTTTCCCTCCTCCTTTACTTTCTAAAGCTCGAACTGCCATCTGTTTTCGCTTTCTCATAATTTGCATTGGCTGCAAGTGCTTAGCATAGCTAATTCTGTTTTCAAATTAGTTTCTGTCTGTTAGCTCATGAATTTGGGCTGTGATTCTTTTTAAAAGCAGGTAAATTTAGCCCCAAGAATGCTAGTGGCACCTAGTATTACTGAGTCTGAGTATTAATTTAAACATACAAAAACGTTGCTGTTCGAGCAAAGATCTTATTTTTGTTTTAACGAGGGCCTAGTAGGTAACGTGCAGATTACTTAGGAAATTTGAGAAATAAAACCATTTTCCACACTTTAACGGATGAATCTAGTAAATCTGCACATTACCTAGGTAATATGCAGATTACCCAATTTCCATACTTCAGTGGGAATTTAATCACGTTTTAGATTCTTGTTTCATGGAAACTGGATACCTGATTTTTTGAAAACTGACAAATATTTCTATGGGTGTTGCAATGCCAAAGAAGACAACTAGATATACTTGAGAACACATGTCCACACAAAATGGCCTATTTTAAACACTAACATTACTTTTTGAATTGCACATCAAATTCTTGATAATTCAATGCAATACAATTAGGATTGGGTTTTCTCAACAGAAAATTTTTATACTGGTTAACCATACAGAGGAAATATAAAAATAGAGTGAGCAATGGAAGCCTTTTTACGTATCCACGATCATGTGACCAAAACTAGCAGTCATGTGACCATTGCGAGTACTTCCACTGCATAAACATTCGTCGTCTGCAACGTAGTTGCAGACTTTGGAAATTTTATCACCCTATACCATTTTCTATCGCCAAACGAGACATTAAAATAACAAATCGGCCAATCAGGTCCATTTCTTAGGCAGTCACAAGAGTACTAGTCGATATGTAGATGCACTTTTTGAAACTCCTCTCAACAGCATTGCTCAGGCTACTTAGATTTCATGTCTATGGTTGTGACAGTGCGTCGCAAAAGCACAATCTTGTGCAACTTCAGCATCAAACATACAAAACAAGAACTCTTCAAAAATTGAGTAAGGTTAACCCTTATAGCAGATATATTTACAAGCATAAATATTTGCTGTTTTCCGGATAATTAGGCTTGGAGTAAGAAAGTAAATATGAAGGGTTTTGGGCATGTGACGGACCACAAAATGTGTTCCACAATAAAAATAATATTTAAGAGAATAAATGAATTCTGATTGTTTGAATAAGTGTTCAATACTCTTGGAAGTTTAAGATAATATGATCTGTTGAAGAGGATAATTTGAAGTTTGAAAATTGTTCTCCTGCAAATTTTGAAAATGTGACTTAAATTGACCGAGCCCATCATATATCACTGTTAAAATGTGTAATGCAACATGCAGTCAAATTAAAAAAATTCATTGGGTAGAAAAACATTCAATAGATATCCTTGGAATTTTTAAGATGCTAAAGCATAACATTTCTAGTTGCAGATAGTTTTAATTTAAAAATACCTTTAAAAATAAAATATATAATTCCTTTTGAAAATTATTTAAAGAAAATGTAGCAATTACTCGAGCAACTAATTCTAGTACAGCTTAAAAATATCTATTACACTAATTTGCAAATGGCAACTGAAAAGAATATATTATTATATGCAGTTGAAAAATAAATCACAGGTGCAATATTGAAAACAATAATTAAAAAAAAAAAATTAAAACAAGTTTCTCACTAAGTGCACAAAGAATTGTCACACAAAACTATGTAAGAGAAGACAGTTATGATTGGATACAGGTTTCTTGAAGCCCTAGAAATAATTTGACAATAGCATAGTCCAGTTGGTTGGTTTTGTGTTTATGGCACGGCCTCATATGTCCAAGCTGCGCCAAACACAAGACAAACAATGTCAATCGTTTGGTTTTCCTGGGTTTTGGACCTCATGTTTTACCAGATAGAAACCAGTACATAAATGATGCCAGTAGATAAATGATGCTTCACGGTTGCATGTTTCATACACCTAATTGAATCCTTCAATATGGGAGCAGATGGTAAACACATTCCCTACCTTGGATCTACCTCCTCGATGGGGATGTCCAATCGCATGGCAATGTCTTCAACCGTTTCGTTTCCTTCAGAGATGATTCCAACAGACTTTGCGATGGCTGCAGCAGTGATGGGATGATCACCAGTAACCATAATAACCTGCAAGGAAGCGTGCATGAGAGGACGAAAGAATAACCAAACAAATTTCCAAGAACCAAGAAATTTCAACAAATTCCAGGTACTAATAAACCCAAAATTTTTCACGAAGTAAAAATAGAAAATCATACATTAAAATGCTGAGTCCTCAGAGTTTTATTTATTCAAATATTTCACAGCACACAGGAAAGGAAGCTTATATTTAAATCCAAATACAATAAATGACAAAAATGGTCACTGTTCAAGCAAAAGGAAGTCACAACTTATAAAACATTTTGGAAGGAAACATTTCACAAATTGAAATAGAGTAACTTGTGCAGGTGCACAGGAGGGGATCAGATTTGAATCTCAAACCTAATTTCGAAAGCATCAATGATCAATATAAAAATATTAAATCCTCGATTTTTACAAACATTTGAAATAGGTTGTTTCATTGATCTGCTTTTATTGAATGAAGGTCATGAAAATTTGCAGTATATTGAAAGATAAGGCTTTGTACAATTTTTCAAGGAAATATTACACTTTTTTTTCAGGCACTTAAAAACCAGGCCTTTTATAGGGCCATGGGTAGGTAGCTGAATTAACGTCTCGATGGTGCAACACCAACTGTTGGCGATGCCCCAGATTCAATCCAGAAGGGAAAGATCCAAGGCCTAATCTCATTTTGAACCCCGGTCAGATAATGAGGTCAACACCTGAGCTGGCACCATTCTCCAAACATCTGCAACATGCCAACACAAGGATGCCTGAGGTCATGGCTAGCTGAAGTTACTTTGGATGCAGGGGACGGACCCAGAGGTCTCAACAGAATCGAGAATAGTTTCGAATGTGTTTGTACATAGATATTTAATTAACATCACACTGGAGCAACACAACGGGCTATTGGTGATGATCCAGGATCAATCCATAAGGGCAAGATCCAGGGACAACACCACGTAACTCCAAACCACTGAGGTCATGATAGATTTAATGTGAATGAGCCCCTTGTGCACAATGGTTGGTTGGTTTCAGGTTTTATGGCACAAGCACGATATTTGGCCGAGCTGCACAAAGCACAATGAGGGAGGGGGGAAAAAGCAAAAGGGTGTGCACGTGTAAAAATGAAAGGGAGGAAAGATCACTAGGGTACCACCGGATTAATATCCATAAGCATCTAAAGATGTGTCCTCTGCACAATGGTCTATGGTTGGAGCGAGTTTCAAACTTGAAACCCTTTTAGGCCCAAAGGAAATATTTAATTAATACTTGAAACTCATTCTTAGGATTGGTATTTTAATTTATAAATGCACATAATCTCGTACAACTCAGTCAGAAAGAATGCCTTCAAAATCCTACCTTGATTCCGGCACTCCTGCACTTGGCGACAGCATCTGGCACGGCAGCTCTGGGAGGATCAATCATAGCCATCAAACCAATGAAACGCAAATTGTCGAGCGGGAAGTTCTGCTCCTCACCATCGAATGGAAATCCATGAGGGAATTTGTCCGTAGGTAGAGGCAAATCGCAGAAACCTGGTGAGTTTTAAAATAATTAAACTTTTAAAATGAAATGCTTAAGCAGCAGTTTGAAAAAATACATTACACCATCACAGGGGCGCATAACTTCAAGAGTGCTGTAGGCCACATATCGTCGACTAACATGCAATACCCCGTAAGGACCGATTTCTCGAAAAAATGCTTTTTGAAACACAGGAAAACTTTGCAAAACATAGGCACATAGGTGAAGTGAGACCATCTATTTGTCGGATCAACAAGATGGGAAAATGTACATTAGAGATACTTGGAACAGTAAATCCGAAATCCAGAATCCTCTGGACCACGGCCATCTGGGATTTCTGATTATTTGCAGTTTTTTGACAAAAAGCCCTAATTTAACACCTTGGACGAATTTGTCCGCGTGTTTTTCACATACGGAACATGTTTGCAATACCAAAATAGAAGATATATAAATCGGATTAATTTTTTAAAAAGAAAAATCTTTTTAATACAATGCAACATATTTTATTTACAAACCTAATTTTTCTGAGTGGAATTGACTCCGAACATGTACGTTTTTTTTTTGTTTCATCAATTTGGTCCAGGCTGAATGCTTTGTCTTTTAAAAGTTAAAGAGGGGAGTCGGAAAGATAGAAAAAGCGAGACAAAAAACGGTGGCGAGCAAAGCGTCCGGATTTGGAACTTCGTACTGTATTCGATTTCACAGTTTGCCCCTCCTGTAAAATTGGTATTTCGCACTTACAGGGTATCATGTCTTAGCCAACAATATATTAGTTTCGGGAAAGGAGGAAAAATGTTTAATGAGGGTGGTTGTTTTAGATTTTATGGCGCACGAGTCGTACTGGGCCGAGCTGCACTAAACACGACATTCAACATCAAGTAATGGTAGGTATTGTAATGAACATTACAGTGGAGCAACACAACCGCTATTCGTGACAATCCAGAAGGAAAAGATAAGAGGACAACACCATGTCAATTTGAACCACGGTCAGATGATGAGGCAACACCTGAGCCTGCACCCCACTCTCCAAACTTCCACACAACGCCAATATGAGGACATTTGAGGCCACGACAGATTTAACATGCACCAGCCCTTTGAATACGACGGTCTTTGTTGGATTAGAACTCGCAACCCCCGCTTGCAAATACGATGCTCTTCCAACTGGTTCACTGCAGCCCCACCAAGAAATGGACAGACATACAAAGGAAAGTTTTACAAACACAGGAGATGAGCACAACCAAGATATGCTATGACTTATGACATGACTTATTGTGGGATTGACTCTAAAGAGTGCCAGCACCACGACCAGTAGTCTATTGTACTGAAACCCCTTACTGATCTATTAGGCCCGGTGCACACATCCGGTTTTTCAACGTTCTGCGCCGCTGCCGCAACGCAAGTGCAGTCTGAGATAAATTAGGTTCAATGGAGCAGTGCACACATGCCTCCAGCGCCACCACACGTCCAACTTCCATGCAATTTGTACAGTAGTTCCCCATGCCGCCGCACACGAGTCTCCGCTCTGAAGAACCTTGTTTTCATAAACAAATGGAATATGAATAATAATTAATAAATGGTTGTATTCAGTAACCTCTCTTTTGTTTCAAAATAAATTTCTTTTACACCAAGTAAGCGTAATAAACACGTTTTCTTCGATAGAATATTTATCGAAAATGGCGCGAAATGAATTCGTGCATCATTTCACGGTTATGTGTGCATATTTTGGCTTCGGTGCCGCCACACGTTGAAAAACCGGATGTGTACACCGGGCCTAAAGGACCGATTGCCGAAATAAATTTCAGCATGTACCTTATTGGAATGTTCGACAGTTCCCGGGGTTTGATGCAATGGTGTCCCAGATACTCGAATCGTTGAGCATACTAATAATCACAATCACACAGAACATGAACAGGACTCTCCTCTACCATCTGACAGCCTCTACATAATGGGTCATCTATAACACCCATAAGGTTGAGGTATCCATTTAGGGTACAGTGACCAGTTAGAAGGCCAATAGCTACCCTCCCAAGGTATGTTACAGAATGTATTGAACTTGTCTTGCCTACACAATGACGGAGGGTAGGTAGTTGAATTACCATCCCACTGGAGCAACACAACAAGCAATTGGCCGTAGTTAGGGATCAATCCTGAAGGGAAAGAACTGAGGACGACACCTCGTCATTTTTTAACCATGATGAGTAGACAAGCTCAATACCTCAGCAGCCCCCCCCCCTCCAAACACATTCATGGCATGCTAATGTGAGGGCAGTTGAGATCAGATTTAGCATGCACCAGCCTCCACGAACACGATGGTCTTCTGTTGGATTGAGTTTTGAATTTACTGCTATTCCACCAACTGGGCTACCATGGCCTTAATGAGAGATGGAGGAAAGCAGAAGGTCAAGCCAGAGTTACATGTAAGGAAGGAGAAATCACTAGGGGAACCTCAGGGTTGTGTTTATTTAAAGAAAGACTCCCTGAGATGTGTTAATTGAACTGACAACACATCTATTTTTAGGACAAATTGTTTACTAAAAAGTGACATGTTACGTTTTTAAAATTGCCATGTAGACAAGAGTTGATCTTGTTGTAAAAATACCAGAACATTTCAAATTCTTGCTTGGTAAATTAGCCTGCTAAATTAATTGTTTTCCTACACACTTGATAAGTTTTCGTTCACACAAAATTAAGCTTCCAAAGACGATTAACATTTTCTGAATAATCGTCACCTGAATGACCGAGATTAGGAATCTTACTGCACAAGTTGATCTTTTTTTTTTTTAATTTGCTGCAATAAATTGGTACTAGGTTAGGGAAATACACAAATGACTGGTTCTCAATACTGTTTGTTGGCAAGTGAAAAAATCCCTCACCAATGACTCTCTCTCCAAGTCCTCCTAGTTCCAAGTACGCATTGTTGAAAGCATCCTTCATTTCTTCGTCCAAGATCTTGTCCTTTCCTCCAATGAAAATGGTAGAGCACCGTTCCAGAATCCTCTCAGGAGCACCTTTCATGCACAACAGGTAGCTGGGGTCTTTTTGGTCATCGAGTTCGTGGACGGTCACCTGGGAGAGAAAATGGCTTCTGATTAGCAAAGGGATCATATGGTACTCGTAACCCGCACATGATGCAACAGTGGCACCTTTGCTTAGTTTGGATGGGATTCTGTGTGGAGGGCACAACTATTTTGATGAGCCAGATGCCCAAGAGTATGCATGAGATGACCAAATACATCAGGTCTGGAGGAATTTTCGGGCTGCAGGATTATGACTAAGTGAGGGCTGAAAATTAGCGATCATATTTGTAGCACTTTACAACTATTACTTTCGTTTCAGCAACCAACTATTACAAAATGGTAAATTTTCAAAAAGTTTTTATTTTTCCAATGGCGGGCACATATTGCTACCTTGGAAGAAAACTGGCACAAGTCGAAAACGATTTGCTTAAAGAAAATCCAATTCAAAGATTTAACCAAAGTTTAACTGAATATCACTCATCATCACTCAATCACGGATTGTGAATTACTTTTGTAACCCTCTTCCACATAAAAATATACCACATTTTCGTTTTGATTATGACATAAGCCAACAATTGCAATTTGAGTTATGCTGGTTTTCTTCCAAAGTAGTGACATGAACTTTGCCATTGGCCACTACAAGGATGGAAGTGATGGCCACTTGTGAAGGAGCACCCAGAGGGAGGCCCATCATAGCCCCTAACAGAGGACAGCACAATTTACATCCATGCCCTGACCCCGGATTCGAATTAGGAACCTTTCAATCCAGAGGCCAACACCTGAACTACTAGACCGGTTGGTCAGCATTTTTTCAAAAAGTGATTTCTCAAAGTTTTCTAATAGTAACCAAAGTTTCAAAAGCCTGGAACAACGCAACAGGATCAATCACGAAGAAAATGATCCAAGAACATCTCACAGTTTTGAACCAGTCAGATGACAAGGTGAATACCTCAGCTAGTACCCCACTCTGCAAACTTACACACCACGTCAACATTAGGGCATTTGAGGACAGGCTCCTCAATCCCATGATAGTACTTTACACAAGTCCAACTTGATTGGCTAATCGGATCACATGACCTAGATACGTACGTCATCAGAATTTTTCTGTTAGCAATTTATCTCTTCCTTTGGCGTACTTCGAAATTTATGTGAGGATAAATTTCTTTGCTGCTGTTTAGTTATATATTTTAGTTGACTCGATAACTTTAAATTCAGATCTGCTGTATAATCAAGAGGGGGGCTATAGAAAAAAGGAAATAAGGTGTGTAACATGATTTTCATCATCATCATCATCGAAAATTGTATCCTTTTATTATATAAGTTAATAATTATATAAGTTAGTGTTTTATGTATGCTTTTTGTTACATCAGAATGGTCCTAAGCCAGGGGATGTATACGACACCATCATCCTAAAGCAAAGGGGACGGCAGAGGGGCGGTAAAATATCAGCTGGTAGTGAGTTCAGGAGTGGTTCTTAGATTATTTATGTAAAATCAACTGACGCTTGAAAAAATATAAAAAGGATATTAAAAATTAGGAAAAGTAATTTAGACTCAAAAGGAATTAAATTGGAATTTTTTTTTAATAATTTGTAGGATCTAAAATTTTTTCCGACTGCTGGATTTGAACTCGTGAAGTCATCCTACGCTATCTACGTCAATCTGAAGTTAGGCGACTTTAGCCATTAGGCCATCGTTGCTTTCCGAAAAGAAGCTCTTTAAAAGTATAAGTACCCTTAAGATAAGTTGGCGAGATCAAAATCAAAATGGTTACTGCAACAATCAGATTGGCGAGATATACAAGTGAAGCCAAGCCCGTGAAACTAGCCAATCAAGTTGGACTTGCGTAAAGTAGTATCATGGGATTAAGCCGCTTCTCATTTGAGGTCACGACAGATTTAACAGGTCCCACCCACCCCTGTACACAACGGTCTTCGACCGGACCAAGTTGCAGACTCGCAACCATCTGGTTACTAATCTATGGCTCTTCCAACTAGGGTACTGTGGCCCGAGAATACGAAAAGGTTGAGGTAAAAAAAATTCTCTCAACTCAACTGGAGGATCAAATCTGTATTTCATACTTACATGATATTTGTTGGTGGAGTTGAATGGAATTTCACACACTTTAGGGTTTTTCCTGCGGTAAGCGGCGACATCTCCCACTGCTAGCTCCATGCACTTCAATATGGCTGACTCTGAAGCATCACCGCTACAGTCACTGGAAGGGGAATATTACATCAGTAATTTCGAAAACAATTAAATACCAATAAACTACAGTCAAACCTCACCACGACATACATGCTTAATACGAATTAGGGTTAATCCAATCTAAATTCTCATCCCTGTTGAAATGTTTTTTTTTTAATTACGCCCGCCATCGTCATTTTGGACATCAGGCGTCTTGCAGTCCAGAATAAAATCAAAGTGGCTCCATAAGGTGTGAGGGCCCGAAAGTCATCACTGGAGCGGACGTTAGAAAGAGAGGGGCAACTAAAGAGATGCTCCCCAGTCATATGCGAGGTGCCACGAAGTACACAGTGAGGTGAATCAACCAAGTTGATTTTATGTAAGTGGGCCTGCAGATAGTCATGTCCATTAATAATTCTAAAATTTGCAACTCCTTCTGCCCTGGGAAGGAGGGAAAGACGTGAGCGCTGTTGGCCATCCAGAAGGCAAGCCCATGGTTTTCCATTTGCCATATTCCTAAGAGCAGAAATTGTACCAAGTCTGATTTTGCTCCCAAAAAGTCTATTAGCATTTCGAAGAGGGACCTGGTAGGAAGATGGGTACAAAGATGAAGCCTCCCTAGCCAAAGTGTCAGCCCGTTCATTTCCATAAATGCCACAATGGCTAGGGATCCACTGGAAGACAATCTCTCTTCCAGAACGCAAAAGAGAGTCAATGTGCTGTTTACATTCGAGCTCAAATTCAGTGGGCAATAAAGTGTAATTTGTAATGGTTTGAATCGCCGCCTGAGAATCGATGGAGATGACAATATTTTGTTCATCTGGTTCTCCAATAGCTCTGATGGCCATGAATATTGCATGCATTTCTCCATCAAAATTATCCGCCCAAGTGTCGAGTGGTTCTTTTAGGAATGTATGTTGAAATGTATACTTAAATTATGTTAAATTATTTGTTGAAGAATTCAAGTTACACTAATTGACAGTTAAGGAAAAAAAATTCGAAACTTAGGGGCAAAAGGATTCTTTTTAATTGTATTATCAGAAGCATTAACCCCTTGGGTACATTTGACGACTAAGACTTGTCATGCACTTGTTTTGCCTAAGTTAAGGATGACGAGTCTCATTTGTCATTCAAACTAGGACAAAATTAAACAAATACATTCTTGTTCATGGCAAGAGTAATTGGTGTTACGAGACTCGCCTTGAATCAAATTATTCAATCGTTCTCTACAAAAAAATACACTTTATTTAATCTGACCACATACATACAAACACAGCCGTGTTATCAGATATCCTTTTTTGGAATGAACACTGAGATCAAAAGCTGTGTGATCTCTCATACTGTTGCCATTCTTATCAAACGAAATTATACAAAAATACATGGCGATAATACGAAAATATAAACAGCACCTAATGTGCAAACAATAATCCAAATAAGTTTTTTTTTAAATAAATCTGTACCCAAGGGGCTAAGCAACTCCAAAATTAAGGAAGATTTATTAGTGGAAAAAAGAAAAAGCAAGACATTGAAGATTCTGAAGAAGGAATAAGCATTCCTTCTTTAAAAGGGGCTACTGTGCTGGCTTAGAAAATTGTTCACTGCTTTTGTCAGGAAGTGAAAATTCATCTGCTCAACTAAACAGCATTAACTCAAAGAACTTCTTAAAGAACTACACAAAAAAGAAACAAAAATCAATAAAATAACTACTTTAAGACAAAAATTGCACAATCTCTCAACTATCAATCTGTCTAAGCTTGGTGATGAAAAATACCATTTATCTGTGATCCAAGTACTGTACTAAAAGTAATGTAAATACATTAATGTTTAGTTTATAGTTGAAATAATGCTTCTTCTGAAATCAGATAACATGAACTATGGTTAATAAAAAACTTATTTCAGTCCCATGAAATTAGTCTTTTACTGACTGTATAACATAAAAGTCTAAAACAGTATACCGTTTGAGAATATGTATGCTGTCCTGTCCAGGTTTGAACTCAGCTCGACTGCAGAGGCAAGCTGCTCGAGACAAAGCTGTCCATCCAGGAGATGTCTTGTCGTACTGAACACCTGAAATAGAATTTTGGAAATTATTATGACAGCTTCTACACTCATCTGTCCTGTAATAATCGCAAGTTAAGACAATTTTATAGCACTATGGGGCTCCGCCCCTTGTTCCCTTTGCTTGCCAACCTCAGGTGATTGCTTCACAATCCCATTTGCAAACCAACGCTCCTTTTGCAAGCGTCTTTATGGGCCATGACATCACAGCAAGTTTCACCCCAAGGCCAGCTAAGAAGGATCTAATGCTTCATATCCGCAATTAAAAATGTGTACACTATCGGGAAATTATACTTTTCATTGCATCCAAATTATTTTAGAACCAATTTTTAAAATAATTATATCGTAAGAAAGAGTGCATTCTAAAAGACTTCACGTGGTATTTTCTAACTTTAAAACTAATAGCATTAAGCTATTGATATGACAGCTTTAGTTTTGTATTGGAAATTACAATCTAAAAATTCTGAAAATTTCAAGACCAATTTTTAATTTTATCAAATTTATTTATTAACCAATTTCAAAAATAATTATACCACAAGAAAGAGTACATTCTAAGGTTTCCTGTGATGCTTTCTTGTTTTAAAAAAAATAGTAATAAGCTAAATACGAGTTTTAACACGAAAAATAACAAAAATTTCCCGATTTTTCTTGAATTAAAATTTTTTTTTATCAGGAACCAAATTGAAATTTCTAAAAAGCAAGAGGAGGCAGCAGGGGGAGGGGAGGAGCCCCCTAATGTACTAAAAGGAAGAATTTTTTTAAAGTATTAATTCCGGCCTTTTGACTACGACTAGAGATATCACTGCCTTGACTTAACGTCTTTCAGAGTTCACGCAATGATCGTAGGGGCATTGCTTCAAACAAAAGGACCAATCTTCTTGAGGGCCAGTCACTAACAGCTTGCAAATGGTGATCAATGTCAGCAATCACTTAAAAGGGGGACAAAAGAGAGAAAAATCTCAAGGCTGGTTAATAGAA
This sequence comes from Metellina segmentata, assembly GCA_947359465.1. Lineage (NCBI taxonomy): Eukaryota > Metazoa > Arthropoda > Arachnida > Araneae > Tetragnathidae > Metellina > Metellina segmentata. The sequence goes on along the minus strand of OX375883.1, from coordinate 18,240,294 downwards.
ATTTGAGGAAATTTGAGTTCCATCTAAGGTTACCAGAAAATCTACAAATGAAATAATGCACCAAATAAAATTGATACAACATAGATAGTAACTGCCTATAATGTAAAAGGACTCGTAACATCCATAATTCTGTCTTATCTCAACTTAAGAGGGGATTTTGTTCTTTATTGCCAAAATATTATTTCGATTTTTTTATTAATAAAACTAGACGAATCAAATAATTCCAGATTTTGTACCTCTATTACCATCTCAGGTATTCAAAAATTTTGTTTAAATAAATGTCAAAAAATATTGATAAAATGGTGATTTGTCAAACCTTAAATAGACTTAGCTTTTTTTAAAAAAAATCGAGTTTTGCTATAAAAATAAAAAACATAACACAGGACAGTAGAAGCCCCCTACCGGATTGATCCTCAGTAGTGTCGGCTTCGATGATCTGATTATCGAACCACATGTGAGCTACTGTCATCCTGTTCTGCGTCAGAGTACCCGTTTTATCCGAACAGATGGTAGATGTGGAGCCCAGGGTTTCCACGGCCTCCAGGTTCTTGACTAGGCAGTTCTTCGATGCCATGCGCTTTGCAGTCAGCGTCAAACACACCTAAAAGTTATCAACTAATTTTTAAAATCTGGAAATGACATGACCAGAGAAAAAGAAAATCATAGAAATCCAAAAAAATTGCTTATGAATTAATATTTCTGCAGCAAGATGTTTTAAAAAAATAATTAACATGTGCTTAATTATGAAATATAGGTCTCTTTAGTTTCTACTGATTGGATGGTTGGCTTTGGGGTTTTATGATGCAAGGGCTATATATGGCCGTGCTGTGCCAGACACAATCAAGTAATGGACATACACATGCAATGCAAGTTTTTACTGATACAGAAGAGAGAAATACACCCAGAGAGGAATGCAGCTGACTGGAATCGAACCGCGCTGAGTCACGTGCTTAAAGAAACTTCCTTGTTTTACGAAAACATATAATTCAGTAATCCGAAACTGAAAGTTTTCATTCTTGTACATATACGACGTCGATTGTACAACTTTCTAATGATAACTAGGGCAACTTTTTGGTTGCTGTAAAAAAGGAAAAAGTTGCATTTATTTTTGATACACTAAAATCTAAACTAAATTATTTGTAAAATTAAAAAAAAAAAAAAAACACCAGAATTTATGGACATTTTTAGTGATATACAAAAGTATTATTTTGCATTATTAAATACAAAAGAACATTGACGTCGTCGTTGAATGGCCGATCCTTGGCCAGTTATCTCTTTAACACTGAAAAACTACGCTCAGCAGAGACTAATGTTGCATGACATTGTTGCAGTAGCAAATAATCACTTGAAGGAAAATCGTCTCAGGGGAAAATGTAGCAAAAACAGTCAGGTCGGGTTTTTTTTCTAATCGTCTTTTAAGACACGTTTTGAGGTTGTAAGGAACTTCTTTAAAATCCCTCGATCTGATATTTTCATTTGCTGTCTCGATGTTGTACTCTTTCAATTCCGATTTTTCTACAAGACGAATCAAACATTCGTAACTGCTTTTGATTTTCAGCAAACGTTTTGGCAGCTCTGAGCAACGAAATTTTGTGTTCCAATCATCTGCATTGTTATATATATATACACTCGGAAATATTACCTTGGCAAAATAATTATTAAATAGTTGCCTATTATATTTTAGGTAAATTTTAAAAAGTTGCAGGTGGTTGCATTTATGTTGCAGTTATAACTCACTTACAATACACCCCATGTAGGAGGAATTTTGGTTTTAGCACTTTTCATGCAGCTTAGAGCATGTGAAGTGCAAAAAGTTGCCCTAATGATAACGTAAAAGTGAAATCAAGTACTTTCAAGATTTTTCACCAAGTTCCATATTTTTTTTCAAGGGCTTTCAAAAACTCCTAGTTCAGAAAAAAAATTGAAGGACCGTGAGAACCCAGCTATGAGAAAATTCCAGTTTTCCTGGTGGTCAAGCAAATTGAAGGAATTTTTCCAGAGCCCTTAAAAATCATTCATTTCCAGAAGATTTTAAGGATTTCAGGTGTACAAACCTGTTTTAAAGCTCCTAAATCAACACAACACTGATTACATGTCCGATAAACAGAATAGCACTTACAGTCACAGTGGCCAAAAGACCTTCAGGTACATTAGCTACAATGATACCGATGAGGAAAATGACAGCGTCCAGCCAATAGTAGCCGAGGATGAAAGCGATGATGAAGAAGGCCAAGCCGAGGAAAACGGCCACGCCAGTGATGAGGTGAATGAAGTGTTCAATTTCACGAGCGATGGGTGTGTCACCCACTTCCAGTCCTGATGCCAAGTTGGCAATCCTTCCCATGACAGTACGGTCTCCGGTGTTGACGACGATACCTTTTGCGTTACCTGACACAAAGATAAATTGTTAATTCAAATAGTTCACGGGATAAGATAGGAAGTTAGCAATTGCTCTCAATTACAGTTCCTGATACAAAATGAAATTCGAAGCTTTCTTAGGAGAAATTACAACAGAGCACAGGTGAAAATTACAGTACCCTTTCATTAATCTTTCAAGCAAAAAATGTAGAACAGGATATGGCAAAAGCTTGATTGTTTCATTTAGATTTCAGAACTCGAACAAAAAAATTTATTTTCAACATAAAGGAACAAAGATACAAGAAAAAATTAAGTTCATTTTGCATTATAAATTCAATGCAGTTTTAGAAAATAAAAAATAAATACTATCTATGAGAGAAAATTTCAGATATTTTAGTCACTTTAAAGATAGAAAAACGTTGAGCTTTCGTATTTTTCTGAATTTTTTTACGAGTGTTGTCAGAAAGAAAGTTTTTAATTCTTCAGAATTCTCTTCAATGGTAGCATAAAAATATTACAGTACCTTCGAATTTACTAAAATTATCAATACTATAATATAAATGGCGATGTTTATTTTCTAAAATAAAAAAAATTTTAGTTAATGAACAAAGTCAATTTCTGACTACATTTCAAGACCTTGTCATAACCTTACCCTCAACACAGTTGGTAGAAAAGAAAGCCAAATTTCTAGTTTCCAAGGGATTTTCATTTGTAGATTCGGATGTCCTGGTCTGTGGTTCGGACTCTCCGGTCAGGGAGGAGTTGTCCACCTTGCAGCCCGAAGATGAGATTACCCTCATGTCTGCAGGTATCCGGTCACCACCCTTGACCTCCACAACGTCTCCCACAACGACCTCCTCGGCCGACAGGGTGAGTTTCTGACCATCTCGAAGAACGATAGCATACTGCAAGAAAAGGGATTCACATATTAAATTTCTAGCCAAGTGGGTAGTTGAATTGACGTTACTACAACTGGCTACTGGCAACAGTCTTGGATTCATCCAAAAGGGAAGGATCCAAGACAACACCTCATTATTAAAGCTTCGGTTTCCTAAGAAAGTGGAGCCGTTATCTAACAGCCATGATGCCGCGGGCATAACTAGATGGCCTTCTAAACAAGAGTCCAGAGGTGTCAACTTAGATGGACAGAATACGTTGGAGAATGGGCAATACAGACGGCTGTCGTAGTTTATTTTATTCGAGAAACAAAACAAAGTGGTTTTTTATTCTCTTGTTCAAAGTTTCTAACTTCGGGATTGTTGAAGATAGAGGGAAAATTTCAACAGATTTCAAATCAGCGTAAAATTCTACGCCTAATCGATACCGAAAACTGTTTAATTAAATTATTTACCATTTGATTAATTATTTATTAAATAATTAATTATTTATTTAAAGAAAATCAGATTTAAGGTATCAATCTGGTGTCAAATTTTCAGCAGATTTCAAATCCATTGAAATTTTTATTCTGTGTTTAACGATCCCGGTTTTACAAAAACGAACTAATCAATGGCAGTCAAAAATGATTGTTTCTTTTGCTCTCCTTCGCTCGAATCGTTTCGCGCAGGAAATGAAATCTTGCCGCTACAAGAGAAAAAACGCTTTCTTAGGAAACCGAAGCTTTAGATACAGACTGATGAGATCAACACTCCATTCTACAAACTTCCACAATGTGCCACCATGAGGACATTTGAGGCTAAGTTAGTTTTAAAGTTCACCAACCCCCACATAAAATAAATAGTCTTTGGTTGGGTCAATTTTCAAACTAGCAACCTTCTAGTTGCTGATCACTATTCCAAATCAGGCTACTGCGGCCAATTAAATTTAACCCGGCAGGACACGCGCCTCATGAAGGAACGTTGGGACGAGCGGGGGTCATAGAATGACCCCAAACAGAAATGTATTCCTACGCTGTTAAAAACATAGTTTTTTTTTTTGCCGGAACCATAATGCTTTTGACTTTAAGGCATAAAGAATGTTTTGCTTTAAAAAAAAGGATATTTTTTCCACTACTTTTTACGATGAGAAATAATAGATAAAATTTTATCATATTTTCTTCTTACGCAATTGGTATACACTCTACATCACATCCATGCAAACACGAAATTTAATGCTATTTAATTTAAAATAATAGATGTATATACATACCAATTTTCAGTTATATTACATATAGATTATGTGTTCCTTGCAAAAAAAAAAATTGTACACAAATTGCAAGTTCCAGTAGTTTTTATATCCTTATTTATTCCCTTTGAGACTAATGATTTAAAACTAATGTTGCGTCTTGCTGGAATCCAAAGATAGATGAATGAGTTTATCTTCCTTTACATATTTTACATTCAGCAGGGATTTGCCTCTTATCTTCCCGCATTGTTCCGACAGGTGTAATTTTTTCTGAAAGTAGATTTTTCGCAAGGTCATAATTGGTGTACCAATTGTCAACGGTGAGGTTTCGACCAAATTTGTTCAAAGGTTTCATAAACCTTTTTATTATATTGCCTGCTGAGTTCGAGACTTTATAGGGTCCCTCTGGTTTGACATCCAACGTACACTTCCATATTACTTGCGTAAAATGTCCGTGCATCCACTGCAGCAAATATTTTCATGTCGTATTTTGTGCGTTTCTTTATCATATGTTGGCAAAAACCACAACGACTACGAAGAGGTTCTAATTTTTCGTCAATAGTAACATAATCACCCAGTGTATAATGTTTCTGACAGTTCATTACAAAAAACTAATTAAAGTCCCTTATAGTAGCAATTTTGTCAAATAACTGCCTCTACGTCCTGTCATTTATGTTGTCAAATCTTATGCAACGGAGAAGAAACGTTTATGAGACATTGTAATGCTGAATACGTTGCCGAACTGTCCGTATCAGCCACGCAAAGTAACTGATCTGTAGAGCAAACGTAAAGACGCGCGGGGTCATTCCATGACCCCAGTAACTGACCAAACTTGGATTGGGGGACGAAAAATTCCTGAAATACCTATTAACTACTCACAAAAGGCAGATGAGGGTGACATATTCAGCTACTGATAAGAAAGGAATGAACACATGGCTAGTTTTCTAGGAATCGGGGTTGAGCAAGGGCTTGGGGTCATAAAATGACCCCCCGCGCGTCCTGCCGGGTTAAAGATTCAATAAAACCCAATATAATAATTGTCTTTTAAAAGTTTACGTCCAAATGTATCTTGCCTTAGTAGATTGCATAGCATCTGCACCATTTATAATGAAAGTAGCATCCATACGTCTGAATAATATTATTCAATACAATATAACATTTTATTGACTCTGACAAGGCTGAATTCCTATTTACAACATGCATGGCCAAAAGCATGCCTCAGTCATAACAGCACAATTAGATCATGAATAATTTCAATTTCACCATATTCCATTGCTAAAACGCGATTTGGCATTTCTTAAGCGAAACCAGTATTCATCCACATTTTATTTTCATTGCCGATTTACGTTTTCCTAATCCTTTCCGTAGTTTTAGCAATATTTTCACAAGTTGAACACATATTGAAACTAAACATCAAGCATATTTAAACTAAGCAAAAAATGGACAAATAAATCCAGCAAGTCTATTTTTTTGTTCATCCGTTGATGCCCATTTGACAACGAACAAATAATAACAGTGACTTTTCAAAGCAATGTCAATGAAATACACAGATTTGTCATCACCAGTCCAAATTCAATACAGCACATGAGCTTTGCAAATTGCATGCCTGCTTCATTAGCTAAGGAGGTACAACTGCAGTCTACGTTTATAGCGATGGCAACAGCATTGGTGCTTTTTGTGGCGCACTTCTAGTAGCAAGTTGTGGCAGGTTAAGGCAATCCATCACTATTACATTTATTGAGTTTATAACCAACTTTCATGCTCTCCGGATCATGTATACTCTGATCAAATATTTTCCCACAAAAATAAGAATTAATACGGTTAGTAATACCATTTACTGCCATACCTGATCGAGGGTAAAATCCGAAACTCCGACGAAATCGAAAACTAACAAAATATTCAAAGCATCGGTAGAGTGGCAGCAAACGGGACAGTGGACGATTTCTCGCCGAAGTGGCAACCTTTATTTGTGCTTTTTTTTAAAGGCAGCCCTATTTATAGGTTTAGAACTGAAGACGTTAAGGCCGCCATCTTGGTTTGGCAACAAAATAAACCGCCTTGGCGTTACTGTCCCGTTTGCTACCACACCACGTAAAAAGGGTTGGTAATGGAAAAATTCGACCGAAGCAACGAAAAAATAGCGTCCAACTGAACAACATCGGTGGAACTGTCGTTCACGGTAAGAAGGCGATTTAACGCCAAATATGGCAACCTTCACCTTTAGCGAATTTCTTCACATATGCCGTTTTTGTTATGGCAACCCTATATGCAAAGGTTCACAGTGTGGATTTTGTTGCTACGAAATTCGGCCGCCATCTTGATTTGGCGACAAAAATTAGTTGGCGACAAACGTCTTACTGTGAACAACTCCACCACAACATCATTTGAACAAACGTGGTAAACAAGCGTTAACCAATGAAACAAAGAAAAAAAAATTAGCAAATAGGGTTGCCATACAAAAAAGGCGTTAAACGTGAAGGTTACCATATTTGGCAATAAATCGCCTTCCTACTGTGAACAACAACTCCACCTTTGAACTAATTATTGCTTTGGCGAATTTGGAAGTGCGCCAAAAAAAGCGCCAAGGCTGTTGCCACCGCTATAAGCGTAGACGGAAATTGTACCTCAAGGATGATTTGTCAATCTGTACATAAGTTTGCAAAACACAAAGTAATGCAATCTCTAATCAAAGGGCTCTTATAAAATACCTTGTTATTTTCCGTTATTGACACTACTCAAGTGTTCAATCGGTTCACATCGGTAAGGTAATTTTTAGTTAACGTCGTACTAGAGCAACACAACGGGCTATTGACGACGGTCCGGGATCAGTCCCTTTAGGGAAAGATTCGAGGACAGCACCTCGTAATTTTGAACCATGGTCAGATGACGAAACAACACCTGAGCTGGCACTCCACTATCCAAACGTGAGGACTTTCTGCCACGACAGATTAAAGGTGCACCAGCCGCCTCTACACCATACGCTTACAAACATCCATGCACGGACCCGGATTCGAATCAGAAACCTTCCGATCTAGAGGCTAACACCTTAACCAATATACCGGTTGGTCGGCCGGTTCACATCGGACAACTATTAATTTCCAATCTGTGGACCATTTTTGAAGGAAAATTATCACATTTTACTGTAGCGTCTTGCAACATTTTTAATTGCAAGTAGGGTAAAAAAAAAAAAAAATCCGATTGTAGGGTGCTTTGAGGTTGCTGGGGGGGGGGGGAATAAATTAAAAATGCAAATATGAAAATTCTAGGAATTCCCACCAAACCAAAAGCTACGTTGATGAGTACCATAGCTTTCCACATTGGATTAAATTTGATCAATCGACGTTTTAGCGGTCACTAAATTATTTGTTTGACACAATTAGAATCAAACTTCATAAACTTTAAACAAAAAACACATTTATATCTTTTCGTATTTTTTTAAAGAAAAATAATACAGTACGATGACATTGTGTTCGTTTATTGTGCCAAATAACGTCACTTTGGAACATAGAAACAGGAAGCACGCTATACCACAAAACGGTAAGTCTAAATTTGTCCTCTATGATAGACTTTTATCGCAATTCTGAACGGAGAAAGTACTGGTATTCTATTTACCGTATTCTACCGTATTCTATTTTGAGTATCTTATATAAAATGTTCGTCTCCTGGTGGTTTATTCACGTTAAAGATTCCTCACACTAAGCACTCCAAAAACCCATCTACGAGGAGGGGATTTTCAACGTAAATGTTCATATCAGACCATTTGCGAAGCTTTCACTTCTGTCTGAATTGCTTCCACATGAGGGGTTACCTTAAAATATAGTTTATCGCCATTATGGTAAAGTTTGGCTTTAAATCTAATTGGTATTTACCAAACAAAAATATCAACTCGGAATTTTTTCTGAAATTTTTAATGGCATATCATATATTAGCGACATTTATATTTAGATTGTTCAAAATGCCATATATTGCAATACTTATTGCTCAAATTTAAAAATTATTTTTATTTATAACTCCGGCAAAAGACAGTTTGTGTCATAGTTAACCAACATGGTTGGTCCAGGATCAATTCCGAAGAGATAGATCCAAGGGCAACACGGTCAGATGACGAGGTCAGCATATGCCCTGGAACCCCACTCTAAACTTTCCACCCCGGACTCGGCTGTACCGAGTTTCGAAGTTGCTAATCACTTGCAATTACCCTTGCACTTTACGGAAGAACCCGATTAGGTAAGTATATAGTTAACTAATGTAGCACTAGAGCAAAACGGGCTATTGCCGACGTCCGAAGAACCTGATTAGAGATAAATCATTTTGAGTGAATCTGTTTGGATTTCAAACTCCATTTAGTTGCAGTCGCGATGTAATACGCACTGCACTGGAATTCTTTTAATCAGTTTCAAATCATAGAGCAGTGGGATGAGTATGATGATACGTACACAAATAAAGTGGTTTAGTTAAGATACAACCCTTAGCAGTTTCAAGATGAAAATAGAAATGCAATTGAAGATTGAAAAATGATTGAATATTCTGATATTGAAAATATAACTTTTAAAGTACATTACCTGAGGAACCATGTTTTTGAAAGACTCCATAATTTTGGAACTTTTGGCTTCTTGGTAATAGGAAAAGACTCCAGTGACTATAACCACAACGGACAATACAATACCTAAATAAAGCTGAAAACAACAAAAAAAGAATAAGAGAGATTCCGTGATGAAAAAAAATTTACTTTAAAAAAAATTAAAATGGACATTTTTATAGGGCAGTATTTCGAAGTACTTATCGTAAAAAATCCCCAACCAAGTAAACTAACAAGTCTTAAAAATGCAGTAAGGATAAAAAGATATGTTTGAAAGAGATTCATAACTCACTATATAGACAATGCTTAATACGGATTTTAAAGTTTGTGAAGGAATATCGGTGAAGATTCTACTGCTAAGAGGTAGTCCCTGGTGTGTTTATCAGCAGACAACACTTTTGAATTAATGGAATTGGAAAAAATACATTTCAATCGAAATCCATCATTGGTCACTAAATTTATTTGAGACAGTCATAAGGAACACTTTGCAATTAGAGGAGGTAGAAGTTTGACTTGTAGGAGATCATGGGTAAGAAATGTTGCGACATTGAAATGGCTTTTGTCAAACGTTTATCGTATGATTGGGCCAACAGAACTAAATTCCGCTTCCTCCAGAATTTTAACGTGTACCAGCCGCCACGTACATGAAGATCTTAGGTTGGATCGACTTTTGAAATCTCAACCTTCCGTTTGCAAATTGGCTACTCATCCAACCCGGCTGCCTCGGCTGCATTGGTACGGAGAGGAGATTCGAAAAAGTTACCAACATGGCGACTAGTAATCACGTGACTGCTGTTTGAAATATTGCCTACGTTGCCGATTTGGCATCTTGTTGCATCAATTGGAGATACATCACTATGGAAGGTAGTTATGTGAACGCGCGTTTCTAGAGTGGCGACATGTGGTGAAATAGCCTAAGTCTACAATGACTCAGACCAATCAGATGATGAATCAATGAATAGGCATTTTCTTTCGTTCCATGGACCAGTCAGAGGAATGCTCGTTTGCTACTACTGTATTTATTACATGATCCTCGGCACATAAAAAGGTTATCATTTCTCACTTCACTTTTACACCTTCGCTATGGTTGGTCCACCATCTCATTTCCATAAACCATGGATGGTTATAATGGCAGAACCCCGAATAGGTAGGTATTCACTTGACGTCGCACGGGAGCAACACAACGAGCTATTGGCGAAGATTCGGGATCAATACCCAAGGACCTATAACCAGGACAAAACCACGCAATTTCGATCAGTCACGATCTGAACTGGCACCCCACTCTTTAAACGTCCACATCACGGCAATGTCAAGACAGTTGAGGTAACGACATATTTAACGTACATCAGCCCCCGACTATCTGTTACTGGTCTACGTTTCGGACTCGCAATCCTCCGATTGCTAACCCTTTTCCTCTTTCAATCGAGCTAACGCAGCACATCCTCAAACTCGAAGAGGCAATATTAGTATCAATGCTGGTTTGATAAGTACCACGAAAAGGCAACCCTTTTTTTAAATGAACGTTTCCCGATCCCAAGTCCACTTACATTATCGTCCGGAGCCTCTTCGAAGGTGGAGGCCTGGATGGAGTACGCGATGAAGCAGAGGACGGCACCAATCCAGAGCAGGAGGGCGAACCCGCCAAAGAGATTCTTGCAGAACTTGACCCATTCGGGCGTCTTCTTGGGAGGGGTCAGCGCGTTCGGACCGTCCCGAGCGAACACCTCTTTCGCTTTGTTCGTCGACAGACCCTGGAAGAGAAACATATCGTTTGGTTACTTGTGTTTAGGGTTGCCAGAAGATGAATATCAGAAAAGAGAACATTTGGTAAACTTATTTTGGTACAGCTACACTCTACGTTTATGAGTGATGGCAACGACTTGGCGTTTTTTTTGGCGCACTTCTTGTAGCGAGTTACGATAAATTAAGGCAACCCATCTTTCGTTTCGGTTGTTATGGTTTTCATGGCAACCTCGACAAACGGAAACTTTTAATTTTCATTTTGAATATTCTAGAAAGTTCTTCCAAAATCCGTTCAAGTCATTTGATTTCATTGATTCGTTTGAAATTTTTTCTTTCCTCCCATTGGTTATTTTGATTTTAAAATATCCTTTGATTGCATTGGTCGTTTAAATTTGTTTTTCTTTGATTCCATTGGTTTATTTATTTGTATTTCTACAGTTGTGAGTTGTGGAATTTTTATTTCATAATAATTTTTTTTCACGGCAGAGTTCTGACATGTATTGTTTTTCGCATTTGTGGAATATTCTTGTTTCGTAATTTTTTTTTCTCGGGACCGTTGTGATGTATCAGGTTGAATTATTTCTTGCTTTTTTCTTTTAAAAATCTTTTTCTTTTTCAACTTGCCTACTGTATTTAGTGTAATTGATAAGTTTCATGGTATTCTTTACCCAACATTCCTAGCTTAGTTTATCTGCTGGTTCACAAATGTGTTTTGATATGTGCTTAAGTTTACTACTTTTTGTGAAACTTTTTTTAAATATTCTTATCAAAACGTTCTGAAAATGTTTAAAAAGTGTGTTGTGAAAAGAAAAAAAGTTTTGACAGTAAAAGAGTTAGGAAATAACTCTTTCCTTGGCGACTTTAGAAGTGCGCCAAAAAAATAGACAACGCCGTTGCCACCGCTCATAAACGTAGACTGTAGCTGTACCCTTATTTTGAAAAAAGAGGACAAAAGGAGGACAGGAAAAGTGAAAATCCAAAGAAGTTTTGGAATTACTTCCGAATGAGTGTTCGATCATTTGAAAAGCTTGCGGGAAAAATTACTGACAAGATTATGTCTCAAAATACATGGACGAGACTCTATACCTCCTACACAATTCTATATCCAAATGCACAGCTCGTTTAGAATTTCGGGATTAATAAATAAAATGCAGCCAATAGTATATTCTTTTAGCTTTATCACTTAAACAAATACGGAAAATTACTAGAGAAGGGCAGAACTAATACAGATACTGACACACACAGGTAACATAATTGAATCGGTTGTTTGAGAAACCCTATAAGTCAGGTGAGAAAAATTTTTGGGAAATCGAGAAAAAACTGTTTCTGCGTTAACCGACAACCTCTATATTATTACTAATAAAATGTATTGTTTGGAGCTAAATACAATCTTTGTGATCAATGGAGGTCTCAAAAGATAACTAATTAAGTTATTATGGATTTTTAAAGCCAGTTGACTTATGGGGTTTCTCAAATACAGATACTTCTAGCAAAAAAGTAATTGCATTCTAAACTGTATAAAATAAAAAGTACACTTAGTACACCTCAAATATGCATTCTAAAACAAGTAGAAACATCAAATAAATATGAAACACAAATAAGATTATTTAGTTCTATGAATAAGAGTGGTATAAATGGCGAAATGAAATTTATTCATCAGTAGCGTAGTTCTATGGCAACTGAGAATCAGATGTACCTGTAGAACACTGATGAACTCTCTTTGTAGAATGCTTGAATGTTTTCTTCATTTGGAATGTATTTCATCAGTTTATTTATGTCTTCAATTTTTTTCTTGTTGATGGGGATTTTCCCACTTGGATATATTGGTTCATTTGGGTGTGTGACAGAAGCAGCTTTTTACTGTTGTTAAACCGAAAAGTGTGGCTGCAAAACTCATCAATAAAAGGTTTGGCGATTTCAACATCCTAATGTTTGAAAGAGTGTGAAAACTGCATGAACTGCGAGATTTTAAAAGCGACTTTCTCATTCTTTGGAACTTTATGCCCATAAGTCACTGACTTATACGCTTTCTCGAATAAACGAAAACTTTCATACGAGCCAACTCTATGTAGAATTACCTGACTCGTTGGGTTTCACTTCTAAAAGATGCGTCTACCTCTAAATAGATTTTTACCGAAAACTCGATATCGACAAAAAGCGGACTTAAGGGGTTTCTCAAAACAACCGATTCAATTATAACTCACCGAATTCTGCGCAGCAATCATAGTTGAGCTATCGACTTCGATTTAATACTAAAAGGTGGTTAAGTTAGCAATGCGATTTCCTTCCAAACTAAAAAAGGCTGCGAATCGTTGGTTCTATTTGATCTCCTAATGAGACGTTTTAACATGGAGCTCAATACACACTAGAAGTTGAACTTCCTATTATACGTTGTTGATGCATTTAATAATACGTACGATTTTCGTAGTGTACTAGATCTAGTAGTATTTGAACAGCTGTGGTTTACATAACGATATAGAAGGCAATGTGAATATATTAGCGAATAAAGTTTAAAATGTGAAATATATATTTTTTAACACAATCCGAAATAAATGAACAAAGAGACCAAAAAGTGAACAACCGAAAAAAAGGACATAAAAAGATCAGACTTAAAAAAGAGAGTGAAAAAAAGATCCGAGCTGGAAAAGAAGACATGTTCTCTTTCAAAAGAGATGTTCTGGCAACCTTACCAATGTTCAGAGGACGCACGCAGTGTTCAAAACAACACGGAGCGTCAATGGATGCCACTTTTACCGCCGTTTTAAGATCATAGACTTATCCTAAGTTCCGCAAGTGAAAGTTATTAAAGTCAATTAAAGTACACATTGACCGACAAATGAAGTAGATAGAGCACGTGGACAGAATCGCCCCTATTTGGGGAATAAGCTTAAAGCCGGACTTGGCAATTAACACGAACCCAAACGACAACCTATGCCGTCCATTAATCCGCGTTTACACAGGATTTGCACAACTTCTCTCCCTCCAAACATCGAAGCTATTCCGAGAAACGGCATTCATTTTATCGTCCAAATCTCGAGTCGGGGTGGCGATTTGGAGAGATTGCAGAGCCAAATTTGTTTTCCACCATGAGTCGGTAAAGATCAAACGGTCGTATCTTTTGGGGGAGATTTCTCCATGACGATTGCTTGACAATAACCGATCCCTCTGCCCTTCGCCCCGACCCTGGCCGCTCACTCCGTCTTTTGTTCGCTCTGTGATATTTTGCCCTAATCGCTTGCCTTGACCACATCTCACACCAAACTACCAGTGAGTGACCTATTCGATTAAAATGGCGTAGACGAAAGAGCTGGTAATAACATTAATAGAACTATTTAAAGAGAGGCCTGTCCTCTGGGATCAAACTACACCCGAGTACAAAAACAAAAAGGGACAGAAATATACTTGCAAATCCGGTGTAAACGCTGATTTAGGTTGGTTTTAAGTTTTTTTTTTTTTTTTCTTTGGCTCAAGGGCCATATTTGGCCATGCTTGTCCATTAGGATTCCTGAAGGATTAAAAAATCATAAATCCGTAACACAGTACTGTCAAACTAAAAGAAAATCAAAATTCCAACACGCAAGGTATCTTATAAATAAAAAAACCGCCAAATCTACCAATACTTAACTCTTGGGAACATTCAAATACAAATATTGACGACCAGCTACAGGCTCAAGCTCAACAAGGCTGGTCCTTTGTTTATGAATTCCCCAATTCCCACTGATTATCCAATTGTATCTTAAATTCGTACAATCCCTTTGAATTAACTATATTTTCTGACAACGCGTTCCAACTGTCTATTACCCTATTAAAGTAGTAGTTTTTCCTTAAATCCCGATTAAAATGCGTCTTATTCAATTTATACCCATGGCCCCTTGTTCTGTTATCCCTATTGAAATTTAAGCCCTCTGTGTCCCCTTGTTTTACAAACTTGAAAAGCTGAATCAAATCCCCCCTCCTTCTTCTTTCCAGTGTATACATGTTTAGCTTACTTAAACGTTCATTAGAGTCGAAATTTGCTAGCCCCTTTATTATTTTTGTAGCTCTGTGCTGAACCCTTTCAATTACTTCTATGTCCTTTCTCATATATGGAGCCCAGAATTGTACAGCATATTCTAGATGTGGTCTTACTAAACCCTTATATAACGGCAAGATTATATTCTTATCCCTTGAAGTTACAGTCTTTTTAATATACCCCAATAACCTATTAGCCTTTTTACCCGCAGCTGAACATGGGTGACCCATTTTAAAATCCCTGTGAATTATCACCCCAAGATCCTTGACTGTTTCTCCCTCCTTTACCTTTACTCCCTGCAGACATTACTCGGCTCCACTGTTCCTGTAACCCATATGCAGAACTTGACATTTCCCTACATTAAATGACATACCCCATTTTACAGCCCATTCGGATATCTTATCAAAATCCCCTTGTAAATTTTCTATCTGTAACTTGGTATCCACTGTCCCCCATATTTTTAAGTCATCTGCAAAAATACTGATTCTATTCTTTATCCCCTGACCTATATCATCTATGAAAATTATAAATAAAATTGGTCCCAAAACTGATCCCTGAGGCACCTCACTTATAACTTCTGTCCACTGTGAATAATTTCCTTTTACCTGCACTCTCTGCTTTCTACCCAATAACAAATTATTTATCCATATTAATGTTTTTCCCTGAATCCCCAGCCTTTCCAATTTAAACAGTAATGCCTCATGAGGTATTTTATCAAAAAGCCTTTTGAAAATCTATGTACATGATATCCACACTGCTCTTATTATCCAGCTCCTCAGTAATTCTTTCGTAGAACTTCAAAAGGTTTGTAGAGCAGGATCTACCATTCCTGAACCCATATTGATTCTCTGATAACAGTCCACCCTCCTCCAAGTATAACATTATATGCTTTTTTAACAGAGATTCAAATATTTTGCAAATTACTGATGTTAGACTTACTGGTCTATAGTTGCCCGGATCACTTTGTATTCCCTTTTTGAAAATTGGAGTTATGTTGGCCAACTTCCAATCCATTGGTACCCAACCTGTGCTATATGTTGAATTAAATATCGTGTGAATTACTTCCCCCAGTTCTTCCGCGCATTCCACTAGTACTCTCGGATAAATATCGTCTGGCCCTGGTGCTTTAGATGGCTTAATTCTTTTCAACTGATGTACTATTTCTTCCCTGTTGAATTTGCATTCTTTAATTATACCCCTTGCAAAGGCTCCATCCTTGGGATCCTTTTTTAAATTATAGTTACCATTGAAAACCCCCAGAAAAAAGTCATTTAACACGTTTGCCATTACCACCTCGTCTTGAATTAATTCACCTCCCTTCCCCTCCAACGGGCCCAGTGTAGTACTAAATTTATTTTTACCACTTGCATATGCAAAATTTTTTTTTGGGTTTATATTTATTTCCTTTGCTAATTTTTCCTCCAAGGACACCTTTTGCTTCCGACTAATAGTTTTAAACTCCTTTCTGGCTTTCGGATATGCCTCCTGAAAAGGTTCAATCCTATATGATTTTGAACAAGCCCCCTAAAATAATTCCACTCTCCGAAATCTATTTTCGAATTTATCAGGGAACCATATCCATTTTAACCTCACCTGAAATACTTTTACAGTTTAGGTATATTTCGCTCCAGAACTACGATTTCTAATGTTTTTAAAAAATGAAACGTAACGATTGCACTCAAGATAGGTCCGAGTTGATGGATTGCATTTAGACTTTGAAAATAAAGTCAACCACTATCCACAAGCCGAAATAGTAATCACGAATCAGCTGATATTTATAAATAGCTTAAAGCTGATACAGATTTCGTAAATTTAAAAATAAACTATTCGGGGCATCATATAAAATCTTCAAGTTTGACACAATACAATAATTTTCATGCGATCTACTTTCTTGAATCAAAAGAATTTTTCGATCAAATCGGAAAGAAATTTTATCAAGCACTTAGTTGCAATGAAAATCACGCTGTAATACCGATCACCAATTATGACCATCGTCTACTAAGAAACAAATAAGTCGAGAGAGCAATTCTAAATTGAATAAAATAATAGTTTTCGCTTAAATTAATAGCAACTCATTCTTCTACAAGAAATTATAATAGTAATCAACTCAATTTTTAAAATTAACTCACTTATTTGCTCTTCTTACGTGGATTATTTCATCAGTTAATTTGACCTAAATTTTTAATTTTAACTTTCGTAATCACTGATCACACTCCAACACTCTGGGTTCTTTTTAATGTCTCACTGAACAGCAAGTCTGTCAACTATTGCACTTAGTGCCAAGCGGTACCTCAAGCCAGCTAAACTTCCAAGTCCCATGTTAAATCTGACAAATTTCTGAAAACTTAATCATGAAAATGATACACCTGGAGACAGACCTTCGGCCCATGTGCTTCACCGAAATCGATCCACGTCCAAATAATCCACTCAAAAGCATTCATTCCAGAAATATTAAACGAGATTGTGAAAGGCCTGTTCACAGAAACGTTTTCGTAGCCAAGAGGTCATTTTGTTTCCAATGGGTTTTCATCTCTCCCATCACCATTCAAATATAGAACTCAAGAAATAATTTTTCATCATCAGGCATTCAATTGTCAAATCCAGTAAGTAACCTAATAAATTTAAATATTAACAATTTAAGTAACTAGATTCCCTCGCAAGAGAAGCTGGATTGATTAAACTCAACTTCTAAACTTCACATGAGAATTAGATTTATCGTCTGCGACGGAAACGAAAAAACAAATCTTCGAATTTCCTGTCATTAAGTTTGGATTCGCTAAATAGCGTGATGAAGTGTCGATTGTTTCCGAAGTAGATGCGGAGAAATACATATTGTATTTGTCTCCATTTGCTCCAAAGAGAACAATGTATTATCATTCAATTACAATTTAGAAATCAAAGAATGAGCCGCTGACTAAAAAAATGGTCTAACAGATCAAAATTTCGCACAAGCACAAATCAAGTCACAAATTGCGAGGAATTCAGAGCTGCCAGCGAAATGTCTCATCAATAATTTCAATTAACTGTCGGATGTCTCTATTTACCAAACACCCAAAAAAACATCTCTTGGGTGGTCTTTATTATAGTACTTCGATCGACTTTCAGCGGTCTGTTATTCTGGACCTCCAGAAGTGTTTATGTAGTCCACGAGGTATCGCAATTTAACTCACCAAGTTGTTTTGACACAATATGTTGTCCATCAAGGATTCACAAATTTTGTAAATGACAAGATATTGGCATTTTTTGATGACGACGAGATCAAGATTTCGTCCAATGACAAGTTATTGGCATTTTTTGATGACCCGATTTCTCGTCCATCAAGATCTGGCCTGTATATCTTCTGATGACGAAATACTTCGTCGGGACAACCAAGAGCAATTTGGTAATTTTTAATTAACGTCGCACAAGAGCAACACAACGGTCTATTAACGACGGTCGGGGATCAATCCCCTAAGGGAAAGATCCAAGGACAACACAACGTCATTTTGAACCACGGTGAGATGACGAGGCAACAAATGCGCTGGCACCCCACTCTCCAAACTTCCACACCAACCCAGCCTAGCGTGACGACTTTCGGCCAAGCGATTTAAGGGTCACCAGCCGTCTCCACGCAATACGCTAACAAACATCCATGCACTGATACGGTAATTGGTAATTATTAGTTAACGTCGTACTAGAGCAACACTACGGGCTATTGACGACGGTCCGGGATCAATCCCTTAAGGGTGAGATGACGAAATAACACCTCAGCTGGCACCCCACTCTCCAAACTTTCACACCAACCGAACGTGAGGACTTTCGGCCACGACCGATTTAAGGTGCACCAGCCGCCTCTACACCTTACGCTTACAAACATCCATGCCCGGACCCGGATTCGAACCAGGAACCTTCCGATCCAGAGGCTAACACCTTCACCACTATACCTGTTGGTCGGCATGCACTGATTCGGATTCGAACCAGGAACCTTCAGATCTAGAGGCTAACATAAAAACCCAGGAGAGTTAATTGAGGTAGGTACTTAATTAACATCGCACTGGAGCAACACAGCGGGCTATTGGAGACGGTCCAAGATCAACCCCAGAAAGAAAAAAATCAGATGACAACCCCACGTAATTAAGAACTACGGTCAGATGACGAGGTCACACTTGAGCTGGCACACCCCACTCTCAAAACTTCTACACTACGCCAAAGTGAGGACATTCGAGTGCACGACAGATTGTACCCGCACCGACCCCTGTTGTCAGGACCGTTGCTCTTCCATCCAGGCAACCCGGCCCGGAGAGTTAATTGAAACCGCAGCAAAAAAAAATATAAATTTCATCAAATTATACTTCCAACTACCAAATCAAGCAGCGCTAAAAATAAACCCTCCAAATGGTTTTAACGAGATAAACACTACCCCACAATAATGGTAATGGTAATTTTAGTTAACGTCGTACTAGAGCAACACAACGGGCTATTGACGACGGTCCGGAATCAGTCCCTTAAGGGAAAGATTCGAGGACAACACCTCGTCATTTTGAACCACGGTCAGATGACGAAGCAACGCCTGAGCTGGCACCCCACTCTCCAAACTTCCACGCCAACCCAACGTGAGGACTTTCGGCCACGACAGATTTAAGGTGCACCAGCCGCCTCTACACCATACGTTTACAAACATCCATGCCTGTACCCGGATTCGAACCAGGAAACTTCCGATCTAGAGGCTAACACCTTAACCACTATACCCCACAATAATGGACTGGACTGCAAGATGTGATGGTATAAGGGAAAGAATACATTCTTTAATAGGGGGATGATCCCCACGTGCTGCAATGACACTAGCAACTCTTCAGGGCATACTTTCAACAAGGTTTCGAATCGATACACAGCTATTGGTATTTGTGTCCATTCCTGCTGCAAGAATGCCGCCATCTCGGCTGTAGATTTCGGACGTGATTCCCTGATGCATAAGCGTCGTTCTAACGCGTCCTTCAAATATTCTATGGGTTTAGGTCAGGAGTCTGAGCAGGCCAGGGAATACGGTTTACCTCCATATCTTGCTATCACTGCTTGACGGAGGCTGCTACACGACATGGAGCGTAGTCGTCTTGGAAGCAACTTTCGTCCACTCCATAAAATTGCCAGAGCGTAGGAAGTACCAGATTATCCAAAATTGTCATGTAGGTTTCGGCATTCAATTGACCAGGAACAGCATGCAAAGGTCCCAGGCTATACCACGAAACTCCCCTCCAAACAAGTTGTCGGATTTTATGCAAATCCGCTGGCGTCCGGTCCATTATTGTAGGGTAGTGTATACTCTATCACGATCTGATCAATTTTGCTTCTTATGAGGTCTCGTCGTCAAGATCTATATATATAATTCTCTTACGTGGCACGCAAAAAAGACGTTATTTGTAATCGCGTTTTGGCAACACTGTACGTTTGTTTGTTTATCGCGAAGTCTCGCGCGTCGATTGAAATTATAGCGTTATCGGATGAAATTTTATTGAAAAAAAAAAAAGGAAATTTTAATGAGCTGTTGCAGTTAGTTTATAATAGAAATCAGAGAAAGCGGAGGATCTTTTCAGGGCCATTTAAAAAACGGTCCTTTTCAGGGCCAACAATTATAGTTCAACAAGACGCTTGCACTACAACTTTCGGCAACAAACTCAATGAAAAAGTGTGGGTCGTTTGAGTGCTGGGAAAATGTACACACAAACAACATGCTGGGTATTCAATTTCCAAAGCAACGCTCACATTTCGAGTCAAAATTGCACAAAGTTTTCATTTGAATTCTGATTTTGGAGATACTGTTTATATTTTTTCTGTAATACAGCAAATTTAGATTTGAAAAACATTTTTTTGGTAACATATTTTTTAAACAATCCCTTCTGCTAGGACACCTGTCTTCATTGAGGCGAGCGAAGCGAGCATAGGTTCGCTCAGCGAAGCAATCCTCCGGGGGTTGACGAGCGTTAGCGAGCAGGGGGCAGGCCCCCTATTATTGCCTATTGTTCCTATAACGAGATCAAGATATGGTCAGTTTTCTTCTATACACGAGATATCTCGTCCGTAAGTTTTGCTAATGACAAGATACTTTGTCGAGATACAACCAGGAAGGTCAATTTCTGCCAATCAATTCATTCGCAGTCGTAATTTTGTGTTGGCGAAAGCAATGCTTTTTTCGTGTGGTTGGCAGATATATCCTAGTTTTCACTTTAATTCTTTGAAGAATAATGAAAGGCAGATCTTAAGCTTTGTTTTGTATAAAAATTTACATCAGGGAAAATTTGCATCTAGGATGCAAATTTTGAACTAGATTCTAACAAAGGTTTTAGTTCCTTATTTCGGAAATAGGTGTCGGAGCCAATTTATAATTTTTTTTTTACAAAAACTTTCTTGTTTGACAATTATATATAATTGAAATACAAATTTTAAGAAACACATCAGGAGTTTCAACCCAGTATGTTGTGTCAACGATTATATCTCGTACATCAAGGTCTGAAGAAATTTGCTAATGACAAAATAACTCATCAAGATTTTGCCGATTTTTTGATGTCAAGATCTGGTCACATTCTAATGACGAGATGCCTCCTCAACAACCAAGAGGGTTAGGTGAATTCAAGTATCTCGAGTTGGGACAAACCCAAAGGACATGGTGCCCCTGAGGGCCAGAATCGGAAAGTGACATTTAATGTTCCGAGTATTTAATTCGAAATTGATGTTCCGAGAACATGACAGAAACGAAACACAACAAGAGCTGGAATACTACGGGAAAAGAAAAGGTCAAAAGAGTATATCGAGTCCGTACAAACCCAAAGAACATGTGCTCCAGAGGGCCAAGATCGGAAAGTGACATTCGATTTTCAGAATACTTAATTGAGAACCGTTACTCCTAGTATTTAGTTGAGACTGATGTTCCGAGTATTTAATTGAGAGCTGATGTTCCGAGTATTTAATTGAGAGCTGATGTTCCGAGTACTTAATTGAGAACTGATGTTCCGAGTACTTAATTGAGAACTGATGTTCCGAGTACTTAATTGAGAACTGATGTTCCGAAAATATCTGAGAAACGTAACACAGCTTGTGCTCCAATCCAGGGCACCGCGAAATTGAGCAGACACAATCACAGCGGTAGGCGATTCAGCAACTGTCTGCCAGGTACGACGCAAAGCAGAAGCGGCGGGAAAAATTTGTTCCTCAACCCCTCAAGAAGCGGGAAAAGAGGTCATCTTAAATGTTAACACAATCAGTAGGAATTGCCGCGGCTGAAGTTAATCCATCAAGACTGCTGGCGTCCACCCAAAGTTTACGGCACACAACCATCTTCCCAACAAAAGCTTATGCCCGGATGATATTCTCCCGTTCTTTTTTCCGACAGCTGGATGCTTTACTCTTATTTAGCACACTAATGAGCAATCTCTTCCATGAAGTGGGAAGCTTCAATTTAACCTTGAGGTCCTCGTCGTTGTCGGGATGAAAAACTTTCCAAGACCATTTCATGATTCACACCAAGTTTTAGATATGACCTCATTTCAATTTTAATTGGCTGATCTATATATAATTCTCTTACGTGGTACACAAAAATGACATTATTTGTTATTGCGCTTTGGCAACACTACGATTTTTTGTGAACCACGAAACCTCGCTCCTCAATTGAATTTATATAGCGTTATCGGATGACATTTTATTGAAAAAAATTAATATTAGTTGAGCTGTTACAGCGTACAAACAATATGCTGGGTATTTGATTTCCAAAGCAGCGCTTACATTTTGAGTCAAAATTTGCTCCAAGTTCTGGGTAGTTTCATTTTCATTCCAAATTGTTCGAGTTGATTCCAGAGGTACTGTATAACGTTTGTGTAGAACAACAAATTCATACATGAAAAATACTTTTTTTGTGAATAACATTTTGTAAACAACCCCTTCTGCTAGGACACATGTCTTCATTCATGCGAGCGAAGTAAGCAAGGTTCCCGCAGCGAACCAATGAGGATTGCAAAGCAATTCTCCTTGGGTTGGCAAGCGTCAGCGAGCAGGGCCCTTTAGCCTATCTATACATTTTGTACACTTATACTTCAGAACACTGCGGAAAACATAGGGTATTACTTTCCTGTCTTCAGACCAATCTGTACCAGTTACGACTGAAAATTGGCACACAGGTAGTCCTAAAAGTGCCCTTCAAAGCCCCAATTTTAATATCTAAAGTTTGTTTTCCTGCAATAAATGAATATTGACAAGGAAACACGTTCTACATGAAACTTAAAGCTTTGGTTTCCTAAGAAAGTGGAGCCGTTATCTAACAGCCGTGATACATCATGATTCCGCGGGCATAACTAGACGGCCGTCTAAACAAAAATCCCGAGGTGTCAACTTAAACGGACAGAATACGTTGGAGAATGGGCAACACAGACGGCTGTCGTGGTTTGTTTTATTTGAGAAACAAAACAAAGTGGTTTTTTATTCTCCAGTTTAAAGTTTCTAACTTCGGGATCGTTGAAGGTAGAGTGAAAATGTCAACAGATTTCAAATCAGCGTAAATTTCTACGCCAGATCGATATCAAAAACAGTTTTATTATTCAATTATTTACCATTTGATTATTTAATTATTTATAAAATAATTATTTATTTATTTAAAGAAAATCACATTTAAGGTATCGATCTGGTGTCAAATTTTCCGCAGATTTCAAATCCGTTGAAATTTTTATTCTGTGTTTAACGATCCCGATTTTACAAAAACGAATTAATCAATGGCAGTCAAAAATGTTTATTTATTTCACTCCTCTTCGTTCGAGTCGTTTGGAGCAGGAAATGAAATCTGGCCGCTACAAGAGAAAAAACGTTCCCCAACTGTTTGAGACCGCTATGACGCCAGTCATGAAAATGGCGGCTCCGATCATTTTCGTTACGCTCACAAACAACGCTCTCTAGGAAACCAACACCATGTGTTAGTATAAGCAACGTTTTAGTGACGTCACACACCGATACAACACGGCCGCTAGATCACGGCTACGCTTTCTTAGGAAACCGAAGCTTAACACAGGGAAATGTCGCGGTCATGATTTGAGCAGAAGTCGAAATTCGACACTTTGCCATGGTTCCCACTAGGGATTCGATGTCGATGTTTTTAACATCGAAGTATTGGAGTCGATGTTTTTGTAACATCGATGTTTATACGTATCGATGTTTTTACGTTGTCGATGTTTTATTTTTAAATGAAAAAATATAACCATTATAAAAATTTAAAAAATAACCCAGTAGCATAATTTTTATAATCAGCAAATTGAACATAATTTTAGACCAAAGTGGCCATGGGTGAAGGGTCTGAAAAGTAGGGATGCGACATCGATGTCGATGATATCAAAATATTGATGTTTAAAAAAAAACCATCAATGTATTGGAGCCGATGTCGCATCACTAGTTGCTAAACCAGTTTATGGAAATGGGGAAAAAAGTTTAAATACACTGAATTTTGAAAACATCGATGGTTTGGGGGCGATGTATTATCAACATCGATGTTTGTATTATTAAAAAAAATCAAGTACTTTCCAGGACTGTATACCAAGTTCCGTATTTTTCAAGGGCTCCTAGTACGGAAAAATAAATTCAAGGACGTTTCAAGGACCCTGTTTGCACCTCTTTCGTTTTTCAGAATTCTGCATTTTTTCATCGGAATTTCGTTTTTGTTTTTGTATGTCTTAAGTCTTCTGCATATTGCAATATATTATTCAGGAATTAAATGTCTATATTTGCATCCGAAGTGAATTGTAGAAGCTATGGAAGTTAAAAACGAAGTTAAAAAGTATATTTTCCGTACAACTCATAATATTGCATTTTTCTATGAAAGAAAAGTGATCATTCTAATTCTGTTTTCAATCATTTAACCATTTCATCCCAGGCAACGCCGGGTTATTCAGCTAGTCTCTAATAAAGCGAGGGAGATTTTTCTTACCGTGCAAGATTCAGAATGTCTTAACCCTCCAAATGGTTGTGACAAGATATCTCATCCATCGAGATCTGATTTCATAATGACGATGTGTTTCATTTGTTTATTGGTGCAAGATGCTCCTAAATATATTTTATTTCAATAGGGGGCTCCGCCCCCCTACTCACTCGTTATCGCTCGTCAACCCCCGATGATTGCTGCGCAATCATATTTAGTTCGCTTAGCGAACTATACTTTTCAACAATGGGGGGGGGGAGGTTATTGCTTCACAATCCATCACCATTTGGATCCCTTCCCATTGCGATATTTATCGCATGCGCCCGTGTAACAGAAAATTGTCTCTTTTTTTTGCGAGATTAGCGGATCCATATATAAACAGAACCCCATACTTTAGCTTCAGAAAACGTTACCAAACTTCTCGGATTATAAACGAAAATATAGGGTAAATAAAAACAAAATGTTTTTTTAAAAACATTGTGTTTTTACTTACCGTACATGACATTTTTTTTTAATGTAAAAAATAAAACATCTCATTTCCACATAAAAAGGAAATTAATAAATAACATTGTTAAAATTTAGAGAAAATCACATAATAATTTTAAATGTTTTAGCTGATCCGTGTAGTAATAGTACTTTTTGAGATTTTCATGTTCGACTGTTGCTATGGAAACGGCGACCGAATTGGCCGGATCTTCTGAAAACATTGCAAACTTTCTAGCGCGTACTCTCTAATTTTATGAATGAATTAATTAAGAAACATAGCTGTGTTTATCGTCTGCGCGTGCTCCAAATTCATTAGCCCGTTGAACCACCAAGACTCGCTATCTATCAATCACAAAGCGAATAAACATGAAAAAGTAACTGCTTTACTCGTTCGTATGTTTTCTTACTGTTACTCGTTAAGCAGACCCATTGAATTGGTCAAAGCCTCAAGAAGCCGTTAAAACTTAAAACATTAAAATAACATCCCCTCTACTATTATAAAAGGAAGTGTTTGTATGTATGTGGACTGTCCTGAGAAATCTATGGCACTTAGAATAATGGGATTTGGCACACAGGTAGTCAGAAATTTTTGCAATTTTTCTATCGCAACCGAATTTTAATATTTAATCTAGATAATTTTAAAATTAATTTACTTGAATATAATTATTATTTTCTTTGTAATGGTACCAGCAAAAAGATATGACATTTTCTAAATTTATTTTTTCCGTTTCATTTTCCGAGAAACGATTTGTCAGCGGACGAAAAAAAATAAAGTTTTAACAGGAGTTATGTAGTTTTTTTTCTATCTCCTAGACCGCTAGCGATAGAGCAAAAATTTCAACGGATATGAAATCTGCGGAAAATTTTACAACAGATCGATACCTAAAAATATGATTTTGTTTAAGCAAACAATTTTAAAATTGTAACTTTTATATTTTTTTCCCATACGAATTTGACTTTGATTGTATTCAAGAAATCAGATTCCATTTCCTGCGATTTCAAACAATTCCAGTCAAGGAAAGCAAAACAAACATTTTTTTTGACTGGCATTGTTTGTTCTTTTTTGTAAAATCAGGGTCGTGGAAGATAGAGAAAATAAAAAAATGTCAAAGCATTTGAAATCTGCGGAAAATTTTACACCAGCTAGATACCTTATACGTTTGACTTTCTTTTATTAAATAATTTTTCAAATAAATATTTATAATTTCGCAATAGATTGTGACGTCACGCCGATTGAATCTCTTTGCAATTCGAATTTGGCCGCATTTGACAATGACGAGGTCATCACGGCGTTGCCCGTGGTGTTGGTTTGCAAAGCAAACCAGCAATCACAAGGGTTAGAGAGCAGTGGTCACACCTGACCCCACGAAAAGAACTGTCACGGGCAACGCCGTGCTGGCCACGCAGTAGCTAGTGTCATATACATAAATAGAATCTGCCAACGTAATCGAGAAGAAGCGGAAGCCTGCGCTGTAAAGTATTGCTTGCGTCTGAATGCGCACTTGTAAATATCGTCTATCAGATCGTCCTAAATAAATGTCTTGCTTCCAAGCTGCTTCCTTCCTGTCCAGAACACAATCAAGTATTGAATCTAGTACACAACATTTCTGGAAAGAAATGAGCCTTCGCCTTTGAAATTGCTAAGAAAATTTTCATTTCGAATGTGTCTCATACTACTTTACTCAAAATTACTCTCCTTTTAAGAGTTAGCACCCTGATTTTTTTTTAAAAATCTGGTTTAGCTCTAGATCAGTAGCAAACCCTCCGATCTCCAAGTTTTACCGTTCGAATTGTGATCAGTCCTTCGGTCTGGTTGGCTGTACCGGATCCACAGGCTGTAACGGATGAAATGGTGTGGTGATAGAAATGAAATGGTGGCGTAAAAGAACAACATCTTTGGATATCACCAATACAACAATAAAAATATATATAACATCCTACAGCTTAGCAGATATTTACAGCAAGGTTACAGATATTTACAGCAAGGTTACAGATATTTACAGCAAGGTTATAGATATTTTGGGACAAGGGTTCGGCGGAGGTCAGCGAGAGTAGTCTTCTCGCTCTCAGTAGTCTCGGTGGAAAATTCTAGCGTCTTCCAGGTCGCCTTTCAACTGAAAACCAGATGTCGATGGAATCTTGAGTGTTCTCAAGGGGCTTGAGATTTAGGAGATCGTGATGTCAGTGTAAAGCAGGGCTCGAAATACCCGGGTGCACAGGTGCACCTGAAAATAAAATTGTGCACCTAATTTTTTTCCCCTCTAGGTGCACGCAGCTCACCTATCGTTAAAAAAAAAAGAGGGGGAAACGTATTTTATGTTATTTTGATGTCTGAAACAAAATATTAGTATCGACCTCTCGCTCTAAAGGAACGTAATTAAAATTCCTAAATACACACTATGCTAAAACTTTAATCCAGAAAATGCTATGTTGCAATGAAGGAAAAATACAAAAAGAAGGATGAACACTAAACCTTATGTGTAAATATCTGCCAAAAACGTAGACGTTTTTGATTGCCCACCAATGTCAGATGATGACTGAATATTTGTAAGCAATAATTTCGCACATAAAATTTTTTTTTAATATTTTTATTTACTATCTACTTGTAACATATCCAAACATACCCAATTAATAAAGTAGTTTACATTACATAAATGCTCTTATAATACGTTTTTTAAAATGTGCACTTAAAATATAATCTGTACACCTAATTTAAAAACGTAGATGCGCAAGGTGCACCTGTATTAAAAAATCTATTTCGAGGCCTGGTGTAAAGTCAAGTGAAGAGGGTTTATTTCAAGTGCCCAGAACTTTATGACCGATGTAATGTCAAATGGAGTGCTGTATTTTTAATTGAATGTATCTTCACCGGATTTGAAATCTGCGGAAGATTTTACACCAGTTTAATAACT
Organism: Metellina segmentata; assembly: GCA_947359465.1. Taxonomy (NCBI): domain Eukaryota; kingdom Metazoa; phylum Arthropoda; class Arachnida; order Araneae; family Tetragnathidae; genus Metellina; species Metellina segmentata. Next base: position 18,212,158 of record OX375883.1, on the reverse strand, counting down.
TACATCCGCAAACCAACACCACGGGCAACGCCGGGCTAGCCACGCAGTGGCTAGTATTTAATACGCAAGAAAAATATAATAACTTACTCTGTCTGGATTTGAGCCTAACCTCTGGTAGAGGTCTCGAAGTGGAATGATATGTTCGTCCTGTGGGAAAGAAAAACAAAATGCATTCAATCTACTATAATCTAAGCTAGAAGTACTCAATAATCAAACCATAAAACCCACTCACTTTTTTAACAAAAAAGTGAGTGCTTATATAGCTCAAAGTAATGGACATACACAATGAAAGTTTTATCTCGACTATTATAAAAGGAAGTCAGCCTGTGAAATTTGGTATACAAGTAGTCCTAAAAGTGACTAAATTGCCCTCGAAGCCTGAATTTAAAAATTTAATCTAGAACAGACATTTTTAAATTATTCTATTGGTCTTTTTTATTATTCGGTTTCCCAAGAATGGCAACAGTATGAAATCTAGCGTATCTTTCGCGTAGTTATTTTTTCCTTTAGCGTTTCTTCATTTTTTTTTTGGATCAGGGTTGCTGGAATCTGAATAATATGCCGATTCTCCTTTGATTTCATTGGCTCCTTTTTCTTTAGCTTCAAGGCCCGGTGCATACATCCGATTTTTCAACGTGCAGCGCCGCTGCGGCAACGAAGCCCAACTATGAACACATAACCGTGAAATGACGCACGAACTCATTTCCCGCCATTTGCGATGAATATTCTATCGAAGAAAACTTGTTTATTTCGCTTACTTGGTGTAAGAAAAGTATATTTTGAAACACAAAATAGACGTTACTGGATACAACAATTTATTAATTATTGTTTATATTCCATTTATTTATGAAAACAGGGTACTTCAGAACGGAGACTCACGTGCGGCGACCGGGCGGAACTGCGGTACAAATTGTACGCAAGTTGGACGTGCGTTGCGCCGGCGGCGCTGGAGGCATGTGTGCACCATTGGGCCTAATGCGTATAAGACCGCACTTGTGTTGAGGCAGCGGCGCCGCACGTTGAAAAATCGGATGTGTGCACCGGGCCTAAGACTGAAGTTAAGGTTGGTTGGGGTTTTATGGCGACAGTATACTTTAACCCTCTCAGGGGTTCAAACGCAGATATCCGTTTCGTAACCTGCAATCTTGCATCCAGTTTTCACCTATTTGTAACCAATAGAATCTGTCCTATGATTATTTCAAACGATAGAATTCGTTGAATAGAGAAACAGAATCTTTCCAAATGATTGTATGCCAAGCAAATGAACAACGGAATACTTCCAAAGGTTTATATTCTGAAGAATGAAACAGAATCATTCTAAAGGATATTCCAAAGAAATTATAAATAGAATATTTCCAAAGTTTTCTATTCCAAGGAAATAAAGAGTAGAATCTTTTTAAAGGTTTAAAGAATCCATGGAATGTTTAGAAAGATGATGATTTAGTTATATGTGTTGCGTATGGTGAAATTACTACACTACACGGAAAACTCCTGACGATCAAAAGGGTTAATGCTGACACAGCATAAAATATACAGCACATAAGTTCTTTGGAAAAATTACCTCTATAACGGGATAACGCGGATATATTCGTTCCGCAGGTTTCCCTGCTTGCCAGAAAGACCTGTTTGGACCTTCTAGACCAATAGAATCCTTTGAATTCTACCAACAAATAGATGTTTTTATATTCTAGAATTAGATTTCAGAATTCGATGTAGATCAATGTTTCCCAACGTGGGGCCCACGCCCCACAGGGGGGCAATTGGATTGCAAAAGGGGGCAATTCGAAAATGGACTCGACACGAGTTTAACCCTTTTCCTCCGGGCCATTTAAATGCAATGCTAGATTTCGGTGCCAAAATTGAAAGAAAAAAGCAAATTCTTAAATAATTGCGGCCAATAAATATTATAAATTCGTTTGACGAGACCAAAATATCAACTGGGTTTTTGGCGTCGCCCAGTTAACCTCCCTGCGGCAGACGACAGACTCCGCGTGGACCCCCGGACGCTTTAAAATCTCGCTAAACAATGCAGTTGTTCGCATCTGAATGGCCCGTCGCAACTTCTGTAGTGTTTCGCAGTATTCAGTTGGTGTTAATTTGAAATAGGCGTCCGTAAAAACTGTTATAACAGTCTCGTTGATTTAAAACATATATACATTGTATAGATATAATTGGTAAGTATTTGATTTTATTTTTATTTATTTTCATTTTAGAAATATAATTTTCCTAAAAAATTTGTCAAATAAATTTTTTATTTATTTATTTTATTTTATTTTATTTTGCGGCGGCTTAGGTGGGCATAAGAATTTGATTTCTTCCTAAAACCTATCATTTAAGTTTCTTATGTGAGCAATTCAATTTTTTAATATTAAAAATTATGTATATGTTACATAGGGGGGCATAAGAATTTTAGAAAGGCTTAGGTGGGGCATGGCACAAAAAAGGTTGGGAAACACTGATGTAGATAGAGGTTTAACAATCCACAAGCTGAAATATTGGTTGGTTTTGGGGATCTTATTTGGTGCAAGGAGGCCATATTTGGTCATGCTGCTTCATACACAAGAGACAACCCAAAGGTAAGTACTAGTTGAATAAACGTTGCACTGGAGCAAGACAATGAACTAGAAGCGACGGCTCGGGATCAATCCCGAAGGGTTACTTGGTTTGGGTTTTCATGGCGCAAGGTCCAATAACGGACGAGCAGCTCCAGACACAAGACAAAATTTGACCCAGTAAAGTCAATAAAATATTTAAGAATAAATCTAGTCAAATGAAAGTATATTAGAAATAAGTACGTGGGGAACTTAAAATTATTTTTGTCCCAAAAATGTATATCGACGTTTGGGGAATTGTAGCTTTTCAGTAGCTTTTCAAATGTGGGTTGTAACTGCTTCTACAGCTGCAAATCTTTTTTACCTCGAAAGTCATCTAACATTTTGTTGGATCCCCGGACATCTTGGTATCCGTGGGAATGAAAAAGCAGACTTGGCGGCAAAGAATGCATCTATGCAGATAAATTTTTAAATACCTCTAGATGATATCGACTCAACCCTTAAACGAGCTATACACTTATCATGGCAAAACAATTGGGACCTCGAAACGCTAAATAAACTCCATTCCATTCAACCTTCGATTAAGGGTTTTAAAAAAGTAAATTTTAAAAAGACACCATGACGTTAAATTGACAAGGCTTCGAATCGGACATTCAGATTTTACCTACAAACATTTGTTAAGCGTAGAACCTGCTCCATTATGTTCTATTTGCCGTCAGGTATTACCAGTAAAACCCATTTTGACAAAATGTTCCAATTTTAGCAACCATAGACTGACTCAATTTGGTGTTCCACTTCTTAACTTAACAGACCTCTTGATGGATCCGCATCACAAAAACTTATTTTTATTCCTTTCTGATATTAGTTTTATAAATCATGTATAGATTTTTTTATATAAGTTTAGTTTTGCAATCGTGTTATGTGCTTAACCATCCCATCGTTAAAACTATAGACCGTTTAATATAGACAACGTTTGGCGCAGTTTGGCCAGATCTGGCCCTTGCGCCATAAAAAACCACCAAACCAAACCTATCTAAAATTTTATCCAGACCTTTCTTTCTTGCCTCCTTAAGATAATATTTTGACTGATAACCTTTATATTTTCGTCATGATTCCGTCTTTTTAGAATCTTTCATTCGTTTTAAAAATTTCGGTAGATTATTCTCCTTTGGTATTTTGGAACCAATAGAAGGGTCAATCCCGTAGGGAAAGATCGGAGGACATTTCATCATTTTGAACCACGTTCATATGACGAGATCCAACAACCGAGGTGACGCCTCACTCTCCAAATTTCCACACCACGCCAATGTCAGAAAATTCAAGGCCACGACAGATTTAACGTGCATCGACATCCACGCACACAACGGTCTTTGGCTGGACCAGGTTTGGAACTCGCAACCCTTTGGTTGATATAATCTACTGCTCTTCCAACTTGGCCTCTATGCTTGGCCAAGTCGAGCCAAACGCAAGACAAACATCAAGTTATTGTGAAAAGATAGGGATGAGAATAGTCATCTTGGTGTCCAATCCCGAAGGGTAAGATCGGATGGCAACAACTCGTCATTTTGAATCACGGTCAGGTGACCAACGAGGTCAGCACTTGAGCATACTTCCACACACGTACCCCAGCTTCCTTTGTAGACGAAGGTTGGCTGGATTCGAACTCGAAACCTTCCGGTTTGCTAGTCCGTACTTTTACAACCGGGCCCTCCTACGAAAAGAACTTCTAGTTTTAACCAGCCACCTAAAGACGACGATTTGACTTCCGCTTACCCAACACGGAATAGGATAGCAGGAAGCACGTTCCACCACAAAAACACTCACGCCATCTACTTTTAGCTTCACAGAAAATATACCTCTCATTAGATTCGAATTCTCTTCAGTTGTTTTGCAAAGTCAGCGGTTAAAAAGTCAAGCGATACCATCATAACAATCCCTTTGATCCAATAAACCCCCCCAGAATCGTTCGAAAGAAGCCCCCACGTCACTAGAGACCGTGAAAATTTTCGCATGGTTAAGACTTTAGTTCTCTAGTAACAAATGCGTCACTCTACGCGTACGGATTGCGTTCTGGCGTTCTGCCATGGCACGAGCACCCCTCAGTAAAACGTCTGCCATTTCGTTCGGATCTCAGATCTCTGGCTAGTTACAATTATTCCCTCTAGGGATATCAAACTGGCGGGAATATATATTTTTATCGTTTGGTCTTTATTTAAAAATTTAAATAATTCTTTGAAATATGGATTGGTAATTTTTAGTTAACGTCGTACTAGAGCAACACAACGGGCTATTGACGGTCCGGGATCTATCCCTTAAGGGAAAGATCCGAGGACAACACCTCGTAATTTTGAACCACGGTAAGATAACGAAGCAACACCTGAGCTGGCACACAGATTTAAGGTGCACCAGCCGCCTCTACACCATATGCTTACAAACATGCATGCCCGGATTCGAACCAGGAACCTTCCGATCTAGAGGCTAACAACTTAACCACTATACCGGTTAGTCGGCATTTGAAAAATGGAATAGATTTGGTTGAATTAAAGACGCACTGTCGCAACAGAACGGGCTGTCGGCGACGGCTTCGTAATTTTGAACCGGTGTAAGATGACGAGGTCAGCTCAGCTGGCACCCCACTTTCCAAACTTTCTCACCACGCCAAGGTAATGGACTAGTTTTAAGAGCATATTAACTAGACTACTTTTAGAGTGTCCGTGGACTAGTTTTTGAAAATTATACCAAGAGACTCGTTTTAGAGTATTATCTAGAGGCTAGTTATTACATAAGGACTAGTTTTAGAGTGTATTACATAAGGACTAGTTTTAGAGTGGATTACATAAAGACTAGTTTTAGAGTGGATTACATAAAGACTAGTTTTAGAGTGGATTACATAAAGACTAGTTTTAGAGTGGATTACATAAAGACTAGTTTTAGAGTGGATTACATAAAGACTAGTTTTAGAGTGTGTAACATAAGGGCTAGTTTTAGAGTGTGTTACATAAGGGCTAGTTTTAGTGTATTACATAAGGACTAGTTTTAGTGTATTACATAAGGACTAGTTTTAGTGTATTACATAAGGACTAGTTTTAGTGTATTAGATAAGGACTAGTTTTAGTGTATTACATAAGGACTAGTTTTAGTGTATTACATAAGGACTAGTTTTAGTGTATTACATAAGGACTAGTTTTAGTGTATTACATAAGGACTAGTTTTAGTGTATTACATAAGGACTAGTTTTAGTGTATTACATAAGGACTAGTTTTAGTGTATTACATAAGGACTAGTTTTAGTGTATTACATAAGGACTAGTTTTAGTGTATTACATAAGGACTAGTTTTAGTGTATTACATAAGGACTAGTTTTAGTGTATTACATAAGGACTAGTTTTAGTGTATTACATAAGGACTAGTTTTAGTGTATTACATAAGGACTAGTTTTAGAGTTTGTTACCCAGAAACTAGTTTCAGAGTTACCCAGAAACTAGTTGCAGTGTCACTCAGAAACTAGTTGCAGTGTCACCCAGAAACTAGTTGCAGAGTTGCCCAGAAACTAGTTGCAGAGTCGCCCAGAAACTAGTTGCAGAGTCGCCCAGAAACTAGTTGCAGAGTCGCCCAGAAACTAGTTGCAGAGTCGCCCAGAAACTAGTTGCAGAGTCGCCCAGAAACTAGTTGCAGAGTCGCCCAGAAACTAGTTGCAGTGTCACCCAGACTAGTTGCAGTGTCACCCAGACTTGTTTCATTGTTACCCAGAGACTAGTTTCAGAGTTTGTTAGTGACTAGTAGCGGAGTGTTCCCAGGAAAAACTATTTCGAGCAAGTTAATTTCGTCACAAAAATTAGTGTTCAATATTGAGATCAAAAGTCCATCTACTCACCATGCTGATCTCCTGCTTGAGATCATCCATGTCGGGCTTTCCCTTTTTCCCCGATTTAGCCTTCCCATCTTGCACCATCTTTGATAGTCCTTCTCTATAAGTACCTCACTCGTCTGGAAGAGAAAGAAACAACACATCAAACAAATGCAACGTCAATTTCAAACAATCACAATCAGTTTTTTTAGGCAGATGTCTTTAATCAACGCCGTACTGAAGCGGGTGATCGACGGAGGTCCCGGATCAATCCCAACGGGAAAGATCCTAGAAGCCAAGGATAACACCAAGTAACTTCGATCCACGGTCAGATGACGAGGCAACACCTCAGCTGGATCCCTACTCTCCAGACTTCCACACCAAGCCGACGTGAGGTCATTTTAGGCCACGACGGATTTAACGTACACCAGCCCCCTTGGGACACGACGGTCTTTGGCTGGATTCGAACTCGCGATCCCAAAGACAGTAAAAACCTTCACACTGCGGCAAATAGGCAATTGTTACCACTAAACCGGTTCCAACCTAACAACGTCGTGTGAGGGGGATCTTTTGAACGTTAAAGCTTTCGTCACCTCAAACGTCCTCACGTTGGGTGACGTGGAAGTTCGTATAGTGGGGTGGCAGCTTAGGGGCGCACCTACGGTGGGTCTTGAGTCCCTCCCAAACCGTATAAAAAGCAAAATATTAAATAAATATCCATACATAATTCAGTAATTGCGTGTTTAACTTTTACGCTGCTGCATATTGAGAATTATTACCATTAAATTTCGCTTACACCAGCGGCATGGTAGTATAGATCTGTGTACTGTGGATGTTATCCCCCTCTTAAGTGACCACTAGCATCGATCACCCTTTAGGATCTGTCAGTGACTGACCTTCTAGAGGGTACCTCCTCTTGTTCGGTACCCTTCCCTGTCGACCATGAGGTGTGAACGCTTTTGGGGGAAAGGCAGAAGGTCGCTCCGGTGATATCCATCTCACACCAAACGATACGCTACACAATACCATGGAAGGAAGGCGTCAGTCTTAAATGCCACTCAAGGCTCTGTCGCTCAAGTTAGGTAATTAGGTAAGGGGGTCGGACATGTAGGCGAAAGAGCCGTTCCGTGAGATTGACAAAATAAAGACAAAAAAAAATATTTATTTACGATACCGATCTTGGGTTGGATTCGAACTCGCAACCCTCCGGTTGCTAGTCCGTTACTCTTCGTAACGGGCTAGCTATATAGAACTAGCAGAAATACCCGACGTTGCTGGGTTTGAATTAATAAAATTTTGATTGAAAAGTCATCAATTCTTTTTCCTAAAAGAATGTTAGCATCATTTAAGTGAACGGAAAAGAAAATTTTAATACCATTTTTATTTCTCCATCGCTTCTTCAATTTACTTCGGACGCAAATATATGCATACATGTTGTATACAACCATATAATCCATTTCATATTCGTCGCGCTTCTGCTGAAGTTTTTTTTTTTTCTGAAGTGACTACTACAGAAGTTGATTTTGAGTTTTCGAGTGACTACGAATATTCCCGTGCATTCATTTTCAGTAAGAATGGCGAATTTCGGCGGAGTCTGGCACTTAGTTTTTCTATGAATATGTTTTACTTGTGTCATTCTTGCACCTAGTATGCGGTATATTTGGGATTTCATCATCAATACGAGGAGATGGTAAATTAAATTGTTACAGCATTCGTGACTAATTTAGTTTGAAGCAAACGCAATTTTTCTTGAAAATTCCATTCAGAGGCATGTGGAAAACTGAACTTCTGTTAGATATACAAAGTAAAGTAGGCGTTTCTCTGTTCTCTACAAATCTACAACGTTTGACCAATCAACACATTTGGTTCACTTATATTTTAGAACCTTGTAGATACGCTACATAGATCCGCATTCAATTTGTCCAAGGGGGTTAAAACTTTACGGCATAAGAGACTAATTTAGTTTGAAGCAAACGCAATTTTCCCAAAAAATTCCATTCAGTGGCATGTGGAAACACAGAGCTTTTGTTAGAAATAAATGTCATCAGAGTAAAGAAATGAAATTCAATCGATTAAATGTAAAAAAAAAAAAAAAAAAACAGAAGGTTGATTTTACAAAAAGAAAAACACTGCTTTCAACGAACAATTCACATGTATCTAAGTTACATAAGAACAGCTTCAATAAATAGAGCAAGCAACCTCGACTTTCTGTCTCTTGAGACATAAAATTTCAATTTTTCAAAATTACTTAGTGCGATATTATTCCAAGATCAACAAAGTCCTGTTAAAAATTCCCTTTACTCCAACAGATATAGTTTTAAATAGAACCCTTATGGTACTTTTTAAGATTAGAAATTCGGTTTCTAAATGGAAAGCACTTGCCTATTTAGAAGGATGATGTAGTTACTTGACTATGGAGTACAGCTTTCAATAACACCCATGAAACACGAAAAACTAATGAAATTTTATTTTAGTCGTCATTCAATGAAAAGCTAAATTTTGAAAAATATTTGTACTACGTATGACTACTCGTAATTAAAACGTAACCTATCTTATTTTAAAGTTATTTTTGAAAATTTACTTGTCATTTTAAAATAACAAATTACACACTTTAAAAATATTTTGATTTGTATATTTTATTTATTTTTATTATCTACACACTATTACGTATTCAACCAAAGATTTAAAGAAAGTTGGTAGTAATATACATATACCACCACGAAAGTACCCATGTCTAGTTATATTTTGCAGGAAATAAATAAAATCTAACTTCTAAATAATATTTCTGCAATAGGTAATATACCGGAACACATATAAACAAACAGAAACAAAATTCCGATCCTTGCAAAAAAATGCAGAATTCTGAAAAAAATATCTGTTCTAGCGGTTGAATTTCGACTTCCTGAATATATTCTGAAGTAGAAAAGTCCGACAAAAAACTTGAACAATATTGATAAAGACAATAATGATTTATAAACAAAAAGAACACATATTTATAATACTTAGGAATCCTCAAATATGACCGCAACAATCTCGTTGTCAACTCAAATACCCCAAACAGGAATTTTAAATCAAATCTGTGTCAAATCAATTAAAAAATGTTACAAGTCACTTTTCCCAAAAAATTGACTAAGTAACATCCTGGAGTCTCTTGTTAATGTTTAGAAGGTGGAAAAATGTCGTACGTCTTTTTCTTTCAGTTTATGAGAAAATAAAGGTGGGAAACTTGCAATAAATCAAAAATCTCAGAACCACATGTTAAATCTTGAATCTTAAAATTGCTGTCACGAAAAATTAAAAAAAAGTTACTTATAACATTTTGCCATCTGAGCACAAAAATTAAAAACTTAAGCATTAATCCTGAGGTTGCCAGATACAGAATAGCAAAATTACGCTTTTATGATCAATGAGTTTATTCGTTTGGGCTTTTCGTGCTCCTTTACAAACGTAAAACTAAACGTATAATCTACTGGTCTGAATTTTTTTTTCTTTATCAATCAAATATTAATAAATTATTTACATCATAGAAAGTAAAAAAAAATCAGTTCAAACATAAATTTTAAAATTTAATTTGTTTTTCGATCAAACGCTGGTAAAGAAATCGGAGCTGCGTACAGTAATCGTTTAATACTCAATGTTTGCGTTTATCTTTTGGGCTTTTCGTGTTCCGTTATAAAATTTAAGTAAATGTAAAATTTAAGTAAATGTAAAATTTAAGTAAATGTAAAATTAAAAGTTCTAAATATTCTTTTCCTTCATCCATCAAATATTTTTAATATTATTTTCATCATGGAAAGAAGTAAAGTCAGATCAAACATGAACATTATAATTTATTTTGGTTAAAAAAAAAAATTGTTTTTCGATCAACACTGGTAAAGCAATCGTTTTATCCTCAATGTTATTTTTATGGCGATTTCAAATAGCTTTTGGCTTAGGCCAATTTTAGGCCTCTTAGGATTCGAATTTTTCAAAATTCCCTCTTAGTGCATTAGTTACGGTATAAAAAGAATCAACCTGCAAAATTTCAGTTTCCTAGGACTTGTAGTTCTTGAAGTTCCAGGTTTTCCCTGACCTGTGGGTACCTTGTGTCATTTCCACCTGAGTTTACACCCTAAACTCTCCAAACCACCACACCACGCCAACATGAGGACATCTGAGGCCTAGACAGATTTAACGTGTACCAGCCCACTTTGAACACGACTATCTTGGGTTGGATTCGATACCTAATTTATGTCCGAGTTGTAAAAAACAAATCACTCCACGATCGCCAAGACAGACAGCAGGTGAAGCGATTAAAAAACTAATGAAGTGAACTCCTCACTACCCTTTTAGAAAGAATGAAATTTTTTTTTTTTGAATTTCGTATATTTCAGGATTTTGTAATTTTTGTACAAGGAATGAAAATTGGTCAGTTTTTTAAAAATCCCTGTTTTAAGCGTCTTTATAACCTTTATAAAAAAATTAAAATCAGAGAAAATTTTCTTAAAAATTTGATAGGTATTAGATTTGAGATAGGACAGCACCTGTCCCCTAAACGCGCACTTCAAATCGGAAAAGAATTTCTTACAAAACATACGGTCACATTTATTCTTCAGTTTTTATTAGAATTTGATGCAGAAATCAACATCAATCATGCAATAATCATCACGTTCTTTTTTACTATCCATATCGAAACTCTTCATCTCCACTTGCACCATTATCAATGAGCGAAGTAATTCCAAGAACAAATATGCAATCAAATAAAGCACTTGAGGGATATTAACCGAGGACCGAATGGAAAATACTACCTCGATAACGATTCAAATGAAAATAGCTCCGAATGTGTTGACAGCCTGTATCATAATCCGGGCCATTTCCTGTGCAAGGAACTGCGACGCCAATTAATTTGGGCACCTTAAGAAAAAAAAGAAGCGTAGTCACGTGATCACGAGTTCCGATCGCCCAAAACCGTTATCTTCGTTGCAATTACGAGCACACACTGAAAGCGAGAAGTTTCCGATGTATTTCCTTATCGCTTGGCTTCGAAAAGAGTATTTCGAGTTCGGATCAGGAAGTTTACTTCGGGATAGAACAGAACGTCCAAGTTGAAAGAATAACTATTTAGGACTGAACTAATAGCGAATTCAAAGCAATATATAAATACAGTGCAACCTTGGTTTTACTATCCTTAATTTGAAGCAGGGATACACAGGGCCTCTTGCGGCCCGCATCAACATGTGTTATATTGATAACTAGGGGGCTCCGCCCCCTGCTCGATAACGCTCGTCGACCCCGTCGGGAAACCGTCTAAGAACCGAGCTAAACAACACAGTTTTCAATCCTGCGGCGTCGGCGGCAACATTTTTTTAATATAGAATTAATTAATATAATTAATAATAATTAATTATAATTTAATATTGCCCGTGGTGTCACGGGCAACACTGTGATGTAAGGTATTAATCTGGAGTAAAATTTTCCGCAGATTTCATATTCGTTGAAGATGTATTCAATTTAAAAACGATTTATTTAAAGAAAATCGTATTTTCAGGTAACAGTCAATAATGAAATTTTCCGCAGATTTCAAATTCGTTGAAATTTTTACTCTATATTTCATGGTTTATGAGATAGAAAAAAGAACTGCGACTGTAATCATTCCTCGGGCAAAATCAAAGCGTAAACGAAAAAAATAATTTCTACCGCGTTCTGTCGGAGGAACGGCCAACGTATCAAGGTCATTTCCGGCGTTTCTTCTCTGGTAGTAACGCGTTAAAAAACCGATGGAGAATAAAACTTTAAAATTTATTTTAAAATTATTTATTTAAAGAAAATCATATTATTAGGTGTCAACCTAAAGTGAAATTTTCCGCAGATTTCAAATCCGTTGAAATTTTCAATCTCTCTTTAGCGGTTCCAATTTTACGAAAAAAAATTATCAATCACAGTCAATATGTTTTTTATTTCTTGCTCTCATTCGCTGAAAAGGGGGACAGGAAATGTAATCTGTTTCTTTTTTTTTTTTTAACGCGGCAGAATATGCAATCTGGTTTTCTTTTTTTGAAAGAGTAAGTTGAGGTGACGTCACAATCTCTTGCGAAAATATAAAAAAAGGTCACGTAGGGGAGAAAAAGCTCATTTTAGGGGGTTTCTTCTTTCGTCCGGACGAAACGCGTTAGAAGAAGCAGGCAGAGAATAAAACTATTAAATTCATTTAAAAATCTTCTAGATTGAATTTTAAAATTTCGCCGCGACCCAAAAATTGTAAACAATTCGGACTACCTGTGTGCCAAATCTCATTGCTGTAAGTGCCATAGAATAGTCAGGATTTTGCGGCCGCCAAAAAGACATACAAACACTAATAATAATAGAGATAATAATAATATAATAGTAGAGATAACAAGTCACACTATGGGTAATTTTTAAGCTCAAAGCAAACTGCAAGTCTGAATGTGGAAAAGATTGACAGTTTGATAATCGTCTTTCACTTTCATGTGGAACTTCTCTTTCGAAATACTTTCATGTGGAACTTATCAATAGAAATACTTTCATGTGGAACTTCTCTTTGAAATTCTACATATTCTTTTTTCTATAGATTAACTTTTCACAATCTAAGATATCGTGTTGTCAACGCATATATACACATTGGCATACATGGAGATTGACCCCGAACCGTTGACAATAGGATATTGTGTTGCTCCATAGAGACGGACCCACCTACAAAAATACTTTTCTATAGAACAAAAAGCTCGTTTCCTCCAGAAATCTGTATAGAATTTTTCCATAGAATTTAATAAGTTCTATGGAACTCGAAAATATTTTCGTAATGGGCGGCAAACCGAATGAACATACACAATTCCAAAAAGAACCAATTTCATTGAAGATAATTTATCAATTGTTTTACAAAAACAATTTATGGCGCGCTGTAAGGAAAGTAAATCAATTTAAAAAAACGTCCAATTAATTTTGTTTTAAATGAATTGTTTTTTATTGGCTTTCTTCGACATGGAACCTTGAAAGAGATGGACTAAACTGTTATTTTACGATAGCTGTGGAAAGTTTTTTTTTTAATATCTACCGAAACTTTAATTAGTCGATATAATAGTCATATCAACTTTTTGTTTCAAAGTTTTGCTATCAATTAGAAACTCACCCAAGCAGTTAATATTAACCGTTACAATTTAGTAGCTAACTGTGATACAAGCTATAGAAATATAAGTAACGCAACGGTCCCTTCTGAAACGTTTAATTCAGCTCAACTAAGGTTGCCAGAAAATCTCTTTTAAAGGGAACATGTCCTCTTTTCCCGCTCGGATCTTTTTTCACTCTTTTTTGAGTCAGATCTTTGTTTGTCCTCTTTTTTTTCGGTTGTTCACTCTTTATTCATTATTTCGGATTGCCGTTAAAAAATATATTTCACATTTTAGACTTAACGCGCTAGTATATTCACATTGCCTACTTTTTTGTCATGTACAAGGGGGGCTTCCCCCTGCTCGCTAACGCTCGCCAGTTCTAGTACACTGTACGAAAATCTTATTTTATATTGAAACGCATCAACGTTTAGTACGAAGCGTATATTGAGCTCCATGTTAAAACGTCTCATTAGGAGATCAAATAGAAAACCAATGAGAATTTAGATTCGTGTTAGAATAAGAAGTATTGTTCTTTTGTATTAGAATTAATAGTAAAGAAATATTGTTCTTATTATATCAGAATGAATAGTAAAGAAATACTGTTCTTATTATATCAGAATTAATAGTAAAGAAATATTGTTCTTATTATATCAGAATAAGTAGCAAGACGCACGATTGGAAGTATTTTTTAGTTTGGAAGGCAAGGTAAGGTAATTTTAATTAACGTCGTACTAGAGCAACCGGGCTATTGACGACGATCCGGGATCAATCCCTTAAGGCAGTGGTCCCCAACCCCCGGTCCGGTACCGGTCCGTGGATCAAATGGTACCGGGCCGCCCAAGGAAAATTAAATTATTTCCATTTTAATTACTGTGGTGTATTTCTCACGGGTTTGTGCGGTTCTTATCTATGAAATGTCCACACAAATTAGGAGGTGGTAAATCATAACTTGAAATTTGTTCTGTAACTAGAGCTTCAATCATGATTTCTGAATTCTGTATGTCTCTATTTTCCAATTTTGACAAATGTGACAGCTGTTTTCAAGTTGGCAGACAAGGTAGCTGCATTTAAAGCCAAACTGAAGTTGTGGGAACGGCGCGTGAACAAAGGCATTTTGGACATGTTTCAGACATTAGCGGTGATTTTAGGCGAGACGGAGCCTAAACATTCATTCTCCCAGTTGGTGCACGATCACCTGTCTTTGCTTTTAAAAGAGTTTTATCGCTACTTCCCAACCACAAAACACCCACGAACTAGTAAGGAATGGATCCGCAACCCATTTGTCAACAAATCAGGCGAATCTAGCATGTCTGTGCAAGAAGATGAACTGCTGGAGATTGCAAATGAAGGCGGCCTTAAAACTACGTTCGAGACAACAACTCTGCCGGTGATCTGCATTAAAGTTATGGCGGAATACCCTAAGATTGCCACCACAGCACTTAAATCCCTATTGCCATTTCCGACAACCTATCTGTGTGAAGCGGGGTTTTCTGCAGACAGCAACCAAAACAAAATAACGGAATAAACTGGACATAAGCAACACACTTCAGGTGTCATTGTCTCCTATTACCCCCAGATGAAACCGTCTCGTTGCAATGAAACAAGCTCAGGGTTCTCATTGATTTAGCGTTCTAGTGAGTTAAAATGTTAAATCACTTTATATTCATTTTTTGGTGTAACTGTATTTTATTTTGAAGGCATGTTTAAATTCAATTAAATTAAAATTATTAAATCAAACCCCCCCCCCCGTCAATCTAAAATATAAACAATCAACTTCCCCCCTCCTCCCTCAGCGGGCCGCGTTAAAATTATCAAACGATGATCCGGTCCGCGGCGATAAAAAGGTTGGGGAGCACTGCCTTAAGGGAAAGATCCGAGAACAACAAAACGCAGTTTTGAACCACGGTCAGATGACGAAGCAACACCTGAGCTGGCACCCCACTCTCCAAACGTCCACACCAACCCAACGTGAGGACTTTCGGCAACGACAGATTTAAGGTGCATGAGCCGCCTCTACACCCTAAGCTTACAAATATCCATGCCCTGCCTCCGATTCGAATACCTTAACCACCAGACCAATTGGTCGGCTTTAGTTTGGAAGGAAATCGCGTTGCCAACTTAGCCACCTTTTGGGCATTAAATTGAAGTCATAACTCAACTATGATTGCTGCACAGAATTCGGTAAGTTATAATTATGTGGTATTATTTACTTGTGTTGTTTGTCATTAGTATTTGTTTTATTTCTGCCCATTCTTTGAAATATAATTTTTCGTGTTTGTTTTTGTGGCAAAGTTAACAGAATACAATATTGGTTGCAGTTCATTTATTAATCGAAATTCAAAGAAAGGCGGAACATTTAAATATACAGGTGGTTATCAAAATAATGAAAACACTTGTGAATAAAAGTGACATTTAAGAATGCGCTTCGTAAGCCTTAAAATATAATCCTATCTACCACTTTTTTAAAATATAAAAAGTATTATGTATCATGGTAGTATGAGGTAGCTTTAGTGAAGTTGTATACGTCGTGGATTTTTGTCAAAAGCGTAAAATGTCAGACCTCAGACTTTCAAAGAGGCCAAATTGTAGGAGCCCGACTAGTTGGAGCAACTGTAACCGAAACATCCCAGCTTTTAGGCGTTTCTAGAGGTACGGTGTCTAAAGTCATGACAGCGTACACACAGCGCAGCAAAGCAAAATAGTGGACGAAAGGAGAAGCTGAGTGAAAGAGATCGACGGCTATTGAAGCGAATTGTAATGTCTAAAAAGAAAACAAGTGCAGCCAAAGTGACCGCCGAGCTCAATCAGCATCTGGATTCTCCAGTGTCAATAATTACAGATAGGAGGCACCTTCATAAACAGAACATTTACGGCAGAGTAGCAATTCCCAAGCCACTTGTCACAGATGTTAATGCCAAACGTCGTCTACAGTGGTGCCACAATCAGAAAACCTGGTCGATTGATAAGTGGAAGACAGTTATATGGTCAGACGAATTGTCTTTCACACTTTTCCCCACAATAGGACGTGTGCACGTTTGGAGGACACATGCACAAGCGTATGATCGTGATCGTCTCCTTCCAACTGTCAAGCATGGAGGTGGATCCGTCATGGTATGTGCAGCCATGTCGTGGTTTTATGTTGGCCCAATCGTCACCCTGAAAGGAAGGATCACTGGGGAGAAGTATAGAGAAGTTTTAGCTGACCAGGTCCATCCTATAATGCAAACTTTGTTTCTTGCAGGAGAAAGAATTTTCCAGGATCATAATGCTCCTATTCATGCAGTCCAATTATGGTTTGATGAACACAAGGATGAAGTGAAACATCTATTTTGGCTAGCACAGTCCCCCGACCTCAATATAATCGAATGGTTATGGTCTATTTTAGAACGTTCGATCCGGAATCGATATCCTTCACCGGCATCTCTCCCGGAACTTTTACAATTTGTCCATGAAGAATGGTACAATATTCCTCTAAACACTATTCAGCACTTGTATAATTAGATTCCCAGGCGAATCCAAGCTGTATTACATGTCAAAGGAGGTCCTACGCCATATTAGTAAAGGTTTCCTTATAAATCCAGTGTTTCCATTATTTTGATAACACTCTGTAGAATTGTACACGAGGTATAGTCTCATCCATGTATTTTGGGACTTAGCCTCTTGTCAGTAATTTTTCCTGCAAGCTTTTTAAATGATCGAACACTCATTCGGAAGTAATTAAAAAACTTCTATTAATTTTAATTTTTCGTGTCCTCTTTTGGTAAAATTATATATATAAAAAAAGACTAAATGTTCTCTTTTCTGATATTTATCTTCTGACAACCCTAACTTCATCTAATTCCGAATAACAAAGTTTGTTCTGTTTGAAAAGATTTACTTCTGGAAAAAAAAATTTCAGACTTTCTCACAAACGGACTTGCTATTAAATACAATTTTCTTCCACAAAAGGATATTTTAAATTTATTTGGTAGGAGGTATTTTAATTAACGTCGCACTGGAGCAACACAACGTTCTATTGACGACGGTCCGGGATCAATCCCCAAGGGAAGGACAACACCACGGACGTCATTTTGAACCATGGTCAGGTGAGGAGGTCACACTTGAGCAGGCACCCTATTCTCCAAACTTCCACGCCATCGTGAGGACATTTTAGGCCAGGACAGATTTAATGTGCACTAACACCCTTTGCACACGTCGGTCTTTGGTTGGATTAAACCTTATTGGAACTGATTACTTGTGGCAGTGAATTTATGTCGATCACCAGAGAGAACCAGGGTTCAAGATCAGCTTTTCGAACAGTGAGAAATCGAGACAATCCAACAGATGATCAAATAGACAAAATGTAAATACCTTAAGATTTGTAACTATAACACAATAACGGCGAGGTCTTTCATTTGAAGACAATACACCGGAAACATGTTTTTCGGCGCCTTATCAAGATGACTCACTAGACCGTCCAGACGAAATTGACACCAATTCTATTCGAATTAGATTACCCGATTCTGTTTTTACAGGATCCGTTTCTGAAGAAGACGCGTAAAAAATTCGTGTTTTCAAAGACATTGTATCTATGGAAGAAGAGATTGGTTCTGGATCTTAAGGCCGGTTTACACGCTACGATAAATTGTAGTAATTTATCGTAACGATCGAATTGTTACGATTTATCGTTGGGTGTAAACAGGACATTGTAGCGATTAATTGGAATTGGATTGGATGGTTGATGCCGGTAGGCATCAATTTCTGCGAATCGTAACGATATGTTGGAAATTGTAAACAAGTGGCAACCATTTTTCGCTACGACATGACTCCGTTTGCATTTGCATCTGCATCTGAAAGGTTGTGTCGAATATTTCGTTCTAGTCTTTCGTGCGCAGATATCGCTCTTCTCATAACAGTATCAGTTTTCGCAACAAGCAGAGAAACTAACCTTAACAACTCAAAATTAGTCTCTTCGTCCATTCTCAAATAAATTCGCCAGTCATTTGGTCCATTTCCCAATTCTTTCAATAATTTTACATGAGAGAATTCCCTTTTCTTTAAGCAACCACTGGCGGCTCCACTTTGTTCTTGGTCTCTGCGACTTTTTCACTTTTCTCGCTAAACAACCGATATATAACAACAACACATTTCTCAATGGCAAAAGCTTATTTAGCGGTCGACAACGAATATTTGACAAGAAATCGTTACGATTTATCGTAGCGTGTAAACAATACTCACTCTTTCGATTTATTGGAACAATAAATTTGTCAATCACATCGTTACGATTTATCGTAGCGTGTAAACCTGCCTTTAAAAATTACACTACTGTTTGTGAAAGATGCAACACCATGAAGGAACCATGCAAAACCGGTTAGGAAACATGCGGGAAATGCAAAGCAGGTTAGGATATCCAAATCATTAAAATTACAAAGGGACTGAATTCGGATTGCGTTAAAAATATATTTCACACTTCAAACTTCATACACTTAAAAATATATATATATATTCACATTACCTACTATTTCTCTATGTAAACCCCACAGCTATTCAAATACGTTCTTGATCTAGTACATTGTACGAAAATTGTACGTATTATTAAAACGCATCAACGTATAATAGGAATGAATTTCAACCTACAGTGTATATTGAGTTCCATCTTTAAACGGCATTCGCATTGTTTATCCGGTTTAACTTTATGCCTAAATCGTTCACACATATTCAAAAAATATAAAAAGCGAACAATCTGGTTAAAAACATCTTCGATTTAATAGATATTTACTTAGATTTTAAAAATACATAAGTGTCATGTTTAGCAGATTTTCTTTCAGTTAGTGGTTAATATATTCAAGAATTGTCAAAGATATGATCCATACCCAACAATTAAACACTAATAATGCGTGGTTTTCGTGTTCTCTTTTAAAAAATTATTTTATCAAATGTTCTCTTCTCCGATATTTTTCTTCTGGCAACCCCAACCAAGCAATCGCAACGTGCCAGAAAAAATTACAATCACTACCATTAAGAATATTCAAATTGTAGGTAGCTAGCTAATTAATGTCGCACTGGAGCAACAGAATGGGTTCTTGATGACGGTCCGAGATCCATCCTGAAGGAAAAGATCCGGTAGATATTTTGATTAACGTCACACTGGAGCAACACAACGGACTATAGGCGAGTCCGGGATCAAATCCGAAGGGAGAGATGCGAGGACAACGCCTCGTAATTTAGAACCACGTACAGATGACGAGAACACCTGAATTAGCACCCCACTCTCCAAACTTTCACACCACGTCATCGTAAGAATATTTGAGGCCACGACAGATTTAACGTGCACTATTCCCGTGAAATGGCGGTCTTTGGTTGGACCTAGTTTCAAACTCGCAACCTCCCGTTTTCTATTCCATTAAACTGTCAATCGGGCTACCTTGGCCCATTCAAATGGAAGAGATATTATATAATACATTAGCCACTGCGTGGCTAGTCCGGCGCCGCAAAACAAACGGACAAACAAACACTTCCTTTTATAATAGTAGAGATTCAGAAATGAGGAATCGCTTGTTTCAAAATGACGAATAAATTATACAAAACGGCACTTGATTGTAAAACGAGACAAGTAAAATACAAAATTCAGACAGGTGTGAAACAGGAAGCCAGATTTGCAACCGCACTTTCATTTAAATAACTTTGAATAATGGACACTTGCGAAAGAATTCGTCGTCTTCCATTGTTCGCTATATCGCTATTCCTGAGTAATCGAATGGAATAATCATTTCCCATTCCAACACAAAACAGGGTTATAATTCGACGATAAAAATTCAATTAGGATATAAAACGATCTTTTTCTCAGAAGTTGAAAAACGATCAATTTTTAATATCGTCACCCGAAACCAGATGCTAAGTTTTTTTCTTCGTGATTTTTCGAAAAGATATGCAAAAGAATGTGATATCATCGTTCTGTGACCTTGATTTGTGTATATGATATCGCTTGCTTGCGCATCTGTCTGCAATTGAGTCATGAAATGACAAAACATTTTTGGTTTTGGTATGAAGATATGAGTATATATTTCCTTTTGTTTTAATTATAGTAAAAATTTCGAGTTCTCAAAGAAAAACACTGTATTGACCCTATTGATTCGAAAACGTTAAGCATATTTCACTAAGTAAATTTGGTAGCCAAATAATTGCTTTCGATTTGAAGTCGAAACGAAACTCTTACCTTTTACGAAAACTAGACAAAAATAAGAACAATTTTAAAAAGAAATGATTCCGTGTTGCAAAAAGTTCGTTAAAAAAATTGTTTAAACTGTTTGATAAAAATTAAGTTTTGAAAAAATGTATCCAAAACCTTTTACAAGATGTCTCTTACAATTTTAAGCCTTTTATCGTTTGGATACTTTAAGGTAGGTAGTTGAATTAACGCCGGACTGAAGCAACACAACGGGCTATTGGTGACGTGTCAGGATCAACCACTACGACCCCTCGTCATTTTGAACCACGGTCAGATGACGAGGTTAGCACTTAAGCTGACACCCTACTATCCAAACATCCACAGCACGCCAACGTAAGGGTGTTAGGACACGATAGATTTTAACGTGCTCAGTCCCTCACTTACACGACGGATATTTTAAAGAATTTTTAACAACATCCGCAGTAACTCACATTTGAGCAATCCATGTTCAATTCTAATCACCACAATTTCCCCCATTTATTTGACCTCGGAACCAATCGATTAAAATCAGTAAAATATCAATATGAAACTATCTTTTGATATTGTGTGCAGTTTTTATGAATACAACATTTAAGAACAAATTACAGGACAAATTTATTCCTCTAAAATATTGCATAAAAAACATGTAAACATGATACTTTTGATTTTTAGATACTTTCACGGTATGCTTTTGTTACACTTCACAAGTTATTGCAATCAAAAGAATTAGTTCAAAGAACTCGATACGAAAAATTTATCGAATAATATCACCTGGCGAAATAAAAATTCAAGCGAAAGAAAGAAAAATAAAAAACGAACTGCAAAAGATATTTTGAGCCAATAATAAGTGATTAATCTCGCAACCAAACTGTTTGGTAGCTTCTTTTTTTTTTCTCAGTACTTTTCAGAACGTGCAGTGCAATAGTGTTAAATTAAACGTGTACCGCATTTTTACGACGTTTAATATTATTTATCGAGTGAACGTGGCAACATTGCATAATTTATTTCGATATATGCGACTGCTTTCATAATTTAGACAATTTCAAATCACAAAAGATGTCCATAACGGTGTGTGTAAAAGACGAGATAGACGAAAGCTGCGAAGTTAAGATGGAGACGGATCCTATCTACTGCACCTGTCGCACCGCTTACAACAACTCGTTTATGATAGCCTGCGACGGATGCGGAGAATGGTACCACGGTACATGCATCGACTTAAACGAAGATGTGGCACACAAAATCGACAAATATTACTGCAATATTTGCAGGGCGAATAAACCAGAATTAAAAACAACGTTTTTAGTCGCCGAGCGAGAAAGAAAAAGAAAACCGTCAAGGCGCCAGAAAAAAAGAATTCGGCAAAACGAACATGCAACTGTGCCACATCCAATCCGTTCCGTTTGTGAGGAAAGCGAAGCCACCACATCGATTCAGAATATTAACATCAATTCCATCACTTCAAAATCAAACATGAACGACGAGCGGATGGCGCAGATTCTGCAGATGGACACTTCGAAACGGAAGGCAAAGAGCATCGCCCGCACTAACATAAAACGGAACGAGTCTTCCAACAAACGTAAACGTTCCACGTCGAAAAAGATCTGTGAACAAGCCAAGAATTCCATAGAAAAGGCCGCGAAAAAAGTAGACCAGCGGCATTGCTACGGTCCTGGATGTGTGAACCCATCGCGGAAGAATTCGAAATACTGCAGCGACGATTGCGGACTCAGACTTGGAACTAATAGAATAATGGAAATCTTGCCCCAGCGACTGCAACAGCAGAAAACCATCCCATGCGCCGCGGAAGAGTTCAGCAAGAAAAAACTAGCAGAAATCCGTCGCAAGCAGAAACATCTGCACATAAACTTGGAGCAACTGGATATCAAGATAGTGCAGCTGATTCAGCTGGTGCACAAATCCAAACATTCTGCGAGAGACGCAGTGGTGGTCGCAGATTCCGATGACGAAAATTCTGTTTTGGACTGCAAACTATGTGGATCGGAAGTGCCCATTAAAGCGCTCATTAAACACACCGAGAGCTGCTACAAGAAGCAGGAGAGGAGGCTGATCTTGACCGGCACAAGTACCAGGCCCGATGACTTGGAATGGAACATCTTCTGCAATCACAAAATGGGTAAAACCTACTGCAAGCAGTTGCGCGTTTTATGTGCCCATCACTACAAGAACTGCAATGACGACGAACAGTGTGGATACCCGTTCGAGATGAACTTGGCCGCATGTTCTGGAAAGTTCTGTGGGCGCGCTAAAAGAGACTGTACCTTACATCCGAATTGTTGGGAGGAGATTTTCCGCGCCGAAATAGACATGGAGAAATTGCAGCAGCTGCTGAAACTGAGCGATTTGGACAAAGAAGAATCACGACTCAGAAGGGAAATGGCCACTCGAGGTAATGTTATGGGACTCATGTTACATCAAACTATAGCAGCTTAAATTTTAATCACTTGATTTAATTCACAACCTGTAAGAGGCATTCCTAATATTTCTAATGATTTCATGTTGATACATATTTAAAAGCGTGTTTGGAGTTTGAGTTCTCATGTTCATTTTGTTATAATTTTTACATTATGCCATGGCAAATTTTATGTGATTCAAAAAAATTATTTCATGCCCTAAAATGTAACGACAGTAGCAGTAAAGTTGTGTTAAAAAAGTTAAAGTTAATTTGCAATGTTTAATCTCAAATTCATTTATCATCTGTTGGGATTAACAACTCGAATTCTTCATGTTTTCCACAAAATACATTTGTATGAAATAAATTTGTTAACACTTTAGTGTGTGCTTAGTTATCTACTAGTTGAATAGGTTTGAATGTTATTGATAAAGATTTAACATTGTAAGGTGAATATAATATCAGTGATAGTTTCATAATTCGTCAAGCAATTATTTGGAGACAAAATAGTTTTTATTTTAAACTTGACACAAAAGCATTTTCCCAGTTCAATTAATGATGTAACGTTTAAGAACGAAATTGAATGTGGACATTTTTGGAGAGTGAGTTCTGTAATTGTCATGTTCATCAGTATATTGCAATGCAAATTTGGTGTGAAAAATTAGAAAATTTATTCTTGTTCTAATATGTAACAAATGTAAAAGTTGTGTTAAAAAAAGTTAATTTGCAATGTTTACATTTTAAAATTCATTTATTCAAATCTATGTGTTGCCTGTGTGGATTGATATCTCAAATTCGTAATGTTTTACATAGAATACATTAGCATGAAATGTTTTATGCTTCCATTTAAGTGTGTATCTATTCATCTACTAGTTATGTTAAAGCATTTGTGGAGTTTGAGTTGTGTTGTCAATTTCATCAGCATATTGCATGACAAATTTTGTGAAAAAAAAAGGAATTTATTCTTGTCCTAAAATGCAACGAAAGTAACAGTAAAATCAAAGTGAGGTTAAAAAATATAAGCTAATTTGCAATGTTTACATTTCTAAAATTCATGTGTTGCCTAT
This sequence comes from Metellina segmentata, assembly GCA_947359465.1. Taxonomy (NCBI): domain Eukaryota; kingdom Metazoa; phylum Arthropoda; class Arachnida; order Araneae; family Tetragnathidae; genus Metellina; species Metellina segmentata. Next base: position 18,187,991 of record OX375883.1, on the reverse strand, counting down.
GCATATTGATAGCTAAATTCTTAATATCTTCCACAAAATACATTTAAAATAAAAACTTGTGTTATTAAAGCTAATTAGCAATGTTTATATTTCTCAAACTTCATTTATTCAATTCAAGTATTGTCCATGTGTAATTCAATGTCAAATTCTTAATGTTTCACATAAAATACATTTGCATGAAATAATTTTTTGACTTCCATCTAAATGCGTAACTATTTATCTACTAGTTATGTGGGAGTGTATTGATAGCTCAAATTAATCATGTTTTCCATAAAATTACATTTGGAAGTAAAACGTGTTAAAAAAAGCTAATTTGTAATGTTTACATTTATTCAATTCAAGTATTGTCTGTGTACTGATGTCTCAAATTCTTAAATGTTTTCCGAAAATAAAAAATACATTTGAATGAAATAATATTTTCTGTTTCCATTTAAGTGTGTACCTATTTATCTACTAGTTGAATGGTTTTGAATGTTATTGATTACGATTTAACATTGTAATAACAATTTCAAATATCAGCGACAGTTATTCAATTATTTAGTTTCTAGTAGATCAAGCAATTATTTGGTGACCAAAAATAGTTTTTATTTTCAAACTTGACACGGGTAGGAGATTTTTCCAGTTGAATAATTTATAATAAGTTCATGAACAAAAACGAAATTAAACTTGGATATATTTTGCCTTTCCCTTTAATGTCGTAAAAACATGAATTATTTTCATTTCCTTACAGTATACAGATTTAGGGAAACACCAATCAACAGATTTCTCTATACACGCAAATTGAGTAAAAACAATTTTTGAAACTGCAGAAATATTCTTGACTTATTCATTTTTTTTAATGTTTGGGGAAAGACAGAATCCAAATTGTCTGATCTTTTATGGGTGGGCGTTCGTTTTTAGAAAAATATTTTTATTCATATATTTAACTTTTATAAAAATCAAGAATGGTATTTAAAAAATATGAATTGTGTCCAACACTAACTTGCACCCATTTCGTTGTGTACATACGAACCCTTTCCTTATAATTTACAAAAGAAAAACATAACTTCAATTATGATACCAAATACGAAAAGATTGAATGAAAGTTTTCCTCGAAATTTTAAATATTGAAATAACTGCAGTTACAAGGAATTTATATTTCGTAAGCGAAGAATTTGATGTGAGAACATAATGTGAAACTAAGACTGTAATGTTGTCAGAAAATACTTATCAAAGGTAATACTAAATTTCGAGTTATAAAACTTTTAAAGAAATTATGTTTTGAGATAAAAATGTTTAAAGAACCAAAGAAAAATTAAGCTCTTCATTTGAGGACAAATTATAGAAATTTTATATTTTAAAATCGAACTTTTAAAACTAGTCCACACACAATATAAGTAAAAATGACAATTATTCATGTTATAGGATTAAAAAGTACTATATATATTTAAGGCAAGGAGTAAAATGACTCAAAACCTTCTTGATACTATATTTTACTTTTCTCGGTGAGTTATCGACTAAAAGCAAAATTTATCACTGAATGAACTGTTAAAAAAATATGGAAATATAACAAACAAAATACAATTAAACTTTAGATTCTATGTTAAAATGTACTTTATTCCAATACACATTAAATATGCATTACAAAAGAAAATTCAACTTGTATAAAAATATTTTTAAATTCCTACTGTCTGAAAATTTTAATTTTTTTTTAATATTTTTTTATTTACCTTACATGAAGTGTTTCGTACAAACAACAAAAAAAGTCAGTTGATTCCATCAAGTTTTAATAAATAACTATTCTTTCTTAAATGCATAAAGTTATAAAATTCTTATGAACAATCAAAAGTTTCAAATCTGCATCAAACACAAAAAAGCATTAACATTTTAAATACGCTGATAAATAAAACAAAAAGCTGAGAAAAGCACTTTAAAGTTTCAAAAAGCTTTCGATCCTAACATTTTATTGTAAACTTGGATAAGTTGCTAAATAATATAGCTACAGCTATAAAATGTTGCACTTATTCTTTTAAAGCTGAATAATTCATAAAAAAAATTCGAAATATTAAAGACCTTTTTATATTTACAAGATAGCGAATGCTTGGTTGATTAACTAAATGATCATTCAATTTATTCACCTCGCTAGTTAAAAGAACGTATAAATTTGTCATTACTTTCCGTGGAAAGAACTATTCTTGAAACTGATATGGATCAAAGAAGTTGTAAAACTAAGTAAGGATGAGGTAAAATTATCTCTTTAATGGTAGTATTACGTCAAATGTGTATCTCAGTTGTTGAACTTTGTAATGTAAACGTTTCTGATAACTGGAGAGCGTCGATATATTTATTATGGAAAAAAGTATTACGATTTTTTTGATGGATCTTCCAAGATAACAGAAGTAATCAAAATGTGATCAAAACAATTCCAGCGTTCAAATTTCTTTCGCACCATTTCTCAGGTAAGGCCCTGTTCACATGAGGAGTTTTCTTCCGCGCGTTTTCAAGGTCCGCCCGAAAGTATTAAATTATGTTTTTTTTTATTTCCTCTGATTCAAGTTTCTATTGTTGCGATCGTTGAAGATGGATTAAAAATTTCAACGGATTTCAAAACAGCGTAAAATTCTCCACGCCTGATCGATACCAAAAACATTTGTATTATTTACCATTTGATTATTTAATTTTTTTTATTAAATAATTATTTATTTAAAGAGAATTATTTAAGGTATCGATCTGGTGTAAACTTTTCCGCAGATTTCAAATCCGTTGGAATTTTTACTCTCATCTTCAACGATCGTAAAGATAGAAACTTGAATTAAAGGAATAAAAAAAAAACATAATTTAATGCTTACGGAAAGTGGACCTCGAAAGCACCTCATATGAACAAGGCTTAAGAGTGGGTCAAGTAATTACAATACAAACTTTTTACAAATGAAAATTTTTTTTTCATTTGAGTAGTTAGGTTTAGAATTTATAAGCCGTGGGGGAAAACAATCATTCTTGTTTCGAATTCCTCTGGGTCCAGCTAGACCAGGGATCGGCAAAATGCAAATATTTGGTTACGTAAATATGTCCTATTAAATAAAAATAAAACTATCATAGCTCCATAAAAATTTTTTTAAAGGATTTAATTCACATGTGAGTAATCCTTATCCAACATGAATTTCATCCAATATTTCGCGATGAGCCAAATATCTGAGGTCATCTTGGATTTTAAGTGCTTCAATTAACGTCACACTGGATCAACACAACGGGCTATTGTAGACGGTTAGGGATCAATCACAAAAGGCTATATCCAAGGACAACACCAGTAATTTTCAACCACGGACAGATGACGAGATCACACCTGAGCTAGCACCCTACTTTCCAAAGTGAGGACGTTGTGGCAGCGACTGATTTAACGTGCACCAGCCCCATTTGTACACGACGGTCATTTAATTGGATTCGAACTCGCAAACTTCCGGAAGATAATCCGTTACTCTTGCAAGACATTTATAGAAACGATATATTTAATTAGCACCAGCCCCCTAGTAAATGACGGTCTTTCCTTGGATGGAGTTCCGAACTCGTGACCTTCCGGTTGCTAATCCTTGACTATCAAGCGGGCTACCCCCGAATATGGAACGAATTAAGATATTTTGTCACAATTGCCTCAATTTGGTTTGTGTAAATTTTGCTCAAGGCAGGGAGGCATCAGCTTCGTTTGTTTCATCTTCCCAAAGGCCTAACTTCGCCCCTGCACCTTTCAACCCATTTCAGTTTGGTTGGTTGATCTTCGATTTTATGACGCAAGGTTCAAATATGGCCAACCTGCGCCAAACACAAGACAGATAAGTAAAAATGTTGTGACGGTAAGGTAATTTTAATTAACGTCGTGCTAGAGCAACACAACGGGCAATTGACGACGGTCCGGGATCAATCCCCTCAGGGGAATGATTCAAGGACAACAGACAACACAACGCAATTTTGCGCCACGGTCAGATAGATGACGAGGCAACACCTGAGCTGGCACCCCACACTCCAAACTTCCACACCAACCCAACGTGAGGACTTTCGGCCATGACCGACTTAAGATGCACCAGCCGCCTCTACACCATACGCTTACAAATATCCATGCACTGACCCGGATTCGAACCAGGAACCTTCCGATTTAGAGGCTAACACCTTAACCACCAGACCGGTTGGACGATAAAAAAAATTGTAAAAAGTAGATAGTTAACGTCGACAACAAGCTATTGGCGACGGTCCGGGATCAAACCAGAATTGAAAGATTCGAGGACAACACCATATAATGTAAACCAAGGGTCAAGTGACACGACACTTGAGATGACACCCCATTCTCCAAACTTCCACACCACGCCAACGTGAGGACATTTGAGGCCCTGCGTAACGTAAACATCAAAACAGTTTTCTAACCAAATCAACTTTTCCTCACTTACCTAAGGTTTAAATAAAGTACTTAATTTTCTTTAAGTTTCAAGCAACCACAGCTTTGAAATATTTTATTAACAATTTCCTCCTACCGCATTGAAATATTGAGTTGGATTTTTTTGTGCTCACCAAAACCTCTTCCGTAAATACACAAAAAAGTATGTTCACGTCTGTACAGCTCATGGTTTTAAAACAATCGCATCGTTTATCCAAATCCACAAGCACGGACACTATTTCCTCGTCGATTTCTATGACAATAGCCAAATAAAAACTTAGAGGAAGTTGGAAATCTTAACAGCCGTGTAAGCAGCGCAACTTTACACATCCTGACACAGAAAAACACTCTAATCGAAGCTCTGTATCTCGAAACACGATCACTGGTGACGTTATCCAGATAAGGACGATGAAACACCGACGCGTTGACGGATGTGTGGAGGGATAGAATTAACGATGTTTTCAATCGTTAATTCTCATTAATAGCAGGTACTGGAAAGATTGCGTCGTTTAGAGGAAATCGGATTACCGATTAAATAAAACGTTTGGGATAAAAAAAATAAACGAAAAGGGCCGCCGAAGCAGTTACGAAATAATAGCATACATTTTCAAAAATAGCCGAAAAAAAAATCTCCTTTTAAAACCTTTATGTGTTCCTCAGACACAAAATGAATCGACTGAAGTACAAAATGAGTCAAGTATGAAACAGACTGGTTCAAAATTACGTGGTGCAGTCCTCGTATCTCTCCCTTCGAGGTTGATCCCGAAACGTCGCCAATAGTGTGTTGCTCCAAAGCGGCGTTAATTAAAAGTATCTATCGACTCAGAGCAGATATTCATTGTCAGACAAAAGGAATTTTTTACTGTACATCTGTTTAAGGAATAAGTATTAGCGTTTTATAGGTTAAAAAAGATACAAATTAAGCATTTTTTCGAACAGTTTTAAATCTTTTGAGCAGACAATGGGCTATAAGACAATGGGCTATTAGAATCAACACCCGAAGGGAAAGATCCGAGGACAACACCGTCATTTCGAACCACGGTCAGATGACGAGCCAACACCATAGCTTGCACCCCACTCTCCAAACTTCACCAACACCCAAAGTGAGGACTTTAGGCCGCGACAGTTTTATGGTGCACCAGCCGCCTCTACCGGTTGGTCGGCTGGAAAAATCTGAGGCAATACTCCGTAATTCTTAACCAAGGTCAGATGACGAGGTCACACCAGAGCTGGCACCAAACGCTCCAAACTTCCACACCACATGAACGTGAGAACATTTGAGGCTGAGACAGATTTGACGTGCACCAGCCCCCTTTGTACAGGGCGATGTTTGGTTAGTTAAAAAAAAAAATAGGCGAAATGAAATAAAACCGGTTTTTGGAAGCACTTGAACTCCCAACTCCCCGATTGCCATTCCGTTACTCATCCGACCAGGCTACCGCGGTTTCATTTAATTTTAAGAAAATAATAAAAAAAAAAGACGATTTCAGACTTCCTTCCTATAACATCCCAAACAATCAGCTGGTTTTTAATAAAAAACGCATTCACCACTGCAGAGAAATTCCATTTCCCCAACGAAAACATTCCGCAAAAGAGAATAAACACACATTTAATAAGAAAATCAGACTTATCAAAACGAATATTCGCCCATCTTGGCGAGAAACAAAAAAAAAGCATTTTATACATACGCACAGAAAAAAAAACTTTTCATACTTCAATTTCAAAGTATTCGGAGGAATATCGAGCATTCTTGAAAACTTCCCGTGCCAGATCACAATAAAGGCGAATTCTTGATGAAGCTGGGACCGCTCTTTTGAAAGGGCCGTTCAATTTGAAGCGACGAGAGCGAATCGTTAGGCGATTTTTCCAAGCTACCGTGCGCTAATACTGCGCCGAAACAGAATTGAAAAACCATGATGGCGCGTGTTATGGTTATTATAGTTTTATAACCTTTTGCCAGACCAATATTCCAATTTGTGTTCAAATTCAGTAGGTAGGTGTATTTTGTTTTAAATTAGTATCACACTGCAGCAACACAACGGGGTATAGGTGATGGTCCGAGATCAACTCCCGAAGGCAACGATTTAAGGACAATTGGATTTTCAGAATAAAGGTTCATATTCAAAACTAGTCTACATTCAAATTTTCTGACTTTCCCATTGGACGATCAGGTTAATCGATATCACATTCGAATTCATTTATATGCGTTTACTTCGGATTTTTGTTATTCCGAGTTTTTCCTCAGTTTAAGTTCCAGTCACTTATGTATTTGTTAAGCCGATCGGGTTGTCAGATATGTTTGTAATAAATTTGCTTTCTATTTTTAAATAGTATGGATTTGTAATATACGAACACGAACACCACGCAATTTTTAACCACGGTCAGAGGACGAGGCCAACACCCGAGCTGGTACTCCACTCTCCAAACTTCCACACCACGCCAATTTGAAGCCACGTCGGATTTAACGTCCACCAGTCCCCCTCTGTACACGACGGTCTTAGGTTTGGATTCGAACTCGTAAAACTCCAGTTGCTAATCCGTTGCTCTTCGTGGTAATGGTAATTTTAGTTAACGTCGTACTAGAGCTACACAACGGGCTATTGACGACGGTCCGGGATCAGTCCCTTAAGGGAAAGATACGAGGACAACACCTCGTAATTTTGAACCACGGTCAGATGACGAAGAAACACCTGAGCTGGCACCCCACTCTCCAAACTTCCACACCAACCCAACGTGAGAACTTTCGGCCACGACAGATTTAAGGTGCACCAGCCGCCTCTACACCATACGCTTACAAACACCCATGCCCGGACCCGGATTCGAACCAGGAACCTTCCGATCTAGAGGCTAACACCTTAACCACTATACCGGTTGGTCGGCCCGTTGCTCTTTCAACCGTTGCCGAACCGGTTGAGCTGCCGTTGAAAGAGCATCGGATTAGGAATCAGAGGGATTGCGAGTTGCAAAGGGAACTGGAGCACGTTAAATTTATCGTAGCCTCAAATGTCCTCCCGCGCAGACCAACCGGCCAAGTGGTTAAGGAAGCCTCTAGATCGGTTCGTCGACGTTGATCGCGGACCGTCGCCATTAGCCCGTTGTGTCGCTCCAGTACGACGTTAATTAAAATACCTACCTAAGTATTTTTTACTTTTTAATGTTCATAATGGCTGATTTAACTGGATCGAAAAGTCGTTTTCTCAGCTCATTTTTGGAGGAACCTTGAACATCAACTGATTTTGTGACAACATGGCATCAGCGACATTTTCCGATTTCTTGAATTCTCGGTGACTTCTGTCTGAACACGGTTTTAAAAGCATGTTCACGTTGAGTTCGAACACCAAAGATTGCAATTCTACCCGTACACAACACAGGAAACAATTTAAAAAAAGAGAATTCAACAGCACACCTGTTGCAAGAGCTACTTCCTGAAAACACCTGCTATAACGGTAGAACAAATATCAGAATTTTATAGATGACAAATTTATTAAGTCTCGCAATTGACTAACGGTGGATAACAGATAAACGTTCGAACAAAATACTGACATGGTTTTACAATTCGTATACATATATTTTTGGTTAACTCCTATAATCTGTTGTGCTCGGATCTTCTCCTTACGGATTGATCTCGGATCGTCGCCAATATCCCGTTGTGTTAATCCAGTGCGACGTTATAATAAAACTTGTAAATAATCGTTTTATCTGATCCCACACACATGTAAAATAACCCTTCGATACATTCGAGTGTACGATTATATCAAACGATGAATAGTTTTTTACTCGAACATCGATTTATCCTTTTTTTCTTGACGAATTTCAAGAGGAAGTCAGCAAACGAAAACTTTGGAATTGAGAATTCGAAGGCCATTTTATTCAGATTACCTGGAAGCTTTGTTATTGGTTATTTTTGACGGAGCAAAGGTCAGATCTCGTAGGTAGACAGAGATGCCAAACTGCTGTGGAAGTTTTCAGAAGTATCTAGAGGCTAACACCTTAACCACTATACCGGTTGGTCGGCACCACACAAGGGAAAGATCGCAGAACATAAAGTAATTTTGAACCACGGTCATATGACGAGGTCACACCCGAGTTGTCACCCCCCGCTCTCCAAACTTCCACACCACGCCAACGCGAGGACATTTGATTCCACGACAGATTTAACGCGCACCATCCTCCTTTGACACCAGTCATAGGTTGGATTTGAACTAGCTACCTTCCCGTTGCTCTTGCAACCGGCCTACCGGCTCATCGAAAAATAGAACCCCTTCCAATGAAAATTTAGAATCAATTTTGGGCTTGGCTACTACAAAAATCGAACCAATTATTAAAACAGTTGTTCTATCAATGCGATGTCACGATTCAAATAGAATTATTCGTTTACTTTTTAATCATCGTTATAATTTCTGTAGGTAAGGTAATTTTTAGTCAACGTCTAGACTGTCTGACATGACAGATTAAGGCGCACTCTACACCATAAGCTTACAAACATCCATGCACTGACTAGGATTCGAACCAGGAACCTTCCGATCCAGAGGCTAACACCTTAACCACCATACCGGTTGGTCGACGTTGTATAATTTCTGACAGTACAAATCATATCAATAAATATACGATACGCATCAAATTCTGTATAAATTTTTGTTTATCTTTCTTTGTAATAACATATGATAAATATAAATAAAATATTTTTTGGCGGCCCTCCCATAGGTCAATGAATTGGTGAGCATTGATCTTAACAGGTCTGAAACCCAGGTCTAGGCGAGGTGACGCCAGCAGTTTTTACCAGACAGAGCCCGTATTTTATTTGACGTCATTTTTTGTTTGTATAGTAGAACTCCAATTATCCGGATCAATTGGGACCAGACCTCATACGGATAATTGGATAATTAACGTAAAAGGTTATTGTCAGAATGACGTAGCGAAGTCTAATTTGATAGACAATGTGTGCAGTTGTGGCCACTAACGGAGGGACACTGCTCACCTAAATTGGACACGCACATATATTTGTACAATATAATACAAAGTTTCAGATATACACGCCGCACAGTCCGGTGCAAAAACACGTCTCTCTCCTCCGAGAGTCTACAAAAAATCTGACCTTTGTGTTCTTATCCAGAACAGCACCCAACATTTCGTATTCTTGATCGTATCAGAACACAGGTACTGTCACACATCGATGTTCGTCTACTAGAACAGTAGTAATCAGAACACAAGAACAACTGTTCTTAAAACTTATTTGTGTTCGTAATCCCGTTACAGTTGTTTCTAACCGATTCTTTTTGTGTGTAATTTAATAACTATGAAAGCAATTTTGTTTTGCATACTGTTATTAAAATGTATATTGCGCTCCGTTCACATGAGGCGTGTAAAACGCGCGTTTGACGAAATTATCAGGGTCCCGCTGTTCAAGGCTGACTGATAAATAGCAGAGTTATTCAAGTTGTCTACACTTGTCCCATGTCCACACTAACACAATCCTGCTCCAATACCTATTGACAATAGTGATGTTACAAAGAGTGATTTCACAGTAACAGTTCTAACTGTGACTGCTTCCGAAGAATATCTGTGATTCTAAACTGTGATTGTGATTCTAAATTGACTGAATCTGGTTGGTTAGAAAAGGATGCTGCTTGTCTGCGATTTTCGATATTTTGTGTCCTAACCCGTAAGTTCATAACAGAAGAGTCGCAAACGTCACGTAACCGTCACTGACATTCAGTCGCAGTATCAGGGTTAAACAATGTATAACATACCCTCAATTACTGCTACCGAATCAAATATTCTCAATTACTTTTCCAATAATCACTGCTACTTTGAAAATTCAGTAACAGCAAGAACTGTGATTCATAGTATCGGTGATACAGTAGTTGTGTAATTCGCTTCACCACTAGTTGATAAAGATCTTGTTTCAACAGTTCTCTGGTGTTTTAGTGGAGCCGGAACGCCGCTCCGTCACTGCTTATTTTCTTCAACAATAAAAAAATAAGAAAAAAAATTGTAAAATACCGCTTCATTCTGTTCCTTAACACCACCCCTCCCAACAATACCACCCATATCAGAGCGTTCCGGTACTGCTTAATTTACGACTACACCACTGTCTGGCAATCTGTTAATTTTTACAACCTACCAGTATTGATGAAGTATTGATTTATTATTGTACCAGTATTATTACTACCAGTATTGATTTATTACTACTATTACAGTCGAAATAAACACATTACCGACTTCTCTCGTCACAAACCTGCAGATATCATTCAAGCAATTAAAATTCCACACGCTTCAGCGTTCATGATCCAATTTGGAAACCTAGCACGTGCTTTAAGTAACAAACGATGTTCCGAAACCATTCCAATTCAAAGCGGACAAAAACTCGGAATCGGGCTAGAGTTGGCAGCGTTCCAGATAGGCCGGAAGCGTTAAAAAGCAATTAAAGATATGCAAAGAACGATTTCGAACGCAGACAATTCGGCAGGTGTAGGGGGAGTCATTTTGCAACTGTTATGTCTGCCACGGCGTCTCTCAGAATTCACACTTCGCGACTCCAATTGAAATTCGAAAAAGACTGAAATGTATTTTTCCGCGAAGCAAGACTTATTCGACTGTACCCAGAAACAGATTTGGGTTGATCAATATAATGCAGTAGATGTTTTGAGACTCAATCGGGGTATTTAGTCGAGAAATGAATTTCTAATCGATTTTTGAATGTTGAAATTCCTGAAAAAAATGTTGATTTTTTTACGCTTCCTTTATTTAAAAATTGTAAAAAAAAAAAACTACCTTCTATCAATTTGATGTAGGTCCAATCCAAAACATGAAGAATAATATTAGAAATGATTTCCAACAGGAATAGTCTTTCTGAACAAATTCGAATTTGTGATACCACATTTCAAAATACATATCTAATTAAGATAGAATTAGCAAATTAATAATTAATAATTTGCGCAATCTGATTTTTTTCTCCCTGAAATGATATTAAGAATACACCAATTTACCCGTGATAAGAAAACTGGAATTTTAAAGTCAAAATTTAAAAAAAATCTTCAAGTGTATACGTACACCTTAAGGAGAAAATTCGCCGAGGTGCCAAATACTTAACAGTGTTAATTGGCCAGGTTCCAATGGACGTGTAGCGGTTGCTACATCACAAACATTAGTTTCCTGTTTAAAAATAACTTTTCACTGCCATATTCTAAAGAAAATTACTTAATTTTTATAAAAACGTTCTTCTTTTTTCAAACATTACTATACTCAAGTATTTTATTCACTACTGCCATTCGCAGTCTACATAAAGTTGTAGAAACAAAGATTATATATGATTTATAGAGATTGGACTCAGTGGGGACCGAATGTGCTGGTTAAAAGTCTGAAGTGCCCCCCACTATCACTTTCATTAAAAGTTTCACATTCGATAGTCAGTTAGTACAGGTAACGGTAACTTTAGTTAACGTCGTACTAGAGCAACACAACGGGCTATTGACGACGGTCCGGGATCAGTCCCATAAGGGAAAGATCCGAGAACAACACCTCGTAATTTTGAACCACGGTCAGATGACGAGGCAACACCAGAGCTGGCACTCCACTCTCCAAACTTCCACGCCAACCCAACGTGAGGACTTTCGGCCACGACACATTTAAGGTGCACCAGCCGCCTCTACACCATGCGCTTACAAACACCCATGCCCGGAACCGGATTCGAACCAGGAACCTTCCGATCTAGAGGCTAACACCTTAACCACTATACCGTTAGGTCGGCCAGTTTGTACAGAGTTAGGTACGTAATTAACTTCGCACTGGAGAAACAGGCTATTGGTCTGGGATCAAACACGAAGGGAAAGATCAGAGGACAACACCACGTAATTTTTAACGAGGGTCAGATGACGAGGCCACAACCGAGCGGGCACCCGACTCTCCAAACTTCCACACCACGCCAACGTGAGGACGTTTGAGAACACAACAGATTTAACGTGCACATTTTGTACACGACGGTGGTTGAATTCGAACTGAAAATCCACCTGTTACTCTTCCGAACGCGCCGGTTCCGAAACAAAGTTCAGACTTTTTTTTCCTTCCTCCAGTTTCTACTACATTGTTTGCAGAAAACACATTTGGAAAAACAAACGCGTGATAAGCCAGCTGAGATGAAGTCATCGGCGTGGATCTGTTTGAACAGCTTTAGCAAAGCAGCGACTTCACGTTGCGCAGGATATGCGGTGAGTAATTTCGGGAATTTCTCACCGCGGATTTAATTTCTGCTTATGTTAATTTTAGTTAAAGTTGTTCTAGAGGGGTTAATAGTAACGGGTTAATAGTAACGAGTTTTAATACTAACGTAACACAACGTAGTATTGACGACGGTCTGGGATCAATCCCCTAAGATAATGATCCGAGGACAACACTACGTTATTTCAGACCACGGTCTGATGACGAGACAACATTTGAGATGGCACTCCACTCTCCAAACTGCCACACCGACCCAACGTGAGGACTTTCGGCCATGACAGATTTTTGGTGCACCAGCCGCCTCTACACCCTTAGCTTACAAATAGCCGTACACTGACCCGGATTCGAACCAGGAACCTTCTGATCTGGTAGCTAACACTTAAATGACAAAAATACAGGTAAAAAATGTTTTTTGCTTAAAAAGTTGCCTTATACTGTTGTCCTAGAAAATCAGACTGATTCCTGTATTCTTTTTGAAGTTAGAAGGATTTTTGTGAGTGTTTGTACATTTTTATTTATAATTTTTTAGCATAATTTTAATTTTAAAACTTTAAACGGCTTTTTCTCCTACTTCGTTTTTTGTATGCATCTTATAATCGAAAATGCAAAGGCATTTTTAATTTTCAATCAATCGACTTCAAATTTTCTGTACATTATATATAGAATCTTATTATGAAATACAGGTATGCATTTTTAATTATTGTGAGTAAAATGTGCAGTAAAGTGGCGTTTTTTGTGATATTTTACATAGCGTTTGAGGTTTTATTTTTTTATCTCAAGATCTATTCAATGTATCTTCAATTCCATACCTGTAAATTTAGATTATAGTTGAAGAAATATTTAAAAAAAAATCAAACTTAGATCATAAAAATAAAAATTAAAAAAAAAACTTTAATTTTTTTTAAATAATTCAATTTTTTTTTTTAATTTTTAAGGTGACAGTTTAAATTTTTATGTACACTTCTCTGGCATATGAAACTGCAACATGTTTGTCTTTAAGTGTTGTCAGTGAAAAATAATTTTTAAGGTGCCGGGTCCACTTAACCACCAAACCAAATGCCCGCTGCAGTGTGACCCTAATTTAAGTAAACTCCCGATTATCCGCGGTCATTTTGTGACAAAATGTTGAAAAAAAATCTCAAATAAAAAGGTGTTATAACACAAAAACAACCAACTGATTTTTTTTTGTGAATAAGTAAATAAACAAAATTTTAAGTACAGAAATCTACTGTTTATTAATTCGTAATTGTATGTATAAGCACACTATCGATAAAAATTGTTCAAAAACATTTTGTAACATCTGTGCCCTTTGTAGCCATTTCTCGGATTATCTGCGGAATTCGCTTATCCGCGGTTTGCTGCGCCACTCCATTCTGCGGATAATCGAATGTTTACTGTACCTTCATTGGTGGACAGGAGTTTCAATTTTACACGTGCACTTTCCCCTGCGCTCTATCGTCGCGACTGCGCACTTTACCACTCTTCTAATGCCAGAGACGTTTTGGGGGTTGAGCTGGAAATAAAGTACCACACACCCCTTTGATGTCCCCCAATCACTCTTCCGAGATCTTCTAAAACTCCGTTTCTGCCGGATGATAAGTAGTGAAACCGATGCTTCGTGTGTATTGATTTTTTCCTTATCTTCTGTTTGCTCTGGATGGGAATTATCTCGATTATCCTCAGCTCTCTTCTTCCCCACTTATGTGTGGGTCTCCCGAGTAATTGTTTATCTCGGTCGCCCCGGTAACACTTTAAACCCTCTTGAGGGGGTAGACTTTTACTTCCAAAATCTGATAAACGATTTTTCCCGATTCGGACGACTCGCAGTTCGATTTGTTTCGAAATCGAAGTTTTTAAGTTTCTTTGCGTGGTTTTTTCCTGGTTCAAATGTAAAGAAAAAGGTGTTAACACATCGTTCTACGACTGGCCCTTTCAAAAAACCATTTGCTGACCCCTGTTTCAAGACGACACTGTAACTTCTATTTCGCAGTGTTTGTTCTTAAATGAATTTCTAAAGTTCTCTTACCTGTGTTGTGTGTCTCTCTGTAGCAAAAGATTTGTTACATCACAAACACAGAATAGGATATCATGGCTTATCACATCGTTCTCAAATGGTAATGGTAATTTTAGTCAACGTCGTACTAGAGCAACACAACGGGCTATTGACGACGGTCCGGGATCAGTCCCTTAGGGGAAAGATCCGAGGACAACATCTCGTCATTTTGAACCACGGTCAGATGACGAAGCAACACCTGAGCTGGCACCCCACTCTCCAAACTTCCACGCCAACCCAACGTGAGGACTTTCGGCCACGACAGATTTAAGGTGCACCAGCCGCCTCTACACCATACGTTTACAAACATCCATGCCCGGGCCCGGATTCGAACCAGGAACCTTCCGATCTAGAGGCTAACACCTTAACCACTATACCGGTTGGTCGGCATCACATCGTTCTCAAAACCAGTTCTAACTATAAGCTTTAATATCAATCGCAAGTCAGAGTGCACGCAGCGCCCTCTGGTTTCAGTATCCGAGTTTCAACAGACGCTTCTCGCAACCATTTTTAAAAATTCAAGCTACTCTTTCACAAGTGCTTTGGCTGTAACAACTACGGCGAATGACTCAATCCAAATAAAATCCTGCGAGTCATTCACCGTATCACTTTCCATGCAGATGGGGAAACAAATTTCCCTAAACTCGAACGGTCGTTTAGACGATCAATTGTCACATTAAGTCCAAACTAATACACTTCAACCCATTCCACCCGCGGCCGCTAAAGACGTTTAACGAGCATAATTATCTCTACCTCGCTATTTATGAAACCTGTTTTCTTGTAGCAATTTAATTATCGATTTACAAGAAAAGCTGTTGCAACGGTGACCCCGTGGATGGAGGCCCAGTTTAGAGACGAGGACCCCCCCCCCTCCTTCGCTGGGCGTGTGCCCCAATCAGTGGCGCCTAGTTTAAGGGCGGGCCTAGCAGAGAATATTTAGAGAATCCGAATAATCTCCAAACACATAAAAGCAATCTTAGGGCACATCTTTAGGTAGGTATTTTTTAATAGCGTCGCACTGGAACACTACGGACTATTGGAGACGGTCCGGGATCAATTTAGAGGGGAAAGATCTGAGGTAATTGGTAAATTTTTAGTTAACGTCGTACTAGAGCAACACAACGGGCTATTGACGACGGTCCGGGATCAGTCCCTTAAGGGAAAGATCCGAGGACAACATCACGTCATTTTGAACCACGGTCAGATGACGAAGCAACACCTGAGCTGGCACCCCACTCTCCAAACTTCCACGCCAACCCAACGTGAGGACTTTCGGCCACGACAGATTTAAGGTGCACCAGCCGCCTCTACACCATACGTTTACAAACATCCACGCCCGAGCCCGGATTCGAACCAGGAACCTTCCGATCTAGGAAAGATCTGAGGACATCACCTTATTTTTAACCATGGTCAGATGACGAGGCCACACCTGAGCTGGCACACCACTCTCCAAACTACCACACCACGCCAACGTGAGGACATCGGAGGCCAAGATAGATTTAAGGTGCACCAGCCCATTTTTAACACGACTGTCATTGGTTGGATTCAAGCTCGCAACCCTTGAGTCAACGTGTATCAAGCCAACGTGAGGGCATTTCAGGCCACGACACATTTAACGTGCACCAGCCCCATGCACAAGACAATCTAGTTGGATCGCGTATTGAACTCACAACTCTCCTGTTCTGAATGGACGAGATATCTCATTAGAAAAGTGATCATATAAACCAAATTAGTTCGAGCCTAGGTCCTTAATATTTTCAAGTCGGGACCCGAAATGGGGAGTATTAAAATCGATTTGCGCTCCACTTTTGTTCCATATTAACCGTGTGCACACATTGCATTCTAAGAATCAACATTCCAAATAGAAGCTTTTCCAAGTTGAAGTCAGTTACTGGGCATCCCAATTCCAGTGAACAGTTGACTCACTCGACTTAAAATACCCATTCACGCGTATTTGTCGAGTTCAACACTCTGGATATCTTGGCAAGGGTTGTGCAATCGTCTGTTCTTCAACGCGTGAAACGTATTTAGAACTAAACAGGTTGCATACTGTAAACACACTGGGCAAATTTAAGAGATTGCCAGCGGACGGTGGGGAAATGTCAAAGGCAAAACCGAAAACGTCCAATTCACATGGATTGAAAACATTTTCAAATAAACGCGCATCAATTCCAAATTTCATAGTTTTTTGGAAGAAATTCCGAACAATAAGAAAATACAAAAGCGAGATCTTTAGGCCCGGTGCACACATCTGGTTTTTCAACGTGCGGCGCCGCTGCGCCACCGAAGCCCAAGTATGCACACGTAACCATGAAATGACGCAAATTCTCATTTCGCGCCATTTGCGATAAATATTCTATCGAAGAAAACGTGTTTATTTCGCTTACTTGGTGTAAAAAAAAATATTTTGAAACAAAATAGACGTTACTGGATACAACCATTTATTAATTATTATTTGTATTCCATTTATTAATGAAAACGAGGTACTTCAGACCGGAGAAGCGTGTGCGGCGCCGTGGGGAACTGCGGTACAAATTGCACGCAAGTTGGACGCGCGGCGCCGTTGCCGCAATGCAATGCATGTGCGGTCTGAGATACATTAGATTCAATGGAGCAGTGCACACATGCCTCCAACGCCGCTGGGGCGACGGACGTCCAACTTGCGTGCAATTTGTACCGCAGTTCCCCACGGCGCCGTACACGAGTCTCCGTTCTGAAGTACCTTGTTTTCATAAACAAATGGAATATAAATAATAATTAATAAATGGTTGTATCCTGTAACGTCTATTTTGTTTCAAAATATACTTTTTCTACACCAAGCGAAATTAACACGTTTTCTTCGATGGACTGTCGCAATTGGTGCGAAATGAGTTCGTGCGTCATTTCACGGTTGTGTGTGTATTGTTGGGCTTCGGTGCCACGGCACCGCACGTTGAAAAACCGGATGTGTGCACCGAGCCTTATTGAATATACGAGAACCATGGGAACAACGAAGATTTCTTGAAAACCCCAAATGGCTCTGGCTTATAACAAATAGTTACCTTAAAATGTAGTTCATCGCCGTTTTGGCGACCTGTCCTTTAACCTTTCGATTAAGGCTATCGATATAACAAGCGCGATTCTTTCTTGGCGCGATTCAAATAACTTTCAAGGTACAACTGCAGTACAGGCCGTAGCCTGAAGGTTAAACTCCCAATTGACTATCATTTATCAATTCGGAATCATTTTCTGGAATTTTTAATGGCGACGTATCCAAACTTGATTTCGAACTCGTATTTGAATTTTGGTAATTTTTTTTAGTTAACTTCGTACTAGAGCAACACAACGGGCTATTGACGACGGTCCGGGATCAGTCCCTTAAGGGAAAGATCCGAGGACAACACCTCGTAATTTTGAACCACGGTCAGATGACGAAGCAACACCTGAGCTGGCACCCCACTCTCCAAACTTCCACGCCAACCCAACGTGAGGACTTTCGGCCACGACAGATTTAAGGTGCACCAGCCGCCTCTACACCATACGCTTACAAACATCCATGCCCGGACCCGGATTCGAACCGGGAACCTTCCGATCTAGAGGCTAACACCTTAACCACTATACCGGTTGGTCGTCAAACTCGTATTTGAAAGACAAGCGTATTGGACTTCACGTAACTGTAATTTTTTAATTAACGTCGTACTAGAGCAACACCACGGGCTATTGACGGTCCGGGATCAGTCCCTTAAAGGGAAAATCCTACTCAACTTTTATAGAAATACATTCATACAAATCTTACGAACAAAAACAATACGTCGAGTTTTGAAAAAAGTAGAGAAAACCTGTACATAGATTTGAATGAACTGAGAAAAGGTCAGGTAATTTTAATGAACGTCGTACTAGAGCAACACAACGTGCAATTGGCGACCGAATAAACTGAGAAAAAGGTTATGTAGGTATTTTAATTAACATCGCATTGGAGCTACACAACGTGCTACTGGCGACGGTTCGACGAGACCAAACCCGAGGGGGAAGATCCGAGATATGTAGGTATTATAAACGTCGTACTGGAGCAACGTAAGGGACTATCCCAATAGGAAAGATCCGAGGACAACATGTAATTTTGAATCACGGTCAGACGAAGAGGCAATACCTGAGCTGGCACTCCACTCTCCAAACTTCCACACACGCCAACGTGAGTACATTTGAGGCCACAATGGATTTAGCGTGTACCAGACCCCTTTGTAAACGATGGTCTTTGTCTAGATTCGAACTCGCAACACTCTAACCAGGCTACAGCGGACTGGAAAGATCAGAGAAAAACACAACGTAATTTTGAACAACGATCTGAGAAAAAGTTGTTTTCAATTAGAAAAGGAGCTTTCGTTGACCTATGGAGAACTTTCACAAAACAGTCGCTAAAATTTTGAAATTTGTAGCTTTTAAAACGATTGTACTTCCACTCCTGGAGAGGCATCTCGGTCATTAAGAAACCCATTAGAGCAGTGTTTTCCAACCTTTTTTGTGCCATGCCCCACCCAAGACTTTCTAAAATTCTTATGCCCCCCCCCCCCTATGTAACATATACATAATTTTTAATATTAAAAAATTGAATTCTTCACTTAAGAAACTTAAATGATAGGTTTTAGGAAGAAATCAAATTCTTATGCCCACCTAAGCCACCGCAAAAAAAAAAAAAAAAAAAAAAAAAAAAAAATTATATTTGACAAATTTTTCAGTAAAATTATGCTTCTAAAATAAATAAAAATAAAAACAAATACTTACCAATTATATCTATACAATGTATATATTTTTTTAATCAACGAGACTTTTATAACAGTTTTTACGGACGCCTATTTCAAATTAACACCAACTGAATGCTGCGAAACACTACAGAAGTTCCGACAAGCCATTCAGATGCGAACAACTGCATTGTTTAGCGAGATTTTAAAGCGTCCGGGGGTCCACGCGGAGTCTGTCGTCTGCCGCAGGGAGGTTAACTGGACGACGCCAAAAACCCAGTTGATATTTTGGTCTCGCCAAACGAATTTATAATATTTATTGGCCGCAATTATTTAAGAATTTGCTTTTTTCTTTTAATTTTGGCATCGAAATCTAGCATTGCATTTAAATGGCCCGGAGGAAAAGGGTTGAACTCGTGTCGATTCCATTTTCGAATTGCCCCCTTTTACAATCCAATTGCCCCACGTTGGGAAACATTGCATTAGAGGATCTTTATGGACGAGATATCTCATCGAAACCACTTGGAGGGTCAACCTTTAAACTGCGGCGCTTCGATTTTCAATCGTCTCACAGAACGGCTCTTTCGCCTACATCTCCGACCCCCCTTCACCTAATTACCCAACTTAAGCGATCGAGCCTTGAGTGGGATTTACTTCCTTTCATAGTATTGTATGGCGAATCGTTTGGGATGAGATAGATATCACCGGAGCGACCTTCTGTCTTTCCCTCCAAAGCGTTCACACCTCACGGTCGAAAGGTTAGAGTACCGAACAAGAGAGGAACCCTCTAGGTCAGTCGCAGACAGCTCGTAAACGGTGATCGATGCCAGCGGTCACTTTAAAGGTGGATAACATTCACAGTACACAGATCGATACCATGCCGCTGGTGTAAACGACATTTCAGTGGCAACAATCGTCTGTCTGCCGCAGCGTCAAGGTTAAAAAAGACACCCACAATCGCCAAGATTCAAAAACGGCAGCAAAAAGTCGCCAGCGGCAGCCCCTATATAAGTCCTCCTTTATGGCGACTCACAACCATTCAGAGGGTTGTAGCCCGGGCAACACAGGCGCAGGAATTCGGTGACAGCGGAAATATAAAGTTTTCAGGATGACAGGCCTTGCGAGAGCTCGGAGCGATAAAAAGCGCGACTTAAATGCGGCAGAGCAAGGTTAATGCGGATGACAGGGAAGTGTGCGAACACGTGCACCGATGACGCGGGCACACACTCGCTCGGAATGCGAATTCTCGGCTTCGGATTAGTCCACCTTTTGGAAATTAATCTTGGCTTGACCGACTCGGACTGCGATAAATAAATTAGGAAGGAGTGGCTAAATGGAGCGTTGTGAAATACCAAAGGTTAATTAACGTCGCACTGGCGCAACGCCAGCTAGCTGGCTATTAGCGACGGTCCGGGTTCCATCCCGGAGGGAAAGTTCCGAGGACAACGCCTCGTAGCGGTCAGATCAAGAAGCGAGCACCTGAGCGTCGACTTTTTAATGAAATAGACGGGGCATGTGTCCGCAGCTTCATGTTATTTCTTCCAGTTGCTCGGTTGGATGGTTTTTGGGTGTTGCCTTTGGTGGTTTTGTGGCGCAAGGTCCATAATTGGACATGCTACGCTCGACACAAGACATACAATGACAAGTAACAGACACACGCAATGAAAACGTTGCTCGGTTTGAAGTTCTGAGTGTCATGTAAATGTGGGTAAAACAGTGTATCCTACATTGATTGGTTCAAAATATTAGTGATTGGTTCATACGATTAGTAATTGGTTCATACGATTAGTAATTGGTTCAACACGATTAGTGATTGGTTCAACACGATTAGTGATTGGTTCAACACGATTAGTGATTGGTTCAACACGATTAGTGATTGGTTCAACACGATTAGTGATTGGTTTACACTATTAGTGATTGGTTTACACTATTAGTGATTGGTTTACACTATTAGTGATTGGTTTACACTATTAGTGATTGGTTTACACTATTAGTGATTGGTTCACACTATTAGTGATTGGTTCACACTATTAGTGATTGGTTCACACTATTAGTGATTGGTTCACACTATTAGTGATTGGTTCACACGATTAGTGATTGGTTCAACACGATTAGTGATTGGTTCAACACGATTAGTGATTGGTTCAACACGATTAGTAATTGGTTCAACACGATTAGTGATTGGTTCAACACGATTAGTGATTATTGATTGGATCAAATGATTATTGATTGGATCAAATGATTATTGATTGGATCAAATGATTATTGATTGGATCAAATGATTATTGATTGGATCAAATGATTATTGATTGGATCAAATGATTATTGATTGGATCAAATGATTATTGATTGGATCAAATGATTATTGATTGAATCAAATGATTATTGATTGAATCAAATGATTATTGATTGGTGTGTGCACTACTCCATTGAATCTAATGTATCTTAGACCGCACTTGCGTTGCGGCAGCAGCGCCGCACGTTGAAAAACCGGATGTGTGTACCGGGCCTTATTCTCTGTTTCAATCGGTATTATATGTTGGGCGTTGACGTAGTATTGGCTTAATGTAATGGTTAGAAGCTAGTTGTAAAGGTATGTGGTTTTTCGAATTTGTAGCTTTATCAGTTATTAAAAATGTCGTTTTTTGAGTTGTTGAGACGATAGTTCTTTAGGGCTTTCAACCCCCCCCCCCCTCGAAAAAAATATGTATATAAATATTAGCTTCTAACAGATGATGAAATTGCAAATTTGTTGGCTGAGCTTTCGCCAAACTAGTCTGGTATTGGGGGGGGGGTGTTATTGGCATCTGTGAAAAACCCTTTTCTACGGCTGGGCAATGACTAATCAACGCACCATATCAGATTTGGCAGCGAACGTGTTAAGACAGTAAACTCCAGGTGAAAAGAAAGCAATAAAAAATTAACTCGATTCAGTGAGGCCCGTACACACACATAAATATGAGCCCGCAAGAGCCATACCAATTTAAGTCGTTTGATTGGGTTTTAATAGCGCAAGTGCCACATTGGGCCAAGCAGCGCCAAACACTAAGACAGGCATCAAGTAATTGACTTACACACAAGAAAAGTTATGCCTAGTGCAGAAAGAGATAATCTTACAATTTGCACAAGACACATCGGAGCGTGGAATGAAAATGTGAATGGAATGCTGAATTTAAACTTTTCAAAAGAAAGGCGGAGCCAATAGCTAATATCTTCCATAACCAATCAGATCACATCCCCATTTTCCCCAGTCAGGGATTTTTCCTCACGCCGCGACCTCTGCTACCAATCCAATCACCTTCATCTTTTCCCTTTTCTCGGAAACTTCCCCCCCCCCTTCCCCCCCAGCACGATTCCTAACGTTACCATTTGACTACGGCTACAGATATAACTGGAGCGATTCTTTTGTGGTGCGATTCTCATAGCTTTCAAGGTACAACTGATGTACTGGCCGTTGTATAAATTCTTTCTTGGCGAGATTACGGTACGACTGCAGTACTGGCCGTAGTCTAAAGGTTAATTCGCAAGAAATTGGTAATTTTTTAAATTAACGTCCTACTAGAGTAACACAACGGGCTACTGACGACGGTCCGGGATCAATCCCTTAAGGGAAAGATTCGAGGACAACACCTCGTACTTTTGAACCACGGTCAGGTGACTAAGCAACACCTGAACTGGCACCCCACTCTCCAAACGTCCACGCCAACCCAACGTGAGGATTTTCGGCCACGACAGATTTAAGGTGCACCAGCCACCCCTGCACCATAAGCTTACAAACATCCATGCCCGGACCCGGATTCGAACCAGGAACCTTTCTATCTGTAGGCTAACACCTTTACCACTATACCGGTTGGTCGGCTGTTAATTCGCAGGAAGACGTCTTAAAAGGAAGAGGAATATTTGAAATTGAGAAGGATAAATTTAACATTTGGTAGAGTCCGGGATGAACCCCCTTAGGGAATGATTCGAGGACAACATCACGTCATTTTGAACCAAGGTCAGATGACGAAGCAACACTTGAACTGGCACCCCATTCTCCAAACTTCCACACCAACCCAACGTGAGGATATTCGGCCACGACAGATTTAAGGTGCACAAGTCGCCCCTGCACCATACGCTTACAAACATCCATGCCCGGACCCGGATTCGAACCAAGAACCTTCCGATCTATAGGCTAACACCTCAACCACTAGACCGGTTGGTTGACACCTCTATCTTTTGAATCACTGTCAGATGACGAGGTCACACCACCCGTGTCTATGAAGGCTTCTTCAGATGATAATTTCACGCAACATGCAAAAGCAGGAACGAAAACCAACACTGGTCATAAAATAGTTTTTCCGACTTGTAAACGGGAGTCTTGTAAGGATTACATCCGTTATCAGCGAAATGAATCTAATTTGGAAGAGTTAAGTGTGTCATATTCAAGAGAGTAGTATAAATATTCATCACTTAATCGATGGGATCGACCTTCAATCCACGATAAGGAACGACATATCGTCCGACCTTTCATGATATTAAAGGTCAAGTCAAAACACAACCATCAAAATGAAGGGCAAAGAAAGTGCCTTACTTATTTCAAGAGCGCCATTTATGCAGGATGATTCAAAAATAGATGCTGCAACCGATTACATATTTTTTTAAAAGGTTTTTGTCACAGAAAAGTACTTTAAAAAAAGTCAAATGTGCAAGTCATGAGAGTTGACGAGTGTAAATATAAATTACCGGAAGAAAAAGAACTTTCGGTTGAGATCCAGTTCGATTGGGCGATGTTAGTTAATTATTGATACAAGCTACAAGCTGGAATAACATGTCAAGCTACGTCAGAAGTCAGTTGGGTAGACAATTGGGAATTTTTTAATTAACGGCGTACTAGAGCAACACAACGGGCTATTGACGACGGTCAAGGATACATTCCGAAGAGAAAGATCCGAGGACAACATTTCGTAATTTTGAACAGCGCTCAGGACGAGATCAACACCCGAGCTGGAACCTCACTCTCCGAAAGTCCACACCACACCAACGTGAGGATATTTGAGTCCACGACAGATTTAACGTGCACCAGCCTTCACGTACACAACGCTCGGTGGGATTGAGTGTCTAACTCCAACGATTCGGTTGCTAATCCGGCACTCAGCCAACTGGACTACCGCGGTCTTTTGGGTAATTGGTAATTGGTAATTTTTTAGTTAACATCGTACTAGAGCAACACAACGGGCTATTAACGACGTTCCGGGATCAGTCCCTTAAGGGAAAGATTCGAGGACAACACCTCGTAATTTTGAACCACGGTCAGATGACGAAGCAACACCTGAGCTGGCACACCACTCTCCAAACTTTCACACCAACCCAACGTTAGGACTTTCGGCCACGACAGATTTAAGGTGCACAAGCCGCCTCTACACCATACGCTTACGAACATCCATGCCCCGGACACGGATTCGAACCAGGAACCTACCGATCTAGAGGCTAATACCTTAACCACTATACCGGTTGGTCGCTTTTGGGGTGAAATGGATTTGGCTGGTTTAATTTTCACAGCAGAAGGGTGATAAGGAACATAATGCAATTTCCAGGTGCATTGAAATCGTTCGAAACACTAAGGAAATTTCACAACTATTTATTCAGATTTCCGCAGTGTCAGGGAAAAACCGGCGTCTCGTTTTCAGTCGCGTTCCTTTATTTCCACGTCAAATGGGGCTTCTTCGTATCGATAGCAACGCCGCACGTGCAAATAATCTATTCAAGCGGCAAAACAAACGAATGGAAAAGCTTCAACAGCTATCGCACACAACGGGTTTGACTATGGGTATCGATAGCGAAATATGATTCACGTGCAATGACGGTCGACAAACATGGTGATTCAAAGGGCTATTTCTGTCTAGGCAACAGGTTGGAGGGGGATATCAGGGAACCATGCTTTTCTGAAGTAGAGGGTTATAGGAGGTTGCATTCATTTGTCAACAACTTATGTCTGCATCTGTGCTGTGGATCGCAAATAGCTGCCAGTCAAAGCACTTGTGAAATATATCTTCTCTACTTTTATAAAAGGAAGTGTGTGTGTGTACTGTCCTGACGAATCTATGGCACTTGCAATAATGAGATTTGGCACACAGGTAGTCCAAATTTTTTGCAATTTTTCTATCGCTCCCGAATTTTAAAATGTAATATTTTAAATTTACTGGAATTTAATTATTATTGTTTTCCTTAGAATGGCAACAGTAATAGAGATGACAGTTTCCAAATTTATTTTTTGTTTCCCGTTTGATTTTCCGACGAACGATTTCAGTGGACGAACAAAACAAAGTTTCAACTGGAGTTATGTAGTTCTTTTTATCTATCTCCTAGATCGTCAAAGGTAGAGAAAAAATTTTAACGGTTTTGAAATCTGCGGAATATTTTATACTAGTTCCTTATGAGTTTGGTTTTCTTAAATTAAAATTTTTTTTAATTAAATATTTATATTTTCGCAAGAGATTCTGACCTTACGCCGATTGGTAATTGGTAATTTTTGTTTACGTCGTACTAGAGCAACACAACGGGCTATTGACGACGGTCCGGGATCAGTCCCTTAAGGGAAAGATCCGAGGACAACACCTCGTCATTTTGAACCACGGTCAGATGACGAAGCAACACCTGAGCTGGCACCCCACTCTCCAAACTTCCACGCCAACCCAACGTGAGGACTTTCGGCCACGACAGATTTAAGGTGCACCAGCCGCCTCTACACCATACGCTTACAAACATCCATGCCCGCACCCGGATTCGAACCAGGAACCTTCCGATCTAGAGGCTAACACCTTAACCACTATACCGGTTGGTCGGCCCTTACGCCGATTGGATCTCTGTGCTATTAAATGTTCTTTGCAATTCGTATTTTGATTAACGTCGTACTGGAGCAACACAACGGGGTATTGACGAAGGTCCGGGAACAATCCGCCAAGGGAAAAATCCGAGGACAACACCACGTCATTTTGAACCACGGTCAGATGACGAGGCCACACACGAGATGGCACCACTCTCCAAACTTCCACACCCCATCATCAGGACATTTGAGGCCACGACAGATTTAACGTTCACCAGCCCCCCTTTGCAAACGATGGTTGCTAATCCGTTACTCTTACAACCGGTGTACCGCAGCCTATTGGAAATACTCGGAAAATGTTGGTTGTTTTGGGGTTGTATGACGCGAGGGTCGTATTCAGCCAAGCTGCGGGAGAAACAAAAAGCAGATGGGTAGGCAGGGTAAAACAGAAGAGAGGACAGATTGCTCGGGTACATCAGGATTGTAGGGCCCGTGTACTTAAAGACGTGCCCCAGAGTCAGAAAAAATATCGGAAATTAAATATTTTATAATAAACTATTCACAAACACAATCTGAAGCCACTGTGGTTCCATTTGGGTTTTAATACTAACAATCTATATATATAATTCTCTTACGTGGCACGCAAAAAAGACGTTATTTGTAATCGCGTTTTGGCAACACTGTACGATTGTTTGTTTATCGCGAAGTCTCGCGCATCGATTGAATTTATAGCGTTATCGGATGAAATTTTATTGAAAAAAAAAGGAAATTTTAATGAGCTGTTGCAGTTAGTTTATAATAGAAATCAAATAAAGCGGAGGATCTTTTCAGGGCCATTTAAAAAACGGTTCTTTTCAGAGCCAACAATTATAGTTCAACAAGACGCTTGCACTACAACTTTCGGCAACAAACTCAATGAAAAAGTGTGGGTCGTTTGAGTGCTGGGAAAATGTACACACAAACAACATGCCGGGTATTCAATTTCCAAAGCAACGCTCACATTTCGAGTCAAAATTTGCACGAAGTTTTCATTTGAATTCGGATTTTAGAGATACTGTATATATTTTTTCTGTAATACAGCAAATTTAGATTTGAAAAACATTTTTTTGGTAACATATTTTGTAAACAATCCCTTCTGCTAGGACACATGTCTTCATTGAGGCGAGCGAAGCGAGCATAGGTTCGCGCAGCGAAGCAATCCTCTGGGGGTTGGCGAGCGTTAGCAAGCAGGGGGCAGGCCCCCTAGTATGATACATAGTTGCACACAATCTATTGACACACGTTATCTGTAGACTTGAAATATCCATGGTAATATCTCGTATTTATCCCTCAAGTTAGTGTTTTGATTAGAAAAGGGTCATATTTTACAAGGTAAGCCAAACAGCCCCCAAGTTCGGGATGGTCGACTATAACAATACTGGAGGGGCCTAAAGAGTTACCCCCTGGTTTGACAATTACTTTAAGGATCCCCACAGCTAACTTCGGGCCCTTTTACCAAGGGCCCCAATGAAATAAAAATGTATCTCACTTACTCAACATTACGTTACGCTTTTCACATTCTCCCTAAGATCTGGGGTCCTGGTACATTGGTACTGGCGACCAGACCCCCCACATCAATCTGTGGGCCCCGTTGCCAGCTGAAATGACGGGCCCCTCCCCGACCTCATCTAAGTCCCTTTTACCCTGTTTATGTTTGAACAGACATTTTAAACCTTTTCCATAGTTTAAACCGAGAACTCAATTCCATATAGGTTTAATAAGACATATACGATATATAATATAACAAATACATTTAGAAAACAAGTGTTGACTAAACAAAATAAACATTTGGTTAATAAACATAATTACTAGTAACATATAATATTAATATCCGGAAAATCAAAATGTTAATTGTATATGTACAATTCTACAGTTGAAATTACAAATCAACTGATGAAAACAGAATTCAAACTTTAATAACACTTTATAGAGAAAGTATAAGTGCTTGTCTTGAAAAACAAACAGGAAAAGTTATTTTACATTTGTCTTGGTTTCATCAGAGAATGTTACATTTTAAGGATTTTTACATTTTAATTTAACATGTGAAAAAGTTACTTTCAACATCATCATCAGTTTTATGAAATTTTTTAATCACATTTTTCCCCCTTTGCGGGGCTCACCCCTTGACCTACGGGCCCCTTTTCCATGGCAACGGTAGCACCGCATATGTGGGGCCTTGGTTCTTTTCTCAAAAATTAATCCTAAAGTAAGTAATTTACATTGTAATGATTTGAGTGAAAAATATTCTGATGCTTTGATCTCAGACTTGAAAATAAACAGAAGAAAACCCATTGGAACACAACATTAACGATCCCATTAGTACAGAAAACGCTCAAACGATTTCGATCATTACATGCAATAACAGTTGCCACCAAATTTCTAAAATAATATATCTTTCTTCTCGATAATCCCTTTCGAGGTGAAGATATTTTTTAGTTGCTGAACAGGTTAAACGCGTTTTCGAAGACAATCCGATAACGATTACATGTAAATTACACTTATGCAGTTTCGAAAAACAAGAAAGTCTTTTACAACGACTTAGGAGTTGTTCCATTACTTTGCCTCGGTAAAACAGTTCTGGAAAAATTGTTTTGTCTCCGTGTTGAGTAGGAATAAAAAATAAATCTCATTCGAATTTTAATTTTCGTTGTTACTTTATTCATCACAGTTCAGGGGAAATTTAAGAACCATTATTCAATACATGTTCTAATATAAAATGACACTAAAATGTGCTCTTTCATAAAAATCTATTGAAATTATGAAGATTTTCTGAAAATTTTCAAAACGAAAAACCAAATAAATCTATTCAAACGAAAAATACAACGTTTTTAGTGTTTGTGTTAACGGCGTAATTTTAATATTTATGTGCATTACTTAAGTTAAACTTCAGCCAGGAAATTTTAATCTATGCTTAGAGCAGTGAATTGTAAAAAATTAAAATTCGTAGTTAACTGTCCTAAAAAGTTAGATGTTTTGTGAAAGTTTGGATGTTTGCCAAAAAGGAATAAAAATAACACTAGCTTGGAAAATCTGCATTGCAGGAAAAGGTATTCCATGCGTTGAGCAAACTGATACTACAGTACAAAGTCCCAAATCTGGAATGCTCCAGACCTTGACCATTCCGAATTATGGATTTTGCGTATTTCGGAATATTTGCATTTTGTGTCAAAAAAACCTTAATCTACCCCCTCCCCTCCCCGCGCGAATTTTGCGTTTGCAATAATAAAATAGCAGATATATAAAGAAGAATACTTTTTAAAAAAGGGGGAAAAAACTTTTTAATACAATACAACAAATTTTACTTGCAAATCTTCTCATTTTTCTGTGTGGTATTTACTCTGAACATTTCCATTATTTCGTGTTGTTTCATCAATTAGGTCGAGGTTTAAATCCTTGTTATTTAAAAATTGTCGGAAAGATTGAAAAAAGTGAGAAAAACAGAAGAAAAAAAAGGGCGGTTAGCAAAACGTCCGGATTTTGGACAATTCCGAATTTCGGACGTCCGGATTTGGGACTGTACTGTGCAAACATTTTGTGCTGTGTATAAACATCTATGACTGAAGCTTTTGTAATCAAAAATATTAAATCGTTTAATTTTCAATACGTTTTAGACATTCAATTAAAATTTAAACCAAGACTAAAAAAATAACTACATTTTTTTTGTAAAACAAGCGCTATCCGAGCAAAAAGTTTGAGAGGTAAATTTGCTCAGGTTTTGTAGCTCTGATTTTTTCCTTTTTAAGGGGGCTTTTATATTCCACAAGGGCGTAAATCTCATTCGCGCACACACAAACATTAAGAAAGCAATTCGACTAACTTTTAATCGAGTCACATCCCAAATAGTTTCGGATTGCTACACAAAAAACACACTGCGCGGATTTCCAATGTGGGCAAAAAGTACTGCATTGGTGCAACCGTTCATCAAATCACTGCTTTCAGATTTGCCAGAACACGATTGCCATTCCGAAAAACAAACGTATCTGATGAATGCATTCAATAGATCAGGAAAAACTTACATCAACTATCGAATCCAAATATTTAATCGTGGAGCATTCCGATAATTACCCAACCCTAAAAAAAAAGACTTAATCGAAACTCGCATTCCGCCATTAGAGAAAGTTGCACATCGGCAAAACAATTTCGGATGTTCCGCGTAATATCGTTTGCGAAAGTGCGATTGGCCGTTATTCCTAGCGAACGCTTGACGTACAGGAAGTAGAGTTGTCGCAAGAAATTGCACGTGTTTCTCCGAATTCCAGCAATAACCGATCTGCACGGACGGCTGGGTAATTAGTTTTATGAATGTAGTATGTATGAAATTAGTTATAATTCACTGCCCTACAAATTCTTCGGCAGTATCTGGTTTGTCGTTTTCGGCCTCGTTTCGAAAAAAGCATTCCTCTGAGCAATTCCAGAGAACGGAAGCGATGTCGATGTTTTCTAAACATCAATTTTTTTTTATAAAACATCGATGTGTTGGAGCCGAGGGTTTTTTTTCATCGACGTTTATACTTGTCAATGTTTTTGCGTTGTTTATGTTTTATTTTTGAATGAAAAAAGCACCATAGTAAAAATTAAGAAAAATAACCGAGCAACTAAATATATGTCAGTGATGGCGACATCTGTACCATCAGAAATAGTTTTTCCCTAACTGGCGGGATAGTTAGTGAAAAAGTAAGTCGGCTAAATGTGGAGAAAGTTAAACTTCCATTTTACAAACTGTAAATGTCCAATATTAAGGCATATAATAATTATAGGCCCCAATATTTTTTATTCGCACTAAATAAAAAATAAGTTTGTTGTGTTCCCCCTCCTATAAGTTGATATAAATAATTAATAATAACAAACAAAAATTGTTGTTACGTGCCTACCTGATTATGCTTATAGTTAGTAGTACCCATGTCAAATTATTGCAAATTTATTTTATTTTATGTTATTCAATTTGAAAATAAAAGATTTGCTAATTGTTCTTATTAATTTTTTTTAATTTTGTTTTGACAGTTAATAAAAAGTCTTGGTTATAAATTAACAAACACGGCAAATGGCAAGTTAAATCTTCCCCCACCCCCCGGGGAACATTAATGTTTGATGTTACTAAACCAGTTTTAAGAAATGAGGGAAGGTTATTATACACTGATGTTTAAAAACATCGATGGTTTTGGGGCGATGTATTATCAACAGCGATGTTTTAATTTTGAACATCGATGTTTTGGAGCGATGTATTATCAACATCGATGTTTAGGGGCGATGTATTATCAACAGCGATGTTTTAATTTTGAACATCGATGTTTTGGGGCGATGTATTAATTTTGAACATCGATGTTTTGAGGCGATGTATTATCAGCATCGATGTTTAAATTTTGTACATCGATGTTTTGTTGCCGATGTCGCATCCTATTACCGAGTCGACAAAGTAACGCCAGTAATTTTCGTTTACATTACGAAAACTTTTAAAATTTTCCGTATTTTTTTTTAGTCACGACCATTTGTTTTCAAGAGACTCGATTAAAAAAATTGACAAAACTTCAAAATATTAAGTTAACATAGGACAATCAATGTACTTATCAAATAAAAATGTACAGCTCAAATTTATCTGTATTGCTTCAGCACGATTTCAAAATGTCCTTCCAAAAACAGTATAAAATTCTAGAAAAAATATATTTTTGATACTAAAAGTGTTCGACATACTTCAAATTTGAAACGATATTAGGAATAAAATTGATGTTTTAAAGTAATTTTTCAATCAAGTATTGACGGTTCTTTTTAATTTGAGTTTGATTTCATTTCATTCATTCATTGAATTTCATTTTAAAGGTTGGTTTAGGGTTTTTTTAGCCATTTTCGGCGACGTTCATTTTAAAGAATTATAACTTCATCGATGTCTTGACACAACGAAAAGGTGTCATTTTGAAATGAAATGTCTTGACGATGAGATTTAATACTCACCAGTCCAAAGTATTTTCATGGTACGTTACAAATTCTAGGTCAATTCAAACAATCCAAAAAATTTATTTTATTTTTTTAAGATTGCGAATGTTTTGATAAAACAGATACATTAATATTCTAAGTATTGCTTGAAATCAATTTTCATTTAACACATCATTTTCGATTTATTCAAGAGTGAAATTCACAAAAAGCAAAACGTTTCCTAATACGGATTATGTTCAGACAATTTTCCCCCGACCAAAATCGGATTAGAACTAACTGGTTGACAAATACAGTAAGAAAGTTTGTCGACTACTTATTTGTTTGTCATGCTAAAGGAAATGGAAAATAGGCTAATCAGAGGACTACTTCAAGACGTTGGGGGCGAAGCAAAAATTACGAATCGAATATTTAGTTCTAGTACTGTATACAACCAGATGGCTTTAGATTTCCTATAAGATTTAAATCTTAAAATGAAATTGCCTAGCCATTTTTTAATTATCCATTCAATATTTTCGGATATAACAGCGTTGAGATTCATTTTAAATTTAAAATAAAAACTGAAACCTGTAGTCAAAACTATTCACAGCGAAATAAAAATAAAAACTTTTCCAATTTTAAAATGCAATGAAAAATTTATAATTGGTTTTCAAAATAAATATTTTAAAAATGCGCTTTTTACTTAAGGAATTTCTCACAAATTGAAATGAGTTTTGAAGTTGGATAAATTCGTTCCAACCAATTTTCGATCAACGAAAATTGGTCCTATTTATTTTTCAACTAATGAAAAAGTCTTTTTTTTTAGTTGAAATTTTTTTTAACCTGAATAAAATTAAAAGGTTGTTTTGTGTGGCCACATAAGGCCATGCTGCGCCAAACAATTACATTTAAATGGATATAAGCACACAATAAAGTCTTTTTTGATAAAGAGAAACGCACCCAGTGAAGAATGGTGCGGTCGACAACTCGCAGATCGCGAACGCAGTGGCCTAACTCGCTGAGCCAATGACGATCCCATTATTAAAAGCTAAGTATTTGCATCAACATCGCACTGGAGTAACACAGCGCGCTAGTGGCAATGGTCCGGGATCATAACCCGAAGGTAAAGATCCGAGGACAACACTACGTAATTTTAAACCACGGTCAGATGACGAGGTCACACCTGAGCTGGTACCCCACTCTCCAAACCTACACACCACGCCAAATAAATAAAAGGGCAAACATCAATCATAAATGCAAACAACTTTACATTTTCTTTGATTTGTCGTTCAATTAACAATATTGAATGTTGCCAACATTCAATTCGTTTTAAATATTTGGGGTCGATTTTTTTCCTATTTTGAAATTTAGTGAGTAAAATCTTGTTCCTTTAAATTTTCACTCAAAATTTTTATATTATCAAATTTAAATCAAATATTATATGTTATACTGCCTCTATGTCACAAATCTGTTTAGCTTGCATCTTTTAAATTTGTTTAATTTACGATATTCTCGTTAACATTTATAATAAAAATATGTCATATGGCTTTAAATTCAGATTTATTCACCTAGATCTTTTCATACAAAGTTCCGTTTAAAGGAAAAACAATTTTTTTTCACTTAACTGGCTCCCCCTAACACGATACGTTGAATGTTTTAACGCACCAGGTGTATGTGAACAAAACAGAAAATAATACATACTTGGCAGTTTCGATTCTAATCTCAACTGAAATAGTACCGATTTTTTTGTACTTTGACGTTTACTCAAGAGTGACTACTGCAGCTTAAAATACACATTGATGGAATAAACAGTACTTATTCGGCATCGAATTCTACGAAAGAGTACATTCGAAGAATTAAAGGCGTTTTTATTGGAACATTTTTATTTGTCAAGTTATTTTCAGAAACTTAGTAAATCTATAGTAAAAGTAGACTGGTGCTACAATAAATTAATAGTCGAAGTTTGTGAAGACAAAGAGTTATATATAAATATCTCAGCATGTTCTTAAACTTCGAGATTATTCGAAAATTCCATCTTCTATATAATTTATACTATTAATTAAACTAGGGTTTATCACGCGTCCAAACGCCATTTTTAAATTTAAATGAAGTAAATGTTCGTTTCTGGAATAAAATTAAACATCTGATAGCTTCAAACCAACCAAACTGATTATATTTAGAAATCAATTCAATTTTGTGAAGAAAGAAATTCGACTTTTGCATTATTCCATGAAACCCTGTCTGTTATAGTAGCTACATTCAGACTACATTTGGTTGATGGATTGAATTTTTATGGCACAAGGACACCAATAGTTTGGCCAAGCAGAGACAAACTATCGGCAGATAAATAAAATTTGTTTATCGATTCCATTTGGACTTGTTATATTCGAATTAGGCTCCATGAAATACCGGGTACCGCAACAGTATAATGGATTCAGATTTGGTTCGTTATTATCACGTTTCGATTTTTTTTAAATCTTCGACAATCGTGATAAAAAGTTATGTAAAAATCTTAAAATCCCCCATCAATATTTTATGTATCCACACAGCAGTAGAAATGAGTGAATCGATACTTTGAAATATCGATTTATTTGAGTCTCGTTTGTACAGTATTATTAATCGTTCTTTTCAAGTGGAGTCGCCAACTCTTATTTTGTCTACTGTAGATTCTATTGATTAATCAGACGCTCGAATGAACAGCTGAATTACGAGTACAATAGTAAAAAGGTTATAGGTAGCTTGCAAATTTTCACATAAAGCGTCTGATTTCGAAATTATGCTTGCTTTTTATGCACCAAGCTTTCAAACAATAAAATTCCAAACGCAGGTGTTGAAAGTTCAAAAACTCGAGACAAACATTAGCAAGAGCCATTTTCGTTTCATTCCGATGTTGCATATTCGTGAAGATAGGTAGGTATTTTAATTAATATAGTACTGAAGCAACACAACGTGCTATTGACGACGGAAAGGACTTCACAAGGGAAAGATCAGAGGACAACACCACGTGATTTAGAAGATGAGGTCACACCTGAGCTGGCACCCCACTCTCCAAACTTTGAAACACGCCAACGTGAGGACGTTTAATGCCACGGCAGATTTAACGTGTATCAGTCCCCTTGTACACGATGCTCTTTGACTGGATTCGAACTCGCAATCCCCAAAACAGTTAAACTTTATGCTGCGGCAAATAGACAGTTGTACCACTTAAATTTCGTTTACACCAGCGGCATGGTAAAGATATGTGTACTGTGGATGTTATCTTACTTTTAAGTGACCAATTAAGTGAAGGAATAGGACTCGCAACCCTCCAGTTGCAAATCCGTTAGTCTTCAAAGCGGGCTACAACGGCCTTCATATTCTTGAAGGAGAAGAAAGGTTTCCAAGTCAGGATCAATTCGTAGAGGGCATAAAGGTCAAAGAGTACTTTCCGGAAGACATTGGAAAGATGACCGTCCTTTCTGGGAAAAGGCAGCTCTTCGATTTTTTAAAGCATTCGATTTCATCGCTTGTTTACCCCTGTATCTCAATGAATTTTAATGTTTCTTTAGAATAAAAAAAACTTGAGACATTGTTTGAGGTATTTGTCCCAAACTTAAATGGTAAAAATATCTTTGGATCACTGGAAAACGCGAAGAAATTCTGGTTCAAGCATATTATAAGGTGGTATTGTAGTAAAGGATTATTCAAAAAGGTGGTATTGGTATTTTTTAAATAAAATCGCACCGGAGCAACACAACGGGCTGTTGACAACGGTCCGGGATCATTCCCCTAAGGGAAAGATCCGAGGACAACACCTCATGATTTTGAACCACGGTCAGATGACGAGGCAACACCTGAGCTGGAACCCCACTCTCCAAACTTCCACACCAACCCAACGTGAGGACGTTCGGCCAGGACAGATATAAGGTGCACCAGCCGCCTCTACACCCTACGCTTACAAACATTCACGCCCGGACCCGGATTCGAACCAGGAATCTTCCGATCTAGAGGCTAACACCTTAACCACTATGCCGATTGGTCGGCGGCGATGGTTCATGATACACAGGGAAATTTCCGAGAACACCTCGTCAATTTGAACCACGGTCAGATAGATAAGGCATGAAATTTATAAAAAAAAATTAAAATTTGACTCATTTTGATGCCAATTTGTTTTAAACAATTATCTTTGGTGCATTTACTACAGTTCAAAGAGGGTTTGTCCACTGCTGTAGCAACCTGGGTTTTGTAGGCGCTTCAGGGTCGATTCCTCCCTATGGTGTATTTCTCTCGTTTAAAAAAATTGTCCTTGAGTGGGGCAATTTACTTGGAGTTTGATTGGTGTGGCTTGCGTCAAAAAATATTTTGTTTGTAAAATATTTTTGTTAATATTTTTCAAGTCCAAAGCATAGCAGACGAAAAGCCAACCTGGCGAACTGTGGCAATCACCACACTAACCAGAAAGACACAAAGAATATAATTCAGCATTAACTCTTTCGGAATCCATCAGTTTCGACACCCAATTTTCGCACGATTACGTAGCACACTAGGTCAGAACTGAGAATCCAATCTCAACCCGAACATTTAAAATCTGCATAATACTTCGCTGAATAAATTATTGCAGCATTTGAAACACCTTCCTCCAATGTGGGGCGCTCGAGAATGATAAAAAAAAAACAAGATTTGTTTTGGGTCAATGGATTCTTAGAAAAGGACGCGGAAACGTGTTTGGAAGGAAGGTAGGAAAGCGCTAATACATATTTTTTAATTCAGAAACATCTAGCAGGTAAAAAGATCATATCACATGCAAATGACTGAAGTTGGGAAGAGGACAAATGTCCCAACAAAACATTCGGATCTCTCGACGAATATGAAAAAGCGATTTTTCCCCAAAGTTGTTTTCGAAAAACGATGGGTCTTTCAATATGGGGAGGAAAATGAGTTGTAATGAAAAGCATTGCTTCCAATCATAACGGGTTTGCCATTTCTGGCGAGTTTTCGTTAGACACTGCGGGGAAAACTGAACACAACGCCCGCTTTACAAAGCCAATTTTACAGGATAGCCATAATAAAATATCTCAAAGCATATTTTATTTACTATATAATTGAAATATATTGAAACACATTGAAATTTCTACACCGTTTTTTGGAATTTGGGTTTGAGCTGCAGGGTCCAAAAACGGGCAAACTGCGCCAAACACGACATAACGTAAACCAATACAAATTGACAGGTTAAAAGAGTCTCATCAATAAAAAAATACTTTAAAAGATGAGTTAATTATACTGGTTATTGGTAATTATTAGTTAACGTCGTACTAGAGCAACACAACGGGCTATTGACGACGGTCCGATATCTCTCCCTTGAGGGAAAGATCCGAGGACAACACCTCGTCATTTTGAACCACGGTCAGATAACGAAGCAACACCTGAGCTGGCACCCCACTCTCCCAACTTCCACACCAACCCAACGTGAGGACTCTCGGCCAGATTTAATGTGCACCAGCCGCCTCGACACCATACGATTACAAACATCCATGCCCGGACCAGGATTCGAACCAGGGACCTTCCGATCTAGAGTGTAACACTTTAATCACTATACCCGTTGGTCGGCGTTAACTATACTGATGATATCGATGTTGTATATTAAGTGATCCACCCTTGAAATAGATAAATTATGGGTTTAAAAAACACGAGAATTGGAGACATTGAAACACGATAATAAATACAAGACCGTTTATAAATGGGAAAAGGTAAAAACTCCATTTTGAGAGCTGTCAATTTTTTAAATAATTCGATTTCTGATTTATTCTTTGAATTAACCATGGTTTAACCCTTCAAGGGCGTCCTCCATAACCATTCTTGTGGGTTCAACGAGTTGTCTCTTTCATCAAGATCTGATCAATTTTGCTTGTGACGATATACCTCGTCATCATATTGCCGATTTAGTTTGACGACGATATCTTGTCAGTGTTTTCTTAATGACGAGATATCTCGTCGCTCAAGACAAGGTCAGCTTGTCTTAATTGACGAGATATCTCGTCGATATAACCATAAAAAGGGTCAAAAGATAAAATATTTAGGCTTTCCTGTACTATTCAAGTTTTGGAGTTGTCGCTGAGGTGCTTAGAGCAGGTGCAATTTTCCAATTGAAAGGGTGACAATTACGAAAAATGCAAACAAATTCAAAAGTCGAAGGACATTTTTCAAACCGAGAAATTAATAAATACAAACGACCGGTAACGAACCTTTAAAGATAAAGCAAAGAAACCGATTGAGGATAAAAATGAAGATGCATGATTTGATTTACACAATCAGATTTGATCAAATGGCGTACTTCAAACTCGTATTACATGGTCATGCACTTCACGAAAATGCTGCAGTTTGAGAATTTTTATAGACCGAGACATTTTACCCCCAGAAAAGAAAACCAACGAAAAGAGCGATTGCGTAAAAGCAATTTGCCGCAAATCGCTTAAAACCTGGTTCAAAAGGGGAATGGAATTGCATAACATCGTCCAAAAGCACAACCATTTAAATAACGCAGTTGTTTATATTTCTTAGAATAAAAAAAATAGTTATGTTTTGCAACAGATAATGCCATAACGACTTAGTATAGGATAAACGATAACATGTTCGAAAAGGTCAAAAAATTGTACATAGAATTAAAAATAAATTTTGATTCAGACGAACAAAATGAGTTTCTTTCCAACTCAGTTGCTGGAAGTTCAGCTAAAATACGATTTCTTCAAATCAGACACCCATAGTAGATTTAGAGAGCTGCTTTTAGACTTTTTACTTTGAGCGAAGTTTACTTTTCCTTAGACTGCATTTCCATAACCAATAGATTGTTAGAAAATAATCCCATCAAATTTTGAACCAACGACTATCATTTAGCATTGTGACTTCGCATAGGGAAATTAAAAATATGACTATGTAACGTTTGATATACAAGAAAACAAACGATGAATAAAAAAAAACACTTCTTTCGCAACAAATCAGCTGCTTTAAGTTAATTAGAAATGCGGGTACCATAGTTTTATGATACAATCAAAAGGGCACCGAATTTCCACAAATCGTAGTTCGTTAAAAGACCCTCCAAAACGCCCAACCTATCGTCTAAAACTAACAATTTTTTGATTTCGTAATCGAGGAACCAACTACAATTAACTCATAAACAAAAATTTTACATTTTTTGAGGGCATGAAAAGTTAACGATCGAAAGAATAACTCTTATCACATAAGATGTTTGGTCTCGTAAATCATATGATGCTATTACGATTAAGCAATGGGAAAATTAAAACTGCAACGTGATACACATGAAAACCAACGATGAGCACTAAAAATACACTTCATTCGAAACAAATCAGCAGCTTCGAAATAATCCTCAATGCGGTACCATACAGCAGAAGGGCAGCGAATTTCCACAAATCGCAGTTCGTTAAATGCACCTAAAAATCGCCCAATTTATCTTCTAAAACTAACGATTTTTTCCGATTTTGTATACATACATATATACACCGAGATACCGCTCAAGATTCTACAAATAGAACAAAAAATATACAATTACATAGCACGTGAAATACACGCGATCGAAAAAACCAACTCTCATCCTATAACTTGTTTGGTCTGGCTGAAAAGCGGTTAACAGTCTTTCATAACAAGGCCTGCGGGCGACTTCACACAGAACCTTAAGCCCATTAAATGTTCCATGGAACAAAAAAAAAGCGCCCTACTTTTAGTTCAAAACAACTCTAGATTTCCAACTCCGGTTCTTCAAATGTGTTTCCAGCAGACGCCATGCTTTTTATTTCAGACTAGAATCTAGCATCGAGAAATGCACAGAAACAAAACAGCAATCAGAAATTGGAGGAAGTTTTATTCCACTTACTGTCTTCTCGTTGCCCCAGCAAACAAAAATCCCACGTGGTCTAAATCCCGAACCTTCGACGAACACACTCAGAGATGATCTGGCGACGAGGACAGTTCGCACAGCCAGAAAATCTCTCTTTCCCTAGCGTAGGGGAAAAAATCCCTACGCCGCGGCTTCGTTTTTCCTCCTTGCCTCGACGGAATTGATGGCTCATTCTTTCGCCTGTTCTCGATAGCTCGTTATTTAGAATTCATTCATGGCTTGTAATTGGCGCTTGAAGTTTCGGGGGTATTTTTAGGAGGTTTAATTCCTTCCATATCCGGAGGAACGAAGCGAAATTTATGGATTTTAATATTGGTTTGTGTTTGGAGTTAGTTTGTTTCTCCGTGTGGCAGCACGAAACGATCGTCTGGCAATTATGGCACCTATTGCTGCCATGTTTTGCAAGTAGGTGTACATATGTTACCCGGGACCCAGCATCTGTTTAGAGTATATGAGTTGGTGTGGAAGTTTGGACGGTGGGGTTGCCAGCTAAGGTGTTGTCTCGTCAACTGACCGTGGTTCCAAATTACGAGTTGTCCTCGAATCTTTCCCTTAAGAGATTGATCCCGGACCGTCGTCAATAACCCGCTGTGTTGCTCCAGCGCGACGTTAATTAAAAATTAACAAATTACTATTTAGAAAATGAACCCCCTACACACACACATGGAATTTTTAAGGTATTAGCCTCCACATCGGAAGGTTCCTGGTTCGAATCCGAGTCAGTGCATGGATGTTTGTAAGCGTATAGTATAGAAGCAGATGATGTACCTTAAATCCGTCGTGGCCGAAAATCCTCAAATTGGGTTGGTGTGTAAGTTTGGAGAGTGGGGTTCCAGCTCAGGTGTTGCCTCGTCATCTAACTGTGGCTCAAAATTACGTGGCGTGGTCCTAGGATCTTTCCCTTGAGGGATTGATCCCGGACCGTTGTTAATAGCCCGCCGTGTTGCTCTAGTACGACGTTAATTAAAACCACCTTACCTCACCTCATGGAATTCAAAATAATATACGTAGTGTTGCTCCTTACGACGTTAATTTAAACAATTACCAAATCAAAGTAATATATGTACTTTGGTAATTTTTAATTAACGCCGTACTAGAGCAACACAACGGGCCATGTAATTCAAAAACGGGTTTATGATTTCTCAATGGCACTAGCCCAGTTGGTAACGTCGTGTACAAAGGGGTCCGGTACACGTTTAATCTGCCATGGCCTTAAATATCTCCTCACGTTGGCGTCGTGTGGAAGTATGTTAAAAATTACATGTTGTTGTCCTCGGGTCTTTCCCTTAGGATATTGATCCCGGAACGTCGTCAATAGCAAGTTGTGTTGCTCTAGCACGACGTTAATTAAAAAAATTACCAAATTAACGTTCAGGGGCTATTGATTTGGACGGTCTGAAAAGGTTTACTCCGTAGTCCAAATGCTCTCCATAATACAAAATTGGGGCCGACCAACCGGTATAGTGGTTAAGGTGTTAGCCTCTAGATCGGAAGGTTCCTGGTTCGAATCCGGGTCTGGGCATGGTTGTTTGTAAGCGTATGGTGTAGAGGCGGCTGGTGCACCTTAAATCTGTCGTGGCCGAAAGTCCTCACGTTGGGTTGGCGTGGAAGTTTGGAGAGTGGGGTGCCAGCTCAGGTGTTGCTTCGTCATCTGACCGTGGTTCGAAATTACAAGGCGTTGTCATCGGATCTTTCACTTAAGGGACTGATCCCGGACCGTCGTCAATAGCCTGTTGTGTTGCTCTAGTACGACGTTAACTAAAATTACCATTACCATTACCGATACAAAATTGGGTTGCTTTAAACTGCTGTTGATCGCCGTTTTGGTGACAGTTTAATCTAATTGCGCTGACCAATCAACGATCAAGTTATGGTAGTTAAAT
The DNA here is from genome assembly GCA_947359465.1 of Metellina segmentata. Classification (NCBI taxonomy): domain Eukaryota; kingdom Metazoa; phylum Arthropoda; class Arachnida; order Araneae; family Tetragnathidae; genus Metellina; species Metellina segmentata. Next base: position 18,146,082 of record OX375883.1, on the reverse strand, counting down.
ATCTCGGAGCCCATGGACCCGTAGGGATCTTCATCTCCAGTATTGATGGATAAGTGGCATGACAGATGGTGCTTTCAGGTTAGGGGAAGAACGGGGTGGGTGTTTAGAAGATGTCAAGAGCTAGTTCGACGTGGCGCAGCCTTGTTGGAAACATCCTCTCAAGTGCCGAACACATCGATGAGCGTGGTTTATATAGTTCTTGGATTGCCGAAATCGTACGGCCAAGACAATCAACTATCATGCATGAATTCTGAATTTATTGTTTGGAATTTTTATTGTCGAAATGCTTAAATCGTATTCGAAAAACGAGCCAACTGACGTCACGTACGGAATACGTACACGAAACGCAGCAGAAAACGCTCTATATCGCCACCTATATTTATTATAGCTTGAGGCTATATTATAAAAAGGCTAATAGGTTACTGGGGTATATTAAAAAGACTGTAACTTCAAGGGATAAGAATATAATCTTGCCGTTATATAAGGGTTTAGTAAGACCACATCTAGAATATGCTGTACAATTCTGGGCTCCATATATGAGAAAGGACATAGAATAAATTGAAAGGGTTCAGCACAGAGCTACAAAAATAATAAAGGGGCTAGCAAATTTCGACTCTAATGAACGTTTAAGTAAGCTAAACATATATACACTGGAAAGAAGAAGAAGGAAGGGGGGATTTGATTCAGCTTTTCAAGTTGGTAAAACAAGGGGACCCAGAGGGCTTAAATTTCAATAGGGATATTTCAATCGGGATTTCAGGAAAAACTACTACTTTAATAGGGTAATAGACAAATGGAATATTTTCCCCCTTCATGCACTCACATTTAGTAAAAAAAAAAATAAGAAAATATAAAATATACCATAGACATAATGGAAATAAAATAAAATGTAATATGCTAAAATATTAAATGAATGGTTTAGTATAATCAGCGATGGTGGTAGTAGTTTTTGGTCCATCGTTCCCACTAATTCGTGTAACATCATATGTTACAGAATTAGAGGAATAAACACAGAGGGCATAAATTTCAATAGGGATAACAGAACATGGGTATAAATTGAATAAGACACATTTTAATCGGGATTTAAGGGGAAACTACTACTTTAATAGGGTAATAGACAGTTGGAACGCGTTGCCAGAAAATATAGTTAATTCAAAGGGAGTGTATGAATTTAAGATACAATTGGATAGTCAGTGGGAATTGGGGAATTCATAAACAAAGGACCAGCCTTGTTGGGCTTGAGCCTGTAGCTGGTCGTCAATATTTGTATTTGTATTTGTATTTGATAGCAAATACTTATCAATACCGAAAGAGCGATAGGTCGACTGTATCTATATTGGAATGTGCCCACCAAATATACTCTATAACAAAACAAATCGACGCACTATGAAGGTGCAGAATTACAGTGGTGCCGGGTAGGGATACAACATCGACAGCAAAACATCGATCTCCAAAATTAAAACATCGATGTTGATAATACATCGCCCCCAAACCATCGATGTTTTTAAAATTCAGTGTATTCAAACTTTTTCCCCCGTTTCTTAAAACTGGTTAAGCAACCAGTGATGCGACATCGGCTCCAATACATCGATGTTTTTTTATAAAACATCAATGTTTTGAAAACATCGACATAGCATCCCTACTTTTCAGACCCTTCACCCTTGGTCACTTTGGTCTAAAAGTATGTTCAATTTGCTGATTATAGAAATTATGCTACTTGGTTATTTTTTAAATTTTTATAACGGTACTTTTTTTTATTTAAAAATAAAACATCGACAACGCAAAAACATCGACAGGTATAAACATCGATGTTACCAAAACATCGACTCCAATACATCGATGTTAAATACATCGACATCGATGTCGCATCCCTAGTGCCGGGATCAATACACTTGGAACGGCGCTGACTGGGGACGTATAGTCTTTAATGACGAGTCCCGTTCCTAACTGTGTCCTGTTAACAACCGCAGACGCGTCTGGAGACGTCCAGGGCAAGGTGGGAATCCTGCTCTTACTATCTAACGCCACACATTTATTGTCTAACGCCACGCAAAACGATGACACCATAAAAACCACATCAGACATCTATCGAGCCGACAAAGAAATGTCTTGCACATTTCCGAATGTTGAAATATTACCTATTGATATATTTTTTTAACAATTCCCTTATCTAATGCAACATGAGAAAGGTTGTTTCCTGTTTTAAAGCGTGTAAAAAACTATTTAAGAATTCTATGGGAGAAGAAAAATTAATTAAAATGGCTATTCTATAAATAGAGCAAGAAATCATAAACCGAATTGACGCTTCCAAAATAATTGACGAATTTGCAAGAATTAAAGCCAGACGGAAATTCATATTTAAAAATTTTTTTTTTTTTTTTTTTTAAATATAAATTTATTTTATGTGCTATGGTATGAAATTTTTTTTTTGATTACTTTTTTTGTGTTAAAACTTACTTTTTTCTAACTTGAGTTTGAGGGCCTCGAAAATTTTACCGTTTGGGGCTCCCACTTGACTTGATGCGCCACTGACCATCCGGGAACTTTTTCAGTCTCTGCCTCGCCATGTGACAGCTTGCATTCAGGTCAGAGGTGGACTAACGCCTTATTGACTTCTTCCATTTGTAACGGTCAAATTCTGAAATAAATCTTTCAACTGTTCTGAAATTTTAATCGTTTTCTTTTCTATGTATGTTCTTCACATCCGCCCATTTCTATCGCAATAGGACAACTCCTTCTTGGTGCGTCGATTTTTTTGTTTTGTTATAGAATGTAATTCGAGAATCTTTGCACATGGTACTGTTGGTGATAGACTTCGACCACGGATTAAAATTTGCTAATTTGAAAAATTGTAAAAAGATTATTACAGAAACGAATTAAAGCTGTCAAAAATAATCAGTCCGAAGTAAAAATGCATTTTCAGTTAGTGGGATTATATCCCAAAGGCGAAGCTCAAAGTAACAATAAAAATCAGAAACCGTGTAAAAATCAGATAAGCTAATTCATTTTTACTATTATCCGTGAATAATCTGTTCGTGATATCACGAAGGAATAGCAAACAGCCAAAACCGTTCTGTAATTTGTTTTCTTTTTTATTCCATAGAGCATGTTGGCAAAAAAGGTTTACAGAATCTTACCGAGACAATAGTTTTGAAATATGTTATTTGCAGACTAGTTTTAGAGTGTGTGTTACCTAAAAAATACTTTCTGTGTTCCACGAAACTAGATTTGGAGTATATTACCTTAATACTACTTTTGGAATGTGTTACCAAAAGACTACTCTTGGAGTGTGTTTGCAAGAGACTAGTTTCCGAGTGTGTTCCAAAAAACTGGATTTGGAATACATTACATAAAGACTAGTTTTGGAGTGTAATACACAGAGGCCAAGTGTTTTAGTGTGTCACCTAGACTAGTTTTGGTGCGCGTTACCAAGAAATTAGTTTTGCAGTGTGTAACCAGGAGACTAGTTTTAGAGTTACTAAGCTTGATTTAGTGTGTGTTACCAAATAATTAATTTTATAGAGACTACACAAGACGAATAGAAGTTGTGTTGAAGGGAAAAGTGTGAACGCTTCAATGGAAGCTACACTGGTGTCCAAAATTATCTTAACATGCATAGAATCACGAATTTCTCAGAAACTGTGAACTATAATTTATGAATTTGTGTGGAATGAGACATAACATCATAACACATGAATACAAAGGAAAAAAATTAAGAACACTGCATATGATATAAAACTGCAACACGAAACAATAAAAATGGCAATATGTGACAAGGAAGGTTCAGAAAAAAAGAAAATCTCATAAGAAAAAAATTAAGGTTTATGAATTTAATATGGAATGTGATCGGCCATGACTTGCACACACATATCAAAACGTGATTCATGCTAGCAATAATGTTGTTAACCACAGTTTGAGGAATTATGTTCCACTCCTCCAGCAATGCGGTCTTCAAGGTATTTATATCTCTAAGAGGAGTATGTCTCCGTGCAACTGCTTTTCTAAGGTAGTCCCATAATATCTCTATCGGGCTCAGATCAGGAGATTTTTTTGCTGTCTATGATATTCGCTCAATGGTTTCATTTTCAAGAAATTCGTCTACGAGGTTTACTCGATGTAGACGAGCATTATCGTCCATAAATAAATAATACGATCGATATGCATCTCTGAAAAGTTAAGACCTCATCCCGATATCTCTTACCGGTCAACGATCCTCAGTTGAAAGAGTGTACGGGCGTACATCCATCGATCCTTATTCCTACTCACACCTGCACTACCAAAACGGTCACATTCCGTAATGTTCGAAGGAAGACTTCGCATTCCTGACTCCCTCCAGATGTTAAAACGCTTAGAATCAGATGTTAAACTAAACCTAGGCTCATCAGTAAAGAGAATATGGATCCATTAATGTTGACTCCAGTTCTGATGTCTTTGCACCAACTTAAGAGATCCCTCTTGTGTTGTGAAGACAGTGAAACACATACCCTTGGCTTTCTGGCCTAAATGCCTTTTTTATTAAGCCTTCTGCATACAATTTGCCGTGATACAACAGTTCCCTGGAATATAATTATTTCTGTGTATGTGAAGATAATTTCACGTAGACGTGGTGTGGATGCTTGGAGAGTAGGGGTGCCAGCTCAGGTGTTGACCTCGTCATCTGACCGTGGTTCAAAATTACAAGGCGTTGTCTTCGGATGTTTCCCTTTGGGGGTTGATCCAGGAACATCGGCAATAGCCCGTTGTGTTGACCTAGTGTGGAACAATCTAGAACTGGTCTAGATTGTTCCTGTTTTATAATTGGTTAATTCTCTCTTGTATTTATTTTTATTTCTAGGCCTGGTCTAGACTGTTCCTGTTTTATAACAGCTTAATTTAAAGTATTTATTGATTTGTCATTTCTAACCTTTCTCTTATATTTATTTTTATTTCTAGGCCTAATCTCGACTGTTCCTGTTTTATAACAGCTTAATTTGAAGTCTTTATTGATTTGTCCTTTCTAACCTCTCTCTTATATTTATTTTTATTTCTAGGCCTAATCTCGACTGTTCCTGTTTTATAACAGCTTAATTTGAAGTCTTTATTGATTTGTCCTTTCTAACCTCTCTCTTATATTTATTTTTATTTCAAGGCCTGGTCTAGACTGTTCCTGTTTTATAACAGCTTAATTTGAAGTATTTATTGATTTAGCCTTTCTAACCTCTCTCTTATATTTATTTTTATTTCAAGGCCTGGTCTAGACTGTTCCTGTTTTATAACAGCTTAATTTGAAGTATTTATTGATTTGTCCTTTCTAACCTCTCTCTTATATTTATTTTTATTTCAAGGCCTGGTCTAGACTGTTCCTGTTTTATAACAGCTTAATTTGAAGTATTTATTGATTTAGCCTTTCCAACCTCTCTCTTGTGTATTTATTTTTATTTCTAGGCCTGGTCTAGACTTCCTGTTTTATAACAGCTTAATTTGAAGTATTTATTGATTTAGCCTTTCCAACCTCTCTCTTGTGTATTTATTTTTATTTCTAGGCCTGGTCTAGACTTCCTGTTTTATAACAGCTTAATTTGAAGTATTTATTGATTTAGCCTTTCCAACCTCTCTCTTGTGTATTTATTTTTATTTCTAGGCCTGGTCTAGACTTCCTGTTTTATAACAGCTTAATTTGAAGTATTTATTGATTTAGCCTTTCCAACCTCTCTCTAATATTTATTTTTATTTCTAGGCCTGGTCTAGACTGTTCCTGTTTAATAACAGCTTAATTTGAAGTATTGATTGATTTGGCATTTTTAACCTCTATCTTATATTTATTTTTATTTCTAGGCCTGGTCTAGACTGTTCCTGTTTAATAACAGCTTAATTTGAAGTATTGATTGATTTGGCATTTTTAACCTCTATCTTATATTTATTTTTATGTCTAGGCCTCGTCAAGACTTGTTCCTGTTTTATAGGAGCTCAATTTGAAGTCTATTAATTTGGCATTTCTAACCCACGACACGACACTGGGTGAGTGTAATGAAGAGGGGGGGGGATAACTGGAAATGAAAAGTCGAATCAAGGGATACGGGAGAGAATAAAGGTTTGAAACCGCTGGGTCTAGGAGTTGGTACCCCTGAATAGGCAACATGTGATTGGTGGATGCGAGAAAAACCGCGGGAATCTTTCCCAACTCTTTGTTTACTGAGATTCGTAGATGCTTGGCACCCGTTGACCTTGGAACTCCCCTATCTGTGAGTGATGAATCGCCTGTCCGGCCCACATGTCCAAACAAACGAAGAAGAAAAGAAGGAAAATTATCTCATGTGCCTTTTCTTCCTGTGAGTGAAACCATTTGCACAGCTAGTCTTTTGTGTTTCATAGTTTTTTTCATTGTTCGCTGCAGCGCTAGAGGAGTCATCCAACCTATCCCTTACGGAAACATTGAATAGAGTTCTATAGAGATTTCTACAGAGACACTAAATTCGTTTCTATAGTAGAAAAAATTCTAGAGATTCCGATAGAAAAAAAACGAGAAAATAGAATTATCTAGAAATACATTTCTAGAGAATTCTAGATTTAGATGGTGGGTATTTTAATTAACGTCGTACTGTCGCAACGCAACGGGCTACTGGTGACAGTCCTGGTTCAACCCACGAAGAGAATAATCTGAGTACAACACGTAATTTTGAACCACATTCAGATGACGAGGTCACACCTGAGCTGGCATCCCACCTCTGCAGACTTTCACACCACGCCAACCTAGGACCGTCGTCAATAGCCCGCTGTGTTGCTCTAGTACGACGTTAAATAAAATTACCATACTATTGAGCTTATATAAAACGGGTCAACTTTATAGAGCATCTAGAAAAGGGCCAACTTTATAGAGCTTCTAGAAAAGGGCTAGCTATAAAGAACTTATAGAAAACGGGCCAACTTAGAAGAACTTATAGAAAACGGGTCAACTTTATAGAGCTTCAAGAAAACGGGTCAACTTTATAGAGCATCTAGAAAAGGGCCAACTTTATAGAGCATCTAGAAAAGGGCTAACCATAAAGAACTTATAGAAAACGGGTCAACTTTATACAGCTTCAAGAAAACGGGTCAACTTTATAGAGCTTCTAGAAAACGGGTCAACTTTATAGAGCATCTAGAAAAGGGCCAACTTTATAGAGCTTCTAGAAAAGGGCTAGCTATAAAGAACTTATAGAAAACGGGCCAACTTAGAAGAACTTATAGAAAATGGGTTAACTTAGAAGAACTTATAGAAAACGGGTCAACTTTATAGAGCTTCAAGAAAACGGGTCAACTTTATAGAGCATCTAGAAAAGGGCCAACTTTATAGAGCTTCTAGAAAAGGGCTAACCATAAAGAACTTATAGAAAACGGGCCAACTTAGAAGAACTTATAGAAAATGGGTTAACTTTATAGAGCTTCTAGAAAAGGGCCAACTTTATAGAACATTATAGAAAACGGGCCAACTTTATAGAACTTATAGAAAACGGGCCAACTTTATAGAACTTATAGAAAACGGGCCAACTTTATAGAACTTATAGAAAATGGGTCAACTTTATAGAGCTTCTAGAAAACGGGGTATGATTTTATAGAACTTTATAAACCACATCTATCCTTGTGACTTCTCTCTAGGTAGGTAGGTATTTGAATTAACAGCACTGATGAAACACGGCGGGCTATTGACGAAGGTCCGGTATCAATCACCAAGGGAAATATCCGAGGTCAACACCACGTAATTTGAACCACGGTCAGATGACGAGACAACACGAGTTGGTACCCCACTCTTCAAATTTCCAAACCACGCCAATTTGAGGCCACGACAGATTAAACATGTAAAAGCCCCCTTTGCAGCCAACGTTCTTTTTCTGGAATCGAACTCCTCACAACCTTACGGTTGCTAATCCGATGCTCTTTCAACCACCCCTTCTTTCTACGAGTGAAACCATGTGCATTTTGTCTAACGACTCTTATTGCTAGATTTTTTTCCCACACCCTATGCTTACCAAGCAGGTGTCCCGCATTCTATGTCCCGCGGGAAAAAACCGGCCCTTCGAATTACGGACGGATATTTTTTTTAAATATTGGATTGAAAAACATGCTTTTTCGGTTGGCCTGCAAACTTTATATTGCATTGGTCAGCTCTATCAGATCTGTTGGCCAGTTGGAAAACAAGCTGATTAGAAACCACACATTGGCGAGTTTGAAACTCACTCCAGTGAAAGACCGTAGTGTGTGTCCGAGACGTCATCGGATCTTTCCCTTCGGGATTAATGTCGCTCCTAAGCGACGTTAACTACCTACCTACCTACAAGGTTGGTTGGTTTAGGGTTTTTATGGCGCAAGCGCCAAACGCAAGGCAAAAACATCGTCACGTAATTGTGAAAAGAAAGGATCTGAGGAGAAGGAAGAGAAAACTAGCTTGTGGGAATCTTGAATCGATGTCGCACTGCAGTAACACAACGGGCAATAGGCGACGATCTGGGACCCAAGCCGAAGAGAAAGAACCCAGGACAACACCACGTAATTTTGAACCACGGTCAGATGACGAGACAACACTGGAGCTTAATAGTGAAGGAACTAGCGTGTATGGATATTGTGACAGATGCCTGAGCGCTGAACTCACATCTAATCATACATTCACTTGCCGTGCAATAGTTGGAACTCATTAAACTATCGACTACCATCCTAAAGAACAGCTTTACAGCGAGAAAATCGACATTTCCAAAGCTTACAAAATTTACATCTGACTCCGAAATGGACACGACAACAACAGAAGAAAGTTGTCTAAGGCCCGGTGCACACATCCGGTTTTTTAATGTGACGCGCCGCTGCCGCAACGCAAGTGCGGTCTGAGATACATTAGATCCAATGGAATAGTGCACGCATGCCTCCGGCGCCGCACGTCCAACTTGCGTGTAATTTGTACCGCAGTCCCCCACGGCTCCGCAGCTCGCCGCAAACGCTTCTCCGTTCTGAAGTACCTTGTTTTCCCAAATAAATGGAATATAAATAATATTTAATAACAGCTTGTATCCAGTAACGTCTATTATGATTCAAAATATACTTTTTTTACACCAAGTAAACGAAATAAACACGTTTTCTTCGATAGAATATTTATAGCAAATGGAGCGAAATGAGTACTTGCGTCATTTCACGGTTATGTGGGCATAGTTGGGCATCGGTGCCGCAGCGGCGCCGCATGTTGAAAAACCGGATGTTGTGCACCGGGCCTAAGGTTCACGTTACTACTAGTTTCCGTCACGTGATCCTGGGATATAAGAAAATTACCATTTGTCGCTCTACTTGCAAATCTCCTCTCTTGAAGCAGGAAACTTTCCATCGCCCAATCTTAAAGAAACAGATTGAATTTTCCTCTTTTGTTGAGAGACTTAAAATTCAATGGGGGACACATAAAAAAGGATGATACATTTAAAATGTGCAATAGATCGAAGTGATAAACACACACAGCGAGGGGTTACAGCTACAACATGACCGCGACCTTCCCTTTTGTTAATTCAAACAGGGTGGCAACAACATCCTAGAAAAAAAGTTCAGTGATATTTCCCTGACAATCTGAAAATTGTTTTCTTGATTTTACAATTCCCTTAAGAAATGTTGGTATCGATATACAGTATCCATACAATACTATTTTTAAATATTTAGTGTTAGATGAGGTGAATGGATGTCTCCACAAATACACTCAAACCTGTTTTTCTACGGTGGATAAGAGGACCGCATAAAAAAAAATCTTCCAAAACTTCACGAGTAGCTATAAAAAATATTTTTCGCAACACATTTAAAAAGTATTTTTTTATGCGGTGAATAGGGACCGCATAAAAAAAGTCTCACGTAGAAAATAACTCAAATCCTTATGAAATCACTAGAAATTGCTTTTTTAAACGAAATTAAGACGCGAGGCTTGGCACTTCATGGAATCTCGTCAAACCTTTTGGAATCTCATTTATGACTCTCGTTTAGAAAATACACATGCGATCATTTTTAAATACATATTTTATTTACATATGTACTTATTTAACACATACAAAAATTTTCAAAATGTATAACCATTGTCCTTCGTAGTCAGACAATACGCGGATTTTCTTGTGGTGAACAGGTTCAAAATCACTTTCGTCACCGGAAGTTACTACCTCGCACTCGTTTAGAGTTAACTTTTTTTCAGTAACAGTGTAGTCGGTGATCAGAATAAGTGCAAGAAATTTAGAAATGCGAAATTAATTCAGAGCGAAAGAAACACGAGTTTTCGTTTTATTCCCGTTCTTTGAAAAATATCGTCTGTCCCAAATATTCGAAAATCGTTTACATTGCACAAAGAACAAAAATAAGACTCGAAATACAAATTTTTCTTTAAAGTAATTTTTATTGATAATTTTGTCAATATGTTCGAATTTGATTGAAATTTTGAAAGGACTGTAAGTAGATCGTAACGAATAAATTTTTTTTCATATACCTCACAAAAAAAGATAGCACAAAAAAAAGACCACACAAAAACAGGTTTGAGTGTTATTAGATATATTTTCTCTACAAATATTTTAATTGTTACTGTTAGGGTTGGAACCAAAAATGGAATTCTTACAATAGCAATTGAAAAAACTGAAGAAATAAATACAAAATATTTTGACTATGAACATTTTACACCTGACCCTACATTATCATACTATTCATCCAAATCAAATGCAAGTATACATAAAAAATTTCTACAAAAATGTAATTGCAAACAAAAGATATTAATTCAATACACAAAAAAACATCATTAGTTACACAAATTTTAAATTGTGTACCACAAGTTGTATCGCCTGCCTCCCGACGACGAGACGATGCAGCCGCGACAAAAACGGTGGTGGTGGTTTTCGCGGTGTTCAAAAATTACGACGTCAGGGTTCTTTGTTCGAATTACAATTTCTTCAAAACGATTTATTCGATTCTCAAAAGCACTCGTAAACGGTCATCTCTAAATAGGACAAACTATAATAGTTGACGTTTAATTTGACAAAATTTCCCTGATTTTTTGTGTAATTTGGGACATTTTCCCTGAGATTTCTCTAAACTTTCCAGAATTGAAAAGTTCCCTGATTTCCCCGTTCTGTTACCACCCTGACAAATGCACAAACCCCGTAGAACGTGTTTCCTTGTCCATGTCCATTGATTGCAGGAAAACAAACTTTTGGTGTTAACATTGGGGCTTCAGGGGGCACTTTCAGGACTACCTGTGTGCCAATTATCATGGCTGCAGATGAGTCCGAAGACAGGAAAGAAAAAGCCTATGTTTACCGCAGTGTTCTAAAGTATAAGTGTACCAAATTGGGCGTGGATTAGTCTAACGGTGTAGATTTGCAGAGAATATACACGCATTCACACATATACCCTTTTTTATATTTTTTAGGTAATTTTTATTAACGTCGTACTAGAGTAATATAAAGGCTATTGACGATGGTCCGGGATTAATCCCCTAAGGGAAAGATCCAAGGACAACACCTCGTAATTTTGAACCACGGTCAGATGACGAAGTAACACCTGAGCTGGCACCCCCACTCTCCAAACTTCCATACCAACCCAACTTTGAGGACTTTTGGCCACCACAGATTTAAGGTGCACCAGCCGCCTCTACACCATACGCTTACAAAAATCCATTCCCGTACCCGGATTTGAACCAGGAACCTTCCGATCTAGAGGCTAACACCTTAACCACCAGAACGGTTGGTCAGAATTGTTATTTTAAAATTTATTGGTGTTGGAATCTTTAATTAACTCCGTATTGGATCAACACAACGGGCTTTTGACGACAGTCCGGGATCAATCTCGAAGGGAAAGAGCCGAGGCCAAGTGAACGTTATTCTTTTTTTTTTTTTAATTACTTTGAGGAATGGGTTGTATTTATCATTTTCCTTCGTGCATCCCAATATAAACTAGCCTTTGAAATATAGTTGTCAAGAGGTAGAACATTAAAATTTGAGTTGGACATAGTAGCACAAAATGAATTCTGAACCGCTGTCAGAGGAAGAGGCAACACTTGAGCTGGCACCCCACTCTCCAAACGTTTAAGATTTAAGGACCGTAGTAACCCGGTTGCAAGGGAAACGAATTAGCAACCGGAGGGTTGCGAGTCGACCGTCGTGTACAAGGGGGCTGGTGCGTGTTAAATCTTTTTGGGACTTTAACGTTGGCGAGGAGTGGAAGTTTTGAGAGTGGAAGTGCCATCTCAGATGTGACCTCGTCATCCGACCGTGGTTCAAAATTACGTGATGGTGTACTCCAGGGCTCGAAATACCCGGGTGCACAGGTGCACTGTACATATTGAAATAAAATTGTGCACCTAATTTTTTCCCTCTAGGTGACGCAGTGCACCTAACGTTAAAAAAAGGAGGGAAACGTGTTTTATGTTATTTTGAGGTTGTAACAAAATATTAGTATCGACCTGTCTTGCTCTAAAGGAACGTAATTAAAATACCTAAATACACACTATGCGAAAACAAAATCGCTGGGTCGTAACGGGTTTATACAGGAGGAAGGTTTACTTGTGCCACTGCCACCAGAACTTTCCGATGATCGAAACATTTTCCAGATGGCTCTATTGAAGCGACAGCCGTGCGCCGGAGAAGGGAGAATTTAGATGTTTAAATAATTTTATTTCCTATCTACTATATATATACTGACCTTTATAAACATACCCAACTAATAAAGTAGTTTACATTACATCAATGCTCTTATAATACGTTTTTTTTTAAATATGCTAATAAAATTTAACCTGTGCACCTAAATTAAAAACTTAGGTGCACAATGTGCACCTGAATTAAAAAATCTATTTCGAGGCCTGGTGTACTCGGATCCTTCCCTTCAGGTTTGATATCGAACCGTTCCCAATAGTCGTTTCGTTGTTCCAGTACGACGTTAATTAAAATACTCAACCTGAATATTCCAATAGTCGGCAGGCGCCATTCAAGCCAAGCAACCTCCATGTGCCTTCACTGATATAGATCCAACAAGTGTCTTAGTTCGTAGGTGTAAAAAAAAACTTTTTATTGGAAGTCTTTTTATGTTTTATGTTTATTTAAAAAAATCTTCAGAATTTCATACCATAAGGAAATGGGCTTCAATTCATTCAACGCAATGTGAGAATTTAAAGTCAGGGTCAGAATTAAAGTCTAGACAAATGAACAGAAATGCGAGGGCGTCTAAGATGAATGGACAAGGAAAAGGAAGACAAAACGTTTGTATGATCCATGTCACACTGAGGAAGTGTTACATGTAGAGATCTGTGAATTTATTCCTAGGGTGTTTCTGTTTGCTCATTAGGGCTGCGGTTCAACTAACACCGTCGTGTAGAAGGGGGACTGGTGCAAGTTAAATCAGTCGTTGCCTCAAATGTCCACATGTTGGAGTGGTGTGGAAAATAGGAGAGTGGGGTGCCAGCTCAGATGTTGCCTAGTCTTCAGACTGTGGTTCAAAATTACGTGGTGTGGTCATCGGATATTTCCCTTTGGGAGTTGATCCCGACCCGTCGTCGATGCCTGTTGTATTGCTCTAGTACACTACGTTTATTAAAGGTACCTTACTCTACCGTAGCTAGAGAGGCCGTCCAACCGGTATAGTGGTTAAGGTGTTGGCCTCTGGATCGGAAGGTTCCTGGTTCGAATCCGGGTCCGGGCATGGATGTTTGTAAGCGTATGGTGTAGAGGCGGCTGGTGCACCTTAAATCTGTCGTGGCCGAAAGTCCTCACGTTGGGTGGGTGTGGAAGTTTGGACCGTGGTTCGAAATTACGAGGTGTTGTCCTCGGATCTTTCCCTTAAGAGACTGATCCCGGACCGTCGTCAATAGCCCGTTGTGTTGCTCTAGTACGACGTTAACTAAAATTACCATTACCATTACCCGGGGACAACAACCATATCATTTTGAACCACGGTCTGATGACGAGGTCAACACCTAAATAGGCACTCCAAACTTCCACCACCACGTCAGAGTGCGGCCACGGGAGATTAAACTTTTATTCAGCTCCAGTACGACTTTAATTAAAAATACAATTATTACCCTTCAAACCCAGCTGCCGCGGCCCTAGTAATTGGTAATTTTTAATTAACATCGTACTAGAGCAGCACAACGGGCTAGCGGCCCTAGTAAGCGTACAGGGATGGTAAGTATTTTTATTTAAAGTCGTACTGGGAGCTGAATGAACGTTTAATCTCCCGAGGCTTGCAATGTGCGCACGCTGACGTGATGTGGAAGTTTGAGTACCGATTTAGGTGTTGACCTCGTCATCAGACCGTAATTCAAAATGAAGTGATGTTGTCCTCGGGTCCTTCCCTTGTGGATAGAATAAAAAAATACCACCGCTTATTATAGGTAGATATTTTGATAAACGTCGTACTGGAGCAACACAACGGGCTGTTGACGATGGTCCGGGATCAAACCCGAAGGGAGAGATTCGAGGACATAATGGAGGGGGGGGGTAGGTCCGAAGGTCCGGGGCCAATGGCCCTCTACCTTCTGCAGGAACATAGCTGGTACTGAGGAAAAATGAGTTTGCTGTAATTTAAATGTAATGGTAGGGTTTAGCTCAGAAAATGGTGAAGCAGGTAGGAGTGGTCACAGAGTGTCGACAACGATTAGCTAAACAGCCGATGCAAAATGACCCGAGTTTAAATTAAATTATCAAGTTAAAAAGGCCGACCAACCGGTATAGTGGTTAAGGTGTTAGCCTCTAGATCGGAAGGTTCCTGGTTCGAATCCGGGTCCGGGCATGGATGTTTGTAAACGTATGGTGTAGAGGCGGCTGGTGCACCTTAAATCTGTCGTGGCCGAAAGTCCTCACGTTGGGTTGGCGTGGAAGTTTGGAGAGTGGGGTGCCAGCTCAGGTGTTGCTTCGTCATCTGACCGTGGTTCAAAATTACGAGGTGTTGTCCTCGAATCTTTCCCTTAAGGGACTGATTCCGGACCGTCGTCAATAGCCCGTTGTGTTGCTCTAGTACGACGTTAACTAAAATTACCATTACCATTACCAAGTTAAAAAGTTAAATTAAAAAATAAGAAAGTGTTAAGTAAAATTAAATTAAGGATAAAGAATGGCTCTAGACCTTTCTCTGAATTCCGTTTGGCGAGGGTCGTATCTGGGGTAATGGTAACTGTAATTTTAGTTAACGTCGTACTAGAGCAACACAACGGGCTATTGAAGACGGCCCGGGATCAGTCTCTTAAGGGAAAGATCCGAGGACAACACCTCGTAATTTCGAACAACGGTCCAAACTTCCACACCCACCCAACGTGAGGACTTTCGGCCACGACAGATTTAAGGTGCACCAGCCGCCTCTACACAATACGCTTACAAACATCCATGCCCGGACCCGGATTTGAACCAGGAACCTTCTGATCCAGAGGCTAACACCTTAACCACTATACCAGTTTGTCGGTAGGTCGTATCTGGGGATTTGCTGTATTACGGGATCATCGATGATTTCGAGTTTGTATTGTTGAAATATAGGTAGTAGCAGTGTTTCTGGCAGCGATTACATGTTTCCTATAATTATTCCTAACGTGACGTCACACGGCTTGTTTTTTACGATTTCAGCACCTCTTTGCCAACAAAAATTCTAAAGAATAAATTTCGAATGGATGAAAGTCGATTGATTGGTCATCATTTGAATCAGATTAAATACCAGCGTTGCCTAACCGACAATTATATATCTCGTGTTCTTTCGTTTATCCATCGACGCGATGTATATTTCTCGACTATGTATCCATTTTATATAACTTGTGTATGTATTTAAATTGTTCAACTGAAATCTGTTTTCCTGTTGTTCATCTTTAAAGTATACTTTTCTTTGGTCTATGTTCTCTCTATTTTATTTTTATATACAGTAGAATCTTATAACAGACTAATAAAGGCTGAACGTTGTCCGTTTTAATGAAAGACGAGTTTATAAGAATTACAGTACTTAGTCTCAAATCCGGACGTCCAAAATTCGTAATTGTCCAAAATCTGGACGTTTTGCTAACCAGCGTTTTTTTTCTTTGTTCTTCTCACTTTTTTTCTTCTTTCCGACAATTTTTAATGAACAAGGAGTTAAACCTGTACCTAATGGATGATTTAACTCAAAATAACGGACATGTTCAGAGTAAATACCACACAAAAAAAAATCGGAAGATTTGCAAGTAAAATTTGTTTTATTGTAATATAAAGGTTTTTTGCTTTTTTTAAAAATTATTCATATTTATCTATCTGCTAATTTACTATTGCAAACGAAAAATTCGCGGGAGGAGGGGGTAAATTACGTTTTTTTTTTTGACAAAACATGCAAATAATTTTAAATCCGGAGAAGTTCGAAATCCGGAATAACCGAGGTCTGGAGGATTCCGGATTTGGGACTTTGTAATGTAATTATAATAGGGGTGTAATGCAACAGGGTGTACATCAATGAAAGTAGTGAGCTATAAAAAATGTTTATATTACTGTCTATCAAATTAAAACGAACCTTCAACAAAGGTTGAATTGAAAAAGATGTGTACGTTTACACTGCATTAATCTTTAGAACAAAACGGTTGTAGATTGCTGATGTTGATCACATTCATGGGTCAGAAAAAATAATTGATTTTCTTCAGTTAATAACAGACAGAGGTGCCCCAAGGTGTTCATAACATGCAAACACATTTTCATTTGCCGATTATTTTCGGGATACTAGGGGGCTCCCCCCCCCCTCTAGGGGATTCAACCCACCCTCCCTCTTGCTCTTGTAAACAAACTCTTCTGCTAGGACACATGTCTTCATTGATGCGAGCGAAGCGAACTAACCAATTAGGATTGCAAAGCCATCCTCCGGGGGTTGGCGAGCGTTAGCGAGCAGGGGGCGGGCCCCCTAGTTTGAATGTATTAACCTCGAGGGTTAACTTTGTTTTCTGAAATCTCTGACGTCACCGAATCTTAAATTATATGCAATAACGTTTCTTAATTACTATTCTCCACCTGCTTCCGTGACGCTCGTGATGTCACCAAGCATAAGATGTCAAGAAGTCGTTCTATGGAAGAGAGTAACAGGTTACAAATAAGATTCCTATTTTACAATCGCCATTTGTTCATCACTCTTAATAAGCCCAGACGACACGTACGCGCAGAAATTTATTTTCGTGGAACAGATAAAAGTGTAACGGTCCATGTTTAAAAGAGCTGAACGTAAATAAATTTGTCACGGTCGGAGCGAGCTCTCTTGCAGTTTACTTTACTGCGAGCCGTAGCGGTTTATGGATCCATTCGATACTTGCGAGCTTTCTCGGAAAATGGATATTATTATGTAGAAACATTTGTTATAGCGGGATACGACACAAAACTGCGAAACACAACATTAATAATTTGGTAATTTTTAATTAACGTCGTACTGGAGCTACACAACGGGTTATTGACGACGGTCCGGGATCAATCCAGATCTTTCGGTATATATGTATGTTAATGTAACGTAGTAACGGAATAACGTAGAGAAAACCTTCGGCCACGATAGATTTAAGATGCATCAGCCGTCGCTACACCATAAGTTTAGAAACATCCATGTACTAACCAGGATTCGAACCAGGAACCTTCCAATCTAGAGACACCTTAACCTTCAGACCGGTTTGTCGGTAATGGTAATGGTAATTTTAGTTAACGACGTACTAGAGCAACACAACGGGCTATTGACGACGGTCCGGAATCAGTCACTTAAGGGAAAGATTCGAGGACAACACCTCGTAATTTTGAACCACGGTCAAATGACGAAGCAACACCTGAGCTGGCACCCCACTCTCCAAACTTCCACGCCAACCCAACGTGAGGACTTTCGGCCACGACAGATTTAAGGTGCACCAGCCGCCTCTACACCATACATTTACGAACATTCATGCCCGGACCCGGATTCGAACCAGGAACCTTCCGATCTAGAGGCTAACACCTCAACCACTATACCGGTTGGTCGGCACGAAACACAACGGCAATATGAGATTAAAAATCACTGATTTAGGCTCGTGTTCAGAGATCGGGGTTCCACGGAACCCTAGGGTTCCTTGAGGTAGAAAGATAGATAATTAACGTTGTACTGGAGCAACACAACGGGCTATTGTCGACGGTCTGGGATTAAGCCCGAAAGAAAAGAATAAAGGACAACCACCTAGTAATTTTGAACCACTGCCACTCGCACTCTCCAAACTAAAACACCACGTCAACATGAGCACATTTAAGGCCACAGCATATTGAATATGCACCCCCTCCCCCGTACGCGAAGGTCTTTGGTTGGATCGAGTTTCGAACTCGCAGGTTGCTAATTCGCTATTCTTCCAACTGATTCCTCCTCGTCATCTGATCGTGGTTCCAAATTACATGGTGTTGTCCTCGAATCTTTCCTTATGGGATTGATCCCGGTAGGTAGGTATTTTAATTGACGTCGTACTGTAGCAACAAAACGGGCTATTGACGACAATCCGGGATAAATTCCAACAGAAAAGATGCGAGGACGACACCACCTAATTTTAAACCACGCTCAAATGACGGGGATTGATCCAGGACCTTCACCAATAGCCCGTTTTGGTGCTCCATTGCGATGATCGGTCCGGGATCAATCCTCTAAGGCAAAGAATCGAGGACAACACCGCGTAATTTGAACCACGGTTAGATGACGAGGCAACATCTGAGCTGGCACCCCACTCTCCAAATTTCCACGCCAACCCAATTGACTACGACGGATTTAAGATGCACCAGCCGCCTCTACACCATACGCTTACAAACCTCCATGCACTGACCCTGATTCGAACCAAAAATCTTCCGATCTAGAGGCCTTTACCACCGGTTGGTTGGCCCACCACAGCTGAGAAAACCGGTAATAACGTATTGGTAATGGTAACTCTCACCAATTTCCATAACCGGTAAATCATGATCCGGTTTTTAAAAGCCCAAGCATAAATGAGAACATTGTTACCATTTCACTCTCATGGTTTCGGCATAACTCCCAGACGGCACATAGGATTTCTGAACTGCTATCCAGGAAGGGAGTATCAGGAAATCCTGTTGTGTCACTCTCACCTTCATGATGAATAATTACCACAGAAAGCAATGTAGGTTACTCAACAATGCTGCCTTCTTTCACAAAGAATGCCAACTTTTCGCCATTGCTTTGTTGATCGGTTTTTTTATTGATTTCTCAGTAGGATTTTGTGACTTAGGCGTGCTGTGGTTGCTATTTTGTGAAATCCTTAATGACTAAAAAAGTAAAATGCAATTGTTTTCCCAGCAGCAAGGATCGTGTTGCTCCAGTGTGACGTAATTAAAAATACCAATTCCAATATCCAATTTAACTGTCACGAACAACAACTGCGAACTAGAGTGATTGACTTTAAAGCAATTATTCAGTATTTTGCTGACTGTAGGTGGCAACACTGTTGCTTTAATTGACTTTATTTTAGAATTCTTATTTTGGCGGTAGAATGTGTCACGAAAGCTGATGAACGAACAACTATAATGCTCAAACTTGTACATATCCTGTATAAATATTTAATAATATAAATAATTTATATAAGTTCGTAATACAACAAGTTATTCCTGATCAACGAACCGGGTTTGAAAACAGAAGTTGAATCAAGAGAAGTGAAAAAGAAGGTAAGGTTAATTTATTGCCTTTCCTAAAATCAATTTTGCCGACCAACCTGTCTGGTGGTAAAGGTGTTAGCCTCTAGATCGGAAGGTTCCTGTTTCGAATCCGGGTCAGTGCATGGATGTTTGTAAGCGTATGGTGTAGGGGTGGCTGGTGCACCTTAAATCTGTCGTGGCCGAAAGTCCTCACGTTGGGTTGGTGTGGAAGTTTGGAGAGTGGGGTGTCAGCTCAGGTGTTGCCTCGTTATCTGACCGTGATTCAAAATTACGTGTTGTTATCCTCGGATCTTTCCCTTGGGGGATTGATCCCGGACCGTAGCCAATAGCCCGTTGTGTTGCTCTAGTACTACGTTAATTAATTAACATTTTAGCAAATTGGTAGGTAGGTATTTTAATTAACGTAACACTGGAGAAACGCAAAGGGCTATCGGAGACAGTCCGGGATCAATGCACAAGGGAAAGATACGAGGACGTAACAACACGTAATTTTTTACCGCGGTCAGATGGCGAGGCAACACTTGAGCTGGCACCTCACATCTTTCAGAAGAAACTTCCACGCTGCCAACGTGAGGACAATAGAGGCCACGACAGATGTAACGTGCACCATCCCTCTTTGTACAGGACGATCTTTGGTTGGATTCGAATTTGCAAAACCCTCCTGTATATAGGACGGGATTCCGTATCGAGAGAGAGTGTGAAAGAGAAGAGAGAGAGTGAAAGAGAAGAGATAGAGTGAAAGAGAAGAGGGAGTGAGGAAGAGAAGAGAAAGCGAAGAAAGAGGAGAAGCGAGAGAAAGAGAAGAGAGAGATGAAGAGAGAAAGAAAGTAGAGAGAGAGGAAGTGAAGAGAGAGAGAGAAAGAGAAGATAGAGAGAAAGGGAAGAGATATAGAAAGTGAAGATAGAGAAAAAGAAGAAGAAAGAAAGAAAAGAAGAGAAAAAAGAAGAAGAGGGAAAGAAAAAAGAGAAAAGAAGATAGAAAGAAAAAGAGAGGAGTGAAGAGAGAGATAGAAGATAAAGTGAAGAGAGAGAAAGGGAAGAGAGAAAAAGAGAAAGAAAAAGATAGAGAAAAAGAGAAGACAGAGATAGAAGAAGAAGGGTGAAAGAGAAGAGAGAGAGAAAAAAAAGAAAAAGAGAAGAAAAGAGAAAGAAAAAGACAAGAAAAGAGAGAGAGAGAAAGACAGAGAGAAAGAGAAGATTGTGAGAGATAGAAGAATGAGAGTGAAAGAGAAGAAGAGAGAGAGAGAGAAAAAGAGAGAGAAAGTGAAGAGAGAGAGAAGTGACATTTTCAAATGTGCTCTGCCACGAGCGATGAACAAATTTTTAAAAAAGATGCCGCGTTTTTCTCTCCCACTGCCGTGTGCGTAAACCCTTCCTTCCCCAGAAACACTTTCTTCCATCTGGAGAGGGGGAGATAACAGCTAAAGGCCGTCCGCATCTCGAAGAGCATCCATTCCAGATATAACCTGCAGCAGCCGAACCGTCAGTGTTGTGTGCGTGACGTCATAATGCACAACCCTTCCCTATCTTTCGAGTCTCCGTCTGGCGGTGGGGCGGGACGGAGGGGGATGCCCCACGAAGCGAGAGATCGTCTGGCCCCGCTCCAACTCGGTCACCCTCGATGTCTCTCCGGGAAGATGTCATAATCGTCAGGGACGACTTACTTCTCTGGAGGGGGGGCTTCGAGGATCCGCTGATGCTGCTGCTCTGGAATTGAAATTAGGGCCGTCTCGACCCTCCAAATGGTTTGAACGAGATAAATCGTTCGTCAAAATCTGACCACTTTAGCTTGTGACGAGATGTATCGTCAAGATATTGCTTTGTTTTGGATGAAGACGAGATCCGTTCAGTTTTTGATGATGACGAAATCAAAGGTCGGACAGTTTTCCTCTAAAGACGAGATATCTCGTTCAAGGGCGCACTCAGGACATCAGTCCTGAGGGAGCTACTGGAGGGTTTCTGTCTGGAGGGGGCTACATTTTTATTGCAAGTTGTGTGGGGGTGATTTTAAAATTAAAAAATTTCTTTGAAATAGAGAAGTTTTCGAATGTTAATCAGAGACTAGCTTGAGAGATAGTTACTAGAGAATCTGTATGGAGTTTGTTACCTAAAGACTAGTTTTGGAGTGTGTAACCTAGAGACTAGTTTTGAAGTGTGTTACATAGAGGCTAGTTTTGGAGTGTGTACATAGAGACTAGTATTGGAGTGTGTTACTTAGAGACTAGTTATAAATTTTCTCAAATGGACTAGTTTGGAAATTTTACCAAGATACTAGTTTTAGAGTGTGTTACCTAAAGACTAGTTTTGGAGTGTGTCACCTAGAGACTAGTTTTGGAGTTAGTAACCTAATGACTAGGTTTTAGAGTGTGTTACCTAGAGACTAGTTTTTGAGTGTGTTACTCAGAGACTAGTTTAGGAGTGTGTTACTTAGATTTGAAATCTGCTCCAAATAGACTTGTTTGTTAATATTACCAAGATACTAGTTTTAAAGTGTGTTACCTAATGACTAGGTTTTATAGTGTGTTACCAAAAGACTAGTTTTTGAGTGTGTTACCCAGAGACTAGTGATGGAGTGTGTTACTTAGAGACTAGATTTGAAATCTGCTCCAAATAGACTTGTTTGTTAATATTACTAAGCTACTAGTTTTAGAGTGTGTTACCTAAAGACTAGTTTTGGAGTGTTTAACCAGGAGACTAGTTTTGGAGTGTGTTACCTAGAGAATAGTTTTGAAATGTGCTCCAAATGGACTAATTTCGGAATATTATTAAGATACTAGTCTTGGAGTTTGTTACCTAAAGACTAGTTTTGGAGTGTGCTTTTGGAGACTTCTTTCGGAGTGTGTTCCCTAAAGATTAGTTTTGGACTGCAGTCCAAAACTGATTTTAGTGCATAAAGTACTTTAAAGTGACTACTTCAAGACGAACAAGCTGTATTGAAGGGAAAATTATTGCCAACGTTTTAATTTAACAATATTAAAATCTCCAATTATTTCATCCAACCCCAGTAAATAACAAACGCGAACTTTGGTAAAAGGGCTTGCAACAATGAATAAATATTTGTTGACTGTGAGCTGAAAAATACCAAAACACCTTTCTACATGTTCTTTAAAGAAACAAACAATTAATCATGTATGAAATTTTTTTATATACGTTCTGGAAGAGTCTAAAGCTCTCCTAGTCCCCTCCGAAGGTGCTCCCCTGATCTCGTCCATCGAGATCTGTTCAGTTTTCCTAATAACGAGATGTCTCATCGAGACAACCACTAGGAGGTTTGAGCAGCGTAACGAACAGTATAATTGGTAATTTTTAATTCACGTCACACTAGAGCAACACAACGGGCTTTTAAAGAACGGTAAGCTGTGACATAAGTTTAGCCTAAAAGACAGGTTTCCCTTGATTAAAAGGGGATTAGGGTAGCCCAATTGTTGGATTCACGAAACAGAAACTGTAGGAATGCGAATTCAAAACTCGATACAACCAAAGATCGGCGTGTACGTGGGGGCTGATGCACGTCAAATCTGTGCTCCAAATAGACACAAGACTAGTTTTGGAGTGTGTTACCTAGACTAGTTTTGAAATGTGCTCCAAAATAGACTAGTTTTGGAGAGTGTTAGACTAGTTTTGAAATGTGCTCCAAAATAGACTAGTTTGGGAATATTACCAAGATACTAGTTTTAGAGTGTGTTACCTAAAAACTAGTTTTGGAGTGTTACCTAGAGACTAGTTTTGGAGTGTGTTATCTAAAGACTAGTTTTGAAGTGTGTCACCTAGACACTAGTTTTGGAGTGTGTTACTTAGAGACTAGTTTCGGAATATTACCAAGATACTAGTTTTAGAGTGTTACCTAAAGACTAGTTTTGGAGAGTGTTAACTAGAGACTAGTTTTGGAGTGTGTTGAGTAGTTTTGTAAATGTGCTCCTAATAGACTAGTTTGGTAATATAACGAAGATACTAGTTTGGTAGTGTGTTACCTTTATTAAAGGGGGATTAAGGTGGCCCAATTGTTAGAGTCACGAAACAAAAACTGGAGGAATGCGAATTCAAAACTCGATCCCACCAAAGATCGGCGAGTACGTGGGGGCTGATGCAAGTCCAATCTGTCGCCTAAAATATCCTCACGTTGGCGTGATATAGAAGTTTGGGTACTTGCTCAGCTACTGACCTCGTCATCTGACCATGGATCAAACTTACGCGGCGCTGTCCTCGGATCTTTCTCTCTGGGATAGATCACGGACCGTCGCCCTTTGTGCTGCTGTAGTCTGACCTACCCAACTAAGATAGGCAGGTTGTTGAAACTGCAAACGCAAGGGGCCATTACGAAGAGAAAGAACCGAGGACAACACCTCGTCTTTTCGAATCACGGTCACAGGACGTAGTCAACACCTGAGCTCGCACCCCATTCTCCAAATTACAACATCAAACCATCCCGAGGACATTTCATGCTGGATCCGATTCAACCATGCAACAGCCCCCGAATAAGACTACGGATTTTAGTTGGATCGAGGTTTGAGTTCCGCAACCATTTAGAAGGGGCTCCAACCCCGACATAGACGCGCCCGCGAAAGCCCTATTGCATTTCTAATTGAAACGTGCCATCCTTTAGGGCTCAGAAAAAACAACCCCATCCATTGGAAAGTTGCCAAAACACAATGTACTCCGACAGTTTTGGTTTGATAAAACACTACAACTATTTCACCCGCAGAAGTGGGACACCACTGCCCCAGAGACCAGAACATCCCGTTCCCATCGAGCAAGAGTCCATTCCGTACACGTGTGTCGTGATCCCTTATCGCAGACCAGATTACTTAATTGGGAAGCCGGGGCAGCGCAATCTCCCGGGAGTCCCATGGGCCGACCTCTCTGGAACTGTTTACTCGTCCCGGCAGATTAGATAGGCGAGAGACCATTAATGCGGCCTTAAAGTGTACGGAGAGGTTATCGGTGCCGGCTGTCGATGAGAGAGGGTACACGCAATAAATCAAAAAGCGTTGACAAGTCCGGATTTTTTTTTACTGACCAGAAGTCGTAAGTTCGTGAGTCTGCGTTGCGTGGGAGAAACTGATTGAGTGAGATCAAGTTGGACTAGATGCAGTAAAATCAAGACCCCCACTTAAAGAGATCCCATAAACTTATGTCACCTAAAATTTTTCAAGCAAACTCTTATCCACTCATGCCTTGGAATACATTTTCTTCACTAAATCAAGAAACGTTGACAAGTCCGGATTTTTTTATTGACGGGAACACGTAAGATCGAGGTTTTGTGTTGCGTGTTAGACTGATTGAGTGGGACTACATGCAGTAAAACAGATTGGACTAGATGCAGTAAAACCAGGATCTTCACTTACGAAGATCCATACACTTATGTCGCCTTAAAATGTTTCAAGCAAACTCTTATCCACTTGACCGTACAGGTACACTCACTACACTGATGCGTTACAATTGATTCTTTTAACTAAATCAAAAAGAGTTGCAAAGTAAGTCTTTAATTGGCGGAGAGACATATGTTAGAGGGCCTGTGTTGCGTGGGAGAATGATTGAGAGGGACTACATTTAGTAAAACAGATTGGACTAGATGCAGTAAAACCAGGATCTTCACTTACGAAGATCCATACACTTATGTCGCCTTAAAATGTTTCAAGCAAACTCTTATCCACTTGACCGTACAGGTACACTCACTACACTGATGCGTTACAATTGATTCTTTTAACTAAATCAAAAAGAGTTGCAAAGTAAGTCTTTAATTGGCGGAGAGACATATGTTAGAGGGCCTGTGTTGCGTGGGAGAATGATTGAGAGGGACTACATTTAGTAAAACAGATTGGACTAGATGCAGTAAAACCAGGATCTTCACTTACGAAGATCCATACACTTATGTCGCCTTAAAATGTTTCAAGCAAACTCTTATCCACTTGACCGTACAGGTACACTCACTACACTGATGCGTTGGAATTGATTCTTTTAACTAAATCAAAAAGAGTTGCAAAGTAAGTCTTTAATTGGCGGAGAGACATATGTTAGAGGGCCTGTGTTGCGTGGGAGAATGATTGAGAGGGACTACATTTAGTAAAACAGATTGGACTTAGATGGCAGTAAAACCAGAATCTTCACTTACGGAGATCCATACACTTATGTCGCCTTAAAATGTTTCAAGCAAACTCTTATCCACTTGACCGTACAGGTACACTCACTACACTGATGCGTTGGAATTGATTCTTTTAACTAAATCAAAAAGAGTTGCAAAGTAAGTCTTTAATTGGCGGAGAGACATATGTTAGAGGGCCTGTGTTGCGTGGGAGAATGATTGAGAGGGACTACATTTAGTAAAACAGATTGGACTTAGATGGCAGTAAAACCAGAATCTTCACTTACGGAGATCCATACACTTATGTCGCCTTAAAATGTTTCAAGCAAACTCTTATCCACTTGACCGTACAGGTACACTCACTACACTGATGCGTTGGAATTGATTCTTTTAACTAAATCAAAAAGAGTTGCAAAGTAAGTCTTTAATTGGCGGAGAGACATATGTTAGAGGGCCTGTGTTGCGTGGGAGAATGATTGAGAGGGACTACATTTAGTAAAACAGATTGGACTAGATGCAGTAAAACCAGGATCTTCACTTACGGAGATCCATACACTTATGTCGCCTTAAAATGTTTCAAGCAAACTCTTATCCACTTGACCGTACAGGTACACTCACTACACTGATGCGTTGGAATTGATTCTTTTAACTAAATCAAAAAGAGTTGCAAAGTAAGTCTTTAATTGGCGGAGAGACATATGTTAGAGGGCCTGTGTTGCGTGGGAGAATGATTGAGAGGGACTACATTTAGTAAAACAGATTGGACTTAGATGGCAGTAAAACCAGAATCTTCACTTACGGAGATCCATACACTTATGTCGCCTTAAAATGTTTCAAGCAAACTCTTATCCACTTGATCGTACAGATATACGCACACTCTGATGCGTTGGAATTGATTCTTTTAAGTAATTCAAAAAGAGTTGTAAAGTAAGGATTTTTTAATTCGTGGGAAGACATGTTCGAGTGCCTCTGTTGTGAGGGAGACCGATTGAGAGGGACTACATGCAGTAAAAGAGGTTGAACTAGATGCAGTAAAACCATGATTTCCACTTACGGAGATCCCATAAACTTATGTTGCCTTAAAATGTTTCAAGCACTCTTATCTACTTATCCATACTGCTACTGCTACGTCTGCTTAAACCAGAAGGACTTTTTCCCACGGTAAAGGAATGTTGACCATTAATAGAGGGGCTGGTGATCTGTCAACGTTACGATTGACAAATGGGCCAACGGCTTTTCCCTGCAAAGGGGTCCCAGAGTGTGTGGATGGCTGACAAAGAGATCTAAAGGCGCCATCGCGTCTGGAAGAGGCTCCGGGAGACGACAAAGGATGGCGGCTCAGTGTTGATGTGACGTCTACCGAGGTTTCTTCAAGGGAGAGAAGTTCTCCAACGGGAGATGATCGCAGAACCTTATGAGAGAACAACGATTTGTTGTGAATCGCATCCTGGGATAATTTTCCGGTAGAACCTCTGCCAGTGTTCGCATGTTGGACAAACCTTCTCGGATATCCCAACCTGGGATCAGCTTAACGGTACTTTTGACCAACGTTAAACTGTTAAAAATGGATGTATTGCAGATTTGCGAATGGTTAATTTTAAAATATAACTAAGACTAATTTAGCCTAGAGTTTTAGTGAATTTATTGAGAGCCAAACGCTACAACCCCTTTTTTCACGTGTTTGACTTGCACCTCTTCAAAAACTTTTCTTGCACGTGTCATGTCGCTGAGTTTAAATCTAAAACCCCCTTTTCAAGTGATTGACTTGCACCTGAACTTGTTCCGAAAATTTTGAAAAGAGATGAAACTTCTTTTTCGAGAGGATCAGATGCATCCTCGAGACTCTGATTTTGGAGCCACTCTCCTGTCTCCCAGGCGGTTCGGTGTCAATTGCTGTAACTACGACTTTGAATAAATGTAAATACGTGACTCTAGGGCCCGGTTTTTCAACGTGCGGCGCCGCTGCCGCAACGCAAGTGCGGTCTGAGATACATTAGATCCAATGGATCAGTGCACACATGGCACCAGAGGCCGCTGGGGCGACGCACGTCCAACTTGCGTGCAATTTGTACCGCAGTTACCCACGGCTCCGCACATGAGTCTCCGCTCTGAAGTACCTTGTTTTCATAAATAAATGGAATATAAATAATAATTAATAAAAGGTTGCATCCAGTAACGTCTATTTTTTTACACCAAGTAAGCGAAATAAACACGTTTTCATCGATAGAATATTTATCGCAAGTGGCGCGAAATGAGTTCATGCGTCATTTTACTGTTATGTGTGCATAGTTCAGCTTCGGTGCCGCAGTGGCGCCGCACGTTGAAAAACCGGATGTGATTGCACTGGGTCTAAATGTATTCAAATTCTTTATATAAATAATATTTAAACTTAATCAGTTGCACACTAACAAGACTCCGGACGGGACACTTTAGGGGGATGAAGATTAATAAAGACGGGATAAGGACTTACTGCCTCTGCAAAAACTGCCCGGACATAGAACTAACCCCCAAACATCTTTTCACCTGTCCCGCTATTTCGGCGCAATTGCAGCAAATAAGTGACAATCCGCGGGAGGACTTATATGAAGAAAATTGCCTTCAAATCGCAGATGCTGTATGTGGGACCTTTGGTCCTATTTAAATTTATTTTGTAACCATGACACGACACCAACCAACCATTTAATCAGTTGTACGCCTAATTATTAGATGTCGTTATACTGTTTCTTTAATTAAAAATCCAGTGCATCGTTCATTCAATTATCTACCTACCTAACCACATTTAAAATGCCATTAGAATGTCCAAAAATAACGAATAAAATTATTAAAAGTAGTGCTAATTTAGTATTACGGTCTTCTGATTGGAAAATAACATCTTGTAAGGAACTGAATCTAACAGGGTAGCGCATCAATCACTAGATTTCTTACAGATAGAGTTTTCTTTATTCTAGATTAATAAAGTTATTTACAAATTGTTTAAAGTTCAGGGACAGGATTCGGATGGAGTACGACAGACGTTCGGAACAGGATGTTCCCGAATTTGAACCAGTTTGGAACCGAATGTTCCTGAATTACGCGGCAGTTTTGGAACAGGATGTTCCCAAAGTTCAATCAGTTTGGAACTGGGTGTTCCTGAATCCTCTCAATAGGATAGATATCCCCACGAAAATGTTGGAGTGAGCGCTCGCTCTTTTCAGGACTCCACAAGTACGCAAAAAACCAGGAACCGCTGTTCCGTCTCTGGTCAACCGTCAGTCCAACGTCCAAAAGTCAAATCGTCTTTTTTCTCCTCCAAATTCAAGTTCAAGGATCGGCGCCTCGTCCGAATTTGCTGAGAGCCTTCGTGACGTATCAGTACGATCATTCGCTGGACAATCGGCTCTGCACCCCTTCCGAAAGGGGGGGGGGACAGGTCTCTGTTTGCAAGCTTCCGTAGGCGCCAGTTAGGCCTAAGTCCAGATAGCCAGGTGTCATATTAACTGTTTAATTGGAAGAATCAACTGATTCTTCACAATCTGTAGGTAGTTAACGTCGCATTGGAGGAGCACAACAAGCTATTGGCAGCTATGTCCATCCCGATCCAAGGACATTGCCTCTTCATTTTGAATCACGGCCAGATGACGATAACAACACCTGAGCTGGCATCCCAGCCTCCACGCCAACGTCATTTGAGGCCACGGCAGATTTAACGTGCACCAGCCCCCTTTGTACACGACGGTCTTTGGCTGAACCGAGTTTCGAACTCCGGTTGCAAATCCGTTTTTCTTCCTAACCGGCCCCGAAAAGAACATCGGAAGAGATGAAGACCTCAAAATTATTCTGAATACGAATCTGATCTCATATAACTGGATCGGCAAACTCTTTGAAGGATGGGGCTAGGCGGCTAGGGCATTAACGAGACGTGTCCTTACTGTTGCTCCGTGCTTTTTTTTTAATTGTTTGGTCCCTGGTTCATTAATGAATATTTTAACAAGTGTGCAACTACGTTTTTTATTCAGCCAATGGATTATTGAATGTATGATAATCGAGGTGAGACTTAACTAGTTATGCCAGTAGTGGGGAACCGTTTGGTTAACGCCCTTCTGTTTCGTGCATAATGAACGAACCAGCGGCAGCGGCTCGTCGTTTGTTAAATGCACGGCTGCCACTGCCAAAGCACTCATGAAATAGTATCATTAATAGCCAGGCAGGGGAACAGCTGCACTCTACGTTTATGACCGATGGCAACGGCCTTGGCGATTTTTTTTTGGTGAATTGCTAAAGTTGCCAAGGAAATAATTATTTCCTAACTCTTTTTCCGTCACAAATTTTTTTATTTTTACAACATACTTTTTAAACACATTTCAGAACGTTTTGAAAAGTATATATTTTTAAACTTTCACAAAAAGTAGTAAGCTTAAGCACATATCAAAACATATTTGTGAACCAGCAGAGAAACTAAACTACGAATGTTGGGTAAGAATACCTTGAAACTTATCAATTACGCTAAATACAGTGGGCATATTAAAAAAGGAAAAATATTTACAAAAGAAAAAAAGCAAGAAATAATACAACCTGATAACGTCAGAATTCTTTCGTAAAAAAATAATAAAAACAAATATGGTAAAAAAAACCAAAATTCTTAAACTTTTCGGGAAAACTATTATAATAAAATGAAAATTCCACAACTGTCAAAATACAAATAAATGGAGCAATGGTATCACAGAAAACGATTTAAAAGGACCAATGCAATCAAAGGATATTTTAAAAACAAAATAACCAATGGGAGGAAAGAAAAAATTTCAAACGAATCAATGAAATCAAACGACTTTAACGGATTTTGGAAGAACTTTCTAGAATATTCAAAATGAAAATTGAAATTTTCCGTTTGCCGAGGTTGCCATGAAAACCACAACAACCGTAACGAAAGATGGGTTGCCTTAATTTATCGTAACTCGCTACTAGAAGTGCGCCAAAAAAAAATCGCCAAGCCGTTGCCATCACTCATAAACGTAGAGTGTAGCTGTACCCAGGCAGGTATCTTTAATTAACGTCGCACTAGAGCAACACATCGAGCTATTGGCGATGGTCCGGGATTAACCCACGAAGGGAAACATGCGAGGACAGCATCAGGTAATTTTGGTCAGACGAGGGCACATAAATTTGGAATTTGTACTGGCGAATGTGTTGAGTGCTTAAATCATGTTCGAGAAACAAGAAAAGCGGTGACCAGTTCGAAATACGTACAGCTTATACGTTCCTATGTAGACACCGTCGAACTTCTAATGAAATAGACGGAACATAGACGCGCAACTTTATGTTATACTCTATAGCAAAAAAAAAAAATCGACGCATCAAGAAGATGTAGAATTACAGTGGTGCAGGGCTCGATTCACTTGGAATAGCACTGACTGGGGACGTATAGTCTTTAGTGACGAGTCCCGTTTCCAACTGTGATCTGACGACAACCGTAGACGTGTCTGGAGACGTCCAGGGCAGCATGGGGATCCTGCCCTTACTATCGCACGCCACACATGCCCACAACAGGGCGTTAGGGTCTGTCGCGTCATCTCCTTTGATAGCCGGACCCCTTTGGTAGTCATTTCTGGCACACTTACAGCACAGCGGTACGTAGACGACATTCTACGACCGATTGTGTTACTGTTTCTTTTGCGACACCCCGGACTTAATTTCAACAAGATAATGCCCGGCCGCACATTGGCACGTGTTGCTATGAATTCTTCCTCGGCCAGCTAGGTCTCCTGATCCCATAGAGCACATTTAAGACGTTCATACCGGGGACCAGCTCAAAGGATCTAGTTGCAGATCGCTACCTGACATGGTTTCTTACTGGTCATGGCCCGTTCATGTCTTATTTACATCCCTTCCATATTAAAGACAGTGGGTTTTGCAGCTGTGGAGCCGTGGGTGATCCAGATCATTATATTTTTGACTGTGCACTCATTTCACGATATCACCTATGCAGGCCCACGGATGACAATAAACCGAAATGGTTGATCTCTGTCATGAAGAATACGATCTCTAAATTCCGAATTAAAAAATGCATCTCCATTGCGGCAGAAGTGGCTAATGGGACCACTGTGGCCTGATCACTGGGGACCTCTCGATGCGTTCCCTCTCTCTCTTAATCTTTTTAAATTTTATTACTGTTCTATTTTTATAGCTTCAAACACTTCATCATAGTTTATTTATGTATGTTTACCAATGTTTTATTTTCATGTCATACAACATCACAATCTTTTGTGTTTCCACGGACCTTATATCGGGGCCTGTTGCCCAATGTTTTACTCCTGTCCTTTTATATTCATGAACCGGGCCTTTTGCCCCATGCAAATTTTAAAAACACAATAGATGCTCGTCCGGTCGGCGTGGGCCCCATTGGGTTTAGTTCACGGGCTGGAAGTCCTTCCCCCTTTCCAGCCAAAGACTCCAAACCCTAACGGGTGAGTCGGGATGTTAATTATCTGAAACAAGACAATACCCGGCCGCACACGGCACGTGTTGCTATCATTTTTCATCAACTTTCCCAACTCTTCCTTGGCCAGCTAGGTCTCTTGATCTCTCTTCCATAGAGCACATTCGGGACGTTATGGGAAGGCGATTGCAACCATCAAGGAATGTTGACCATTTAGCCCGATAGTTCCAGACTATTTGGCAAGAAATTCCGCAGGACAGCATCCGGGAACGTTTTCAGTCTTTGCCACGCCGGGTGACAGCTTGCATCCAAGTCAGAAGTGGACCAATACCTCATTGACTTCCTAGCTTTGTAATAGTCAAACTATAAAATAAATCATTCAATTGTTCTGAAATTTGATTCGTTTGTTTTTCTATGCATGTTCCTCACATCAACTCATTTTTATCGCTATCGGACATTCTTGGTGCTTCAATTTTTTGTTATAGAGTGTATTTCTAACGTTCGTTCGGTTTGAATATCTGTGTGATTGTGGGAAAAAACATGAATTCTAAATTACAGATTGGTAAAGGTCCATTTGATCCCAAACTCTAGTCTGCGCTTCAATAGTCAATCGGCTAAGTCGATTCGTAAGCCACGTAGACTTAGAGATCTTACGACAGCGACTCTTCCTACGTTCTCTGTCAATTTCATTAGAAGGTCGATAGCAAAAACCACAGCAAATCTACAATCAGGTTGATAGACAATGCCTTACATACATGGTACGTCAGAGCATAGATAATCTTGGTGTTTCCTTCGTACTCTGTCTATTTCATAAGAAGGTCTATGACAAACATCACAGCAAATGTACAATTAGGTTGATAGACAATGCCTTGCATACATGGTACGTCAGAGCATAGATAATCTTGGTGTTTCCTTCCTACTCTATTTCATAAGAAGGTCTATGACAAACATCACAGCAAATGTACAATTAGGTTGATAGACAATGCCTTACATACATGGTACGTCAGAGCATAGATAATCTTGGTGTTTCCTTCGTACTCTGTCTATTTCATAAGAAGGTCTATATGACAAACACCACAGCAAATGTACAATTTAGGTTGATAGACAATGCCTTGCATACATGGTACGTCAGAGCATAGATAGTCTTGGTGTTTCCTTCGTACTCTGTCTATTTCATAAGAAGGTCTATGACAAACATCACAGCAAATGTACAATTAGGTTGATAGACAATGCCTTACATACATGGTACGTCAGAGCATAGATAATCTTGGTGTTTCCTTCGTACTCTGTCTATTTCATAAGAAGGTCTATGACAAACATCACAGCAAATGTACAATTAGGTTGATAGACAATGCCTTACATACATGGTACGTCAGAGCATAGATAATCTTGGTGTTTCCTTCGTACTCTGTCTATTTCATAAGAAGGTCTATATGACAAACACCACAGCAAATGTACAATTAGGTTGATAGACAATGCCTTGCATACATGGTACGTCAGAGCATAGATAGTCTTGGTGTTTCCTTCGTACTCTGTCTATTTCATAAGAAGGTCTATGACAAACATCACAGCAAATGTACAATTAGGTTGATAGACAATGCCTTACATACATGGTACGTCAGAGCATAGATAATCTTGGTGTTTCCTTCGTACTCTGTCTATTTCATAAGAAGGTCTATATGACAAACACCACAGCAAATGTACAATTTAGGTTGATAGACAATGCCTTGCATACATGGTACGTCAGAGCATAGATAGTCTTGGTGTTTCCTTCGTACTCTGTCTATTTCATAAGAAGGTCTATGACAAACATCACAGCAAATGTACAATTAGGTTGATAGACAATGCCTTACATACATGGTACGTCAGAGCATAGATAATCTTGGTGTTTCCTTCGTACTCTGTCTATTTCATAAGAAGGTCTATATGACAAACACCACAGCAAATGTACAATTTAGGTTGATAGACAATGCCTTGCATACATGGTACGTCAGAGCATAGATAGTCTTGGTGTTTCCTTCGTACTCTGTCTATTTCATAAGAAGGTCTATGACAAACATCACAGCAAATGTACAATTAGGTTGATAGACAATGCCTTACACACATGGTACATGAGAGCATAGATAGTCTTGCCGCTAATACCAGCAGAATATCTGTGAAGACAACGGAAAAAACTAAAAATAACCAGATCCTGATGTGAACGAGATATCTCGTCATTAGAAGATTCAAATCGAGATCAAATACTGTCAAAATCAATCAATAAATCAAAATCTGGTCATCATCAAAAATTGGTAATATCTTGATGACGATAAATGTCGTCATAAGTAACATTTATCAGATCTGTTGTACGAGATATCTCGTCGAAATCTCTTGGCGAGTTAAGAAAATGTGCATTGTGAGATACGCTAGCAAAAAGGTTGAATAGCATTGTTCTAAGCAACAGCCTACTTAGAAATATGGCTCTGACTTTGATAAAATTCCACCCTAGTTGAATCTCACACCGCAATCCGCCGGTTAAGCGTTTGCTTTTTAAGCACTCGTTTTTAGAGTACATTCACTTTAATCCTAGTTTTATCTTAGCATAAAACATTTTACGAGGGCCCTCCGCTACAGTCGACTTCACGAGTCAGTTCAAGAGCCTTTATATGTTTTTTTTATGTCATACGTCCTCTAGACTTTGGCCAACACTTGACACACATCGAGTACTATTTCAAACCCACAAGTATTCTTGACAGAAATTTCAGGACATTGGTATTTGATTGTGATCGGATCTAAAACGAGTTTTTTCTAAATACTGATTTGGATTTAGAAGTATGTAGCGGACCAACCGGTCTAATGGTTAAGGTGTTAGCCTATAGATCGGAAGGCTCCTGGTTCGAATCCAGGTCAGTGCATGGATGTTTATAAGTGTAGGGTGTAGAGGCGGCTACTGCTCTCTACATCTGTCGTGGCCGAAAGTCTTCACGTTGGGTTGGTGTGGAAGTTTGGTGAGTGGGGTGCCAGCTGAGGTATTGCCTCGTCATTTGACGTTCAAAATTACGAGGTGTTGTCCTCGGATCTTTCCCTTAAGGGATTGATCCCGAGCCGTCGTCGCCGACCAACCGGTATAGTGGTTAAGGTGTTAGCCTCTAGATCGGAAGGTTCCTGGTTCGAATCCGGGTACGGGCATGGATGTTTGTAAGCGTATGGTGTAGAGGCGGCTGGTGCACCTTAAATCTGTCGTGGCCGAAAGTCCTCACGTTGGGTTGGCGTGGAAGTTTGGAGAGTGGGGTGCCAGCTCAGGTGTTGCTTCGTCATCTGACCGTGGTTCAAAATTACGAGGTGTTGTCCTCGGATCTTTCCCTCAAGGAGCTGATCCCGGACCGTCGTCAATAGCCCGTTGTGTTGCTCTAGTACGACGTTAACTAAAATTACCATAACCGAGCCGTCGTCAATAGCCCGTTGTGTTGCTTTAGTACGACGTTAATTAAAAATTACCTATTTCCACTGAACCAATTTGTTATTAGAAATCCTACTATTCTACGTCAATCCCAAACCATCGCCAATGGTACATTGTGTTGCTCTAGTACGACGTTAATTAAAAATGATCAAATTGCCAAATTCCCACTGTTGTCACGGTCTCAAATGTCTTCACGTCGACGTGGAGATTTAGAGAGCGGATGCTAAACCTCGTCATCTGACAATGGTTCAAAATTACGAAGTGTTATCCTCCGATCTTTCCCCTTCTGGATGGATCTCGGATCGTTGTATCGCTCCAGTGAGACGTTAATTAACAAACTACCGATTATTCTCTAAGGTTCACATCTGCTTTGAGTTAGTACGGGTTTTGAGGACCCGACGCACTCTAGTGATATTTCATTTTCCCAGAGGATTTATTGCTTTTAGGTGAACAACCATATTGCTTCAGTGTGTGCCATGACTCACCCTGCGTTTCAGAGGTTTGTGACTCTCATCTGGTCCGAAGTCTACCGTAAACTCACAGTCCCGTGACCAAGCAGCTTGATCGCGGTTTGGTGGACAACCCCCACTTAGCTCCAATTCCGAATCATTTACAATCCACTTAACGGTGAGTTGAAAACTGTTCCATTAGGAAACGTCCGTCGTTATTGAACCGTGCCTTTCATGTGTCACTTAATGGCAGAAATCGGTGGGAGGAAGCAGTCATGTTTCTCCCACAACCCAGCGATCGATTCGGGAACGGGGGGTGCTTAAGACCCCCTCGTGAGAAGTAAGGCCC
Organism: Metellina segmentata; assembly: GCA_947359465.1. NCBI lineage: Eukaryota > Metazoa > Arthropoda > Arachnida > Araneae > Tetragnathidae > Metellina > Metellina segmentata. Next base: position 18,109,756 of record OX375883.1, on the reverse strand, counting down.
CTTTCCCTTTTCAGCACCAGTTCTGTAGATTGATTTTCGAAGTGTGGCAATACATCGATGCTTATAGATCCCCGGGTGATTTTCCTGTCTGGGCAAAGAAGCGGCTCAATCCCATGACAGTACTTTACGCAAGTCCAACTTGATTGGCTAGTTTCACGGGCTTGGCTTCACTTGTATATCTCGCCAATCTGATTGTTGCAGTAACCATTTTGATTTTGATCTCGCCAACTTATCCTAAGGGTACTTATACTTTTAAAGAGCTTTCTTTCGAAAAGCGACGATGACCTAATGGCTAAAGTCACCTAACTTCAGATTGGCGTCGACAGCGGAGGATGACTTTACGAAATCAAATCCAGCAGGCCGAAAAAATTTTAGATCCTCCAAATTATTTTTTTAAAAAATCCAATTTAATTCCTTTTGAGTCTAAATTACTTTTCCTAATTTTTAATATCCTTTTTATATTTTTCCAAGCTTCAGTTGATTTTACATAAATAATCTAAGAACCACTCCTGAACTCGCTACCAGCTGATATTTTTCCGCCCCTCTGCCGTCCCCTTTGCTTTAGGATGATGGTGTCGTATCCACCCCCTGGCTTAGAACCATTCTGATGTAACAAAAAGCATACATAAAACACTAACTTATATAATTATTAACTTATATAATAAAAGGATACAATTTTCGATGATGATGTTAGATCAATAAAAATCATGTTACACACCTTATTTCCTTTTTTCTATAGCCCCCCTCTTGATTATACAGCAGATCTGAATTTAAAGTTACCGAGTCAACTAAAATATATAACTAAACAGCAGCAAAGAAATTTATCCTCACATAAATTTCGAAGTACGCCAAAGGAAGAGATAAATTGCCAACAGAAAAATTCTGATGACATACGTACCTAGGTCATGTGATCCGATTAGCCAATCAAGTTGGACTTGCGTAAAGTACTATCATGGGATTGAGGCGCCTGTTCTGGGCAATGGGGCCGTCGTAGCTCAGTGGGTTTGGCCACTGTACTAGCAACCTTTGAGTTGCGGGCGGAGAAGGTTTGATTCCTGTCAGGTCCATTCCTCCCTGGGTGCATATCTCTCTTTTTGAGTCGGTAAAACTTTCAATGTGTGTGCATATTGCTCGATGTATATCTTGTGTGTCTGCAACGGCTTGACCAGATTTAGCCCTTGCGCATTAAACCCCTAAACAAACAAACCAGTCTTGGCAAGACTATTTAGACTTTCAGATTAGACCAATCGAGTCTTAAAAAACATAATTCATTTACTCAAAAGACCGAAAATTAACGAATGGTAACTTTTACAAACATCAAATAAGGTAAACACCACACAGCGTTATCTCCATGGAATGTTCTAGCCTTTTCGTTTCCTCTTCTTCCTTCTTTTTGCGATGGAGCTTTTTTCTCCCAGGGCCTACGCTTTACCTGGTTTCCTGAGCACCGCGAACCGGGAACTAGTCTCGGTAGCGGTCGCTACACCTACATAGGCACATGACACCACAGATGACTAAATTTGTTCTATCATGGGGCCGCGGTTGAGCGGCCTATACAATAAAGAGTAGCGACAAGGGACCAAATTTGGCCCAATGCGCATGCGCGGCAGCCATTTTTCTACCAGAATCGTCTCAAAGAAGGTTGCTGGGCGAATTAATATATCAGGGAGAACCAAAAGCATGTGATTGTTATAATATGGATACATTCGGTGTAAATGAATCATACAAACGCTCAATTACGTGCGTAATGGATGAGATGGATTGCACAACGCGCTAACTTAGATTGCGGGAAACACCATGTTGAGAAAAAAAGCTATTTACTTAAAAAGTCTTCAATTTTATACTGATAAAACACTAAAATAATAATAAATAAACATTCTAGAAACACGAAATGGAACATGAAAAAGCTATATTTTTTTTAAAATTTAATGTACACACGTTTTTCTCGAACACACAAAAAGCACCCATGTTAAGTCTACGGGAGCTAGGAAAAACCGCCTCGGGCGGTAGAAAAAGTCTCTAAGCCAATCAGAAAGCGTTTCCCGTATGTCGCCACTCTTATTATATAGGCACTCTAGGCCGCGGTAGGGGTTGATCCCGGACCGTTCCCCGGTCTGGTGGTTAAGGTGTTACTAGCGCGTCTTTCTAGGAATGGCTCTTCGTAACGTGGACGATTCTATTCAGGACCGTAGGTTGGTCGGTAGATATTAACTCGTGATAAGTGAATCGATTCTTCAGTAACTTGTTTTGATCCACAGTGAGCTATGATTGATTATTTACTTGTTAAAATATTACCAAGATCGGACTGAGGGAAACCTCAATAGTTTTTGTGCATCTCCCGTCTTAGCTCTGTTGGCTATTCTTGTACTGCTGTCACCACGCAACACTTAAATTTTTTCTTCAAGTTTGTATTTCGACGATTTTTAACTGTATCTTCAAATATTTCCCATTTCAGATTCATTTTCCTCTTTTAGAAGTAAAAATCTCTCATCTTCAATTGATTGAGTCCATATATATCTGCATGTATTAGTTCACTAACTGTTAAGGCTCTACTTTCTACGAGTTTAATATCCACCGACCTACCTACGTTCCAAAATAGAATCGTCCACGCAACGAAGAGCCATTCCTAAAAAGACGCGCTAGTTTAAGGTGTTAGCCTCTAGATCAAAAGGTTCCTGTTTCGAATCCGGGTTAGTGCATGGATGTATGTAAGCGTATGGTGTAGAGGTGGCTAGTGCACCTAAAATCCGCGAAAGTCCTCACGTTGGGTTGGTGTGGAAGTTTGAAGAGTAGGATATTAGCTCAGGTGTTGCCTCGTCATCTGACCACGGTTCAAAATTACGTGGGTACCTACCTACCAGTATCAGTAAATACCGTTCCGTCTATTAAGCGATATTACGTGTCGTGTCTGACGCAGCATGGCCAGATTGGTCCCCAGAGCCCCATAAACCCAAACAGCCGACCCTAAAGACGCGTGCGGGAAGAGAGGCAAATCTGCCGCTTCATCAAGATGACATTTTGAGTCCATAAGCCGGTCGGGTTATGCAAAAATGGACTTGAACGCCGGCCAAGAAGGGAGCACAAAAGAAAACTCGCCTCCTTACCGTCGTGAAGGATGGGAGCGAGGAAACGAAAATGTTTACGCACTTGTCTCCTCTTTTTTCTCCGGGGTTGTCGCGAAACTTCGACAAAGCCCGGACGATTCCGCCTTTGCCTCATTTTCAGAAAGATCGATTTTCAACAACATTTTGATTGGGTGGATGTTTTGGTGTTCCACAGCGCAGGGGCCCATGCTTGTCCACGCTGCGCATAACTCGAGACGTACAATATCAAGAAATAGACGCTCACAATGAACGCTTTACTCACACAAAAGGTGGAAATACACCTTTGGAGGAAGAGACTACGAAGATGATCTGCTATCCAAATGAATATGGCGACCAATGATAAGGTGTTAGCCTTCAGATAGGAAAGTTCCTGGATCGAATCCGGGTCAGAACATGGATGTATGTAAGCGTATGGGTACGTCCATAGTGCACACCACTTCCAGCTTTATCGCTGAGCGGGGAGGAAAAGTAGCGAAAACTGTATTGGTGCGGTTATAGTGCACCTGCTTCCACCTTCTTTACCCGCTTTAACCGGAATGAATTATTAATTCTTTTTCCCGCTTGAACCGCTTACCCGCTTGGCTCGCCCGTTTAGTTTGCTGTGTAATTCCGTTCTATACTTCCATCCTCTTCGGTTGTTGGAACAAAATGGAAGCAGATAAAGATATTTTAATTTCCAAGTGTTTCTAAAAAGTGTCATTTGGGACAAAAAGTTGAAGGGCCATGCCAACTACAACGTTGTAGACAAAGCATGCAAGGATATAGCAACAGATGTGTGTTGAAGACGTATGACTTGAAATTGCGGTTCCGAAAACAGAGTTCAGTAACTAGTGGACGAGTTTGGTCGTGCATCTTTCTTGACAATTTATTATTATTATTTTTTTTTTATCGTCGTGTGTTATTATAGTCAATTTAAATTTCTTGTACGTGAAACCTACATTTCAACAATGCCTAAATGTAAGTGCTCTTTTAATGTTAACTTATAAGCGAAGTACCCGTTTTTGAAACACAAAAGTAAATTTTAAGAAATCTTGCCAAGAATTTAATTTTTATTTAAAATCAACACCAAATATACTTGAGCAAATTTGTTCTTCAGAAAATATAAGACCACATAAAATATTTATTTTCACTTGTTCATTCCTGTTCTTTTTCATTAATGAATAAAAATTTTAAGAAATATGTGTTTTCTTGAATAATACTATTACCTAAAAATTAGACGTCTCGTTTCGAGGAAAAAAATAAATGGTCTTGTAGAGGCGGCTGGTGCACCTTATATCTGTCGGGTCCGAAAGTCCTCACGTTGGTTTGGTGTGGAAGTTTGGAGAGTGGGGTGTCACCTCAGGTGTTGCCTCGTCACCTGACCGTGGTAGAGTGACTCAGGGATGACAAAATTTTATTTTGTTTTTCGCTAGCAGAAGTATGCAACTAGTTACCCCCGTGACAGCCTAAGCCATTTTGTGTATCGCCACGTAATTTTGAACCACGGTCAGATGACGAGCCAACACCCGAGCTGACCAGTGGCGGATCAAGTCAAGTGGGGGCCCCAAGCGGTAAAATTTTCGGGGGCCTTCCCCATACTCAAGTCAGAAAAATGTTTCAAGAAAACTGTCATTAAGTTATTAGCAAAAAGAAAAGAAAAAAATTCAATACCATAACACATTAAATAAATTTATTAGAAAAACAAATTTTTTACATAAATTTCTGTCCAGCTTTATTTTTAGCGAATTCGTCAATTATTTTCGCATTATAAATTCGATTTTAAATTGTTTTGCTCTATACAGGGTGGTCCCGAATTCATGGTACAAACTTTAATGGTAGGTACAGGACATTGTAACAATGATTTATTGTATAGGAATGTATAGTCGCAAGTGACGCGGTGAGGCGAAAACAGGGGAAATAACGGCCGAAAGGAAAAACAAAGATTTTATTGAAAGCGTTGTTGACAAGTGTCATGTTTACAGTAATTGTTCAAAATTGCGTCCACCAGTATCGATACATGCTTGACAGCGTCGGTGGAGCGATTGGCGTACACGTTCAAAGATGCCTGGTATTTCACGCACACCTGCAGCAGCTACAGATAAGCGAGCGACGAGATCCTCATCTGAGTCAACTGGAGTCTCATAAACAAGATGCTTTAGATGTCCCCATAAAAAGTAATCGAGGCTCGATAAATCGGGAGATCGGGGTGGCCAAGGGACTGGTCCACCACGCCCAATCCATCGAGTACCAAACGTGGCATTCAGGTAATTCCGTACATCAATGCTGAAGTGTGCTGGCGCCCCATCGTGCTGAAACCACATGCGGTTACGAATGGCGATCGGAACATCATGCAGCAGTTGTGGTAACACTTCTTTCAGAAAAATAAGATAGCTTCCGCCAGTGAGCCGCGTGGGTAGTAAGTATGGGCCAATCATAGTTCAATCATAGGCCAATCAAAGTCGTTCACAATACCAGCCCACACATTAATACTGAAACGTTGTTGAAACGCATGTCGACGCGTTGCATGTGGATTATCGGTGGCCCACACATGGGAATTGTGCGCATTAAAGACACCCTCGCGTGAAAATGTCGCTTCATCTGTAAATAGCACATAATCTACGAAATCCGGCTGCAACGCACATTGCTGCATCACCCACAGGCAGAAGTTCACGCGGCGAGGATAATCTGCCGGATTCAATGCTTGTACTTTCTGAAAATGGAAGGGGTGTAAGCGATTTTCGTTTAACACTCTGCATACAGTCTGATGACTCACACCTACGTCACGCGCAACAGTTCTTGTGCTTGACTCGGGTCTATCAGCCACAATGTTCAAGATGCTTTCTTCCAGCCTTGGAGTGCGTACAGCTCTTACTCGACCAGCGCCATGTCTGTTGACGTCGAACGCACCTGTTTCACAAAGTTGACGATGTAACCGTTGAAAAATTCTATGATCCGGCATTCGTCGATCAGGATACTCCGCGCGATACATTCGTAACGCAGCTCTGCCGTTACCATTTGCACGGCCGTACATGTAATGCATGTCTGCTTTTTCTGCATACGTAAAGTCACCCATCGTCTACGGCAGCACAATTGTGAATGGCGCTTTTCCCTACTGCGATGCATCATGTTCAACAGCGGCTAGACATCTACTGCCCTCTACCGGCAATGATACCAACCGATCACTCCATTTCTCTTTCCTTTTATTTCCCCTGTTTACGCCTCACCGCGTCACTTGCGACTATACATTCCTATACAATAAATCATTGTTACAATGTCCTGTACCTACCATTAAAGTTTGTACCATGAATTCGGGACCACCCTGTATACAGAATGGCCTAATTTAATTCATCTTTCTTTTCCCATAGTACTCTTTATTAATTTTTTACACGCCTTAAAACAAAAAACGATCTTTCTCCTCACGCATCACATAAGAGAATTGTTAACAAAAATTTAAATAATGTTTCAACATACGCAAATATGCAAAACATTTCTTTGAAGGCTCGATAGATGTCTTGTGTAGTTCTTATGGTGACCTCGTTTTCTTTTAGAATCCTTCATCCTTTTTTATAGTGTTCTTTTTTCTTCTATTGGATAAATCCCAATAAAAAAATATTCGAAAAAGGCTCCAACTTCCAGTTAAAGCCTCTTTTCTATGGGTGAAACCAAGTTGTATAGCTAATACTGCATCTGCTCTTGCTGATTATCTTGTATTAGAAACTCTTTTCACTGCACTTAAAGAAGCACAGTGTAAAGACGCTGTCACATCTTTCCTCGAACACTAATGAAAAAACATTTTAAGACCTCGGGGCCCCTTCGTAATTCCGGGGCCCTACGCGGCCACTTAGTCCTCGTACCGCCTAATCCGCCTCTGGAGCTGGTACCCAACTCTCCAAACTTCCAAACCAACCCAACGCGAGGAGTTTCGGCCACGAAAGATTTTAAGATGCGCCAGCTTGGGATGCGACATCGATGTCAATGTTTTTAAAACATCGATGTTTTTAAAAAAACATCGATGCATTTAACATCGATGTATTGGGGTCGATGTTTTTGTAACATCGATGTTTATACGTGTCGATGTTTTTACGTTGTCGATGTTTTATTTTTAAATGAGAAAGGTACAGTTATAAAAATTTTAAAAGTAACAAAGTAGCATAATTTTTATAACAAGCAAATTGAACATACTTTTAGACCAAAGTGACCAAGGGTAATGGGTCTGAAAGTAGGGATGCGACATCGATGTCGATGTTTTCTAAACATTGATGTTTTATAAAAAACACATCGATGTATTGGAGCCGATGTCGCATTACTAGTTGCTAAACCAGTTTTAAGAAATGGGGGGAAAAGTTTAAATACACTGAACTTTAAAAACATCGATGTTTTTGGGTCGATGTATTATCAACATCGATGTTTTAATTTTGAACATCGATGTTTCCAATCGTCGATGTTTTCCTATCGATGTCGCATCCCTAATCCGTATCCGAGCATGGATGTTTGTAAGCGTATGGTGTAGAGGCGGTTGGTGCACCTTAAATCTGTCGTGGCCGAAAGTCCTCACGTTGGGTTGGCGTGGAAGTTTGGAGAGTGGGGTGCCAGCTCAGGTGTTGCTTCGTCACCTGACCGTGGTTCTAAATTACGAGGTGTTGTCATTGGATCTCTCCCTTAAGGGACTGATCCCGGACCGTCGTCAATAGCCCGTTGTGTTGCTCTAGTACGACGCTAACTAAAATTACCATTACCTTTTTCTTCTGGGATTGATCCCGGACCGTCGTCAATAGCCCGTTCGTGTTGCTCCAGTACGACGTTAATTGAAATACCTGACTACTTACCTACCCGTTTGGAGTCCTACATCTCCTCTATGAAAATATTAAGTTAACCCATGGAGTTCGGGCCCCAAGTCAATATAGTCCCCTGTGTACACGTGTTTTGACCGCCCTCGTATAAACTAATGTGGCCCTCCATTTTGGTTATAGGAATTTTAGTTAACGTCACACTGGAGAAACAACAGGATATTGGCGACGGTCTGGGATCATTTCCGAAGGTTAATTTGGTAATTATTTTTTATTAACATCGTACTAAAGCAACACAACTGGCTATTGAACGAAGGTCCGAGATCAATCCCAACGGGAACGAATCGAGGTCAACACCACGAGATTTTGAACCACGGTCAGATGACGGGAATAACACCTGAGCTACAATCCCACCTCTCCAAATTTCCACACTTCACCAACGGGAGGACATTGGAGGCCACGACAGATTTAACGTGCACCAGCTCCCTTTGTACACGGCGGCATTTGGGTTGATTCGAACTCGCAACCCTCCAGTTGTCAATCTGCTACTCTTCCAGCCGTCTTTAAATAAGTTTTGGAATCCCTGATCTAAATCGAAAATGACTGAAATTTCTCTTTAATTTTGTCTCGAAAACGTACGGAAGTATTCGTTCCGAAACGCCCTTATACTTTCAGAAGCCATTTTCACGTTCTTTCGAACTCTCCCTTTCGAAGAACCCCACCCGTTCTTGAGCTGAAGTTCGAAAGGTTGAGCGCAGCAACTTCCTGGTGGTTGTCGTGACCTTGCGCAAGGTCGTCAATTAAAGTCGTCGAAATGAAAATTTATCGAACACCTGTTCCCACGCCATTGTTCTCGTCACCGACGACACCCGGCAGCTTCTTCGGAACGGAAGTGTCGCTTGTCATCAAGGGTATTTAATTAGATTCGTTAGGCTCTTCTTGTTCCTTTCGAATGGAATGGGGTCGCTTGCAAGAGTTAGTCTTTGGGGAAATGGTATGCATGGTTTCAGGAGAGTTTGGAAGGGCTGAGAAAGTGGCAGTGGCGCATCCAAAGGGGTGACTCTAGGACTCATCCGCCATTCCAAAGGCAGTAGAACATTTTTTTGTTCCTCGTCTTGGAAAGTATTATCAATCGGAGATTATTATCGTAGCTTTGCGGTTTAGCTCTTCATAAGTGATTCCCAAAGTGATCTTGAACTCTGATTCTCTCTGGTGATCGACAGAATTCACTGCCACAAGTAACCAGCTCCAATCAGATGCCGACCAACCGGTATAGTGGTTAAGGTGTTAGCCTCTAGATCGGAAGGTTCCTGGTTCAAATCCGGGTTCGGGCATGGATGTTTGTAAACGTATGGTGTAGAGGCGGCTGGTGCACCTTAAATCTGTCGTGGCCGAAAGTCCTCACGTTGGGTTGGCGTGGAAGTTTGGAGAGTGGGGTGCCAGCTCAGGTGTTGCTTCGTCATCTGACCGTGGTTCAAAATTACGAAGTGTTGTCCTCGGATCTTTCCCTCAAGGGACTGATCCCGGACCGTCGTCAATAGCCCGTTGTGTTGCTCTAGTACGACGTTAACTAAAATTACCAATTACCAATCAGATTTAATCCAACCAATGAGCAAAGGGGGCTGGTGCACGTTAAATCTTCCCTGGCCTAAAATGTCCTCACGTTGGTGAAGTGGAAGTTTGGAGAATGGGGTGCCAGCTCAAGTGTGACCTCGACATCTCAGGGGGTTCAACGTGACGTGGAGTTGTCCTCGGATCTTTCCCTTCGGATTTGATCCCGGGCAGTCGCCAACAACCCGTTGTGTTGCTCCAGTGCGATGTTAATTAAATACCTACCTACCTTCCCGAAATATTGTTCGCGGAAAACATGCAATATTCCATTAATCAAAATTAAGAACTTTCAAGAAGGTTGGATTCGAACTCACAACCCTCCGGTCTGTAATCCGTTACTCTTGCAATCAGTCTTACGCGGCCCGTAAGTAGATGTATTTCAATAACGTCGCAATGGAGCAACAACGGAAAAAATATAAATGTAATAAAAGATCGCTTTAATTATATCAAACTAAAGTTATTTAAACGTAGTAAAATAGGACACAAATTAGTAAAATATATTTTTTCTAGGGGCCCTCCCCCTTCTCGCCAACACCCGAATCCAATTAGGATCGATTTGCAATCCTCATTGGTTGGCTGCGCACACATTGCTCGCTTCTCTCGCATCAATGAAGGTATGTGTTTTAGCAGAAAATTCTTTTTACACAATGGTATTAAAAAAAATAGTTTTTAAATATAACTGTTGTATTACAGGAGCTCTCTAATTAGAACTCGACCAATTTGGAATTGAAATAAAAACTTTCAGCAAATTTTGACCGCTGCTTTGGGAATTGATTACCCAGCATGTTGTTTGTGTGTACATTTAACCCTGCACTCGAGCAAACTATACACTTTTTTATTGAGTTTCTTGTCAAATGTTGTAATGCAAGCGTCTTGTCGAACTATAATTATTGGCACTGAAAAGGGCCGTTTTTTAAATGGCCCTGAAAAGAGCCTCTCCCTCTTTGATTTCTATTATAAGTTGCAACAGTTCGACTAAAATTCAAGTGTTTTCATTAAAATTTCATCCGATATAACGCTATATAAATTCAATTGAGGCTCGAGGCTTCGTGTAAACAAACAATCGTACAGTGTTGCCAAAAAGCGGTAACAAATAACGTCTTTTTCGTGTGCCCGTAAGAGAATTATATACATTCATGTCCATAACTTAAGGATAATTCAGAATCACACGGAAATCGAACTCTAAAGTAAAAATATCACCTGTAGAATTATCGCACACATCTTCAAGAATAATATCCAAATTACAGGAAGCCATCAGATGACGCCGATAGTACGTCACAATGACGAGAGTGTAAGAGAGGTGTATATAAGGAATGGTAGCAAAGAAGTGAAATTGTTCACAAGCGTTCTGTAAGCCGCTCAGTGCCACAACCGAATAGTTATGGCACAGTGGACGCATGTCGAGGATTTTTTACATGATAGAATTATCGGCCGCCTGGAATGTGGGCGTACTCAGACTGAAGTTTTAGTGGAACTTGGAATCACTCAAAGTGTCGTCTCTAGGCTTGGGCAACGATTCCAAAATGATGGAGATGTCAGTAGACGTTACAGTACAGGTCGCCCCCGAGTTACAACACCGAATGACAACCGATATTTGGCAGTAACTGCAAAAAGAAGCAGACAGAGCATAGCATCCGACTTTTCAAGATAGACTCTTCATAGCATTTTCGACTTTTCATAGCATTCGACTTTCATACGACCGTTTCAAGGCAAACCGTTTACAGACTTTTGGGACATGTTGGTCTATATGCTCGCAGGTCTGTCAGATGTGTTCCGCTCACGGCAACTCACTGTCGCCAGCGGTTAGCCTGGAGTAGAGAACATGCAATGTGGACATCGTCACAGTGGGCGTGTGTGATGTTTTCCGACGAGTCCACGTTTAGCTTGCAGTCTGATTCACGGCGGACGTTCATATGGAGAACGCCAGGTACACGCTACCACCTAGACAACATCATTGAACGACACCGCTACGGTGGTGCAGGATTGCTCGTTTGGAGCGGAATTATACTGGGCTCCAGAACAGATCTACATGTTCAAATCGGAACCATGAGTGGCCAAATTTATCGGGGTATTATTCTGGAACAACATTTACGTTTGTTTAGGGGTGTCATGGGAGCAGAATTTGTGTCCATGGATGACAACGCCCGTCCTCACCGTGCAAACATTGTAAACGAATGCCTTGAATCTGAGGATATCACCCGTATGGAATGGCCAGCATTCTCACCTGACTTGAATCCGATAGAGCATGTGTAGGACATGCTTGGCCGACGAGTTACAGCCAGTCAACCACCTCCTACATGTTTTGTTTCTGAACCTTTATTTGCCGGAGCTGGCATTATCCTTAATTTATGGACATGAGTGTATCTAAGAAAATAACCGTGAAGGTGTTGACATAATCCTAATTGTGTGGGATTGCCTTCGCCTGACACAACTTTGTTGTGTTGTGGAAGTTTGAAGAGTGGGGTGCCAGATCAGGTGTGGCCTCGTCGTCTGACCACGGTTCAAAATCATGGGCTGCAATCCTCGGGGTTGATCCCGTGTCATCACCAATAGTCTGTTGTGCTGTTTCAGTGCGACGTTAATTAAAATACGCACCTGCCTGTCAAAACTCGCTACAAAGTCTTTGTAATAAAGCTGTACCAAAGGCAGTTTTTTTATTATTCTTGGAAACATCCGTATCCTTGTTGTTAACCTAATTGGGAATTAGTAATCCAAATACGTCAATGGTCAACTCTAACACGCTCGATCATTTACAATCAATTCCCATCAAGATGTTTTACTGATGTACTCTTTATTTTATTTTCCCATGAAACAATCAACCGCCGTCGGAAGAACTTAGCAATACAAACACAAGATGGCTGAGCCATAAACATGCATGACAGGCGATTCCGCAAATCTGCATACACGAAGAGAACAAAATTGCCTCTTTTCCAGAATGCTTCTCATTTTCCGCATCACGGTGGCGGAATTTGTGGTGTTTCTTCCTCAATCACTCGAAATATCTGTTATTTCGTGACCTTGATGTTGTCTCCCGTTTCTGAACAATCAATTGATTCATGCTTCCATTGCTTCCTGGTTATTATACTCCGTCCTTATTAACAAATTTGGTTCATTGGCAAATCATCTAGTCGAGGTTACAGTTGCGAAGAGAACTGAGTCATATATTTTTTTTCTGGTAGTAAAATAACATATAATTTTATTCAAAATACTTTTAATCTTTGAAAGGCCTTAGTATTTTTAATCAGAGCATGACACCTGCTCTATACTGTTATAATTGTTCATATACACTTCCCTACAATAATGGACAGGACAGCAAGATGTGATGGTTTAGGGAAAGAATACATGCTTTAATAAGGGGATGGTCCCCCACGTGCTGCAATGACACTAGCAACCCTTCCGGGCATACTTTCAACACAAGATTTTTGCAATTTGCGGAAAATTTGCTACAGAAATTGCCTCCCCAGACCACATTTTGGACTGCCTTCAACTTTCCTGGGAAGATCTGTCCAAGGAGCCCTTGAGAGTTGTGGACTTTTTGGCGTGTTTTTAACCTCATGGAATTTGTCTAGCTGTCGCTAGCTTGGAGATTTGAAAAAAAAAAAACTTTCAACAAGGTTTGGATATACAGCCATGGGTATTGGTGTCCATTCTTGCTGCAAGAATGTCGCCAGCTCAGCTGTCGATTTCGGACTTGTTTCCCAGGTCCGTAAGCGTCGCTCTAACGCGTCCCACAAATGTTCTATGGGGTTTAGATCGGGACTCTGAGCAGGCCAGGGAAGACGTTTTACATCCATACCTCGATACCACTGCTCGACAGAGTCTGCTACATGACACGGAGCGTTGTCGTTTTGGAAGCAACATTCGTCCATTTCACATAATTGTCAGAGCGTAGGAAGGACCTGATTGTCCAAAATGTTCATGTAGGCGTCGTCGTTCAATTGACCAGGAACAACAAATAAAGGTTCCAGGCCATACCAAGAAAAACACCCCTTGACAAATAGTCGGATTTTATGCAAATCCACTGCATATTGTAGGGTAGTGTATAATGATGGCAAAGTATCATAGCTCACATTTGATATCTCATTTCAACTACCAGCTAGGTAGGTAGGTATTTAATTAACGTCACACTGGAGCAACGCAGTAGTCCATTGGCGACGGTCCGGAATCAAACCCAAAGCAAGAGATCCGAGGACAACACCACATAATTTTTAACTACGGTCAGATGACGAAATAGCACAGTTGGAAGAACAACGGATTAGCTACCGAAAGGTTGAGACTTTTAAAATCGGTCCAGTCAAAGACCATTGTATTCATTGGGGTTGGTACACGTTAAAACTGTCGTGGCCTCAAATTGACTTATGTTTGTGTAGTGTGGAAGTTTAGAGACTGGGATCCATTGTCAAGTATTTACTCGTCATCTGACCGTGCTTCAAAATTACCTGGTGGTGTCCTCAGATCTTTTGACTGATCCTGGACCGTCGCGAGTAGCCCGTTGTGGTTCTCCAGTGCGACGTTAATTAAAATACCTACCTACCATGCTGTTTACTAATGCGGAAACACAATTTTTGTTCGACACATTCTTTTAACAATTAGTGTAGTCCATTTGTCATTAAATGTAATTTCGTGTGTTTTTTTGGTAAATGCAAAGTCTCGATGTTGTTAGTTTTTACTATGAACATTAGAAAAAGTTCATAGCTAAAAGTAACAACATCGAGAATTTGCATTTACCAAAAAAAAAACACGAAATTGTATTTAATGACAAATGGACTACACTAATTGTTAAAAGTACGTACCGAACAAAAATTGGAATTATTTCTTAACATTCTGATAACCTAAAATCCAAGATGGCCGTCGCTACTTTTTTTATGACCGCCGCGACTTTTCTTACTGCTCAACATTTACAGCTCACCTTTTGAGTATGTATTTATTTTCTTTTTCTTATAATTGGATGATGCCTACATAAGCCCAAGGCTTGTGCGTAACCCGGGACTTCGGTAATCCAATCAACTGGTATCAGCTATTAGGCTAGGATTGCGCTTGGTAGTTTGGATTGTATGTATATTACACATACACTCACATATCTAATATATTTTTATGAAATTTTATTTAGCTCTACAAAAACATTTAACTACAGACAAAACCTAACCAGAAAAAATTATTTCTACTAAAGCTAAGTACACTTTTATTAACAGGTGTTCAGTCCACAAGTGACGTAAAAGAATATATGAAACTCCTTTAGAAAGCTGCCAAAATATTAAGAGACATTAAAAGTGTCGCAACTTGGAAATTTTAGAGAACGTTTGATGATTACAAACCATCTACCTTGGTAGAACTCTTCTGCAAGCACACTATCAAGAGGTTTCGACAGGGTCGAATCTATAGACCAGAGTGCAACTTCACTGGCATAGCACACTGTGCGTGCATGCCAATCTGATCGGCAGGTTACCTACGAAACGAAGCACGCAAATACGGGTTTCAAAGACAGCATTGAAACGCCCCTAATGGTGGCTCCACACCAACGGCTGTCGGCTGTCTCTGTTGCTGTTAAAAAAGCCTTCGCACCGCTAGCAACATCACTTTATTTGCGCATGCGCATAATCTTCTTTTTCGAAAACAAAACTTTTATTTCCGCTTCTATTTTTACAAGATGGCTGACAGATCTCGTCTGTGTTTAATAAAACTCCTTTTGCAGCGAAGACGATTGCTTTTAAAGCTTCTGGCTGAATATGAAAGAAAGCAGTTGGTGAAAAACTTCAACCGAAATCGGATCAGGCAAGGTGCTTAGGAATCTGATTGGCTGTCGACATGGCGACAGAGAAAAAAGTTGGACTTCCTCCAAGTCTTAAAAGCGCGGCGACAACGACAAACCAGGAGATGAAACAAAATTCGTTAGTAATACGCATGCGCAATAGCGAAGAGACATGTTGTTTGTCGCTGTCGCCGTTAGTGTGAAGCCACCATTAGTGTGGATTAGCTCTAGATGGAGATAAAAAGACACGATCCAAAGCCATTGTCCAGAAACTGAGCCGTTTAAATCTCATTATTTAGTAACAAAAAGGTTATGGAAATAGAGACTGCAATCGCAAATACTGTTCTTGAACGAATGAAATCAATGGGAGGACTGTATCTTCCACCTTTGGTTGGTCCATAACAATTTTGTTTGGTTCGCACTGGACAACATTGACTTCCTTCAATCTACACTTGGTGGTATAAACACACTGCAAGGTACTGTCATCGTTGTGTATCAGACAGAAACAGACAAGTCTTCGCCAGTACCACTTAACATTGATCGATCATCAAGGTCTCTATCATTAGAAACGAGTATTCCATGTGACATTATCATGTGAAAACCGGTAACGACAAACTTGAAGTGTGTCATCAAACTGAATTCCTGTATGTCTAACTCAGAGCTAAATAGACAAAGGGATATGTAATGGGTTATTGGCTGCTTATACTTCAAATAAAATAAGGTAGAAGTAAAACTTAGCTCTTCTTGTCCAGGAACACAAGGAGAATTCAACTCTTTATTCACTTCTTCCGGATCTAAGACAAACATTGCCCTTGTTCTGCGACTATAATACGTTTACCACCAACTACGTATGTCGTATTGTACACAGGTAAAAGCTCGTGCCATCACCACTCATGCCATGGGATCGGAGTCTCTCACTGTTGTGTCTCTTGATCTTCAGTTGTACGATATGACCATGCAGTTATGGATGGAACAAGAAGATATATAGAAGCGTTTCCTGTTCCGGCCTGGGGAGCTGCACATCGTATTCTGGGCACTGGCAGCCATGAGCCAATATGTGGAAGACATGTCACTGACCAAGCTTGGGTCAACATGTGGAAGACAGTGGCATTGACCAAGCTTGGGTTGAAGATGGACTTGACTCCCTACAACAGTTTCCCAAATCATCAACGGGAAAGATACTTATCGGGCATTGGAAACTCATGTAATTACCTTGCTAGCTTTGTACAGTTTGTACTTCCAGAAATTTCTAAAACATCAACAGAGGAAGGAAACTTTCCTGAAAGAAACTTCGGCCCTTTTGGGAGAAGCATATTAGCAAGACATTAACAGTGATCCAGATGGAAAGCATAACCTTAATGATGCTTTTGCAAAAACAGTTGAAATGTTTGAATCTGGAAACCCATTCTACAAAAGATTAATCAATATAAAGACAAGCAAATATGATGCAGTCTTTCATAAGGAAATTGAAGTAAAACAATATTTGAGACCATTCTCCAATTTGTTAGAACCACTAGACAGTGAGACATATCGCTACATATGCAGACTGTAGAGTCGCTTGTAAAGTACTGTTTTGCAAAAACAGGTGAAATGTTTGAATCTGGAAACCCATTCTACAAAAGCTCAATCAATATAAAGACAAACAAATAGGATGCAGTCTTTCATAAGGAAATTGAAGTAAAACAATATTTTAGATCGTTCTCCAATTTGTTAGAACCACTAGACAGTGAGACATATCGCTACATATGCAGACTGTAGAGTAGCTTGTAAAGTACTATTTTGCCTATGATCATTTAAAATATGCTCGACTTTCTCCGCTGTACATATCAAGCTTTAAAAAACACGGTGACCTGGGTAACACAAACAAATGGTATGTTGATATTCCAGACTCACTTCTATCTCACTGCAAAGAGACATACACTGATAGTAGTGCATGCCTCTTTCTCTCTGTTAGCAGTGCGGTAGAGCTAGATGTCTTCAGACACGGAAGTGCTGTTGTTGCTTGTACACGTTTACCACCGTCTACAACGTTCTTCACATGGAAGGCAAACGAGGAATATTTTTGTTCGAGGTATGTAGAACAACTTAGGACAAAAGAGCGGTTTTTCACTGATGTGGTTTCATGCGATTACAGGGTGAGATGTTTCTGGCAGATTTACTGGAAGAACCAAAGATTGGTGTTTCAAGAAATTCATGGATTGTGACGATGAAATACTAGACTCTTTATCAATGCTTGGTAGTGCTATAAATCTGATCTCCAACGTATACTCACAGTTGGAACGCTTTGTCTGCATTTTGTATCGTTCACAAACTCCCACAAAAGTAAATGAACTCCGTTGACACCTGTACTCAAATCGTTCAGCAGAAGGAGAAGAACTTCCACCAACTTATGGCTCACTGGATCCCCACATTCGTCAGGCACATTACGTGATAATGATCTGGAAGAAAGCTAATGAGAATCACCCATGTCTCCCATCACCAGATGAATTTGGTTGGACGTTTGAGGTTGGTGCAAATCACTTTTATCCAGTTCGATGTTTGAATGCACCAGCTTCAGAGGTTGTTTCGCAATTGATTAAGTGTGGATACAAAAGCGGATGTGCAAGATAGCGTAGCTGCCGCAAGAATAATATTTCATACAACGAAATTTGTGGATGCTGGGTTTTCAGTTGCAACAATAAACCTAGCCACAAAGGGTTATCTGAGGATTTTGATGAAAAAAGTACGTATTATTAGATATTTGAATGTTTATTAACACCAACTTAAATATTTAAAAAATACATATTTCATAAATATTTTGTATTGCATTGTATTGTAGGTTGATTTGTACAGTAAAACAAAGAATAAATATGTTTTCCATAGATATGTATCTAAGAATAATAAACTACCAAACAATATCTTTAATAAGTTTATGATTTTTTTAAAATTTCTTTTACTGTTTTGAGCCAGAAAATATATATTTAGACACTTGAGTAATTTTATCATAATTACCACTGACGATAATAAATAGTGTATTACAGCAGTTAGTTTGACGCCATCTTGGATATTTTGCAAATTGATGTAGCAAAAAAAAAGCCATCCTAATTTTTTTTTAATCTTCTTATATCTTATTTTGAAATTAGGTGGGATTTGCTTTTACCAAAAAAATTACACGAAAGGACAAATGGGCTACATTAAATATAACGATTTCAATAGGGACATGTTTTTGTCACAAGTGGTTGGCCGTAAGTTGTCCAATGCTATCTCTAGACGTTGACGCGAAAAAGAAGTTTGGATAGTGGGGTACCAAACTTCTCACCGCAGTACTGGCAGCTCTGGATTCAGTTCTGACCTCGTCACCTGACCACGGTTCGAAACGACGAGGGGCTATTTTCTGATCTTTCCCTTTCGGATTGATTCCGGACCGTCGCCAATGTTGTAAACGTTGTGTATGCTGCTCCTGAACGACTCCTATCTAACCGCTGGAAACAACCCATGGCATACACATGGTCCACATGATGAACCCATCAAATACCTTTGGAAAGTATCATTTCAAATTACATCAATGGTACGTAGGAAGGTATTTTAATTAACGTCGCACTGGAGTAACACAACAGGCTATGGTCGACGGTTCGAGATCAAATCCGAGGGTAAAGCTCCAAGGACAACACCACGTAATTTTCAACCACAGATGACGAGGTCACACCTGAGATGGCACCCCACTCTCCAAACTTCCACGGCACGCCAACGTGATGACATTTGAGACCACGACATACACTACCCTACAATAATGGACCGGACAACAAGATGTGATGGTATAAGGGAAGGAATACATGCTTTAATAGGGGGATGGTCCCCCACGTGCTGCAATGACACTAGCAACCCTTCTGGGCATACTTTCAACAAGGTTTTGATACACAGCTATGGGTATTGGGGTGTCCATTCCTTCTGCAAGAATGTCGCCAGCTCAGCTGTCGATTTCGGACTTGGTTCCCTGGTCCGTAAGCGTCGCTCTAACTCGTCCCATAAATGTTTTAATGGGTTTAGATCGGGACTCTGAGCAGGCCAGGGAAGACGTTTTACATCCATACCTCGATACCACTGCTCGACAGACTCTTCTACATGACACTGAGCGTTGTCGCTCTGGAAGTAACATTCGTTCCTTTCCATAAAATTGCCAGAGCGCAGGAAGAATCTGATTGTCATAAATGTCCATGTAGGCGTCGGCGTTCAATTGACCAGGAACAACATGCAAAGGTCCCAGGCCATACCACGAAAAACACCCCCAAACAAGTAGTCGGTTTTTATGCAAATCCGCAGGCGTCCGGTACATTATTGTAAGGTAGTGTATTTAACGGTCACCAGTGCTAGTTTTGCACGACGGTCTTTGGTTGTGTAAATGGAAAGTAGGTAGATCAAAATAGCGTTAAAATAAAAATTATTGCGAACGGATCTAGTCGAAGAATATTTAGAGGACAAGGAGACATTTAAAAACTGCTCTCAAACTTTCCCAGACAGGATAAATTAAGCTACTGGTTATGCGTCTGGAGAACTGAAACGTGCTCGAGCAAATATTGTTGCTCTGGATTCTGCCTTGAGGAATAAAAACTCACCAGTCTTAAAGAATGATGCCAGCATGACGAGCCAAAAGCACGTGAAGCTTCTGATTAATTCAATGGTGTTTTCTGCCGGTAAGAATTTATGCTGTTATGGTATAAATGGTACTTAACGTTATAACAGTAATGGTATTTATGTAACAACGTTTCTCACTCCATTCTTATTTCAATAATCGATATGACTTGCAATTTGAAATTTTTAAATTTACTTTCGGCCGTTCGTTTTTGTTTTTTGAAACTATGGGAGCATATTTGGTACTTTAATTAACGTCGCAGTGGAGCAACACAACGGGCTATTCACGACGGTCAGGGATCAATCCAGAAGGGAAAGATCCGACGACAACACCACGTAAATTTCAACCACGGTCAGATGACGGGAATAACACCCGAGCTGGAACCCCACCTCTTCAAATTTCCACACCACACCAACGGGAGGACATTGGTGGCCACGACAGATTTAACGTGCACCAGCTCTCTTTGTACACGGTCACACAAGAGCTGGCGCCCTACTCTCCAGACTTCCGCATCACGCCAACGTGGACATTTGAGGACACGGAAGATTTAATTTGCAACACTCCTTTTTACACTGAATCCTTTGGTTGGATTCGAACTTTGAAACCTCCCGTTGCTAATCCGTTACACTTCCAACTGGTCTACGTGCATTTAGAATTGGCGTAGTGACCCCCAGCACCTACAGAATCATTGTTTTTCAAAAACACGAAAATGATCTAAAAATTATTATTTCAATTGAAATTGATTAAATTTTTGAAGGCCGACCAACCGGTATAGTGGTTAATGTGTTAGCCTCTAGATCGGAAGGTTCCTGGTTCGAATCCGGGTCCGGGCATGGATGTTTGTGAGCGTATGTAGTAGAGGCGGCTGGTGCACCTTAAATCTGTCGTGGCCGAAAGTCCTCACGTTGGGTTGGCGTGGAAGTTTGGAGAGTGGGGTGCCAGCTCAGGTGTTGCTTCGTCATCTGACCGTGGTTCAAAATTACGAGGTGTTGTCCTTGGATGCTTCCCTTAAGGGACTGATACCTGACTGTCGTCAATTGCCCGTTGTGTTGCTCTAGTACGACGTTAACTAAAATTACCATTATCATTAATTTTTTGATTTAAAAAAAATTCTATTTAGTTTTTTTTTTTTTTGATCAGTTAAACCTTTATATTATGCATTAATGAATTTAAGGATTTGAATGAATATCTTGCATTTTTTCTTCCACTCATTAATGGAATGAAATAAAACCAGCCAAACAATAAAAGTAATTTATATTCTGTTTCAATCTCAAATTTCGATGTGAAGAACAAATTGAAACTAGATACACAACTGAAATTATAAAAGAAAAATATAGAAATTGAAATCAAAACTTTCCTTAAGAAAGTAACCATCCATTGAGAATCGAGGGTAAACACATTTGATACACGCTGGTATAAATGTCACAAATAATTCCAACAAATTCTGTTTGAATTTCAAAATCTTCGATTTTAAGAATAAATTGAAACTAGATGCACAACTGAAATTATAAAAGATAAAAGTAGAAATTAAAATAAACCTTTTTTTCTTAAGGAAGGTACCATCCATTGAGAATTGGGCGAAACACCATTTCCTGGGATAAATATTACAAATAATTCCAACGAAGTATTAACATCGATTTCCTCACCGAGGAAAAAAATGAAATTATCTACAAATAATAAACAAATATTTTAACAGAACCAATATTTTTAAAAAGGAAGCATTCTTGCAAAAGGTTCAACTACAAACAATGCATATTGTTTTGCAATTTACTTAAAATATCACAAACGAAATGGAATCAGTGGTGCTAAATATTTCATTTTCAACTTCAATAATATCTCTCTTTCAACTTATTCGCTGTAATTTCAATATATTTGCTGGGATAAATGTTACAAATAATTCCAACGAAGCATAAAATTTTATCGATTTCCTTATTGAGAAAAAAAAATGAAATTATCTGCAAATAATAAACAAAATTCCAAACAGAAACACTTTTTCAAAAATGAAGCATTCATGCAAAAGGTCCAACTAAACACAATGCATATTGTTTCGCAATTTACTTGAAATATCACAAACGAACTGGAAGTAATGGTGCTAGGATTTTTCATTTTCAAAACTTAAATAATATCTCTTTTTCAAAACAGCTTTCAAAAACCGAACTGATGAAAGCTATTTTTAATTCGATCTCTACGATGATGAAACCATGATCCACTTTTGATTACGCAATTTCGCCTGCATTCTTCTGAGCATTCCCACGAAACCTTTCGACACTACCGCCGCTTCAGTTCGAATATGAAAACTGCAAACGATTCCGGAAAACTCAGAAATCGCCTGCGGGTAAGCTTTTTCAAAATGGCTTACCTGTATTTAGAGGTTATCCAAAGCTGGAGAACACAAGCTGCGAGAGCATCAGTTATGGCGGCAGAAGACAACCGCACAGAGTTCACCAAAGGACAACCAAACGATAACTGAAGAAAATAAAGCAAGAAAGAAAAAAATTCCGTGTCTTGCCTTGCCACTCGTAAAAGCAAGAGTGAAGGTGGGGATGCACTTCTATTTCAGACGTTCTAAATTTACCTTGCCGTTGGCTGAGGCACTGACGATTGTACGTTGCAGGAAAAGAAAAAAAGGCAAAAAAAGAATATTTTCCCTTTTGTTCTAATTTTTTTTCTCTTACCTTTCGTTGGAGCCGACATAGTGGTGGGGCCCTTCTTTCCTATCATAAACGGGAACCATGCCAGTGATATTGAATTCTTCTGTTTTTTAAGATAGCTTTCAGACCCAATAACAGAGAGGCATTGTATGTTTCCGACGAGTTCCTATTTTACTTGTTACAATTTTGTCACGCACCAAAAGTCTTACTGAATCCTTCCGATTTGTTTCCAAGAGCAGGGTTTTTCGATTACCAGACATAGCCAACTCAAATCGGTCGGCAAGTCACTTGAACGAATTACAGTAATCCCATGTTATAAAGCAGGGGTGGTCAACTACACTATCTTTGGCAGCCGCATTTCAGGAAGGAATATTTGAAAGAGGCATTTTTTTTATTTATCTTTAATAACAAGACAAACAGTGACAAACTGAAAATTAGTTCAATTTTTTAAAGTTTCCAGATAGATCCCCCAGTCAGCTGTTGGAGCTTCAAGATGAAGGATTGAAACAGGTAAAATAAAATGGTTGTTCAATTGTTGAGATTTGGAAACAGGTTCCGGAACAAAATAATCCAAAGAGTGTGAACTCAGACAAATCTCAATTTTCGCTACTTCGTACTGCTGCGAGTCTTTGAATTCAACATTTAAATTTGTTAAAAATAAGCATAGGTCTGTTTTAACTGATCAGCATTTAACTGAGATTGTGCAAACTTCCCTAAAAGTCATGAACTAAACTTTCGGCAACTAACTGCAAAAATGGACAATATTCGTAAAGCATCCACAAGCCAAATCTTATTTTCAAAAATTAAAAATTGTTTGATAGAATCATAACAATAATTTTTTTTTTGAATAACATTTGTATTTTTGTTTTTGAATGACTTTGTAACAAGAGATGAAATGAAACAATTAGTTTTGGACATTTATCAGTTTTAGTTTATAATATCGCATGCATTTTATTAGTTGGATCGATTTTCTAACTCGCATCTGGTCGGTATATAATTATAGGTAGGTATTTAATTAACGTCGGCACTTGAGCAACTCAACAGGCTATTGGAGACGGCCTGGGATCAAAGTAATCTTGTACCACGGTCAGATGACGAGGTCACACCTGTGCTGGCACCCCACTCTCCAAACTTCCACACTACGCCAACACACAGTTTAAGGAAAGGTAATTTTAACTAACGTCGTACTAGAACACCACGTACACAGGTTAAGACAATGCATGTTGAGGTAGGTATTTCAATTAACATCGCACTGGAGCAACACAATTGACTATTGATGATGATCCGAGAACACCACGGTCAGATGATGCGGTCATACCCGAGCTGGAACCCCACTCTCCCTCACCACGTCAACGCGAGGACATTTAGGCCGACAGATTCAACATGCACTAGCCCCCCTTTGTATGTTGGATTCGATTTCACAACGCGTAAGCGAGTAATAAAGCGAGGCCCCTGTTCATATAAAAATTTATGACTCGATATAAGGTAACGTAGAATTTTGTACAAGAATACCATAAGGTTACGTAGAATTATGTATAAGAATACCATAAGGTTACTGTAGCGTCACCGTAGGAGGTCCCTCTGACCACAGCTTTCATGGTGGTCCATGACGTTATGACCGGATGGGGGTATTCCCTTCTCTTTGGGCGATAGCGGCTTCGGAAGAACGTGTGGGGTCTTCTCTCGAGAAAAGGAGAATCGTGGAAAACCGAAACGTGAGCGGACGCAGGACGACTCTGCTCCGGATTGAAGCCGCGGGACTGAAACCCTAATTTGTACAATATCTATTAGCCTCGAAATAGTTTTAACTTACATGTATTCTTCTACAATTAATTAAATGTGCTGTAATTTTAAATGTCGTTTTAATTATCTTCAAGCCACTCGCCACGCAAACTATACCCACGACGTTACAGTTACGTATAATTATGTATAAGGATACCATAAGGTTACGTAGAATTATGTATAAGAATACCATAAGGTTACGTAGAATTATGTATAAGAA
The DNA here is from genome assembly GCA_947359465.1 of Metellina segmentata. Classification (NCBI taxonomy): domain Eukaryota; kingdom Metazoa; phylum Arthropoda; class Arachnida; order Araneae; family Tetragnathidae; genus Metellina; species Metellina segmentata. The sequence goes on along the minus strand of OX375883.1, from coordinate 18,085,264 downwards.
TACCATAAGGTTACGTAGAATTATGTATAAGAATACCATAAGGTTACGTAGAATTATGTATAAGAATACCATAAGGTTACGTAGAATTATGTATAATACCACAAGGTTACGTATAATTACGTATAAGGATACCATAAGGTTACGTAGAATTATGTATAAGAATACCATAAGGTAACGTAGAATTATGTATAAGAATACCATAAGGTTACGTAGAATTATGTATAAGAATACCATAAGGTTACGTAGAATTATGTATAAAAATACCATAAGGTTACGTAGAATTATGTATAAGTATACCATAAGGTTACATAGAATTTATATTTTCGTAAGTGGTTCAATTTAAATCGTAATTTAATTTAATCATTTCAATCTTTTATGAATATGAATACAGTCATTAAATAACAACTAAAACATACACAATGGAAATTGATTGCAGTAGTGTCGACAGTAATCAATATGAAACTAGAATAAACAGCACTAATTTGATGAATACACTAATAAACTATACAGTACCAATATTTCTAAAATACACTATAACAAAAAAAAAATCGACGCATCAAGGAGTTGTCCGATTGCGATAAAAATGGGTAGATGCGAAAAACTTACATAGAAAAACAAACGATTAAAATTTCAGAACAATTGAAAGATTTATTTCAGAGTGTGCATGTTACAAAGGGAGGAAGTCAATAAGGCGTTGGTCCACCTCTGGCCTGGATGCAAGCTGTCACCTGGCGTGGCATGGACCGAAAAAGCTTCCGGACAGTGTCCTCCGGAATTCATTGCCAAATTGTCTCCAACTGTCGGGTTAAATGGTCAACATTCCGGGATGGTTGCAATCGCTTTCCCATAACGTTCCAAATGTGCTCTATGGAGAGAGAGATCAAGAGACCTAGCTGGCCCAGGAAGAATTCATAGCAACACGTGCCAATGTGCGGCCGGGCATTATCTTGTTAAAAAGTAAGTTCAGGATGTCGCAAAAGGAATGGTAACACAACCGGTTATAGAATGTCGTCTACATACCGCTCTGCTGTAAGTGTGCCAGAAATGACTACCAAAAAGGTCCGACTATCAAAGGAGATGGCACCCCAGACTATAACGTCCTGTTGTGGGCGTGCGATAGTAAGGGCAGGATCCCCATGCTGCCCTGGACGTCTCCAGACCCGTCTGTCGTCAGGTTACAGTTGGAAACGGGACTCATTACTAAAGACTATACGTCCCCAGTAAGCGCCGTTCTAAGTTGATCGAGCCCGACACAACTCTTTCTTGGTGCGTCGATTTTTTTGTTATAGAGTATAGTATTTTTCTGCTTTTTCTATCACTGAAATCTTCAATGAGCTTCTTATAAGCTAACCTGGAAGCAATGTCAGCTTCAATTGATAAAACAGCAAGCGAAGAAAGCATTTCCTGAGTCACTGTTGGGCGTAATTTTTCACAAGCTTCAACTTGGAGAAACTACACTCTGCTACGGCCGACAGGAATTGCCAAAATTATTCTTATAGTTGTGAAGATGTTCGGATATACAAGTCTTAATTTTCCACAAAAGGTACTTCAAAAAAAAAAAAAATCCCGGTTATTATCAACTACTGTTATAATATTGCTTTTAGTGACAGTTGGAAGTTTGTTTTTCAAAATTGTTAATTCCTCAACCAATGTTACAGCATCACACAATATCGCTATTTCCATCAACACTAAGAATTGAAGCTAAGTCCCTGCAGCACTTTTCGAGTTCTCTTTTCACCCTATTACTCAGAGCAATGAAATTTCCCAAGAATCTAAAACGACTTTCGTGTTCCTTTAGTGCTTCAAATCTATCTCCAATGCCAACTTATTCCATCGATAAGAGTTGTAAAAAAGTTCACTCTAAAATGGTCCTGTGCAGCAAGTGGCTCATCTCGAGCTTCATAGTCAAAATGTTTTTTCTTCAGTGAAACACGTTTCTCTTTACAATGAGTGGGAATATCGTATTGACTTTTCTTAATAAACTTGAATGCAGCTTCAATCGTTACATCAAATCTCGTTTCATGGTATTCTTCAATCCATTTTCACAAGTAATCAACATAAGCAGTCATGTGATTTTCTGAAGATTGACAAACTTCATAAATTTTGGTAATTCGAAGTAATAGCTCATATCTTACATGCAAAGAAACAATGAATTCGAGGGTTAACATTTCATTCAAGACAGACTTACATTCACTGAGAGTACCTGTATGCGTTGAAGCAGCTTGTAAATTCTCAATGCAATCAATTACTTCATCAAATTGAAATAATATCGCTTTTACAGCTTCAATAAGGCTTGCCTATCTGGTGTCGGACAAAGTCTTCAACATTAACTCGCCTCTGATGATATCCCATCATATTGAGGACGCAGAAAATAGAGTAATTTTTTTAATGAATCCAAAAATTTTTTTCGCTATTGTTGAGGAACTAACCCAGCATCAACAAGTAATAAATATTATCTGTGACAGCCACAAGGTGTGAAAAAGCCATCTTGGATTCAGTGCCGTAACTAGACAGGTGCAACAGGGCCAACACTTGGAAGGGGGCCTAAAATGCTTGCACAAGAAATCATATTTCAAAAGTTTCCGCCTTTTTACTGAGCGGTTTGGCAGTTAGATTGCAAAGGATTAGAATTTCAGCGCAGACGCACATCACGGGCGCCTGTGGTGCTACTTCAAAGCGCTATTTAAGGCTTGGACATTTCGACGACTTCAAGTACGGCAATTGTGTTTAAAAAAAAACCCGATCAATTATACCTCGTAGAAAACAGCGATCATCTTTTGATCAAGTATCCGAGTTCGACAGAGGAAGGATAGTGGCCTACCCAGATTGTGGATTATCTTTCAGGGAAATCGATAGTAGTATTGGACGAAACCAAACAACTGTAATGCGGATATGTGATCGTTGGATGCAGGAGGGTACGACGGACCGACGTGTTCGATCGCATCCACCTCAGTGCACCACTTCACGTGATGACAGGCATAATCCTCTCCTGCAACACGGCCATTCAGAACAAGTGGGCCAAGACCACGATGTGATATCGCACCCCAGATCATCACTGAACCGCCGCCATGATTAACCGTAGACCGAAGACAGTCAACTTGATAGGCTTCTGGTGGGGTTCTCCAAACGTAAACACGTCCATTTGTCGGCAATAACGTGATTGATGAATCGTCTGACCATATTACATTCTGCCAATGTTGTTGTGTCCAATTTTTATGCTCGCGACACCATATTCGTCGCTTCAAGGCATTGCATGGTGTAATCAATGGTTTTTAAATAGCCGCTCTATCATGAATATTTGTCATATGCAGTTCACGCCGGATAGTTGATGAAACAACTTCCTGTAGATGTGTGTTCATCTCAGATGTTATCTGGGATGCTGCTGTCTTGTGTTTTTTTGCCACAATCCGCTTCAAAACCCTTCTGGCTCTGTCATTCAGCTTCGATTTTCGACCACTGTTGTGCTTTTTAGATGATTTTTTCCAATGTTTGAAATGTGCTGACATTACAGTCGACACTGTATTTCTCCCAACACCTAGAAGGGTGGCCGTTATCGTAACTGAGGCTCCAGCAAGACGTGCCCTAACGATCATGCCTTCTCGAAATGAGAGGTCAGCCATAATGCAATTTTATCACAGAAATATATTTCGCATCCGACTTCTATCACTGCTAGTAACAGAGTGATGTGTGTACTTTTTCATCCGCTAGGTGGCACCCTTCACCGCTAGAGGGCAGGAGTATACGAGAGGTTTCTTTCGAGTGCTAATTTTGCACATGTGTTCATATTATTTTGTCCAATCCCTGTATGTGCTCTCTATTGCGCAAGAAGAAATACTGCTAAATTACAATGATCCCCATTCCTGGCCTGCTGTTACAAATAAATTAATATATTCCCTCGTCACACATGGCCCAGATCAAGGCGAAAACATTAACTTTAATACGTTGAAAGCAGACGATTCAGGGCGAAAATTTGCTAAGGACTGGTTTTATGTCAAACAAATTAATGAAGAAACTGTTGAAAGAAAATGGATTTTAGATTCCATTAATCAAAATGCAGTACTTTGCTTTTTGGACACAAATCGCATAATCTTTCAGACACGCAAAAAGGATTTCATCATGATTGGAGGCATCTTCATCCGGTTATTCCCCATCACGAAAATTCTCCGGAGCACCGAAATTCGTATGTGAAATTAATTGCTGGATTACGTAGTACATTACAAGGGCTTTGAGATACAGGTTTTGAAAACAATTTCCAGGAAGTACAAAACTTGGCTGAAGGTGTTTAGAGAAGGGATTTCTCAATACACGAAAGAGAAGAGTTAAGATAGTGGAAATAGACGAAACACCAGACGAGAAGGAAGTAAACTTAACACCCGAAAAATTATTTAAAATACAAATTTAGTGTTCTTGACACTATTATCTCAAATAGATTGGCGTTATCAAAAAATGAAAACCATGTGTGACGATTTTTGCTTTCTATATGTGGCTCGTCTTTACAATTCACGAGTGTTGCTGATTTTAAGAAATTGGCTGCACTATTAAATATAGCAAAGATTTAAAAGGTACGAATTTACATGTGAAATTGAAAGTAACGACTCATACAAAATATAAAAACTGCATCCCTATTTAATATTTAATTGAGTCGTACCCGAATATTTCTAACTCTTCCCGTTTCTATTGCTTAGTGCGAGAGAAGTTTTAGCAAGTTGAAATTAATAAAAAATTATTTAAGATCAACTATCGGATAAGAACGATTATCCAATCGTTCTATTATTTCCAGAAAATTCGATATCGTTCAAAATATTAATTATGATGTAATTATTGAATTTGCTGAAATGAAAGTCAGAAAAGTCCGAATTAAAATCTAATGTGATGTATGTTACTATGTCTTTTCGTAGATAGACACAGTTTGATAGAAAAAACATTTAATTTAGCATAAAATGACTAAACAGGTGTACTAAACATAGAAACGAGTCATCGTCTATGGAATGAACGCGCGGCAGCGAACTCATTCGGCGGAGTTTTTCACAACAGTCACAGTTAATGATCGCGCGGGCGGCGATCTAATTCGGCAGGAGTTACAGTAGAAGCGGCTCAATCCCATGATAGTACTTTACGCAAGTCCAACTTGACTGGCTAGTTTCACGGGCTTGGCTTCACTTGGATATCTCGCCAATCTGATTGTTGCAGTAACCATTTGATTTTGAATATGCGCGTTGTTTCGTAGAAATACAATACATACACTAGCGCCTCAGCGTAAGTGTCCGACAAGTTGACTCTGATTTGCTCCTCATATATATGTTGTATGGTGGTTGTTAGTAGTATTTCTTGCCAACTTATATTAAGGGTACTTATACTTTAAAGAGCTATGTTCGTTATTCTGTTCGTGAAGCAACGATGGCCTAATGGCTAAAGTCACCCACCTTCAGATTAGCATCGGCAGCGGAGCATGACTTCCCCAGTTCGAACCCAGCTACCGGAAAAATTTTTAGATCCTCCAAATTATTTTTAAAAAATTCCAATTTAATTCCTTTTTATTCTAATTTACTTTTCCTAATTTTTAATACCCTTTTCATATTTTTCCAAGCTTCCGTTGATTTTACATAAATAATCTAAGAACCACTCCTGAACTCACTACCAGCTGATATTTTTCCGCCCCCTTTGCTTTAGGATGAGGGTGTCGTATCCACCGCTGGCTTAGGACCATTCTGATGTAACAAAAAGCATACATAAAACACTAACTTATATAATTATTAACTTAAATAATAAAAGGATACAATTTTCGGCTCCCACCTCTACCCACGGATCTGAAAAGAAAATAAGAAAGCAGAAAGGAAGAGATAAATCGCCAACAACTATAAACCTTGATGACATACGTATCTAGGTCATGTGATCCGATTAGCCAATCAAGTTGGACTTGCGTAAAGTACTATCATGGGATTGAGGCGCCTGTGTTACAGTTCGGTGGGAGAACAGTTAATACGAGGATTATCCTTCCTCGACATGTGTTTTATTATTTTTTTCCAAACCCAATTACTTAAGGGGCCTGAATGCAAATTCTTGCACAGGAACGGCCAGGCCCTGATTTACCATTAGGCCTGTGAGGCACGGGCCTAGGGCCCCCATAATTTAGAGGGCCCCTAAGTTTCAAAAGTATCTAAATATTATAAAAAGTTTTTAAGTAGTTACATAAATTATTGTGTATTTACGTAAATGTCCGACGACCGTTTCCCCCACTATCGCATTCTTGTAATTACATTAATTATCTAACTATTATGTTTTTAATTTTCATCTGCTTTGTTTTGTTTTGCCAAGAGTTATAAGTAATGTCACGATTTTCTAAAACTTTTTGGTGATATCTGTGAAACGGTCAACAGTCACAAATACGTAAGTACCAATTATTGTTATAAAATAAGTTTTTGTAATGAACAAATAATATGGGGGGCCCCTTCCTGCGTGTTGTGCCTACAATACCAAACTTTCTAAATCGGGCCCTGGGAACGGCTAGTTACGGCATTGTTTGGATTAATAGTAAGAATTAGTTTCCACACCTTCAGCAATTCCTACAATGTCGCCTCATTGCCGTAACCCTGCAATTCTGAATGTCTAGTCCAAGCTCATTCAATGTACTGTATTCAGCTAAATGCCTACTGGAATGAAAGCCACAAAATGTTCTTGTATAATTCCTATAGAAATATCACACTGTCGTAAAATCATTGTAATTTGCTCAACTCGGCCAGCATCACGGATAGTCCACCCTGATACCATATCTGTCTATAACTGTTTCCACTTGCTCAAGTACTTCCTTTCCTATTAATGTGATCAGTTCGCTTTGAATTTCGTGGCTTTTAATTTCCTTTTCATTGAAGCAACGCAAAATGTTTGGTCATACATTGATATTAACTTAAATATATCAATGAAATCACCTGGATTTGGTTTATACTCAATATCCAAAGATTGTCTGCGACCTCTAAATGCCAAGTTACGGCTGGCTAAGAAATTGCCAATGTCTACTAATATTTCGAACACTGTCGCATGTTTCATTCTTAGCCTTTAGAAATATACGTACAAAATATTGATTAAAGAAAAGTCTTTAACAGTAGACTTCGCAGAAAATCAGGAACGTTTAATAATTTAGAACGGGCCTCGCAATTATTATTGTCAGATTTTCGAGGCCCTTTTTCCAACTCATTGTGCGAGGCTGTCAGCGGTCCACTATGCGCCTTCCGCCCCTAATTGTCAGAATTAAAAAACAGAGGCAGAAAGTCGCATGTACACCCCAATAGAATGTAATATAAAGTGGTTAGGTAGGTATTTTAATTAACGTCGCACAGGAGCAACACATCGTATTTTAATGTAAAGAAAGTTGAGAAGCAGGTAAAATTGTAAGAATCTAGACAATTCTGTGGCTGGCAATTAAAGAAGGGTCCAAGGGAAAAAAATGTAAGGACTCTAACGAAATTTTAGTATTTTCAAGGACTAGGAATCCCGAATAAGGAGCATGTATAGGCAAAAGTGAAAAAACACCAGTTTTAAACTCTTTTAATCGTGTCCTTTGACAAAACGAATTACATTTTAACCAACACAATAGACATTTCAGGACAAACAAGACAGCAGCAAATTACAAAGCACATTTTTAAAATTGCAATTTCCCCATAAAATCCGCTCTGCACCAAAGTGAAAAGCATTGAAAGACGAGAAATGTAACGCTCAGTTGCAAAATCACCATGTACTTTTTATTCCCAGTATCTTCTTTTTTGGCTAGATTTAACACAGAAATATTAAACAGTGAAACGACACAAGTCAAGTTTTACTTTACACCTCACACTTTTTTTAAATAAAAAACATTGCATATTCTATATGCAGAGAAAGTTTCAATTAGAATGTTTAATGTTTTTTTTTTACACAATGAGTCTACGTTCAAAGACAGAATTTCTGCATCCAGACCTCTAATGTGAAACCCAGTCTAGTCTAGACATAGAAATATCTTTGGTACAATGAGAAATGCAATTCTTAATTATGTACATTAAAAAGTGACACATTTTGGATAAAACGTGATAAAGTGAACGATGGAACAGTCAAAACATCAGTAGAAAAATATACAACCAAACATTCACTAAAACATTGATACCTGAATATTTCAAATGCAGTGTTTGCACAGAATGCCCATAAAGTCAGCAGTCATTTCAAAAAGGGACAAACAAAATGGATGTATTTAAATGTGGTTTGCATGTAAAATACTATCAAAGCGGGGAACTTTTTGATGGAGGAAGGATAATTCGTCAGATTATAAGGATTATACTGCGCCACACACGGGGTAGGTATTTTAATTAACGTCGCACTGGAACAACACAACGGGCTGTCGGCAACTGTCCCGAGTCCAACTTCCGAAGGGAAAGAACCGAGGACACCACGTCATTTTGAACCAGCCAGATGACGAGGCAACACCCGAGATGGCACCCTACTCTCCAAACTTACATACCAGCCCAACGTGAGGACTTCCGGCCACGACAGATGTTTAAGGTGCACCTTGCGCTTAATAACATCCATGCACTGATCCGGATTCGAACCAGGAACCTTCCGATCTAGAGGCTAACACCTTAACCACCAGACCGTTTGGTCGGCAAAACAATGGGCATATCCCACTGAGCCAATTTAAAAAAAATTAATTCCACTATTAGAAAAAGGAGCCATATCCACTGGCCCCTTTTATTGATGGTGGAATAAGTTTTAAAAAATTTCACCAACAGAGGGTGCTGTATTTCTTAGAAAACAAAGGTAAAATGGTCTTAGCCAACTAGAATTATTAATTCGTTTTCTTAACACTAGCTTTTTCCATAAAACCCAACATAGATAGCACTAGTGGTTTTGTGGAAGAACGTGCATTCTGCTTTGGATAGCCAAAAGTAAAATTCCTAATCTTTTGGTTCGTTTACACTGAAAACATCTATTTCCAAATCGTCACGGATTAACACCAGTGTGACAAACTTGAATGCCTTGCCTCAAACATCCCCTTCGGAAAATGGGATTCGCTATTTCCTACGTCAACATGCAGATGCAGACTTTGTGCCAGACAGATGGCGCACGGGAGGGCAGCTATCACTGTTGTAATCTGAATCTGTTGATGATGAAACTTTTAAATAATATCTTTAACCCACGCCAAAATAACCCATCCTTCCTTGATAATCCTTTTCGTGCAAATCGTACTTCAATATTCCATTTTGGTGGACTACAGACTTTTGGGATCTGTAAGTGAATAACATAACCATACACAGAATCTTTTAGATTGAATTTAGATCAAATTTGCATTTCTGACATTCATCCTTTGAGTGATTTCATTTCTGACAAACAGGGATTATTTGTATGGACTGGAGACCTCATAAATGGCTCAGAGTGTAGGCTGACCATACATATTGCTTTTTCATTCACCCCCCCCCCGTCCCATTATTTTCACTAAAAATGTCAGTTTCGTACGTTTTTTTTTAACAAAAATATTGGTTAACTGTAAGCTATTATTCATAACCTATAATCAAAATTAAGGGTTGAGACGGTTCGATAGCTTGTAAGACAAAATTGAGTCATGAGTGTGAGAAGCTTTACAAAAAGGCTTGAAAGACTAAAATTTGCAGATGTCAACAGACATATTCGAGGTAAGGTAGCGGTAAAGTACAATCCACATCTACGACTACCTAAATTTTTTATGTTGGTATCATAATCAACGTCGAACGCATCAGAACGGGCTATTGATTACTATTCGGAATTAATCCCAAACGGAAAGATACGAGGACACCGCATAATTTTAAAGTCAGATGACCTATGCTGGTGCACCAACGCTCCAAACTTCCATATCGCGCCAATTCGAGGGCATTCGAGTCCACAACAAACTAAACGTGCACCAGTCCACACGAGTCTTTGACATTGTAGTTTCGAACTTGCAACACCTGAGTGCTCCTCTTCCAACCAGGCTACGGCGGATTCAACTTTTTTATTAGATTTAGTCACAACAGAATAATTAGAGGTAGAAAAGTCTAAATTTTGATGCTTCTTCATTTCCGAAAGAAAGAACGGAGAAAAAACTATTAAATTCATTTTAAAATGTTCCAGATTAAATTTTAAAATTCACCGCGACCCAAAAATTGCAAAAAAATTCGGACTACCTGTGTGCCAAATCCCATACTATAAGTGCCATAGATTCGTCAGGACTTTGAGGGCAGAAAACAAGCACTTTCTTTTATAACAGTAGATTTATCTACAAAATGGTTTGAGATTCTAAAAATTTGTTTTTCAGAGATCAACAAGAAATTTTGTAATTTTAGAAGACTGGAACTTGCACATTAAAAAAGTAAATAAATAAAAGTTCTTAATAAAAGGTAATTAAATTTTCGGGTCAGGCCACTCTTGCTCTGATAGGCTCATATGATACTAAAATCCATTTGTTCTTGAAAAAGGAAATCAATTCTGCACTTTAAAAAAACTTCATACAATAAAAAAAAAGTGTTTTCGTGAAAAATGTCAAATTTTCTAGATAAATATTTGGCAAACTTTTTTACAGGATCAGATCCACATTGCATCTATAGCTGTTTTACAATGATGTCTAGTGCACGTCTTTGAATTCTTCAGAAAAATGTAACAGAGTTTATGTTACACAATGAAGTTTAAAAACAAAAGCCCTTTTCATCAATCAGATTTTCAGAATGGTATACAATATGCACAGCTATTTACAGCAAAATAAAAGGAATGGTACTTACAATGCATTTTTATTTAGTCAGAAGACAGCTTTGTAAGAAATAAACAAGTTCCACTAATGACAAGTCAGTGTAAGCAGACTTCTCTTACACTAACTTGGTAGTAGAGGTATTCTCTTTCCTAACTTGTACATCATTATTTTAATACAAATATAATAATTTCTTATACAATCACTATTGAAACACGAATCGAACTTTTTTGCAGATAATTTTAATGTCAGCACATCAATATCACAAGATTTTTAAAAATTGATAGTTAATTAAAAAACAAATAACAAAAAAGAAGTTATGGCATTATTTCTGTCTCCCAAGTATATACATACACAATTTTAATGTCTTTTGTTAGTACAATTTTCCTGTGTTCTACACCTTAAAAAAAAAAAAATCCATATTATTTGAAATTAAATTTAGAGCTTGAATTTATTTATATTTTAAAATTTTAAGCCAATATAAAAGATGTTATCAGTAATAACATACAAAACAGTAACATTTGCTAGTTAAAAATGCAACATACAAAATTTTAAAATATTTTGTTTATAATTCTTAAAATTGCAGCTCAAAAGTTTTACGTTCAATGAAATGCTTTTTGATTTTAACAATATTATCAAAGCTGCTATTTTCTTTTTATGTCACAAATTTATACTTCCCGATTGGTTGATGATAGTAATGTAAGAGACAATTAACCAATCAGAGCACTAAGAAATAATTGGCTTCTTTAACTCCAAATTTGAGAACTATTGCATACACATGAAAACTGAATTTTTAAAAAAAATACTGTTGTTAAAAGAATGTGCTAAAAGTTCAGTATTTTTGGCCAGTGGCTAAATGTTTTAAACACAGAAACTTTTCTCCAAATAAGATGCACATACCAAAATGACCAAAGCGTTAAGTAAAATTCAGCATTCAAGACTTTCAATCTTTTTGAAAATTTCAATAAATATCATTCTCATGTGAGTGGAAATTTAGTTTTACTGTTTTGTGATGCGATATTTTTGAAGCTGTTTTACCTACTGATAGAAGATATTTTTAATACCATAACATCTGGTCTATGCAAGAGGAATGTTTAATATATTAATTTTACTAAAATACACGTTATTGGCTAAAATTATCAATTTGTACTTAAGAGTTTGATTTTTTTATGTGAATTAGCATCAAAAATAATATTTTCAGAAATTTCTGTAATAGAAAATGAAATTTCTCAAACAAATGCATTTTACTGCAGCTGTTCCATAGATAGCATACAAATAAGACATTGCAAATTTGTGCAGTGTGCAGAAACTTTGTCTTAAACTAAAAATCACAAAATAATTTATCAACACCATACACATATAGACAGAATAATAAATAAAAAGGAACTCTTATACTAACTAGCAAGATCTGTATCACGAAACGATTTACTTGCCCAAGTATAGGCAACTAGAAATACTAGAGTCCAGATTACATGCAATTTCTCTCTTGTTTATCACATTTTTTTCCATCTCTTTAGAAAATTAAAATTTCACTAATACAAATTAATCTTTTGGGACATCATAAATTGATGCATCTTGTGTCGCTATTAAACAGATGTACAAATTAAGCCACGAAGCTGACTATTTAGTAAACAATTTTTAGGTGAAAAGTGCAGCTTTTATTTTTTTTATGAATCATAAAAATACAAAAGATAGAATTTCAGTAATTAATTTATGAATCATGAGTAAAGAGATTGAAAATAGCTATCTTACCTCAACGTGTTTTATAAACGAAAATAAAGTTTGAAGTTTAAAAAAGGTTACTCAATATGTTTTGTGGTGCATGTAATCAGGGTTCTAAATTTTTACCTTTACAATTTCACCATTCACTGCTCTAGAACATAGATATAGTCTAGAACACAGATACAAAGTGTGAACAGAGTTAAACCCATTCGCAATGCTTAAAAAGCCTTTGGTCATATCACACGGATGTCCGAAAAACAGATTATACCACATCACAGTCAGAAGTGCCTGAAGAATGCAACATTTTTGAAATGCAGTTCAGTCACTAGGTAAAGCAGGCAATTTTTGTCGCACTAGCATTTTATGCAGCACACTAATAAAGGGCATGCCAAATAAAAGGTCTGTCCGGAAAGCATCTAGCCATGTGATATGAAACAAGATATATTGTGCCTAGGACTTTTGGCAGCTCATCTCCTCCAGAGGATCTAACATGCTTTTCCCAATGTGTCTTTTCCTTTTGAAAACATTCTGCTAAGTCCATTGTTGGAATCGCTATCCGTTGCTTTGTCATGTTCTTCTGAACCAAATCTACGGTCTGAAATCTGTCCCTTTCCCTAAGTGATTTTAGATTTAGGTAGGTTGTTTTGGAGTTTTTTAGGTGTAAGGTCCACATTTGGCCAAGCTGCGTCCAACACAAGACCATGTCAGTTAAAAAACATTGTGAATGGGGAAAAAAAAGGAATTGTTTAACAGAGAGTAGTGGGATGAAAGCAGAAAATATCCCAGGAGCACAACTCATGTCTCTATTAAAGACAGTAAATCCCATTTTTAGCCATAGGGATTAAAAAAGGCCAGAAGTCGCAAGGTGCCATATCCAGGCTGTAAGAGGGCTGAGTCGCCTGGGTTGATTTGATATTTCACCTCAAAACACTGCACATTACACAATGAATGGGCACCCCCACACATTTTATACACAGATCCTTTGTCAAAATCTTGCGTGCTTCACAGAACACATGCTCACTCAAGGGCATCTAGCATTCAACTGATTTCTTCAATGAGTTTATGACTTTTCACACAATCACATCAATGCAATGTTCTCTCCTTCTCTACCACATAACATTGATACAGGGGAAACCTTTCTCACTATATTAACAATGGATGGATACATTCTAGGCAGACCTTGTTTCATATATATACGTTCTCTTTTCCCAAACACAAAGAGACTGATAATTTTCTGTTCATCTGCTGGAAACAAAATTGTTCCTTTACCATAAATAAAAATTAAAGAAATAACCTTCAGATAATAAAAACCTGGAAAGCTGAGCTTGATTGTAATCAGTCAGACAAACTATGGTTGTCTCGACCAGGAACCTCTTAGTCATTAGGAAAACTACAGATTTTAATGCAGGCCTCGAAATATATTTTTTAATACAGGTGCACCTAAGTTTTTAAATTAGGTGCACAGGTGTGCCTAGCGGGAAAAAATTAGGTTCACAATTTTATTTTTATGTGCACAGTGCACCTGGGTATTTCGAGCCCTGTTTTAATGGATGATATATCTCGTCATTGGAAGAAAACCGATCTTGACATCGAAATCATAAAATTAAAAAAAAAAAAAATCAGCAATATCTTGGACGAAATATAACGTCATTATGGTTAGATCTTGATGGAAGAAATGCTTTGCCAAAACAAGTCAAAGAGTTGGATATTCTAAGATTGCAAAATTTTTGTTTTCAATTCCCTAACATACAATTGTCCATAAAGTTTTCTACCATTCATTTAAGATTCTAAAACTTTACAAGATATTTGAATTCAGTAACTATGGAATTTGTAAAAGATTTGTGAGGTATAATTGCCAATTTAAGAAAAATTGAATTGTTCATTGCAAAAATGTTAGTTGAAAGGGCAAAAATGTTGAGCATAACTAAGTTTCCACCTTCACTAAATATATGTAAAGCATTCATATTCACCAGCGTACTGAATAAAATAACAAGGATATACAACATATAAAATTGCTAACTATGAAAAGTACAGTGAAAAATGAATTCAAGATGTATAAACAAAATTAACGCAGATGAATCTTTGGAAATATAAAAATGCAAAATCTATTCAAAAGATTTCATTTAAAGATTCTGAGAACAACTGTGTGCTCAATTATGCACATAATACAGATGAAATACATAAGATGAACTTTCAAATACAGTTTAAATGGTTATGAATAATTTCATAGAAAATGAATTATGATGGTACAAAATGGTGATAAAATTTAAAATCCTAAATGAAGTGACAGTAAATATTTCAGTAATTGAACAAATTTTTAAAAAATGTACTAAACATACTTAAAATATCTTGCTAAATTATCAGTTAATGTATAAGAAGAAACCTACTATATACATACATGCCATATATTATCTATAATTAAGAAAATGCCCTTGCATGAAAATCTATTTTTTTATAAGCCTTGTCTACAAACAGAGCATCTTCTTATAGAATGCTTCTAGAAGATTATTATGTTAGATAATGAACACTAAATTTGAAATTGGAGCCAATAGCTCTAGACCTGTATCTCTCAACTGTTGGATTGCTTGAAGTGGATCACATTGCTGTCAAACCACCAATGTTTTGAAAAAATAAACTAAAATTGAAGTTTATATAACTCAAAACACATTTGGGAATCATCAGCATAGTGCAACAACCAAAAGTATGTCACAGTTGAGATTGGTTGCTGTGCTATATATACTAATATAGTGAAAAGTATGTTTTGCAGGGATGGCTAGGTTTACAATAATATATTTAATAATGTAAATATACTTTTTAAATAATCTTAATTGTATGCAATGTTGAGAACAAAATAAACATTTGTGAAGAAAAATTCATGATCTTTTGGGTCTTATGAAGCAAGGGCTGTATTTGGCCAAATTATGTCAAGTTAATGATTGGGTCTTATGAAGCAAGGGCTGTATTTGGCCAAATTATGTCAAGTTAATGATTGGGTCTGATGAAGCAAGGGCTGTATTTGGCCAAATTATGTCAAGTTAATGATTGGGTCTGATGAAGCAAGGGCTGTATTTGGTCAAGCTATGCCAAATGTCTTTAATGGTCACACACAAAGAAAGTTTTACTATCACAGAAGAGAGAAATATATCCAGGGAGATGCATCGAAAGAAGCACTCGTGAAGATCAGGGGCAGTAATAAATAGAACCAGTTTGTAACATTGCAGTTACCAATGGCAAGAAGGAAAATAATGCAAACACAAGTTGTTGGAAGAATCCATGCTATCCAGTAAAATAGCATATCATGAAAGCATATGATCAATGTCAAAGGTTTCGATTGCCATGTCACCAATGGGGCAATTTTACATGTTCAATGAAATTAAGGAAATAAAAATGTAACTTTTCTGAATTTTTCTTTGAAAAGAAATCGTAAAATACTGGAGTTGCTGCATCCTGTGAAACCTAAGGAAACTTGTTAAAATATTGTTTGAAGCGAAAATCTCATTTTTGACCAGAATTGTCTGTCACAGCTGAATGCTAACAATAAAATATATAATAGAAAATGGAAAGAAGACAGTTGGATAATTTTTTTTTGCAGTGAAACAAAGCACTTGTAATTGCAAATTTGAACAATTACAGATAAATTCGTTTCAGATTCAAGTACGAAGATACAAATAGTCGAATTTCAATTATTAAATTGGTTTTGGTGGTTTTTATTTTCCTTTTGCGTTACTGGTAGGTAAATGAATTATCAGAGCTTTAGCCCAAGGTTCAACAGGCTTTGGGTTTGATGTCAGCAGTGATTCAGAATTCACTGTAAACCATAGGTTCTGTTCTAACAGGTAACATAACATAGCAAAAACTGACAACTGAGCAACAATTAAATTGAAACTTATGTTTCCTTAAATTTTATTGTAATAAAAGAAATTAAACTTTGCTGAACAAGCACAATAAGTTCAAATACTAAGGGTCTTAAAAAAAAATTTTAGATAACTACTTTTACTGTAAAGTTGGGGAAAACTTTTTCTTAATATTTAACACTTTCTTAATATACTAACAAACAAGCATCCTTGGGTTAGCTATTATTTGTGAGAAAACAGTGCAACACAATACAACAAAGATAAAAGGGGTCTCAAATAACTATTAAAGTCAAGATAAAAACTGCATTTACTACATACAGGTTTTTTAGCATCCAGTATAAAAAGACTCCTTTGTTATGTTTCACTTCATTTTATAAGGTCTTTTTTTTTTTTTAACTCACTCACAAAATCAAATTTACTGAGTTAAACAAAGGAAAAATAAAGTTTAAGCATAATTATTCAATCAAAATAAAACATGACAACGATGGGATGAAACACGCATGAAGCGGAATCATCACAATTGCAGAACAAAATTGGTGTTTTTTATCTGAGCAAATGCTTTCACACACTGATATCAGAAACTGGTTCATCTATGAACATTTCATAGCAATTAATTATTAAGGCTCAGACTTGGGCGACATTTTTAATGTAAATATATTTTTTAGTTTGGGGCATTTTTATACATCTGGAGTATTGTTTGTTTTGGATCACTGTTTTACATTTTTCATAAAATTAAACATCTATTTGCATTGTGTTTTCAAACAGCAACACTCAAAAGTAGGATTAACAGATGATGAAGTAAAAAACATTCAAGAGGCAAATATTAAGGATTCTTAAAAATTAAATAAAACCATCAGACCTTAAGGGACACTACTAATTATGCTGTCAAAAAAAACCATCCAACAATTTTTACAAGGCAAAGAAACCTAAATGCTACAGCTGAAATAATGTAAATATGGATATTGTTTGGGCATTTTTTATTTACTTCTGGATTATTTTGTTTGTATTTATTTGGACATTGTTTTGCATTTTATGCCTTTGATGAAAAATAAATGTATATTTGCATATTTTCAAATATAGACACTCAAAATTAGGATTGACAGATGACAAAATAAAACATTCAAGAGATGAAATATTAGGATTTTTTTTAAAAACCCTTAAAAACTATAATGTAAACAAATCAGTCTTTTTTAAGGCCCATAGTAATTATATAATTGAAAAAACTATCCACAATTTTCACAAGGTGAAAAAACAAAATGCTACAGCTGGAATAATTTAAATATTGCTACACACTTTATCAAAGAATTTTTAAATATTTATAGGAGCATAAAAAGTTTAAAATCTATGTACATAAATAAAAAAAACTAAATTACTTCATGAAATGAGTTTTAACTATGGCTATTTAAAATTCTTAAAACTTCACCCCAGCAATGAGTTTTAGTCCATGACATTACTCTCAAAGAATTCTTACCTGAGAAAATTGCATTCCTAGTCTCAGCAGGACAGTGACTTTTAGGTATATTTCATTCCTGAGTACATGCTAGACCAAGAAGTAGTAAGTCATAAGCCTTAATTAAAAGGGTCTTTTGTGGCCTAAAAATAGTCAAAAATATGAATATTTTAACATGTCCTAGAATATTTTCAGGGCACCACAATGATCTTTAATAATTTCAGGGCTGTCACAATGATCTTCAGTAATTTCACAGCTGCCACAATGACCTTTAGTAATTTCAGGGTTGCCATAACCTTGTTAAGCAGTAGCAAAAGTCTTCACTAAAACTCTATTTAGCAGCTCAAATACAAAATAAATCGGCTAGAATGTGCTAATTAAGTTTGAAACAGACATTGAAATCTAGCCAAAGAAACTAGTTGAAAATTAATCTAGTTGAAAATTAAAAATCTAAATATTTTCTTAGGTTTCTATGGCAATCTAGCAACCAGATTCCAATGCTTTTCTTTCGTGGTTGCCATGGCTGGGTGCCAAAACTCCAAAGTTGGCATCCCTTGGAAAATATTTCTCCAAAGAAAACTATTTTGTTCACTATAAGTTTAAAAAAAAGGGACTCAATTTCTGTGACCATTGGAGAATTTCCAAAAAAGTGACTAAATTTTGAAAATTGGAGCTTTTGAGATAATTTTTATTTTAGATACCCCGAAAAAGACTAGCAAAAAATCGCCTAAGACAGCCCTGTAATTTGTGTACAGCAATCCTCTTCGTTCGGGAGGTTTACCATTGATTGTACCTCTTGAAATAAGGGCAAATTTTTTATCATAACCACAGATTTACATGTTTCCTGAACATTCACTAATATGAATCCGTGGTTGCAACAAAGAATTGCTTAGTTCGATTTCAAAAGGCAAAACCAGAAGTTCATGTATGTTGACATCCAGAACTAAGGTTTAATGATCAAATGTAGATGTCCCTTGCCCATGGATGAATACAAATTGCAGTGACTTGTTTTCAAAGTTCAAGTTACTAAACGATTTTAACATCATGCATATATTTAAGGAAAAGTTTGCGTGAACCAATCCATAGAAAAATATTGAGAGCAATCCATAATGGTTTGCAACAGGCTATTAATGTGATGGAATAAACCGTCAAACCTATTCTATCCTACATTATTCATCTATGTACACTTCCAGCTATCCATGCTCCAAATATAGCGATGTTCGATAGCATTTTTATCACATACTCTCAAAAACCGGTCTTTGACTAAAATATGTAGAGTAGATTGTAAATTTAAAAATTAAAAATACTTAATTTTTTTATTGTAGCTCTGATAACCTTCAGTTTAATTTAAAGAGCTCACAATTTTTAAGACACCAAATTAATCATTTAGAGTGATTGCTTTTGGTGTCACTGAAACCCAACTCATCCCTAAAAGTCTGCTGTCTACAACGAATGGTCTACCATCAACTGTAAACTCTTACACATGGAGAACTCAGAGTTGCTGCATGTTATTTTGCAAGTATAGAACCGTTGCAGTTCCAGGGGTTGTGAAATTGGGTTGCTGCAACAGTTCCGCACCCGAAACGGTCACCAGAGGAGTCGAGGACCGGACAGTGGTAGGATTGACCGACCCGTGGGACGTCAACGGAATGTCCTGGGTAGGCTCGAAGCTCTTCATGGCTGTCACGGACGAGATGGTCGGCTCGGTCGTCGTCTGTGAGACCAGGAGGCTCTTGGTAGTGTGTATTTTCTTGTGCCGCTTCAGTGTGTACTGCGTGTTGAACTTCTTGAAGCAGACATCGCACGTGTGGGACCGAGGGCTGCGGTGCAAGCTCTGGACATGCTTACGGTGAACAGACCTGGTCTTGAAGGACGCGCCGCAGACCTCGCACAGGAAGGACCGGAACTCGGAGTGCACCGCCTGGTGTTCGTTCAGGTGGGATTGGGTGCGGAACACCTTCTCGCACACGCTGCACCGGAAGTTCATGTTCTCGCTGGGCACTTCGGAGTGCGTCACGTGGTGCTGTTGTAGAGCATCGGCCCTCTTGAAGGACTTTCCACACACATGGCAAAGGTAGGGTCTGAGGTTGCCGTGCACGTTGTTCACGTGCCTGACAAAGTGCTCTTTGCGGTGGGTCTTGTAGCTGCACTGTTCGCACTGATGGAGGAAAGTGCGCTTCGAACAGTGCAATCTCTGATGCCTGTCATAGTAGTGCTGTTTGGTGGTCAGATAGCTGCAATGTGGACAGCTCAGGACCTAGATATTAGAGTTGCACAAATAGAAGTTATTATTCATGAGCAGTAAATACAGATAGTCCAGAGCAATTGCAAATAAAAAATAAAACTATCTGTCTTGTGCATATTGGACTGTACTCCATTCTCTGCCTTTTACTACCTGTTTACTAATGCAAAAAAAGTCGAAATCCCAGAGTAAGTAGAACAAGGGAAATTAACAATACATTCTGACTTATCTTTTAGTAAAAATTTGAAAAATATTTTTTTCCATCCGGAAAACAGGAAAAAAAACTTTTCTAAAATATTTCCAGCAAATCTGGAAGCTTTGGCCGGTATGAAATAGCCATTTCTATTACTTCAAAGAATCAGGAAATATTTGAGATTGGTCAAAAGATCTAAAACTGCTTAAAAGTCAAGCCAGAAAATTACAGATAATATTGTTGAATGATGCGAACATACCCTCATAGGATTTGAGTCAAATTTTCATTATAAAGCCTTATCAGTTATTATGTAGATCTAAAACTTTTTCACATTCCACAAAATAATGACATGACTTGCCTGCACTTATTCAGTAAATGTTGTAATTGGTAGCATTGTTTGCCACTGTGAATACAATCTCAAGAGATAAATAAGTCTAGTGGACTTCATTAAATCCATTTTATTTATCCATGTTTTGAAACAACAGCAGGGTTGCCAACCTTTTTAAACAGCTTCAGGAGCATTCTCATAAAATTTCAGGAGTTTGAAGGTTGCTTCAGGAGCAACGCGAAAATAAGGACCAAAATGAAAGACAGGCATATTTCACTTTCAATAGTCATAAAATTCCCCATTAGTACATGTAATTTCTTTTAGCATATACTATATAACGGAAAAAAAATTACATGTATACATAAAAGGTTTTGACCTTAAATTATCGAAACAAAAATCCAATACACAATTTCCCCGTAAGTGAAAAATTCCCCCTTTTCATAAGAAAAATATCGCAATCCAGATTCAAGAATCTGGCGAAAATTTCCCAAGAAGTGGAACATTTTTCTCTTTTTATAGGGGAAATTTCCCTTTACCCTGCATCGACGCGAGTGAACCATACATTATGCTGAGTTACGGATTTCCGGAGCACTTGGCAACAGTTTAAAAAAAAGTGTACTTCGCTTTATTTTTGCTGTTTTTAAAATGGCTAGTAGAAAAAGTACAGGAAATTGATATTGCTAAAAATGATTGCTTATAAATTATGACTTTGAAAATTCATTTAGTTAACCTTGTTATTCTTCAGTCATTTGTGGCTACACAAAGGCCTATTGACAACAATAACTTGATCATCAAAACTAGATATAACCTATCTTTGATGAACAAATTTATGAAAAACTTGCTTTCAATTATCCATTATCTTTAACACTACTTGACGACCGCTGAAATATAACACTTTTGGCTTCTATTCTTACTGTTTCTAATGTCAATTTTATGTATATTACTTTGCTGGTTTATAGAAGATTGTGAAATCGTAACACACTGGACTTGTGTTCCAAAATGTAGAAGATTTCTCTTTTGTTTGCTATACATAATTGAAAACCCAAACTTAATACCAAAACATACCTTTTCATGAATTTTCATGTGCTTCATGAAATGGCTGCTACGTTTTGTCTTGAAGGAGCAAATCTCGCAGGAGTGTTTATACGCAGAGATAGCATCACAGTTCTTTGCCTTGCAGGGCTTCCTCACCGGACCCGAAGCCTTGTCCTCGTTCCCGGCAGAGTCGAAGTCGGAGTCCTCGGTGACAAGCTTCATCTGCTGGAGGTTCTCACTCAGGCAATCTGGGTCGTTCCACAGGATTCCGGGCAACCTTGACGACTTGTTTCTGCCGACTGACTTCTTTTTCAATGTCCTCAGCTGCATTGCAAGCCTTGACGACCGCGCCCGCTGGCTCACCCTCGGCCTGTCCTTCATGATGAACCGCAGCCTCTTTGACAGCGGTCTCAGTCGCATCGTCTTTACGCTGCTCTCGGTGTTGGTGCTGATGTATCCGTTGGACGACGCATTGGTCTCCTGCTCTTTGTCGTCGGACAGGCAAGAGGTCTTGTCCGTCCCTTCCTTGTCGTAGGACGTGTTGCCCTCGTCGGCCAAGCTGCTGTTCTCCTCTGAGAAAGTGGTGCTGTCCAACTCCTTGGCTTCTTTGGCCAGCCGCTTGATGTGGAGGCTGTTGAGTAGTTCTTCCAGCTTGTTCTTGGCAATGAGTATGCCATCCAAGGTGCCACACAACTGGAACCGAGTTTCATTTTCTGCAGTGATTTGCTCGATGGTGGCCGTGAATACACACTCCTTGATGGTGTCGATGACGCATCCTTCGATGGCGGCTATGACATTGGACGACAGAATCGCTTTTACTTCCGAATATATCTGGAAAAATATGAAAATTGAGCATAATGACAACACAGTATAGTCAACTTAAATTCCTTTTTGCATAAAAAATGTTCAAAGAAAACCCAAATTCCAGAGTTCATGTGACAGATATTACTATTGTTAAAACAAGATAACTCAGTTTTTTAAATATATAGTGACTGCATGCAGTATGTTCAGTAAAAAACAAGATAACTACTGTGAGCTTAACCATCAAGTACATGAGCAGCAGAAATAGCTCAATCTAGTAAAAATAGCAAGGTGTAAAAAAAAAAAATAATAATAATAATAATTAATCTAATTTTTTTAAAAATTGAAATTGGATTATTTTGATTTAAATCAGATTTTTTAATTTAAATTTCTGCAGGCCTATACACTGTTTATATAAATTTAACAAATAAAAAATTGAGTTTGTGACATGACATGTAAACCAATATTTATTTTAAGTAAACAATCAGAATTTGTGACATTGTAAATCAATATTTGCTTAACATTTGTTTAACTTTAAAACATAAGTTGACATCCTACATAGTTTTTTTAGAGAAAATTACATCATCATGTTAACAAATATACTAGTAAGTGTAAGTGATAGACCTAAACTATAGTCTGAGAAGTAGAATAGAGGACAGAAATAATCAGACTACAGTAAATTCTAATAACAAAACTGCTGAGCAGCAATAATAAATGGATTTTCACTTAGTTTTAATTCATATTGGATCTTTCTTTTTGTTGCTGACATTTTAAATGGCTGTGTGTGAAAATGTATATTTCTACTCTTTAATCTCTATTGCACGCCACAAGAATAAGCTAACACAGGGGTTCCCAAACTCATCCAAGTGGTGGCACCCTTAAGAGAATTATGATTTTCTCACGGCACCCTTGTCGTCATGTAATATTTATCTGTGGTATATTATACATCTATATACATATCCCATATTTGTATCACTTTGAAAAAGAAATTAGAGAAGTAAGAACATGAACATAAACATAACTAGTATTTAAAATTCACACAAAAACACTTTAATTTTACTTAATAAGAAAACATAGGTTGGTAAAAATATAAATCAAACAAATAAAATTACCTTCATCATGCTCTTGGTTGGGGAGTGAATTGATTTTTGATAAGTGACCTTAACCCTTTTTTCTGTTGCTTAGAAATAGCTTAGATTAGAGGTTACAGGTGCTTCGCAACACCTCTCATCTCTCTATTTGGCATCCCAGGGTGCTTCGGCACACACTTTGGGAACCCCTGAGCTAACTGACAAATGCCTCAAAAAGTTCACTTCTCTGCATGTGTTTTCTTTTTTGCTAATAAAATCAGTTATCCCTTTAGTTTATAATTTTGGATCAAACTGTTGTATACTTCCTTTAAGTGTTTATATTATGAGTGCTGTTAATCAGGAATGCAACATTACTCTTTCTGGCATTTAGATTTATGTCACGTGTGTTTACATTACTTTTTCCAGTATATATTATATTCTAATAAGTTACAACTGGCGGTTGCAATCTTTTATAATATGCAGCAATTGACCCAGTTTCCTCTGAGCTTGGTGTAGCCATTAGTGCTGAAATCACCATGAGTGCAGAAAAATTAAAGTATTTGACCACTTCTGTGATTTTTCTATGGTGTATTTACTTAGTTATAAAAATGTAAGATTAGTTGTGATTAAAAAAAAATCATTTGATTTAAATCATGATTTTAATTGTTGATTTAAATCTTGACACCCTGGAGGTGTCTGAACTAGTTTTTACTATTCACAGATTTTTTAATCAGTGGCCTAAGCGTTGGTCAACATACAAACAAATTCATGAAAGGTTGCTTGAACAGTGGATTGCAGTGCGAAAGTATTTTCTTGACTACATTCCAATAAAGAAGCCAAACATGATACAAAGACCAGGCTACAAAAAATTGCTCATTTATTTAGAATAGAACTCATGAAGGCTGAGGTGATATTTGTTGTATCAGCAGCAAGTATATTTAATCATGTAACCGAATTTCTTCAGAAAAAGGAACCTCTAATACATAACCTTCATTCTCAACTTGAATCGTTGATAAGAACAATTTTGGGTAGGATCTAGAAGGAAGAATTTATTCAAGATTTTAAAATGGATGAATTGGAAGATATATGCCTTTAGAAACTCTTGCCTCTGGCTGATATTGTGATTGGAGATCAAATTTCTAGAGCACTACAGAATGCGAAAGAGAGGGAAAGGAATTTCTTTTCTCTAAGGGCTCACAGAAGCCATTCAAAATTCCATGAATGAGGCTTTAACGAAACACAGTAAATTTGCACAAGCATATATCGACGAGTAGCCATTTTTTTCTGACAATTGGGAGGAACATAAAAATTATTAATTCCGTTTTTGAAGAGTTGGTGAATTTAAATTTTACTGCAAGGTTAAGTAAGTGCGATTTTGCAAAACACGAAGTGAAATACTTGGGTCACATCATTGAATCCGGGAAACATGCACCGGATCCAGAGAAATTAGAAGCTATTAATAAATTAAAAAGACCAATGACTAAAAAGGATGTTCGTTTGGTGTTAGGGTTTCTATAGATCCTATGTTAAAAGTTATGCTTCAATTTCGGCACCTTTGACTGAGTTAACAAAAAATCTGTTCCAAATAAAGTACCGTCTGATGAGAGCCGATAAGTCCTTTCGGGAACTTAAGTGCCGACTATGCGATGCGTCCTCTCCTCACTCGCCACTCCGGATTTCACCATTCCTTTTCAAACGCATTATGATGCATCAAATTTAGCAGTTTCCACTTGTTTATCCCAAAAGGACAACAAAGGCCATTTTAGACCAATTGTGTTCGCAAGCCAAAAGAACTGGTCGACAATCAAGAAGGAAGCATATGGGGTACTATTCGGGTTATGGAAATTCGAATATTGGATTTTCGGATCTGAGATACATCTATATACAGACCATAATCCTCTAAAATATTTATCAGTGGCCATTCCGAGAAGCCTGTAGTTGACATGTTGGGCACTGGCACTTCACCCTAACAATACGACATACTCCCAGAAAGGAGAATGGAAGTGCATATGCTGTATTGAGACTAGAGATGGCATAACTAACACGGAGTTATGAGTGCGAAATTGAACAATGCTCACGAGCAATTCTGAATACTTAACATGGTCTTGTATTATATGTCCTACATTTTATGAAATTGGCCTTTCGGGCATATTTCACTCTTAAGGAGGGAGGAATGTAACGATCTCCCGACAGGTGTTACGAATACAGATAAGAACGGTTGTTTTTGTGTTCTGGTTGCTACTGTTCTAGTAGACTAACAGCGATGTATGACAGGGACTGTGTTCTGATATGATCAAGAATACGAAATGTTAGTTGCTGTTCTGAAAAAGAACACGAATAAGGCAGATTTGTTGTAGACTCTCGGAAGAGAGAGACGTGTTTTTTGCACCGTCCGGTCCGGTGTGTATATCTGAAACTTTATATTATATTGCAAAAATAAATGTGCATGTCCAATTTAAGTATGCAGTTTCCCTCTGTTCTTGGTCAGTACTACACACATTGTCTATCAAATTAGACATTACTCGGTCACTCTGACGTGATGTTTACTGGAACCAGTTCTTCAGATTGTAAGACATTAGTGGTGAGGATCCTAAGTACCCAGTTGTGTCAAAGCTAGTGAAGGCTACTCTTACTTTCTCATGGTAGTGCTGACTTTGAATGTGGCTTCTCAGCCTCAGGAAGAGCTTTGACAGAAGACAGAGCATCAATGTCAGAACACACACTCAATGCATTGATGACGGTTAAAAGTAGCTTAGCAAATTTTGAAATCAACCTTATTTGGTGCCGATCACATCAAAGCTAATGGATATGGAAATAATTGCATATAAAGTCTACAATGCCTATCTAGAAGATATAAAACGTAAGGCACAAGAATAATTTGAGAATAACAAGAAAGAAAAAGATAGACTGGAAGCAGAGAAAAATTTTTTTTTAAGCAGCTGGAGAAGAAAAGAAGGGTGATAGAAGAACAAAAACTTGAAATCATGTGTAAGGAAGAGGATGAGGTGTTGGACATTGCCGCAAAATTATTAAAAATGATAGGCTCACGAAGGCGATAAAGAATAAAGATTTTAAGAAAGCAGCACTTGTGCTCAAGCAATGATTGGTCAGCTGTCAGACTTTAAAAAATTCACATTCTTCTATTGAGAAGAAAAAGACAAAATTAATTGCAGACTTTTCAACAACAAAAAATGAAACATAATCTTTCACAGAAAATGAAGAAATTCTTCAAGATGCGTCAAAAATAAACAAATTTAAAAATCATAATTACGATTTGTTTTATTTTTATGTTAATATTTTAAAATGATATACTTTTTAAATGAAGAAAATAAAAATAACCATCCAAAGAAAGAAAGAAAAGGAAAAGATAGATAGGAAAGATACAAGGCTGGGGAGGATCTTTTTATTTTCTATCTTTATACTTGAATATATTTAGCATTATTGTTATTTGTCACTAGTTTTTGCTCGATTTGTCACTTTTTTTGGTTCAATTAGTCACTTTTGTCGACCTTGAAACCTGTTAGGTGCCCTGTACAAATAAAAATATTCATACAACATGTAGCAAAAGTAATGACTGGGTCTAAAAACTTGATTGTTAAATCATTTTAGAGGTGCAAAATGCAACTAATGATCGCTAATTTCAGGCCCTGATGAAAATGAAATCTAAGAATCCATTTGAAAAGGAAAAATGCATCAAATATTAATCAGTTAAGTATCCATTTAAAAATACTAATTTGATATCTGAAATTGTTTTTCTTTAGTGCTTTGAAAAATTGGCAGAACTTAAGATTTTGCAATTAAACTAAAATTGTTTTCACTTCATGTAAATTTATTTGTATTGTGTTGTATGAAATTATTATTTATTTTCAAATGATACTAAGAAGTAAGTAATGTGGCAATAATTCAGTTTTCGTCATTCAAGTGTAAACCTTTTTATGTAACAAGATGTGTTTTAAATGCTGTAGTTCTCCGAGCAAGATATATTGAAATTTTGCTAAAGGATTTGTAAATGGAGTGGGACATAAACCAGATAACTATATTTGCAATTATAAATTTTATTAACAAATTTATTAAGTATTACTGTAAATTCTGTATGAAAAGTTACTTGATTAATTTTAATGAAATTCACATTGCCATACATTCTATGTAAGTAAGTAGTTTTATTTAGTTAAATGTGTTTTCCATTTTTACCACTCTTTTACATGCTCACACAAAACGCACAACCAGTAAAATTTAATACCTACTATTTTTATTGCTGCAATCCAATGCTGCACTTGCTTTTGCATCAATGGGTGCTGAATTAAAAGCATTGCATTTAATTGTAAATGCATTGCAGGGTAGAGAGACCAGAAAATAGACCTAATATTGTGGTCAGGGTATTTAAGTTAAAATTATCTGAGCTTTTGAATGATCTCCTTAAAAAAAAATATATATATTTGGGGCAGTAACATCATACATTTATGTAATTGAATTCCAAAAGCGACTCATTGTCATATTTTATTAACATTAGATTCATCTTCCAAAATTCACACCAAAGATGACATCGATAAATTTGTGAGGGCCGACCTGATGTTACTCTAAATGAAAAGCTATAACAAATTGTTACTAAATGTATGGCCCATGGCCCCTGTGGTCTTATAAATCCAAAATCCCCCTGCATGAAAGATGGTGAATGCTCAAAAAAATTCCCAAAAACATTCATAAAGGAGACGGAAGAAAATATAAATGGCTACCCAGTGTATAAAAGAAGGCAAATTGAACATGTAAGAGTAGGGAACTATTATATAGATAATCGCTGGATAGTACCCTATAATCCATGGCTGTCCAAACAGTATAATGCCCATATAAATGTTGAGGTTTGTTAAAAGTGTGAAGTATTTGTACAAATATGTGTACAAAGGGCATGATGCTGCCTCTGTTACATTAAAAACTGATGCTGCAGATCACAATGAAATAATTAATTTTTTGGATGGGAGGTATGTAAGTGCTCCTGAGGCAATGTGGCGTTTAAATGAATTCTACATGTCCGATAAATCTCACACAGTTATTAGACTGGCTGTTCATTTGTCAAAGCATCAGCCAATCTATTTTAGAGAAGGTCAAGAAAACAATGCAGTGGAAAGGGCATCAATAAAAGAAACCACTTTGACTGCATGGTTTCAATTAAACATAGTTGATACAGAGGCACATCCTATTTATTATGCTGATATCCCTCAATATTATGTTTTTGACAAAGCAACAACAAAATGGAAAAAAAGGCAAAGAGGAGGACAACAAGTAATTGGCAGAATGCCTGTTGTTAGTGTTCAGGATTCGGAGAGATTCTACCTTAGAATGTTATTGTTGAGAAAAGTTGGTGCTGTAAGTTTTGAAGATTTAAAGACTGTAAATGGAGTAATATGCGAAACCTTCCAAAGTGCGTGCAAAGAGCTTGGTCTTTTAGAAGGAGATCAACACTGGCATGATACACTACTTGAAGCAGCTACTGTTCATGTTCCAAGTTATTTGAGACTTTCATTTGCAATAATTTGTGGATTCGGTGAGGTAGAAAATATCCCTGAATTTTGGACTCAAGATAAAAGTTCTCTCTCTGATGATTTCATTAATAGGTATTCTGAAGAAACTGGCCCACAATATGCCCTTGCAGAAATTAATAAACTATTGAGGTGTTATGGTTTAAATTTAAAAAAATTGAATATTCCTTCTGTTAACTTGCAATGTAATTTGATTGAGCTTTCCTATGATGTTGTAGAGGAGCAGTCCAAAGCTGATAATAATATTGCAAAATTAAATTTAGAACAAAAATATGTGGTTGATGGAGTACTGAATACAATTTATGGGGTCCAAACTAATGTATCTAAGTGCTTTTTTCTTGATGGACCTGCAGGAACAGGCAAAAGTTTTGTATATTCTACCTTACTACATGCCGTTAGAGGAAGAGGTGATTAAGCCATTCATATAGCATCAACTGGAATAGCTGCAACATTGTTGATTGGAGGCAGAACTGCTCATTCTACTTTTAAAATTCCCCTTACTTTAAATGCTACTTCAACATGCAATTTGAAACCAAATAATTTAGAAGCTAAAGTGTTATTAGCTGCTAAGTTAATTGTTTGGGACGAAGCACCAATGACTCATGTTCATGCCTTTTTAGCAGTGGACAGACTTTTGAAATATCTAACAAAATGTGATGAGCCGTTTGGAAGGAAAATAATTTTATTGGGTGGAGATTTCCGACAAGTGCTTCCAGTCATTTTAAGAGGTTCTCAATCCTTAACAGTTTCAAGTTGCATTAAAAAACATAGATTGTGGTCTGCTTTTCATGTTCTCAGATTAAACAAAAATATGCGAGCTTTAGATACCGAGAAGGAATTTGCAAATTGGCTTTTGCATGTAGGTGAAGGAGAAAATGGAGATAAAGTTCAATTACCCCCTATTTGCTATCCAGCTATTCAGGATCCTGTGCAACAACTGTTCAATGATATGGATTTTGAAAGTGACGCCTGAAGAGCTCAAAAATCGGGCCATTCTCACTGTAACAAATGATTCATCAATGCAAATCAATAATCATGTACTGCAGTGTATGCCAGGAAATGAAGTCATTTATGAGAGTATTGACACAATAGTCAGTGAAGATCCACAAGATCAACTTGCATATTCAGAGGAATATTTGAATAGCATTGCACCAACTGGAATGCCACCTCATAAACTTAAATTAAAACACGTGCTATTATAATGTTACTCAGAAATTTAGCACCTTCAAAAGGTTTGTGCAATGAAACTAGACTTATAGTAATAAATTTGCAAAAAATATAATTGAAGCAAAAAAAAAAAAAAAAAATGAATCTTACTTGATACCTTGAATACCTCTTATTCCATCTGATAGTAACATGCCTTTTAAATTCAAGCGTAAGTAATTTCCTATTAGGTTAGCATTTTCAATGGCCATTAATAAAGCTCAGGGCCAAACTTTTGACAAAATATGTTTAGATTTGAACAAACCAGTTTTTACTCACGGCCAATTGTACGTAGGTCTTTCTAGAGTGAGATCTTTCGAATCTGTTACTGTTGTGTCTGCGAGTTCTCAAATACACAACTGTGTGTACAGGGAGGTTTTATGTGAATGAATATACCCAAGAATTTGTTATCATTGCAAATACATTGTCATATCATATCCCAGAAATCTATTTGTCAGTGTAAATAATCACCCACACTGTTACTAAAAGTGAATTTAGTACATAGTAGTCCCAAGAGATCCCCTTTCTTTATGCTCTCTCAGAACCTTAGCTGTATCGTTCATCAATACATAATCAGATCAATTTTCAGGTCTATGTAGACTAAATAGGGCCCATTTTAAGCTAGACTAAAGAATTGTAGTGTCCGATGGGCGACCAAAGCGATCCGTAGGGAACTGCTTGCAGTTCCGGGGGTTGGCGAGCGTTAGCCCCCTAGTATGCTATATACTGGAAACAGTAATGTAAACACACATGACATCATAAATCTAAATGCCAGGAAGAGTAATGTATAAACATTCCTGATTAACAGCACTCATAATATAAACACTTAAAGGAAGTATGCAACAGTTTGATTCAAAATTATAAACTAATGGGGATGACTGGTTTTAATAACTAAAAAAAACACAAGTTGTAAATAAAGTGTTTGAGGTATTTGTCAGTTAGCTCAGGGGTTCCCAAAGTGTGTGCCACAGCACCCTGGGGTGCAATGTAGAGAGATGAGGGGTGCTGCAAAGTGCCCATAACCTCCAATCTAAGCAACATAAAAAAGGGTTCTGGTCACTCACCAAAAATCGGTTCGCTCCCCAACCAAGAGCATGATGAAGGTAATTTTATTTGTTTTATTTATATTTTCACGAACCTATGTTTTCTTATTAAGTAAAATTAAAGTGTTTGTGTGCGAATTTTAAATACTAGATGAATTAATTATGTTTATGTTCTTATACTTCTCTAATTTCTTTTTGAAACTGGTACAAATAGGAAATATATATATGTAATAATATACCACAGATAAATATTACACGACGTCAAGAGAGTGCCATGAAAAAATTATAATTATCTTAAGGGTGCCACCACTTGGATAAGTTTGGGACCCCTGTGTTAGCTTATTCTTGTGGTGTGCAATAGAGATTAAAGAGTAGAAATATACATTTTCACACACAGCCATTAAAATATCAGCAGGAAAAAAGAAATATCTAATATGAATTAAAACTAAGTGAAAATCCATTTATTATTGCTGCTCGGCAGTTTTATTATCAGAATTTACTTAAGTCTGATTATTTCTGTCCTCTATTCTACTTCTCAGACTATAGTTTAGGTCTGTCACTTACACCCACTGATAAATTTGTCAACATGATGATGGAATTTTTTCAAGAAAAACTATGTAGGATGTCAACTTGTGTTTTTAAATTTAGCAAATGTTGAGTAAATAATGATTTACCATGTCACAAATTCTGATTGTTTACTTAAAATAAATATTAGTTTACATGCCATGCCACAAACTCAATTTTTTATTCAACAAATTTCTTTAATTATTATAAAAACAATGTATAGGGCCTGCAGAAATTTAAAAAAAAAAAAAAACTGATTTAAATCGAAATAAACTGATTTAAATAAAAAAAAATCAGATTAATTGATATTTTTACACCTTGGACACATCTTCCCATAACTCTTTTAGACCTTTAAGAAAAGCATTATGTATTGTGTGAATATTATATGTCCCAATGTTAATTAGTTATTTTTTTTCGGGTTTTTCACCAAATTTTTTTCTTCTCCAAATAGAATTTAAGAACTTAAAACCCCTGAAAAGGTGACAAGAGAACAAAAAAGTGACAAAATGTGACGTGTTAAGAGCCCTGTTTGTATAACACAAATCCCAACTAATCAACCACTAATTCTGTCTTATAACAGTCTTGTACCATATGGTACTAGCCGACCCTTTTCTCTAACACGTGGACGCTGGAATGTGCTCAACAGCCAGACGGTGACAAAAACAATTTCATACTGCACGTGCGGGTTTTGACAAAATACCGAAAGAGAGTATTTTCTCATCGGCGGCCCGGCGTTCCGTTTGATCCATCGACACAGCTGGAGTTTCCGTCGGTTCCCTAATCCCATGTCTGGGATGAAGATTTGCTGTTGGGAACCCAAGTCGGTTACAAACGGTTTTTGCATCTGTGTGGGGGTGTCATGGGGTCTGGAGAGGACATAAACATCTCTTGAGGACTCGGAATTCTACCCCCCCCCCCCCGTTGGCAGCTGCGGTTCTGCGGAAACAAGCGAACGTGGATTTTAGGAGGAGACTGATTCTAGATTCGACGAGAGACGCAACGTCTCTGTTTGCCATTGTTACTTTGGCTCCAGGCAGGATATTGATGGTCGATGACTGTGCCCTTAATTAATCTTGTAAATTTAAATGTAAATATTTAATTTATATAAATAAATAGTTTAATTTTAAACCAGCTGTCCGTCTAGTTCTTACATGACGGTACAGTCTGTACTTCATTGTATGTGTATCCTAGTAGACGGTAATTTAGGAATTAGCAAATTTAATCACATGACAGAGTAAAAAGAACAGCACAACAAATACTATGTATAAAGGAAACATTTTTCCATCTGGTTCTCAAGCGATTAGTTTGATTTTTAACACATAATGGGTGACATAAATTTGTTTCCCTAGACAGGGTTCCCACACCTTTATTTAAAAAAAATTCAAGGACTTTTCAAAATTAAAAAAATATTTTTCAAGGACATAAAATTTTTTTTATAACTACCTAAAACAAGACATATGCCAATTAAAACAAGGCAAAAGACGTCAATTAAAGAGAAAATGTGAAAAATATATTTTTAAAATACATACTTTTTTACTCTATTTTTTAAATTATTGATAGTCAAAAAAAGAAAGGTTATCATCAATTTTGGTTGTAATTTGGATTTTCTCTCACAGAACCTGTAATTTTTGTTGTTGTTGTAAAGTGGGCTTCTCGTCTCAATGCTAACTATCAGGCTACTTGCACACCTATCGATTTTGGTCGTGCGATAAAATATTGTACAAACAATTATTTTGGTGGCACGAAGGAGAGTATGGGAGCTTGCATCCCGTGTCCTTGTACAATCTCCATTTTGCAATCGTCCACTGCCATTACAACAGATGGCTGTTGTTTTATACTTTGTTTGAGAAACAAAACAAGTCAAAAATTTAACTGGTGAAAGAAACTTACAATAGAAAATAAAAAAGCTTTATCTTTGCGATCATTAAAGATAGAGTGAAAATTTCAATGGATTAAAAATCTGCAGAAAATGTTACACCTAAAGACTATCTTAAATGTGATTTTCTTAAAATTATTATTTTTTGAATTGCAACTTATATTTTTGCAATAAGAATTTGGCTTTATTTCTTTGGACGCGTGCCAGGTTTCCAATGACGTCCTGACTACTAAAGCTACGGTTTCCTAAGAAAGCAGTGCTGTTATCTAGCAACTGTGATACGTCATGATGCGGCAGGCATAACAAGGCAGCCGCCTTAACGGAGACCAGAGGTGTCAACTTAAACTGACAGAATATGGTGGAGAATGGACGATCTAAACATAGCACTATTAGTATATCATGTGGTGTCAAAGCGTAAAACACAGGTTTCATTCAGTATGACGTACAAATGGCGTACCTAGTACTAGTCTGGACAAAGGAGGAAGCTAGTCTGAACAAGTTCCAATGCAAGACAAATTACACAATTATTTACTAATTTAAAAAAATCAAGTACTTTCAAGGACTTTTCACCCCAAGTTCCGCAATTTTCAAGGGCCCCTAGTTGGGAAAAAAATACTCAAGGACTTTTCAAGGACCGTGGGAACCCTGCTAGATAAATACAGTTCTAGGATCCCACTGTGGATATATTATAATTTTTTGTAAAAATCAGACAAATTTCAGAATCTTTTGTTGTGTTATAAATTTATAATACATGAATAAAAATGCATAAAATTTCTTTATTTATTTTCATATAAAATAATTAGTTAAGAATAATTAAAAACAAATCATATAACAAACAGAAAATAAAAAGGAACTTGCAAAGATTCATGAAACTATTCCCTCTACTCATTGATAATTTAACTCCAAAAAAGTACTAATTTAGTGAAAAAATGCTATTGAAATAAACAGTAAAAAATAGACAAATGAAAATAAAAATACATGAATTTAAATCAAATATGCCTAATTTTCAAAATTTCTGAGTATTGACAAGGTATATTTGAAGCACATGAAAAGGGTTTATATATAACATACAAGAAAATGAAGCTTTCTCTATTAACAGCATAGAACAAGTATAACATTCTCACAGAACCATGCTGATTCAGTAATTTTAGGCTTGTATTAAAAAAATTCATCATTGTAATCATAATACTTAAAATATAGCTTTCTCCTTCAATCCATAATCTATTTTGTGAATATAATACTCACTCAACTATCAGACAGGATAATTAACTTTTACTTTCCAATTTCAATTCTATAAATATAGAATAGTTATGCTACCAGTGTAAGGGAATCCTAGGAAAATATGCATAAAAAATTTCCCAATAAAATTAAGCCAGCTCACAAAACAAAATATAAATAGTAAATAAAAAGATTTAAGTGCAAAATTAGATTGCTTTTATGATACTGTAGAAAACATTTTTCTGAGACTTAATGTTTATTTTTTTCGTGAATAGACTACAATATTAAATAAATATTTAGAACATCTAAAAATGAATACAAGTTACCCAAGTTGTTCAATAACCCAAGAGGAAAATACATACTTTTCTGGAAATTATGATACCAAACAACAAAAACTGTTATTTAATGATTTCAGTTTGATTTTCAGTATAATTGTGAGGTTGAACTGAGTGTACAAGGAAAGCTCTAACTTATTTGAATAAAAAAGATACATCTTGTTCAGCTATTTAATTTTTAAAACTAATGAACTTAATATATTAAATGAAAATATAAGAAATTAGTACAAGAAAGGAAAATAAAATTTAAAATTTTTACTTAAATCAGCAAAACAGTACAGACAATGCAAAAACTTACCTCAAACATGACCAAGACAATTATGATTCACTTTTCACCATCCAAATTTCATATTTATGAAACATATTCCATCTCAAAGCTGCTGTAAAAGACAATACAACAATATGAATAATTAAAATTAGATAAAATAGAATACAAATGAGCGAATAATATTAAAAAGATTCTAAATTATTAGGTACTACCCACTGCGTGGCATTGCCTGTGCCAGTTGCTTTTGTGGGGTTTTTGGTTTGCTTCGCAAACTAAATGGGAATTCGTAGCCTATTGGATAACAGCTATAACGACCTTGCCCAAGGAGTTGGTTTGCTTTGCAAACTAAGTGGGAATTCGTAGCCTATTGGACAACAGACATCACGGAAACCTATTTGGTTTGCGAATTTGTAGCCTAATAGATAACAGCCATAACGGAGTTACCCGTAGGGTTGGTTTGCTTTGCAAACCAAATAGGTAATGTACGTGACAGTTCTTTTTGTGGGAGTCACATTGCACGTGGTGTTGGTTTGCTTTGCAAACCAAAAGATATAAATATAAATTGATAAATTATCTATTAAAAGAAAATCAAACGAATAAGGTATGGTTTGCCTTGCAAACCAAATTATGAATATCATGAACTATGGTTTGCTTTGTAAATTGGACAACAGACATAATGGAGATGCCGGTGGTTCCAAATAGGAATTTGGCGTGATGTTGCAATCTCTTGTGAAAATATAAATATTTAATTGAAAAATTATTTATTAAAATAAAATCAAATTTATAAGGTATCTATCTATCTGGTGCCAAATTTTCTGTAGATTTCAAGTCCGATGAAATTTTTAATCTACCTTTAATGATCCTGATTTTACAAAAGAGAGCTTAATACCAGCCGAAATGTTTTTTTTAATTTTCTTTGCTTTCTTTAGCTGAGATCGCAAGTAAGTTGGAAATGTAATCTGTTTATTTTTGGAACACGAATGTTGGCCAGAAGTCACATTATCTTGCAAAAATATAAAATATATTCAATTAATTTTTTTTATTTATTTAAAGAAAATCATATCCTTTGATCTAATGTAAAATTTTCCACAGATTTCACTTACATTAAAATTTTTACTCTATCTTTAATGGTCTAGGAGATAGAAAAAAGAACTACATAACTGAAGTTAAATCTTTGTTTTTTTATCTCCTGCTGGAAAATCAT
This sequence comes from Metellina segmentata, assembly GCA_947359465.1. Taxonomy (NCBI): domain Eukaryota; kingdom Metazoa; phylum Arthropoda; class Arachnida; order Araneae; family Tetragnathidae; genus Metellina; species Metellina segmentata. Next base: position 18,048,610 of record OX375883.1, on the reverse strand, counting down.
TCCTCCGTGCAAAATGAAAACAGAAAAAAAAAATATAAATAAATAAAAAAATTGAATCTGATCTTTTATTAGCTTACGACAGCTGTTGTTGCCATTCCAAAGAAAACAATAATAATTAAATTTCATTAAATTACTTTTTAAATGTTCTAGATTAAACTTTAAAATTCGCAGTTACACTAAAATTACAAAAAATTTGGACTACCTGAGTGTCAAATCCCATTACTGTAAGCGCCATAGATTTGTCAGGACTTTGCATGCAAGAAACAAACACTTCCTTTTATAATTGTAGAGAATTAGAGATAGTTCAATAAAAAAATGTTAAAACTTCAAGACAGATTATAAATTGTTCTAAAAATATTTAGTATGGTTAACACGAGTAGAAATAATTTCAATTTTAGAATTTCATTACTTAAGAAAATATCACTCTGGAGATCAAACATTATATACAAGATGCTTAAAGTTTCATCTCACCTGAATAATTACATAACTGAATAAGATAGTATGATACTTGTGTTACAAAAAAGTGAAATTTATAAATTACTCAGAAGTAACAGGGTTCAAGCAAAAGAAACACTAGTGACTTTCCAGGGCTATTTTTCATTTCTTACAGTTACATTTCACTGGTTTCTTAAAAGCAGATGGAAAAAAAAAAAATGCAGTGTTCTTTCAAAACTGTTTTTAAAATTTTTTAAGGGCATTCAGTAAATGTTAAGAATTTTTTCGGGCTCTTAAGAACTGAAACGAAAAATCAGGCCAGTTCATGGGAACTCTGAGCAAGACATTTCCAATATTAAATAAATAGGTAGTCGCGGAAAGAAAAAATGAATCACCTCCTTTAATTCAAGCACTATTTACATTAGAGCATATTCAAGGGCATCATTCAGTAATGAACAAGTCCCCTACAAATTCAAATAAATTGCATAATGGGACATCTTCGTATCAAAAATTCTGAACTTCTTTCTAATTTAAATGCCATGTTTTGTAATAATCAGGTTGTGCATTGTTAAATTAGTCAAAATATGAAATTTCGTGACTTTACTACCTCTATATTCTGAGATATTCAATCCTAAATTTGTGTTAATTTAAGGGACCATATCCACATAGGAAGTCGCTCATAAATCAAGATTAATTTAATCCTAATTTCAAATTTGAAACCCTATTTCAAACGTATTTTTCAGTGATCCAAGAATTTTATTTACTATTGAAATATAAACAATTTGAGAAGTACCAACTTATTATATTTACTATGCAAGTGCAAACAATCCTAGAATTATTATTCGAGGTTTGTCATACATTTAGACTTTTGGTTGTCCCTTAAAATCGCAATAATGAGTAAAATTTAATCTAGCTCAAAAACTAATAATCTGAATGAGCTAAAATTTTGCATGGTCATACTACTGGAGGTAATTCTGAATTGAATCCCATCAAAATATAATAAGGCACCAATTCATATTTTTTCAAACATTAATTTAATAATTATTATTGCACACTAAAAACTATTTTTAAAATAAAATTTTTGGTGGATTTTGTTTGGGTCTTTTAGCAGTAACAAGGTGCAAAATATTAGCACTATACAAATTTTATCTTGGAAGATATGCATAAAAGAATAAGAATCTGATTTAACATTAGGAGCTCCAATCTTTCTGTAGGTACTCATAACTTTGAAAAGGAAAGCTCTAATGACATGAAATTTGGTATCTGAAGTTAAAATTTGATACATTTGAAATTGTGAGTCAAAATAAGGGGTTCAAACAGCTCGATAACCCTCTGTGATTGCTACAAATTTCCATATAAATTCATAGCTTATTGGATAACAGTCATCTTGGCTAAGATGACCATACGTCCTGTTTTGAACGGGACCGTCCTGTTTTAAGTAGAGTGCCTATATAATAAGAGTGGTGACATACGGGAAACAATCACTGATTGGTTTAGAGACCTTTTCTACTGCCCGAGGCGGTTTTTTTCTAGCTCCCGTAGACTTAACATGGGAGCTTTTTGCGTGTTCGAGAAAAACGTATGTATATTAAATTAAAAAGAAAATATAGCTTATTCATGTTCCATTTCGTGTTCTAGAATGTTTATTTATTATTATTTTAGTGTTTTGTCAGTATAAATTTGAAGACTTTTTAAATAAATAGCCTTCTTTGAACAACATGGTGTTTCCCACAATCTAAGTTAGTGTGTTGTGCAATCCATCTCGTCAATTACGCATGTAATTGAGCGTTTATATGATTCATTTATACCGAATGTATCCATATTATAACAATCATATGCTTTTTGTTCTCCCTGAAATGTTATATTAATTCGCCCAGCAACCTTCATTGAGACGATTCTGGTAGAAAAATGGCTGCCGCGCATGCGCATTGGGCCAATTTTGGTCCTTTGTCACCACTCTTGTTATATAGGCACTCTAGTTTTAAGGTAGACTGTCCCTTTGTCCCCAAGCACAACTTCGGGACGCCGAAATGTCTTGCTATAAACTAGCCGTTGCCACCGCTATAAACGTTGACTACAGATGTACCCAAAATATTGCTTAACAGCTCTTACTGGTGTGCTACCAGATGGGAAGAGCGATAGTGTTAGACATGTCCAGTCTTGTAACAATCTGTTCAGACTGGCAACTTTGGAACCTTGCAACATAGAATTCGAAAAGAATACTTTGCTTAAAAGCAAAACAAAGTGTTCCAATCAAGAATTGAAGCATCCCTTCATCATTTAAATGAGGTTAATCAAAGAAAGAGGTTATACTTAATTATAGAATCAAAGAATAAATTAGTAATGCAACATCCAGAATGGTAGTTATTTTCAATAGAATAAATACTATAATACTGATAAATTAACAATTAATTCTGTACTTAAGGGCACAATTTACTTTTCAAAAGATTTTTTTTTAGAGAAATTAATCCTGTTTATTACTGTTAAGGATATTACTGTTTAGGAATGGGTTAAAAGTCATGATATTGACATCGATATTTCATAAGACAATGCGACAGAAGCAAAAAAGAATTAATATCACTGTAAGAAACATGCAAATGTATAATGACTAAAATATATGCTAATTTCATTGCATTAGTTCAGACTTATATGAATGTAGAATAGAAGTAAAGCACTATCGCATCTACTCCCGAAATCTTATCAAAAATGAAACATTCTCAAGAAAATAATAATTTTGACTAAATATAATATACATAAACATGCTATAAACTTTTCAAGATTGCTTTCATTTTCCCGAATACATAACAGATACTAACGCTTGAAGTAGAATGCAGAACTATTTCGAAAAGATAAATAAAGTAAAATAATAACAAAAAAACTTTTGTTCTTTGAAAAAAGATATCCAAGCATTTTGCAAAGCTGTCTCGATAAATGTGAATCGCAGAATTTGTTTAGAAATGCAATCAAGAACCAAAACAGAAAGTACTCACGAACTGAAAGTTGCAAAAAACAGAATGCAAAGGAGTGATGTTTCTCTTCCTTAGTAGGTTTAAAAAATATTCTGCATTTTACTCACTTCTAATTCCAATGTGACAGCATCTAAAAAGCGAAAAGTCATCGCTTTTTCAAAATTTACGGAAAAAACAAACCATAATTAATTACGGAAACTTTTCAGGTAGTGCTTAGTTGTCTTTCAGTCGATAGACGATCTTATTATTTTTTTTTTACAGCGAAATGAAGGTTTGACATTTAAAGAAAAACTAGTTTTTCAAACTTATATGTAGTTGTAGTTAATTTATGGGGAATTTTATTTAGAATAAAAAATAAACCCCCTCCATACCTACTTTTAAATTTCCAAAGATGGATTTTGACAAAAAGACGAAAATCTAGTTACATTTGAAAAACTTCCGTTTTCCCCACATTCTTTACCGAAGAAGACAACAACAACAAGTGTGACAAGCTGCGAAAAACGCTTAAATGTTTCTATTGGAAATGTAATTTTGCATGCTGGGGAATTTAATTGCTGGATTTGTTGTGATGGAACAAATGCACCAGATTAAAAAATAACGACTGTCATCAAAATGGATTTGAAAGCTCTTGTGATTTCTTTGCTCAACACATCAAAAGTAATCTTTTGTACTGTCTGAAAACCGCATTCCATGGGCCTGTCTACGTTTGTGATCATTATGTGAGAAATAATGGTATTTCATCGCATATTTATCAATTGCTCGTCCAAGTTTCAGAATATTTTCACCCCCTGTGATACATTTCCGTCGAGTTTTAATTAAGTAATCCACATACAAATCGTTTATCATGTCCAACGTCGTTTGTGATCGTTATATTATCGTTTTTAAGTTGTGTTCTCCGTCCAATTGCACCGTGCGAACAGGTGGTTAACTTCAAAGAATTTTAACCTTCCTACAGAATTGTGATTTTTGTTTTTAGTTCGTCCCACCCAGATTTATCCTGCGTTGAATGATTGTTAAAAAAGATAAACAGACATTCCACAGAACTAAGGAAAAATGAAAGTGACAGTGTATTTCGGAAATGTGCGTGTGATAGTGCCTTGCGGGAAAGGTGATATTCTAGTGTCGGAATTGATGGACTTGGCCATTACACGTTACAAGAAAGCTACTGGAAAGGTGAGTGTACATTTTTTAAACATTAATCACACTTAAGGGTGTTGTCCTTTAATGTAACCAACCGTGGCGCCAATTTGAAGTAATTCTTTTTTACTCCAAAATGCAATGAATTACAACCGGAAAAATTGTCCATCTTGTTTTCTGTATTCAAATGTGTTTATTTCTTTTACACTTTCTGTGTTTACAACCAGAATTGCTCCTGCCACAAAGTCTCTACTAGCTGTTGCCATAGAAACCGACCTTACTCCTGTTTTCTTAAGGGGATGGTTAAACAAATGTTCATTGAGTTTTGTCTCTGGTGGATATTTGACATGATTTGCTGGTAGCTGAGATTTTTTTTCCCAGAAAACTATTTCTATTGTCCAAAATAAAAAAGACCCACCAGAATTAACCTTGCTCAAAAATGTACTAGCCCTGTTCCTATGGTGACTGCAACCTCTAGACTTTGTGGTGGAATTAGTTTTGGGGTTGATACACTACAAAAAAAATAGTACCCTATTCCTCATTCACATGTTGTATTTACATGAAGCAGCCATGGACCCTTATGGTCAATGACTAAAAACCAATTTTACATAATCTAGCAGATAACACCACTTGTCTTCATGGAACGTCAATAAATAGGAAAATAGGAAAAAAAATATAAATGACCTTTGCCACTTCTGCCAAACCAAAAGTGAGGAAACAAAAACTTTTAAGTTTCGAGGTTGGGTCATAGACTTGGAGAGGAATATAATGGTATTGTGTCAATGAGTATCTGGCGTAATCATTGACAAAAGAAGATTGATTATAGCATTTAAGAAAAGTGTCTGAGTATTTCATTGCTCGTGATGTATATAAACATTTGAACGACTTAACACACTTTATTCTGTCCGCCTCAAATATAGGTAGTACAAAAAACAAGTATTAATTTCCTAACTTGCTATTTCTTAAACTGGTAGTATACAGAGTACTAGAAGTTAATGGAGAGGCATTCTAAATTTATAAATATTTCGTGGATTTTATCAGTTACACAATACGAAATCCGGAATTGTCGAAAATCTGGACATTTAAACAACCAGCGTATTTTTTCTCTCCCTTTCGTCTGACAATTTCTTTCGTTTATCTTTCTGACAATTTTTAAACAAGGCGTTCAACCTGACCCAAATTGATGAAATGACATAAAATAACAAACATGTTCAGAGTAAATACCACACAGAATAATTTGAAAATGAAATTTGTTTCAGTGCATTAAAAAGTTTTTTTTCCACTTAAAAGTTATTCCTATTTATATATCTGCTGTTTTAGTATTCTTACTTGGAGACTGCACTCTCTCCGCACCAACCACAGAATGGACATATCGGATTAGCCATTGGTTAGGTTAATGTCCTCTAATAGCTATTTTAGTATTGCAAACATATCTGCATATTGCAAACATTCTGGAGGATTCCGGATTTTGGACATTGTAGGTATATACATGCCTTTAAAAAAAAATGTTACCTATATTGATTGTTTATAAAGTGTTTGTTAAATATTGCAAAATTTTCTTTTAATGTTAATGTTTTACAAACTACGTTATCATTTTAAACTTGGCTCTAATTTGTTTAATGGCAAGTACTAGGTGGATCAGTGTGAAATTTTTTCTGAAACGTCTTTGCACTTCTACCATGTTTTTACATTTCCAGTAGCACTTTAATACAAACTTTGTTCAAAACTTAATCAAGATGGGGCCATTATTTCTCAATTGTTAAATCTTTTTTTAAAAAATCAGCGTTTTACCAGCTAATAAAGTGTAAAAATTTTTGTAATACCCTGTATGTACACAGTACTAGAAGTTAAAGGGGAGGTTCTAAATTTAAAAAATATTTCTTGAGTTTTATCAGCTATTTTAAATACAGAGAACTCGCGTTTTTACAAATTCGTGGAGACCGAAAAAAAGTTTATTAAACCGAAAGTTTGGAAATGGGAATAGGATTTAAAAAACATAAAAATGCAATTTGCTCCAACCTATATTCATTAGCGATTCCAAAAAAATCAGCTCTCTTAGTTTCCTTCATGATAGCACTTCGGTAAACATACGATTCCATCTATATATATAAAACACTAACGTACGTGGACCCGAAATCGACGTTATTTGTGTATCGTCGAATGGCAACAATCAACGTAAATAAAATAACCCATATATTTTGAATTCTTGCTGTTTTCAAATAGCCGAGGTCAATTTCTATGCAAAATAAGGAATTAAATTGTAATATCTATGTTTGAACTTACTTTTTATTTCTTCCTTTGATGTACTGGCCACGTCAGAATTAATGTTTACTTTTTTAATTTGATTTAGAATTCCGTGTTTGGGTATTTGAGTTGACTGTGAGATGTTGCGGGCATATATAACGATTCCTAAGTGTTATAAATATGTGTTCTTTTTGTTAATAAATCCTCATTGTCTTTGTCAATATCGTCGAAAAGTCTTTTGTCGCATTATTCTATTTCACAATATATTCAGGAAGTCGAAATTCAACAGGTTTGAATAGATACATACGTGTTTTCTTCCCCAGAATTTTGCATTTTTTGACGGATTGGAATTTTATTTTTGTTTGCATTATGTGTTCCGGTGCATTACCTATTGCAGAAGTATTATTTAGGAGTTAGATTTTAATGATACGTCTATTTCCTGCAAAATATCACTAGACATGGGTAATTTTGTAGCGGTATATGTATATTTCGACCAACTTTCCTTAAATATTTGATTGAATAAGCAATGATTTGAAGAATTGTTCATAAAAATAAATAAAATACACAAATCAAAACATGTTCAATTTCGGTGTGTAAAAAAGTTTAAAAAAAAAAAGCACTATTACACACTGCCGAGCGCTAGCCGGCGCAGCCCGGCTAGTATAGTTGATACTGCTAAGCATCTCAAAATTGTCACCTGCTTCAAAGAACCGACGTAGTCCTGACAGCCGTTCTATGGCTTCTTTGATAATTGGCCTTGGGATGACCTCTACGCATTCTTCTTTGGATTGTTCTTCGGCATTCCTGTTCAACACCCGATTGATGATTTCATCACCTGATATCTCCTCTGTGTATGCTTGAACATTCTCGCCCAGTCAGAAAATCATGAAATGTGAGATTTTCACGAACTTGAGGATCTCTTCAGTGAAGTTCCTGGATCAAAGCTTCATCTGCACTGATATCGGAATCACTCTTGATAATTTTTCCACCTCCCTTACCAACATGGAAAGTCTAACCAGTCTGCCAAAATTTCTCTCTTTCCTGTCCAAAGAAAAACAATAAAAAGAAAGTTAGGAAACTGAGTTCGTAAAAAGGAGAGAATGTGTATTTTGGTTCGTAAATGAAAGGGGAAATTGATATTATTTCTATGGGATGCTATTCAGGACCAGCGTAGTATTTTGTAAAAACGTGCAGTTCGTAAATTGGAGGTTCGTAAAATGGCGAGTCCACTGTATATATAGTTCTTTCGAATTTGTTTTGCTTTCTACCAGTAATTTGTTTTTGCTGTATTTTTCATTCATGTTTGCAAGGCTAAGAAAAAATCATTGGGCCTCTAACTGGTCTGGCTTGTTGGAACTAGTGCCCCTGTATAGTTTCTTATTGACAATGTATGTTCTTGAAATTTTTCTTAAGGTACCGAGCCAAAAGTTATTCCAGGTTCTTCTGTGCTTGCAGACACCTGTAGCAGAACTTACAAATTTTTTTTTATGGAAAACTAGTTTATTTGTGTATGTGCTCCCGGATCGACGAATTTGACCCACCTCCCGCTTGTTGGATAGCAACTCGGGAGATTCAGATTTGATATTTTACTTTGGTTATGAAAAATACTCTTTTGGTAAACTGAAATTGGCTAACTTAAAAATATGCAAAAATGATTGTAAAATTCCCAGCAGATGGCACTGCATTACTGTAAAAAGGTGGTTACTGTTGAACTTCCTACCTGTTTTCCCCTTGCTTATGGTTTCTGATTGGAGAGTTGTTGAAATTCAAGCAGTTAGACTTCGACAAAGTATAAAAATAGATAGGTGGCATTATGCTTCAATTTTATTTCTGTCATAGTTTTAAGAAAACAGATTATGCAGTAGGAAATAGATAAAATTAATTTTATTTATTTAAAGTCTGCTTTTAGCAGACTTGGAATAAATAAATTAATACTAGCTAATGTATCTATGTATTAATTGAATAAATAAAATTAGTACATAGCCACATCAATAGCCTTAACCATTCTTAATTGCTAAACCTATTAATGCCAAAGTGTCTACTCTATTTCATATACCTAATAAATGTAGTAACTATATTGATATCAAATGGATTTAATACCTCTACATGAAATTATCCAAAAAAATTAACAGCATTTGGCTTTATTTATTTTACTTTCTAAATTTATGCTTGTGTAATTCTTATTTCCAATGAAATGTGTTGCAAAAAGCTCCCCTTTGTTACTACAATTAGATTATGATCGCCTACTTCAATTTTATCCCATTCCCTTGTTCAAAGGCAATTCAGCACTTTTTGAGAACCTCTATTTTTGCTTATATTTCCTTTTCTGCACTGATTTCAATATTCCAGTCGCCTCATTGTTTTCTGAAATTTGGTTACTGAAGAGTTTTACTGTGTAGTAGCTCTTCCCTGCTGTTATAACAATACTACTCTGCTGCTCCATAGCCATAAATCAACCGAGTGGCAAATGAATCCATTAGTCTATTCTATATTGTTTATAATCTGCTGTTGTCATTCCCAACAGTAAACAAATCATGTCTTATACTGTGTCATGTATGTTCATGAAATATATAGACATACTGTTATGTATATATTTCATGCCTCCCCACTAAGGCCTTTCAATCTGGAATGTGAAGTTGATCTACAAATATACAGCTGATTCAACACATCTGAAAAGAGCAATTGCAATCAAAGTTAACTTCATCAGTACTGCTAAATATTTTGTATTTATTGATGAAGACAAATTTTGGCATGTTTTGTGTTGCTTGTGTGTGACATTTATTTTCTTGAAATATTTGCTTAACATTTGTAAACTACACTTTTAACTTTAACAATTTTAAGCCTCATTTAATGTGCTGATTAAACCTATACTTAAAGAAAAATTTAACTTTAAATCAGAGTTTAGGAGCAGCAAGCATGTCAGTGGAACATAAAAACATTTTTTTATGTTGTTAAAATATACTGGGGTGCAGTTTCAAAATTATTTTGTTTGTAGATGTGTGCCTGTAAACACAGTATTATGATAAGGACTTGGATTTCGATTACATTTCTAGGCCAGTTTTATCACTGAATGGTCTCTTGTTTGTTTAGAGTCCTTGCTGAATGTGTTTCTCTCTTCTGTGTCAGTAAAATTTTCATTGCGTTTGTACAAGGTGTGTCTGTAAAGTAATGAGACTGGCCACCGCGCGGCACTCCAGTCGCCGGCAGTGTATCCATGGGGGCGAGATTTGTGAGGGGGGGGTCTAAGCTAAGCAACACACCGGGTGGCAATACCTACCGAGCTCTGACGCAGTGAGGATCACACGTGACGCAAAAGCTGTTTTAATTTTTTTGTCACAGCAGAAAAGGCCAAAGATGGAACGTTTGCTGGAGCAGCGCTGCACAGTTAAATTTTGCATTTATCTGGGCAAAACCGCTTCCGAGAGGTTTCTCTTTGTTAAGGAGGCTTACAAAGACGCCACACTGTCAAAGGCTCGGTTTCAGTGATTTCAAGAACGGACGGGAGACCCTTGAATACATGGAGCGCTCTGGACGCTCTTCAACAAGTGGTTTGGACGAAAATGTGGTCAAAGTGGGTGGTCCACAAAGAATTTGTACTTCCAGAACGAGCCATCAATGCCGTTTTCTACAAAGAAGTCCTTGCACAGAGCCATCAAACGGAAACAACCGGTGATTGCCGATAGCTGGGAGCTCAAGCCCACATCGACTTCGTTGTGATTGCCTTCGTGGCCAAGGTTGCAACCTTGCCGCAGCTACCGTAAAGCCCCGATGTGAGCCCGGCAGACCTTTTCCTGTTCCCAAAGCTCAAGAGAAGCCTTGAAAGGTCACCGTTTCAAAGATGTTCCCGCCATCCAACAAGCTGTCACAGAGTATCTGAAAGAGGTTGCATCAGCTGACTTCCAGGGAGCCTTTGCAGCGTGGGACTTACGTTGGCAGCGGTGTATTGACGCCCAAGGAGACTATTTTGAAGACTTTTAACAATATGTACCAATCGGATCAATAAATTCTTTTCACCAGACCCAGTCTCATTACGTTACGGACAAAATCTGTTTGTCTATTACTTGATATTGTATGTCTTATGTTTGACTCGGCATGACTAATTACGACCCTTGTGCCATAAACCTCAACCAATGGCATGTGAAGTAAGAAATTGAAACATAACTTGCTTTTCATTTAAGGGCATCTGGGAAATTATCTCTAAATTTGTTAAAATCACTTAATGAGAAGCATAGGAATCTTTGTTTCTAATGACTTATCGATCTTGCCTTTCATCAATGATCTCTACCATTATAAAAGGAAGTGTGTGTACTTTATGCCGTGTTCTGACGAATCTATGGCACTTACAATAATGAAATTTGGCACACAGGTAGTCCGAATTTTAGTGTAAATTTTCTATTGCATCCAAATTTTATCTAGAACATTTTAAAATGAATTTATTAGTTTTTTCACCATTTTTTCTTCCCTTGGAAATGTGACGTCAAAAAGAAGAAGCTAGTCGATTTTGCGGTTTTCGACCACTGACGTCAGAAGCGTTTTGTGTCCAAAAATGCTTTTTTCAGCTTCTTGTGTGTATGGTGTACTCTGTTGAGAAGTTTGACCAGAGGGAGTCTGTTTGCACAAAGTTGGTTAAACTTGCAGGGAAAGGGCTCCCACGTGCAAAATATGGCGACCGCTACTGCGAGAACATTTTCCAAACAATAAAATTTAGATAATTTTATTTAAAACTACATTTTTTAGGAAATCGTAATTTATTGCTCTCCAAAATGAACCTGAAATTTATGCATTCTCCACAAGAAGAGACAAATACAAAAAGTAACTAAAATATTTACTTTATCTTTGTTTCTGTTAGCCTCAGAAGTATTACATTTTTAAACATAATTTTACCATGTATTCATTCACAGACAGATTGATAAAAAATCTACTTAACAGCATTTTCAAAATATTGGGTATGTCTTTAGAAGATGATTCCCAATTATTTTCTTTAGGAAAATTCCCCAAGAGGTAAATCTAAAATGGTATAAAAGCCAGAAACCACACTTTAAAGAACCCAATTGTGGGAATTTGATCTGCCCCTAATTTAACAAATAGAACAAAGGATGACAAAAAAAAATTAGGAGCTAGGATTCTTGCAATACATATACTAATATTTTTTTGAATCCTGAGTCTATCGCAGAACTCATTACACACACACACAGTAAATAAAATGCTATTTATAATGTAACTAAGGCAATAAAAAAATAACATTTGTATTACCTACATAAGACATTTTGCTCCATTTTTAACCTTTAATGGCCTAAGAATCAAACTTTTTTTTTCCAAGGAAAATAAATGTTTTCCCCAGAAACAGAAAATCTAGGCGCAGGACCAAATTTATTAGGTAACCTGGCACCCGGGATTTGTTGTGCCCTGAAATGGAAAAATAATTTAACAAGATAATAATAAATTTCAAAACCGAGCAGCTCATGCCAACTTGCCACACTATATCATTGCTTACCGTTCTATTGAATGATTCAGACTAAGGCACTCCAGATATTCCCAATAGAATTTACATCGGTGCTTTTAGCTGAACACTCCAAACTCTCCTCCATTCTAAGCTTTAGACTAGGGTGGTGAACCTGTGGCCATAAAGCCACATGTATCCTTCTAGATCCTTAAATGCAGCACCCTCAGGGGCATATCTTCGTTAGGTGTATGGGCTTCCCGTCTTTTCCTTTTCCCCATGGGGCTTTCTGTTTAAACACATGGTTGTACTCCCAGAATACCCAAACAATCTTTTTCTGTTTTCATCCCACAACTGTTTCATATTCCATTTTTTTTTCTCCCTTTCACAGCATTTTTTACTTAAAGTTGTCTATCGTGTGTTTGACAACTTGACCAATTATAGCCCTTGTACCATACAACCCCCCAAAAATCCACCTTTGTATTTGGCCTTTTGACTGAATCCAAATTTTACAGAACAAATCCTTTTATTTTTATGTGCTGCAGTAGCTTGGAAAAGTAACGGATTGGCAACCAGAGTGTTGCGAGTTAGAATTTGGCCAAAGACTCATGTTCAAGGGGGGGCTGGAGCATGTTAAATCTGTTGTGGACTTGATTGTCCTCTCGTTGGCATGGGGTGGAAGTTTGGAAAGTGGAGTCCAGGTGTGACCCTGTCATCTGACCATGGTTCCAAATTATGGGCTGTTGATCCTGGGCCGTCTATTCTCCAATAGCCCGTTGTATTGCTCCAGTGTAATCAAAATACTGATACAGATAAAATTTGGAGTGAACCAAGTCATTAAAAGGTTAATTATCTATTGAATCTATTTTATACAAGAGCTACTAAAGGGACTAGGTTTAGAACAACAGTTAAAAAGTTGATATTTTTTTAAGTAGACAAAACTGATGTACAATACTAATTTTTTACCAAATATTTTCTATAAATTGAGTGGGGTTCCTGCTCAGGTGTTGCCTTGTCATCAATCCATGGTTGAAATTTACATGGTGTCCTTGCATCTTTCCCTTGAAGATTGATCCAGGAACATCGTCAGTAGCACGTTGTGTTGCTCTAGTATGACATTAATTCAAATACCTTGAAAGTTTTGCTCGTTGTAAATTTAACTGATTTTTCTATAGTATCACCAAGACGGAAAATAGAGTATTGAGTTGCTTTTCTCAGTTGGTTTGTTCTCTGCACTAGCATGTTCTGGACTGTATGTGGTGCAGGTTCGATTCCTACATAACCACCCTGAGTATATTTCTCTTTTCGGTGTCGTCCAAACCTTCCATGTATTATGTTCATTTACATAAAGGGAGAAACATTGCTTGTGCCATAAAATCATAAATAAATGTTAACCCTTTAATGAAAAGAGGCAGTCAGGGATCAGTGGGTATATCCAATACACTAGCAACCTGCGAGTTGAAGGTGGTACAGCTTTGATTCCTCTCTGAGTGTATATCTCTTCTGTGGTTTAGGCCTGTTTCAGTAAAATGTCGTGTGTGTCTCCAAATGACTTGATGTCTCTTTTGTGTCTGGCACAGCATGGCTAAATACAGCTCTTGCCATAAAACCCAAAAACAACCCACCTTTAATGAGAATTCTTTTAATTCTTGTGTTGCATAAAAGTAAGATTTGAAAGATGTATTCTCAAAATCTGATATTGAGACTGTTCTATTTGGCATTATTTGAGCACTCTTAGAATTTTAAGCATTTCTTATCTTATACTAATTACCAGAGAGTCTTGTAATTTTAAAGTCACATACTGGTTTGATTTTTTTCCACCTAATGGGTGTTACCCGTTGAATGCTGTTTTTCTGAATGAAATTTGCTTAATTAAGAAGTCATGGCAGAACTTCACCTTTTTGCTATTTGAGTTATTTTTGCTGGAGTTACGCTCTACCCACCTTTTTTGGATTACTCACTTTCACTACACCTATGTTGTTTTGGGGTATTTAATGGATTGGTTAAGTCGTTCCGAATGGGTTAAATCTTCCAAAAGAGCCCAAAAATTAATCGTTGGTTCTCAATTTTAGTTGTACTCAGTATTGTAGTTAGGATTTCAAAAGTTGAGCCCAAGGTTGCCACAAGCGACATTTTGCTATTTTGCCAACTAGGGGTATCTTTTAAAGCATAATAGTTTCCTTTATCGCCAAAATAAGCTCCTTTTTAAAAAAAATTTTGGCTATTTTTTGTTGAAATTTTTTTTTTAATTAAACGAAAATTTTACCTTTTTAAAATTAACAGAGCCAATTTTTCTTTATGGAGAAAATTTTTAAGGATCACTTATTTATATACATGGGAGAAAAAACACCGGAATCAGATTGTCAAATAGTCATAAAAACTTGAATGTTGAGTTTAAATTTTAAAAATTAAATTTCTTGTTTAGTACTTAATTGGCACATGTTGTGTTTTAGCTCTCACACCTAAATTCTTGAGTTGAATGAAGTAAAATTGTGTATAATTTTGTTTCATTTTTGAGACTTTGAATGATGTATGAGCCGCGAAAGAATTGTTCCTTATCGAAATCTGTCCGGGGAACGACTTGGCCAAATCTGCTGTAGGATAGCGAACCAAGTCATCCACGCATCTGGATGACAAATTCCGCAACTTAATTTCTTTTGGGTTGAATTAGAATTTTTAAAATATTTTATTTCGCCTTTGTCGTGTAGGTTGTTTACATTGTTCTGAATGAACAAGGCACAAAATAGGTAATGCATGTTATGTATTAAACTGTTATCCTTTTAACAAGGATTTGCGATTGAGACAGCACTTCCGTGGCTTCGAATTTAACCTCGGATTTCAGGACATCAACATTCTAACTTAGTCCTAGGGTTCGAACTCCCCCCCCCCTCCCCTATAAACTGGAGGGATGAAAATACAAAATCTGTAGACAATATTCACTGGGTTGTCACAGGCAACGTTTTGATACTCAGTACAGTACAAAGTCCCAAATTTTGCGAACCGGCGTTCAATTTTTGAAAATTAAGGAGTTAAACGTTGAACTAATTGATGAAACAACTCAAAATAACGGACATGTTCAGAGTAAATACCACCCAGAAAAATTAATTTGCAAGTAAAATTTGTTATAACAAACCGTGTTAAAAAAATTTGTGTAGAACAAACCGTGTTAAATTTCGTAATTTTCTGATCCGTACTTTCTCGTGAAACCGTCTAAAAATCGAGCTAAAGAACACAGTTTTCAATCCTGCGGCGGCAACTTTTTTTTAATATGGAGAGATTGTATTGAAAAGGTTTTTCCTTTTTTTTTTAAATCATTCCTGTTTATATATCTGCTAATTTACTCAATAGTTTTACAAATCGCGCGAGGGGGGAAGATTAAGGTTTTTTGCCAAATATGCAAATAATCCGAAATGACACAGGTCCGGAGGATTCCGGATTTTAGACTTTGTACTATATATTTCAACCTTGGCGGTTAGTTAGAAACGTGATCCAACCAAAGACCGTTGTGTACCTGGTGTCATGTTAATTCTGTCGTGGCCTCAAATGGTGAGGTGTGAATGTTTGGAGAGGGGTGCCAGCTCTGGTGTTGATTACATCATTTGAACTTGTTCAATACGACGAGTTGTGTCGTCGGATTTTACCCTTCAGGATGGATCCCGGGCCATCTCCCATAGCGCGTTGTGGTGCTTCAGTACGGCGTGAATTCAACTACCTCCCTATACCATATCTACCAACCATATAAATTATTTAGTGTCCGATTATATTATCCTCAAAGGTTAACCGAAATCTTTTTTTACTGGAAATGTTTTCATCTTTTGGTAATTGGTTCATGTTGCCACTGAAAATCTCTGAAGAAATTACTTTTTTTTAAAGATTTTATAAGAACTTTAAAATTGAGCACATTTGTGCTTTTTTTTAAAGCAAAATTGTGCGCGTTTTTTTAACTGACAACCCAGTATGGAGATATCCCTCTTTACTAACTACTTACTAATTCCCTAACTAACTAGTTACTAATTCCAAAGGGGCATCAATGGGTACGTCCGCTATTCTAGCCCCCTGTGAGGGCCGGTTGGAAGAGTAACGGATTAGCGACCGGAGTGTTGCGAGTTCGAATCCAACCAAAGATCGTGGTGTTCAAAGGAACTGGTTCACGGTAAATCCGTCGTGGCCTCCAATGTCCTCACGTTGGCGTGGTGGGGAAGTTTGGAGAGTGGGGTCAGCTCAGGTGTGACGTCATCTGACCGTGGTTGAACATGATGCAGTCGTGGGATATTTCCTTTCGGGTGTGATCCCGGATCGTCGCCAATAACCCATTGTGTCGCACCACCAGTGCGACGTTATTAAAATTACCTTCGTAGCAACCTGCTAGTTGTATTCGCAGGGTTTAATTCCTTCCATATGATCCCGTCGCCGATTGCTCGTCGTATTGCTCCAGTGCGACGTTAATTAAAATACCCACCTCCGTGGCTGTATTTGTCTTCTGTGTCAGTTAAAACTTCCATTGTGTGGGGCTGCAAAAAATTCCACAACATCCTCCCGACAATGTCACTCCTACCATCATTAACATCTCGATGGTTTGATGTTACTTCAACACGTCTTCGCATCGGCCATTCAAGAGTCACAGATTTTTATGGGTCGTTGAAATCGTGCCAGCATTGCCAAGAGCCTCTCTCTATCCATCCTATTTTAACTTGTACAGGTCTTAGACATTTTTATCGACAATTTTTTAAAACTTCATTGCCAATTTTATCAAACCTATTGGATCAACCTCCCCTTCCATTACTTCTTAAATTTCTTCACCATTCAGGTTTTTTACCACACTAGGGGGCTTCGCAGCCTGCTCGCCAACCCCGGGGATTGCTAACCAACATTCCTTTCGCAGAGTGAATCTCCTGGACAGCGAAACTGTCTGAATAATTCGTATAATCCTGATTTGACTTTCCGGTCCATGACGTCACAGCGAGGCCTTCGCCCCTGCTCGCTTACGCTAGCCGAAAAAATAATTGTACCATAAGAAAGTACAATGTAATGTATTCAGTGATGTTCTCAAATTTAAAGAATAAATATATTAAGCTATAGATATGATGGTTTTATCAAAAAGTAGCGAAAATATCCAAAGATTCCGAAATTTGTGTGACCAATTTTTGAGCGCATCGAATTTATTTATTAACCAATTTCAAAAATAATTGTACCGTAAGAAAGGGTAAATTCTGAGGTATACTGCGATATTTTCAAAATTAAAAAATGATAGTAATAAGATATAGATATGACAGTTTCTTTAAAAAAGTAACGAAAATGTCCCGATTTTTCCGAATTTCAAAAAAATATTTTCAAGAACTGAATTGAAATTTCTAAAACAAAAACTCGACGATTTGCAAAAATTTACGTTGTGAGGTACTCTTAAAAAAAAAACTCACGGCCTAAGACTGAAAATTTGTATGTGTTTTGCTCACTCGCGGAAGAAATTTCGCTTTTTCAACTTTGACACTCAATAAACCTAAAACTAATAACCGCATCGGAAAAAGATCTTTACAATTGTCCAGGGAACACGATGAAGAACAAACCATGTTAATTTCATATTTTTCTGATCCGAACTTTCTAGGGAAACCGTCTAAGAATCGAGCTAAACAACACAGTTTTCAATCCTGCGGCGACGGCTTTAACTTTTTTTAATATAGAGAAATTATAATACGATTGTAAATTGATTTCTATTAAATTTTTGTCAAATTTTGTTTTTGTTTGGTTTTAAAGTTGGTCTGGTTATATTATTTTCAAATCTTTTTAAATTCACTTTCTCTTTTCACTGTCTTGTGTTTGGCGCTGCTTGTCCTTTTTTAGATCTTGCGCCATTAAACATCAGTCAACCAACCAACTTGATGTTTGTCTTCTGTTTGGTGCAACTTGGGCTAATATGGCCTTCCTGCCACGAAACCCTCACCAACCACAAACTAAAAATTCTTTCTGGATTTCGTTATTACTTTTTCGTTTTTCGAAAAAGTGTTTCTGTTTTCAATTTGAGATGTGGAAAACGAGTAATCGTCGGATCCCTGCCCACCGATTGCGATTGACCTTGTATATGCGGTCCTTGTGGACACCCGATTATCTCAGTTACGAGGGATTTCGTCACCGGCCCTATTTGTTTTAAGTCGCATCTTTGGAATGCTCGATAATGAAAAGCGCACATCTTATCTCGACGACCGCTTTTCTCTTTAGTTGTTCCTTGGCGACGAAAGCAACATGTGGGTGGAGCATTCGCCTTTATTGATTTATTTTACGTTTGTGGGGTTTCTTCTTCTTTTCTTTTACCGCGTCCTTGAAATAAAGAGGCGGGGGGGGGAAGCGATGGGTAGGCGATTCCTGTGTGTGCCCAATGAGTGATGGAGTCCCTGTTTATGGTGTTATGCTACATGTGTCACATTGTTAAAGGTTTGCTTTTCGAGGAGGTTTGCTTTCCTCCGTCGTAGCATTCAACGAATACTCTGTTTTTCCAATACGTTTTGGAATCGAATACTTTCACTTGACTTTGTCTTGTGTTTATAATAGTGTAGATCAGGCCTCGAAATATATTTTTTAATACAGGTGCACTTGTGCACCTAAGCTTTTAAATTAGGTTCACAGGTGCGCCTAGCGGGAAAAAATTAGGTGCACAATTTTATTTTCATGTGCACCTGTGCACCCGGGTATTTCGAACCCTGGTGTAGATAATTTAATTTTGTCCAGAAACAATCTGGGAAAATGACGAATTTTTGTCTAAGACATGAATAATCGCTTCCATGACCTGGAACAAGATTGATCGTGGCTTCTCAGACGCTTTGGAGAAAGTAGTCGACGAGATTCGTACACAGTTTCGTATCACTTTTTTTTTAATTAATTTAATTTTTCAACCGATTTAAAAAATAAACGGTTAGTATTTAACAGGTAAATAATTTTGTTTCGTCCACTGGCTTAAATTGAAGAATTTCATGCTTATAATACCAGGGGATGACAAAAATAAAAATAATTAAAAGCCAGCCCAATGTTTTAGGAGCCACGCGACCCTTGCAATACATATCATACTAATATTTTTTCGAACGGTGAGAATATCGCAGAACTCATTACACAAGTGCGGTAAATAATATGCTATTTAGGCCCGGTGCACACATCCGGTTTTTCAACGTGCGACACCGCTGCGGCATCGAAGCCCGTAAAATGACGCATGTTCTCATTTCGCGCCATTTGCGATAAATATTCTATGGAAGAAAACGTGTCTATTTCGCTCACTTGGTGTAAAAAATATATATATTTTAAAACAAAATAGACGTTACTGGACACAACCATTTATTAATTATTATTTATATTCCATTTATATATGAAAACAAGGTACTTCAGAACGGAGAAGCGTTTGCGGCGAGCTGCGGCGCCGTAGGGAATTGCGGTACAAATTGCACGCAAGGTGGACGTGCGTTGCAGCAGCGGCGCCGGAGGCATGTGTGCACTACTCCATTGGATCTAATGTATTTCAGACCGCACTTCCGTTGCGGCGCCGCACGTTGAAAAACCGGATGTGTGCACCTGGCCTTATAGTGTAAAAGAGGCAATAAAAAATAACGTTTTTATTAATCTACATTTGACATTTTGCTCCATTTTTGACCTACAAATAAAATATTTTTCATGAAAAATAAACGTTTTATATTGAAACAGAGAATCTAGGCGCCAGATCAATTTTTTTAGGCGACTTGGCGCCCGGGATTTGTTGTGCCCTGTTATAATACATTAATCACAAAAAAAAATTTTAAATAAAATATATTGGATTATTTGAACAAGTTATTTTTATGCAAAATTACTTGTGCTTTGTGTATTAATTTTTAGTGTATAATTCTTCAAATGTTTTTTATTATTGGCTATTGAATGCTAAATTATTTCTTAGTTTTCCACCTTAAAAATGTAGTGAATTGCTTAAGTATGACCTGGAATTTTGTAAAAATTTACCTGGAAAAGTCGTGGAATTTTATTTCTGAAATCGAGTGGGAACCCTACGGAGGGGGGCCCTGACCTGAACTCTTGAGCAAGTCCTAATCCCGCTAGTTATGAATCCAAACTATTATTGATTGATAGTCAAGTGGGCTGAGTATAAATAGTGTGCTAATTTTGCGACACAGTTAAGGTGTCGGAGAGCTGTCAGGATTCGAACGTGCATGACCCATTTCGATCCCACATGGAACGAGCGGCTGGAGCGGGGTGTGGGCCGGCGCAGGTGTCGCATTCCGGAACGCTTTTGACATTCGAATTATGAGGTCATTTGTGTCCACTCTTGAAGCCGTTGCGCAATTCGCCGTTTCGAGTGAAGTCATTTGGGGATTTCTTTTGATGGTGTCTGAATTGTCAAAATTCTCTTTCACGAGAACTGTTCACGACAACTAAGTCTCGGCGGCGGTCGCTATGGGAAGCGAGACTCGTTCATTTTGAGTAGTGATGGCATAGTTTTATTTCGTCCTTCGCGAGTGGTAGGCGATCAGATAGTAGTTCTGGTATAGCGAAAATATAAATTAAAAATACATAAAATTGGTAAAAAATTGTCAGGGCCGTGGGAGGAGAGTTGCGATTTCAAAACTTGGTTCAACCAAACACCCTCATGAACAATGGAGGCTGGTGCATGTTGAATCTGTCATGGCCTCCAATACCCTCACGTTGAGGTGGAAGTTTGGAGAATCCGGCCAGCTCGGGCGTTCTCGTCATCTGACCGTTGTTCAAAATAATGAGGTGTTGGTTGTCCTCGGTTCTTTTCCTTCGGGCTTGATCCCAGACCGATACTGCCGGTCTGGTGGTTAAGGTGTTAGCCTCTATGTGGTTCCTGGTTCGAATCCGGGTCTGTGCGTGGATGTTTGTAAGCGTATGGTGTAGATGCGGCCGGTGCATCTTAAATCTGCCGTGGTCGAATGTCCTCGCGTTGGGTTGGTGTGGAAGTTTGGAGAGTAGGGTGCCAGCTCAGGTGTTGCCTCGTCACCTCACCGTAGTAGAGTGACTCATTGACTGCATAATATCCCGCCACCAGAAGTATTCAACTTGTTACCACTGTCCCAGCTTAAGCCATTGGGTGCATCTCCACGTCTTAAACTTGGTCAGTCAGATGACGAGGCAACATCTGAACTGGCACCCCACTCTCTCCAAACTTCCACACCACGACGGATTTAAGGTGCACCAGCCGCCTCTACACCATACGCTTACAAGCATGCATGCCCTGACCCGGATTCGAACCAGGAACCTTCAACTGTAGAGGCTAACAGCTTAACCACTATACCGTTTGGTTGGCTCGGTAGCAGAAGTATACAACTAATTACAACCGTCCCAGCTTAAGCCATTCTGTGTATCTCGACCTAATTTTGAACCACGGTCAAATGACGAAGCAACACCTGAGCCGGCAGTCCACTCTCCAAACGTTCACACTATGTATACGTAAGGGCATTTGGGGTCACGACAGATTTAACATGCAACATCCCCTTTTGGTTAGTTTAAGTAACTTATGGAATTTTTTATAGCATGGTCTGCCAAAATCAAACACTAGTTATATTTTATCATCGAACAAGAGAACTCTTTCATTTATAATCTGTCGGTAGGTAGATATTCAATTACGTCGCTTTGGAACACAACGGGCTATTGGTGACGGTCCGGGATAACCCCTCGAATGGAAAGATCCGAGGTCAAGACCTAATTTTGAACCACGGTCGGATAACGAGGTCGTACATGAACTGGTACCCCATTCTCTAAACTTCCATACCACGCCAATGTGATGCCATTTGAGGCCATGGAATTAGGTAATGGTCATGGTAATTTTTAATTAACGTCGTTACTATAGCAAAAAATCGATCTATTGACCACGATTCGGGATCAATCCCCAAGGGAAAGACCGAGGACAACACAACGTAATTTTGAACCACGGTCAGATGACGAGACAACACCTGAGCTGGCACTCCACTCTCCTAACATCCATACCATCCCAACGTGAGGACTTTCGGCCTCGACGGATTTAAGGTGCACCATCCGCCTCCTCACCATACGCTTACAAACACTCATGCCCTGACCCGGATTCGAAAAAGAAACCTTCCGATCTGGAGACTAACACCTTAACCACTATACCGGTTGGTCCGCTTGCAGAAGTATATATCTTCTCGGCGACAAGTGACGACGAGGTGTTGTCCTCGGTCAGTTATTCATTTCGCAGCAAATTACGAGTTCGCAAAAGTACGGGAAATGATGGCAACCACTCCGGACGGATGGTCTAAAAGAGGAATAATTGCTCCCCGCATTCTTCCGCGTCTGTGTTTACAAAAGTCCACGCAACCACTTCCTCCCGGCTCCCAATTTTCCGGCCCGCTTCCGAACATGCGTGCCTCTCACGCACTCCTAACACACAAACACTCCCCCCGGTGCTTTATGGACCGTGCTGACCACTCGCTTTTGATGGGGCCGTTCACTCTTTCGGGGGCGTAGTGGTGTGTGACTGCGAAGGGGAGATTCGAATACGGGTTAAGTGACCGTTTGTTAAAAGGCCCGTCAAAATCGAATCTGCCCGCTGAAGACGCCGGTTTTCTTTTGCACCGAATGGTTCGTTGGATCTTGCATCAGCAGATACGGTAGAACAGGCATGCCGGACTCCCCATCCATTGCATTTTTAATTTCTTCATCATTCTCGATTTTTACCACATACACTATATCATACTTGCCAACTTTTACGGATTTCCACTTAATTTTACTGATTTACGGATAGGTCTACCTTTTTTCACGGATTTACATTATCTGCAACCATCTACTAATCCATAAAACCCCAAAACCTTGTTTGGAGCAGAAATCCAGTGCAGAATTATTAAAGAAGACCAAAAAAAACTACTACAGTTTCATTGAATTTTTCAGCAACGTCCTCTTTCTGGATAAAACACTAAATGAAACGAATTTGTAAATAGAACATTGATTTTTCCCCCCTTTCACCTACTTGTAAATAAGCTAACACTAATGATGTGTAATCCTGGTACAAGTTTAAATCGTATGTAACATACAGTTTTGGATGCAATGTGTAGGTACTCATGAAATGAATGTTTTTTTTACAGTAGATGCGTTCAGTTTGGTATTAAAAACACAACTGTTTGGCGAGGTTTCTGCAGTTGATAAAGATGTGAACTTTTACTTATGCATTTTTAAATAAATATAAAATACTAGTTGTGACGTACGGATATTTCTATACACATTAATCCATGTATAAATGGTGTGTTTTATGGCAAGGGGCGTTCTGCGCAAAAGTTTTATTGATGCACAGTTTTCGAAGTTGACAAGTATGCTATATGGAAAAAAGTATTTGGACATGTTTTTCTGAAAAATTGCTTTATTATTCTATTTAGCAACGTGTAGGGCCTCCTTTTGCTTGTATTACAGCTGCAACACGCCGGGACATAATTTCCTCAAGTTATCTGTAGGCCTGGGCAGGAATAACACGTCGTGCCTCTTGCAAGGCTCAGAAGAGGTTGTTGTGAAGATAGATGGACATGCGTGGCGGTATCGTACCAGTCGCTCCAGTTTGTCCTCCAAGTGCACGATCGGATCGAGATCGGGGCACTGAACAGGCCAGTCAAAGCAAATTCACCTCATTTTCAGGAAAACCAGTCCAGCACGCGTTTTGCAGTATGATATGGAGCTCGATCCTGTTGGACGAATCGACCATCATCGCTGTGATATTGCCATAGTTTAGGCTAGGCCGAAGAATCCAGAACGTCGACGTACACGTCAGCGTTCATGGTACCAGGTATATAAAGCAATGGGCCGAGCACAAACCAAGGAAAACAACCCCAGACCAAAATGGATCCTCCTCCGAATTTCGACATTGGCTGAATACTTAGTCCCTATAGTGTATATGGACATAGGAACACATTTTTCAAGGGTGTGCGCGAACTTAATTTTAGAGTCAAAGGAGGTACCGATCACTAAAAATGTTTACTGATCTAAAAAATGCAAGTTAGCTCACCAACAGGTGAATTTTCTCTTCAATAAAACCAAATCTCACTATTATAAAAGGAAGTGTTTGTGTGTCTTCAGACTATCTATACCACTCTCAGTCCTGAAATTTGGCACACAGGTACTCCTAATTTTGTGCGAATTTGCCCGAATTTTAAAATCTAATCTGTAACATTTTTAATTTACTTATTGACATTTATTCATTAGTTGTTTTCCTTAGAATGGCAACAGTGTGAAGAGATCAGATTCTATAAATTTATTTTCCCCCTTTCATTTACCTGGCACAAACAATTCCAACGAAGCGAAATAAAACAATTTTTTTTTACTTGCGTTATTCCTTTTTTATTCTTTAGTCCAAGTTTCTATCTTCGCGATCGTTAAAGATAGTGCAAATTCAACGGATTTGAAATCTGCGGAAAATTTACCCCAGGTAGTCCGAATTGTATGCGAATTTGCGACATGCCCGTGTCATGAAGGGTAGAGGTGTGACTCATTCTTGAAATTGTTGTTTTTTCTTTTTAATGTTTTCAGTATCAATATGGACACGGAAAGAACTCTCACAGACAACGCCGTGCTGGCCTGCTAGTCTTCTCTACAATTATAAAAGAAAGTGTTTGTTTGGGGCCGCAAAATCCTGACGATTCTATTGCACTTACAGCAATGTGATTTGGCACACAGGTAGTCCGAACTATTTGCAATTTTTGGGTCGCGGCGAATTTTAATATTCAATCTAGAAGATTTTAAAATGAATTTATAGTTCTATTCTCCTTCGGTTTTTCAAACGCGGAGAACTTTTCTACTCATACGATCTTGCAGTCAGGGTTTGGAATCATGTCAAATTTTTTTTCAACCGCAGAACGCGAAGAAAGGTAATTTTTTTTTTCGTTTCCGCTTTGATTTTGCGCGATTGATTTCCCAGCCAGACGATAAATCTTTTAACTGAAGTCAGTTAATTTTTTCTATCTCCGAGACCGTTAAAGATGGAGTGAAAATTTCAACGGATTTGAAATCTGCGGAAAATTTCAGCTTAGATTGGTACCTAAAAATATGATTTTCTTAACATAAATATTTTTTTTAATTGAATATAATATCTTCAACGGATTTAATCTGCGGAAAATTTTACACACCAGCTTTAATACCTTATATCACGGCGTTGCCCGTGGTGTTGGTTTGCGGAGGTAGTATATTCTAGTATTCAAATAAAGCTGCCATGGAATCCTTTCATCCAAATGTGGAATCTGCCTGATCGGGTGGTGAACACTGCTCACGTTATGAGACGCTCAGTGTTCAGGAAAAGAGGAAAATAAAAATTATCTCATTAGCTCCGAGAGCGACGCTATGCCGCTTTTCTGCTCTATTTTCGAAATTCTTTACTCTGCTTGTTAACGATGTCAGTTGCGCGGAGTTCGTCGCCTGGTCTGGAGAATTTCCGCCACGCGATTGCTGTGCGAACGGTTATTGGATTTTAACCCTTGTAAATCGGGCACGTTTTCGGAATTTTTTTTCGCAGGGGGTTCTTTTCTTCTCTTCCGGTTTTCTATTCCAATCAACATCTGGACGAGGTATCTCGTCGTCAGCAGACCTGATCAATAGCTGAACGTCTCCAATAGATCTGCGTTGCTCCAATGCGACGAATCAACTACCTACTTGTATATCGTAATACAAATTTAAATAGAAAAAAATGAAGTACAACTGACAAGACTTCGCATTGGCCATACCCATTTTACCCACAGGCACTTATTGATCGGAGAACCTGCCCCATTATGTTCAACCTGCCATTGTATTTTTACTGTCAGACACATTTTGACTGAATGTAGGGTTTTTAATAACCACAGACTAGTCCGATTTTGAGTTTCAAAGCCAAACCTAAAAGATCTTTTAGGAAGTACTTACAATAAAAAATGTGTTTTTATTTATATCTGACATTGGTTTCGTGAATTTTATTTAGATTTTATACATTTGATAAAGTCTCGATTCAAAATTGTAAATAGATAAAGTTTTACTATCAATCTTTATTTCGTCTAGTCTTTTTTTTGTCTTGAGTCTGTCTTGAGTCTACGAGTTCGAAACTCGATCTGACATAAGATCGTCGTGTACGTGGCGATGTTGAACGTTAAATCTTTCGGTGACCCAAATGTCCTAATGTTAGCGTGGGCCGGGGTAACCCGGTTGGTAGAGTAACGATCTAACAACCAGAGGGTTGACAGTTTGAATCCAAACAAAGACCGTCAAGTACGATTGTGTGTGTGTGGGGGGGGGTGTATTTTAAATCTGTCGTGCCCTCAAATGTCCTCACATTAGCGTAGTGGGGACGTTTGGAGAGTGGGGTGCCTGCTCAGGTGTGACCTCGTCATCTGACCGTGGTTCAAAAATTACGTGGTGTAGTCTTCGGATCCTTCCCTTGGGATGGATCTTACAACGTCGCCAATAGTCCGTTACCTACCTGGGAGCTGCACAATACCTACACTTCGTATCTATCAGTTCTGGTGGTAAGGTGTTAGCTTTTAGATCGGAAAGTTCTTGGTTCGAATCCGGGCCGGTTGCATGGATATTTGTAAGCGTGTGGTGTAGAGGCGGCTGGTGCACCTTAACCCTCTGACTCAATTTGTAGACCGAAATCGCTACAAAAATCGTGTTTTTTTTTTGCATATTAAAAATCTATATATATATATATATGAAAATTGAAATATGCATTTTTTTCTTTCTAGAAAAGACTTTTTATATAGATTTTTATCATGAGAAACTAAACTGTCAGAAGTTATTGTTAGCTATATGCAGAGTAATTCCCGGATTTCCACGAAAAGGAACTGGAGGAGGAATATTCTTCATATCAATTTTGCACCACTGCCTAACGCTTTGCAAGTTTATTGAATCATGATCAGATTCATCGCTATCTGAGGAGCAGTCCGAAAAATCTATATCACTATCAAAACTAAAATCACTTTCAGAATATGATAAATCATCAGGAATATATATTCTGTCAATCGCTGAACGTTTTCTAGCAGCCATTTCTGATTAGAAAAAGGCGCGAAGTTAGAGCGGTAAATACAAAGAACCTTCAAATGGCCCAATTTAGTGGACGACTAGAGACAACTTTTGACCAAAATCTAAATGTAACGTCTGACACTGTATGTAATTTATTTCATTGGTTGAACGGTGAAAAAGCGGGATGCGCTCCTCGATAAAGATAGAAAAACACCTGCCCTCGAAAATCGCGGGATGAGCAAATTTTGCTACATTTGAGTTGCCCGTGGAAATCGCGGGATAATCAGCCAGTGGGTTAAATCTGTCGTAGCCGAAAGTCCTCACGTTGGGTTGGTGTGGAAGTTTGGAGAGTGGGCTGCCAGCTCGGGTGTTGCCTCGTCATCTGACCGTGGTTCAAAATTACGTGGTGTTGTCCTCGGATGTTTTCCTTACGGTATAGATCCCGGACCGTTGTCAATAGCCGTTGTGTTGCTCTAGTGCGACGTTAATTAAAATTACCTTACCTATCAGTTCTGGCGATAAAGACGCCAATCGTGGAATGGATTCGTTGATGTCAGGTTGCCAGAATTTAAGTACTAATGTCCCCTAATTTAACTAATCGACTCAGCTGCCTTCTACTGGGAGAGGGGACACTTTAATTCGTGTCTGGAGCAGTTCTTTTTGCACACTGACAGTACTTGATGACTGCACATCTATTCCTGGCGACTAATCCGTCCCAAATGCCAGTTAATCTCGCTGAACGGTGTATTCGAGAATGGGTGAACTTGCTTTCATTTTGTTAAATGGGTTAAGTCGGATCATTTGCGTGGGTCTTTTGTGCAGCCCCATCCTATTACGCTTAATAAACACTTTCGTGTTTACGTCTTGTCACGCGAATCGTCTAGTCGCAGTCGAGTGTGTAATTTGAATAAATCGTCTGCCATTGCCAATCGCAGTGCGTGCATTCAGTTTTCGAGTAGTTAAAAATAGTCTATTACTGGCGTGAAAAGCGTTCTTAGAGACCCCTGCCCCAAAACAAAATGTGCCGGAATTTCCTCCCTTAAAAATCACGTTTTTTTTTTAATCGGATTTTTTTTTTGTACAGACTTGATGGTGTGTTTCCCTTTGTTCTAAGGGTCCACCAAGAACAATTTTACCTCTATAGCTCCGAAGGGCACATCTTATGTGTGTACGGCCATCAGAACCCCGAGGTAATTGAGAGATCTTACCTGCCCTTTCATTTTTACCCTTGTCTATCCTTTTGCTTATAACTTTTTCTTCCTTTCTCATTGTGTTTGGTCCTTGCCGAATTTTGGGTCTTCAGGGGCACATCTGTAGGTGTGTGCAGACATCACAATCCCATCGTACCCGAGTGATTTTTCCTCCCTTTCATTTTTGCCCTCGCATACCTCTCTGCCCTTTGCTTTTTCTTCCTCCCTCATTGCGTTAGTTGTTTTGTGCTTGGCAAAGCTAGGCCAACTCTTGCGCCTTAAAACCCGAAAACAACCGCTGTGTTGTCTGTCCTGTGATTGGCACTGCTTGGCCATATTTTTGACCCTTGCAACTTCCAACCTCTGTCCATTAAAACTTTCAATATTCGTCCCTTTCATATTGTCCGTCATGTTGATCAACATGTTTGCATCGTTCGGTCCAGTATGTAGGCATTTGTGTCTCATGCTTTTGATCGAATCTGTTGGATGAAATGGGTAATTATTAATCAACGTCGTACTAGAGCAGCACAATGAACTATTGGCGACGGTCCGGGATTAATCCCCTGATGGAAAGATCTGAGGAGGAAACGCGAAATTTTGAACCAAGGACAGATGACGAGGCAACACCTGAGCTGGCACCCTACTCCAAACTTCCACACCAGCCCAACGCGAGAACTTTCGGCCACGACAGATTTAAGATGTACCAGCCGCCTCTACACCATGCTCTTACAAAACCCATGCACTGACCCGTATTTGAAGCAGGAACCTTCCTATTTAGAGGCTAACACCGTAACGGCATATAAAATAGGAGGCAGGGTTTTGGTGTAGAAGGTGAAGTTACATCCTCCAGCCACCCCTACTTAGAATGAATGTGCCCTATTCCTATGGTAACCGCCGACACCTTAATTTTGTGTCGATAGCAGTTTTCGTAGAAGACAAATAATATTTGGAATACATATTCGGTTGTCGCCATTAGCCCGTTGTGTTGCTCCAGTGCTATGTTAATTAAATACCTACCTTACTGTTGTCTGTCTTCTATTTGGTGAAGCCAAATATGCGCCGAAAAACCGCCGACCAACCGGTCTGTTGGTTAAGGTGTTAGCCTCTAGCTAGGAAGGTTTCTGGTTCAAATCAGGGTCAGTGCAAGGATGTTTGTAAGCGTATAGTGTAGAGGCGGCTAGAGCAACTTAAATCTGTCGTGGCCGAAAGTCCTCGCGTTGGGTTGCTGCGGAAGTTTGGAGAGTGGGGTACCAGCTCGGGTGTTGCCTCGTCATCTGACCGTGGTTCAAAGTTACGTGTTGTCGTATCTTTGCGTTGGGGATTGATCCCAGACCGTCGTCAATAGCCCAGTGTGCTGCTTTAGTACGACGTTAATTAAAAATTACCAATCACTGATGATTTTATTTTCGCTCTGCTTTACTGTTATTTGTGGTCATTCTGCAGGGACCTACGGCTCAATGTGAATTCCGAACCGTGACGATGAAACGATTGAGTTTCCGAGTAAGCCCTGTGAGTCTTCCATTTTCCTCAGCTGTTCTCGGTTGTGGTTTCGTTTCCGCATCTGTCTCAGACTCGTGTTTGTCCAGGAAAGTGACTCTTCCGGTTGATATCAGCTTTGTTTGCGTTTGTCGTTCACCTCCGATCGATCCGCCGCATTGCGATGAAGCGACTCGACATGGAAATATTTCCACTGTGTACTCTGCGACTTTAAATTGGTGCACTTTGTTGCAACTTCCGAGTCAAGGCGATTGGCAGATTTGTTTATAGACGGGCCGTTTCTTCCCTGTCCCCCTGAATGAACGATACAAATTGCAAAAACGCGTATATTCTATACTATTATAAAACGAAGTGTTTGCCTGTCTGTCTCGCAAAATCCTGACGATTCTATGGCACTTACAGCAATGAGATTTGGCACACAGGTAGTCCGAATTTTTTTGGCAATTTTTGGGTCGCGGCGAATTTTAAAATTCAATCTAGAACATTTAAAAAGAATGTAATGAAATTTAATCATTATTTAATGCTGCAGCATAGAAGAGATCACAGATTCTAAATTTATTGTTTTAGTTTCCGGCGCGCGGATGGATAATTTTTCTGCCAGACGATAAAAACAATCTTTTAACTGGAGTCAATTAGTTCATTTTCTATCTCCTAGACCGTTAAAGATAGAGTAAAAATTTCAACGGATTTGAAATCTGTGGAAAATTTTACTCCAGGTTAATATGCCACGGGCACGGGCATCGCCGGGCTAGTTGTGAATGAAAGTGAATCTTACTTTTTCGACGGAACAGAAATCAGGCAAACTCTTCTTAACCCTCGAAGTGGTTTCATCGAGATATCTCGCCCATCAATGATATGACCGTTCGCACTAATAACGAGATATCTCGTCATCGAGATTTTCGATTTTTTTTTATGGCTGTGAGATTGTGATCTGGTCAGTTTTCTTTTACTGACGACGAAATATCTCGTACATCACGGATATGGTCAATTTTGATGATGACGAGATAACGCGTCGATACAACCCCGAGGAGGGTTATTTCAAGACTGTTTTCTACTCTCAACTGCTCAATTCGCTTCATTTCGAAAAGCGTCATTTAATTATATTTATTTTTCGAATTTTGTGGGACCTGTCAGGTTGATCGAAATAAGCCCCGCGCTTCTCAAAGCCGACTCTTTCATGGATTTTTTTTTAACGCGTGTTCGATAATGGATTGCATAAAGAAATTTATTTTGAAACCTTAATATATTTGAGGCAACGGTTGTAAGAGTAGCGGATTAGCAACCGGAGGGTTCCGAGTTCGATCCTACCAAAGACCGTCGTATACGTGGGGGCTGATGCACGTTAAATCTGGCATGACGTCGAATGTGCTCACGTAGGCGTGGCGTGGAAGTTTGGAGAGTGAGGTCCCCCAGCTCAGATGACCTCGTCATCTGATCGTGGCTCTAAATTATGGGGCTTTGTCTTCGGATCTTTACCTTCAGGTTGAATCGCGGACCGTCGCCAGTACCTGGTTGTGTTGCTCCAGTGCGTCGTTAATTTAACTAAAGTTACCTTCCATATCTTCCGAAAAAAACACAGAAAATATCTTCGGATTTTTTCCTACCTACTTGGGAAATTTGCAAATGGTATTTAACTCCACTTCGGTTGCAAACCAAAAAGCAAGTGTCGCCAAACTTTGTCCGTCGACCTACTTCAAAAGTTTCTTGACTTTCTATCCACCCCCCTCTATTTTAACAACGCAATATAGGACGATTACGCTCTTCCAACTGAGCTACCGCGGGTCTCATATTTGATACGAGGGATAAATCAAACTGGGGGATCCGCCCCCTGCTCGCTTACACTCGCCAACCCCCGGAGTATTGCTTCGCAATCTCAATGGTTCGCTTCGCTCGCATCAATGAAAACATGTGTCCTAGCAAAAGGGATTGTTTACGAAATAGGATATTCCAAAAAAATATTTTTCAAATCTAAATTTGCTGTATGACAAAAGAGATATACACACTACCTCTAAAATCAGAATTCAAATGAAAACTTTGAGCAAATTTTGACTCGAAATGTGAGCGCTGCTTTGGAAATTGAATATCCAGCATGTTTGTGTGTACATTTCCCCAGTACTCGAGCCACCCAAACACTTTTTCATTGCGTTTGTAATCGAAAGTTGTAGTGCAAGCGTCTTGTTGAACTATAAATGTTGGCCCTGAAAAGGACCGTTTTTTAAATGGCCCTGAAAAGAGCCTCCGCTTTCTTTGATTTATATTATAAACTGCAACAGCTCGACTAAAATTCATTTTTTTTTTCAATAAAATTTCATTTGTTAATGCTATAAATTCAATTGAGGCGCGAGGCTACTTGGTAAACAAACAATCATACAATGTTTCCAAAACGCGATAACAAATAACGTCTTTTTTACGTGTCACGTAAGAGAATTATATATATAGATGTGAAATATTTAATTTAGTTAAAATTACCCGTATGTCTTATATTTTTTATCGTCCCTGGCACTGCTGCCATCAAGAATTGGTTTTGTGGATTTTATGGCGCAATGGCCATATTTGACCAAGTTGCGGCAAACACAACTGACAACATAATGGGGAGGAAGAAAAAGCATAGAGTAGAAGTGTACTCGAGGTATAAATGAAAGGAAAGAAAGATCTCTCGAGTACCTGGAGAGTGGGGTTTGTGATGCTCTTTGACACCTAAAAAAGTTGTGTCCCTGCAAGCCCTATGCATCGGATTTTATAAAATAACTAGCCACTGCGTGACTAGCCTGGCGTTGCCAGTGCCTGTGGTGTAAAGTATTAATCTGGTGTAAAATTTTCCGCAGATTTCAAATCCGTTGACATTTTTACTCTGTCTTTAACGGTCTAGGAGACAGAAAAAAGAACTTTGACTTTAGTGAAAAGATTTATCGTCTGGCTGGGAAATCAATCGCGCAAAATCAAAGCGGAAACGAAAAAATAATAATTTTCCCCGCGTTTTGCGGATTTAAAAAACGTGGCATGATTCCAAACCCTGACTGCAAGGTCGCATAAGTAGAAAACGTTCTCCGCGTTTGAAAAACCGATGGAGAATAAAACTATGAAATTCATTTTAAAATCTTCTAGATTGAATTTTAATATTTCGCCGCTACCCAAAAATTGGAAATAATTCGGACTACCTGTGGTCAAATCTCATTGCTGTAAGTGCCATAGAATAGTCAGGATTTTGCGATAAACAAACACTTTCTTTTGTAATAGTAGAGACTGAAACGTGTTATGGAGTTGCTGAAAAATGCTTTGTGAAACTCGTCATTGAATTTTTATATTCTTGGTAAGATATCGACAGAAGACCCAGTGCACATATCCGTTTTTTCAACGTGCGGCGTTGCTGCGGCACCGAAGCCCAATTATGCACGCGTAACCGTGAAATGACGCAAGTACTCATTTCGCGCCATTTGCGATAAATATTCTATCGAAGAAAACGTGTTTATTTCGCTTGGTGTAAAAAAAGGTATATTTTGAAACAAAATAGACGTTACTGGATGCAACCATTTTATTTATTATTTATATTCCATTTATTTATGAAAACAACGTACTTCAGAACGGAGAAAAGTGTCGGAGGAATGTGTGCACTAATCCACTGGATCTAATGTATCCCAGACCGCACTTGCGTTGCGGTAGCGGCGCCGCACATTGAATAACCGGATGTGTGCACCGGGCCTAAAACTTCAGTTTGCTGTGTTCGTATGAACGTCTGCGTTGGTTTTTACGCCACTGCAAATCTTGTTTACTTTTCCTTGGAGGTTGCCAGGTATGAGACTACGGTTTCTTGCTAATTGGAGGGAGGGCCAAAGGTTGAATTTTGGGGAATTTAGGTGTCCACGGCCAAATTGCGTCATCGAGTCTTTTTCCATGCAAAAAAGGAATCTTTCCGACGTGCGCGAGACTGGTTTTTCGGCATTTTAGACGCTTGAGCCTAGAGCTAATAGAAGCCTCTCGGCACGAGAGAGAGAGGTGATGAACTTGGCTCATTATGACCCCGCGTCCCTCCGGAAAGGGCCCCGACCCCCACGCCGACCCTGGTCACTTCATATTCGGAAAACGTTCGCGGGAAGATCCGTCGACTGCAAACAGACCAGCGCTCAGATTTCCGCATTGTTTCTATCCGAAAGCAGTGTTGGACCGCTATTGCCCGGTTGGAAGAGTAAAGGATTTCCAACCGGAGGGTTGCGAGTTCGAATCCAACCCAAGACCTGTCGTGTACAAAAGAGGCTGATGCACATAAAATCGGTCGGGGCCTCAAGTATTCTCACGTTGGTGGGGTGTGGAAGTATGGAGTAGGGTGCCAGCTGAGATGTTGTCCTCGGGTATTTCCCTTCGAGTTTGATCCCGGACCGTCGCCAATCGCCCAACTAGCTCCAGTGCGACGTTAAGGCCCGGTGCACACTAGGGATGCGACATCGATAGCAAAACATCGATGTTTTAAAAATTCAGTGTGTTTAAAATTTTCCCCCCATTTCTTAAAACTGGTTTAGCAACTAGTGATACGACATCGGCTCCAATACATCGATGTTTTTTTTCTAAAACATCAATGTTTAGAAAACATCGACATCGATGTAGCATCCCTACTTTTCAGACCCTTCATCCTTGGTCACTTTGGTTCGAAAAGTATGTTCAATTTGCTGATTATGAAAATTATGCTACTTGGTTATTTTTAAAATTTTTATAACGGTACTTTTTTCATTTAAAAATAAAACATCGACAAGTATAAACATCGATGTTATTAAAACATCGACACCAATACATCAATGTTAAATACATCGATGTTTTTTTTAAAAACATCGATGTTTTGAAAACATCGACATCGATGTCGCATCCCTAGTGCACACATCCGGTTTTTCAACGTGTTACAATGCAAGTGCGGGCTGAGATACATTAGATCCAATGGAGTAGTGCACACATGGCTGCGGCGACGCACGTGGTACTTGCGGGAAATTCGTACCGCAGTTCCCCAAGGCGCCGCAGCTCGCCGCACATGCGTCTCCGGTCTGAAGTACCTTGTAAGTAACATAAATAAATGGAATATTAATTCATTAATGGTTGCATCCAGTAACGTCTATTTTGTTTCAAAATATACTTTTTTGTACACCAAGTAAACGAAATAAACGCGTTTTCTTCGATAGAATATTTATCGCAAATGGCGCGAAATGAGAATTTGCGTCATTTCACGGTTATGTGTGCATAGTTGGGCTTCGGTGCCGCACGTTGAAAAACCGGATATGTGCACCGGGACTAATTCAACCACCCACTTAAGCAGCTAACCTGACTTATTGACAGATTGGTCGGCTTAAAAGACGGGGGTCTAGTGATGGATATAAACGCACAAGGTAACGGCATGTTAGCTACGTAAGGAATTGGTCTCGTTAGCACAATTGATAGATTTCGGAGGGTTGTGAGTTCGAAAATCGACCCTTCCGAAGTCCTTGGACCATCTTATTGATTTTTTAATGAAGAGATTCTGGTTTTGTAGACGCCGCGGCACTGAAGGTCTCGAGTTTTTTTTTCTTTTTTTGGTTTCCGATTTCGCAATTTGGTCTAATCGTACTTTTCAACCCGTCAACAGCACTTCGCCCAAATGATAGACTTGTGTTAATTTACGAAAGATAAACTAAAGTCCGAAGTACCGTTGCAGACGGAAAGCAAGAATTTTTCCGGCCGGCGGCAATTCTTGGGAATCATACCAGTCGAAAGCTCCCACGATGGATTGATTCTCTTGGATGTTCAACGAATTCGATTATCCCATGCTGCAGCAAACCCTCGCGCGTTATATCGCTCTTCTATATATCTCACAAATGGATATATCGTTCTTGCCAGTTGGAGAATTTTCGTTCTCGAACAACGAAAAAAAATCTCTATTTCTGTTCAGAATTGTTTTTAACCTTTTGTCCGTAGGTCCTGGTGTAACCCAGGAAAGTCTGGTCTTTACGCAGTGCGGTTGAAAGAGCACCGAATTGCAACCGGGGGTAGGGGGTGCGAGTTCGAATCGAACCAACTACCGACGTGTACAAAGGGGCTGATGCACATTAAATCTACCGTGACCTCAAATGTCTCCAGGTGGGCGTGGAGTAGAAGTTTGGAGAGTGGGATGCCAGCTCAGGTGTTGCAACGTTATATGATCGTGGTTCAAAATTACGTGGTGTTCTCGGATTTTTCCCTTTGGGATCGATCCCGGACCGTCGTCAATAGCCCATTGTGGTGCTCCAGTACACGTTAATTAAAATACCTACATGTCCTTGTCCCCTCGATGTATCGTTCTGAGGGTAAAGTGAAGGAATCATGAAAAAGTTGAGACTTTCATTGTTAATATTGAAGTTGTACAACGATGTGAAGGAACGAAGAATTTGAACCAGTTTAAATTTGACTATTTGTGCGTTTAACATTGAATGTTTTTTGTTTTGAGTTAAATAAATGTGCATAAAACTCTAAAAAAAGTTTAAGGATTTAAATAGTTTTCATTACAAATAAATCCCCCTCTTTTGCTCTTCTCCACCCACCAGTCTTTTTTTCATGGCTAATCATCTGGTTCATGTCCTCAATGCATGTTTACATCACGTTAACCTTTCTAAACCTTGTCGACACCCCCCATGGCTGCCACATGCGACTTGTGGCTACTATATTTCAACCTTGGCGACCAGAGGTACCTTCTTGAAGCAAAATCGTCTCAAAGACCCACTACTTTCAAAATTTTTGACGACTTTTTTTTATTTTCCCAGGGTCAACGAAAATGAAGTCCCTTTTTTAAAGTAACTAGGGGGCTCCGACCCCTGCTCGCTTACGCTCGCCAACCCCCGGGGATTGCTAGGCAATTCCATTTGGTTTGCTTCGCAAACCAGCCGCATCAGTAAAATATCTTCTGCATCTTGTTCCCTGTACAATTTTAAGTAAACCGTGTTTATCTCCTAAACTTTACGATCTGTACTTTGTACTTTCTCGGTAAACTTTCTGAAAACAGAGGGAAAAAAGCGAACCTTTTTCCTCGCCAAATAAAAAGAAATCGTTTGTATGGCAGTTGTTGCTACGATAAATTTGATATCTGGGAAACCCGATAGTCAAAAATGCAACCCACTACTGCTTGCTGATCCTGCTATGCGAACTGAAAAATACGAAATTTGTGTCACCAACTTTTGATTGCATCGAATTTATTTAATTGTACCGTAAGAAAGAGTACATTCTGAGGTATACTGCAATATTTTAAAAATTAAAAACTTTTTGTAAAAATATATAGATACGGCAGTTTTAAAAAAAAGTACCAAAAATGTCCCGATTTTTCCCGAATTTCAAAAAAATATTATCAAGAACCAAATTGAAATTAAAAAAAAAAAAAAAAAACTCGACGAGCTGAAACAATTTACGTTGAGAGGTACTCTTAAAAAAAAAACTCACGCCTGAAGACTGAAAATTTGAATGTGTTTTGCTCACTCGCGGAAGAAATTTCGCTTCTTCAATTTTGACACTTAATAAAACCCTAAACTAATAAGTGTAAGTAGCAAGTACATGTTTCGCCTCACCATGGAAAAAATTCTGCGGGGATCAGAGTGTAGCATACCATGGGGAACCTGCCTTAATAGTGCAGGGGCCCCCATGGTATACTCTCTGATTTTTTTACGACTACAGCACTGGTGTAGAGGCGGCTAGTGCATCTTAAATCTGCCGTGGCCGAATGTCATCGCGTTGGGTTGGTGTTGTAGTTTGGAGAGAGGGGTGCCAGCTCAGATTTTGCCTCGTCATCTGACCGAGGTTTAAAATGACGTAGTGTTGTCCTCGGATCTTTCTCTTAGGAGATTGATCCCGGACCTTCGTCAATGGTCCGTTGTTTTGCTCCTTTGCGACGTTAATTAAAAATTACCTAATACCCAGAATTCCTAGCCGACCAACCGGTATAGTAGTTAAGGTGTTATCCTCTACATCGGAAGGTTTCGAGTTCGGGCATGGATGTTTGTAAGCGTATGGTGTAGAGGCGGCTGGTGCACCTTCAATCTGTCGTGGCCGAAAATCCTCTCGTTGGGTTGGTGTGGAAGTTTGGGGAGAGGGGTGCCAGCTCAGGTGTTGCTTCGTCATTTGACCGTGGTTCAAAATTACGGGGTGATGTCCTCGGATGTTTTCCTTAAGGGACTGATCCTGGACCGTCGCCAATAGCCCGTTGTGATGCTCTAGTACGACGTTAACTAAAATTACCATTCTCGGAATTTCTAAGCGATCCATTTCTGCTTTTATCCCATTATTCTATATAGTCCGTTGTGTTGCTCTAGTACGAAGTTGATCAAAATTACCAATTACCCATTGTTCTAGTCCTAAAATCCCTATCTTTTTCCACTTCCATGATTTTTGTTACTTGAAGTTGTCCTGTGTTTGCAGCTTGACCAAATGGGGTCCTTGCGCTATTAAGCCCCAAAACAATCAACTAACCACTGTGGCATACATACAACCATACGTGGCAGGAAAATCGACATTATTTGTTTACTGTCGACAGAATATGAACTTAGATAGAACAAAATAGATTATCGCAGGATTCATTCACCATTTTTGGGGTTAGTTTTATATACTTGACTTGATTTATGGAGCTGCGTATCATTGTCAAACTGTAGAAGGCAATGAGAATTCTGGAAGATAGAAATCAGCACTTGAAAAATATGAGTGAAAACAGGTTTAGTGTAAGAAAATGTCCTATGCTTTGTCCCCATTCTACTCCTTGTCCCTCTTTTTACTCCTTCCATGACTTATTTTGTGCTTGAACTTGTATGTCTTATGTTTGGCTCTGCTTGGCGCTAAATGTGGACCTTGCGCCTTAAAACCCCAAAACATTCCTTTGCGAAAAATGACTATGAAATTAGGTCGATAGAATTTGGGCCCATTTTTCTTTTAGCTCCCAAGTAACCTCTTTAGAAAACCTATTGAAATCTGTAGAAGCTGCTCGTCTCATTTTCTAAGTAGAAATCCATAAGAAAAGTATTACATTGGAACGAAATTTCGTTCCTCTATGGAACTTGTAATTTTTTCGTGGGACCACCAGAACGTAAAGAAACTTAGTTGCAACTAGGGTAGCTTTGACGAACTTATATATATATTGTTCGCAAATGTGAGGGTTCTGGTTTTTTAATCTTCCCGTTTTCGTTTCCGGAAATAACCTCCACATTTCGTTATTCATGTCTACTTATTGCAAATCCGATGAATTTAATTGTATACCGCATCCTCCATTTGGATTACTGAATTCAAAGGCTGTAGCATTCCCAATCCATCCTAATTGTTATTTTCCGCACCAATCCGTATCTGCACCACTTAGCGCAGAAAATTCCTCGCGTTCTGACCCGAGAGACGTCGAAAATCCGTCCTTGCAAAGATCGGCGAAACCGGCTCTGGGTGTTTATCTTCGCAATTTGGCGATGCTTTTTCCTCCTTTGGCATTGTTTTCTTCCTTTCCTTCCTTGTTGTACACTACAAGTGGGGACAGGAAAGACTGTTATTTAACAATAACAGTCGTAGCTGTTATTGGTAACGTGTGGGAACCGCTTCTGCTTACCTGTTGATAGTAACAGTTTGGTTAACAGCTGACGCTATCGAATTTATGTGTTTCGAT
Source organism: Metellina segmentata (assembly GCA_947359465.1). NCBI lineage: Eukaryota > Metazoa > Arthropoda > Arachnida > Araneae > Tetragnathidae > Metellina > Metellina segmentata. The sequence continues at coordinate 18,009,121 of OX375883.1, read as the reverse complement.
TTGAGAGTCATCAGCAGTTTTCACTGTTATCGGTGTAAAACGTGTCGGAAACTGTTACTGTTTTCAATAACAGTTCGTGCCTGTTAATATGTGATAATACTGTTATTCTAACTGGTATCGGAATCGCGGCCGAGTTGTTCAGCAGACAACTACCCATGTCATGTTGTGCTATGTCGCAGCAGCGATCGCTGTCAGCTTTTTGACGTCGTGGGACAGTGCTCGGACATGACCTGATGGGGGAGGGTCCCCCACCATGTCCGAAACTTTGGGCCGGATACTGGGCCATGCCAGGAAGTACAGTTTTCGGAAGGCCGAGCGGAAATTTCAGGATTGGGTAGGAGTTTCTCTTTTTGATCTCTTGTTGACATCGATGTACTCGTGTGTTATACGTGTCTGTAGTCTAATTAGACTCGAATTAAGGGCGGCGTTTGATTGTTTTTTTGTATTCTAATTTGATTTTATTTGCCATTTTGTGTTGCAAAAAGTTTCGAAACGGTTTTTTTTTTCACATTAGGAATAAGTTTTTGTTTTTATTGGTTTGTATATTGTGCTTAGCTATTGGGCTGTAAAAAAATTTCGTTTGTGATGAAGTAAATGTTTAATTAAAAATGTTCCTTTAGTGTGAAATTCTGTTTCACGGTTTTTTTTTTCCCCCAATTCCAAAGCGTTTCCAAACTAAACGGTAGAACTTGTTGCCAGATAAAGTGAAACGATTTAACTGTGGATATATGCAATTATAATACTATATAATTAAATGTTGTTCGTGTTCATTCATTTAATGCTATTTTACCATTAAAATGCCTTGCATTGCTGATTTTCACAAAAATAACTACTTTTTACCCGCGCGAATTCGATTTTAACAATGTAGCAAAAGGTTAATTTAAAAAATTCAACTAGTCTGTTATAAGAAATTAAACATCTATCCCCGAGCAATTTCGTTACTTCCTTTATGAAAAGGGTAGAAGTAATCGTGTTCATAAGGTTATCAAAATTCTGGATCATAGGTGCAATGGGAAAAACAGGAAAATCCTAGTATTCCTAGGAAAAATGGAACGGTTCTAAAATACGAGTTTAATTCTTTCTTATATTCAAAACAGCCTGGAACATAGTTTGAACAATGCTTTTTGTGAACTTCAAATGTCCTGGATAGACTCATATATGTCAATGAAATCGTATGTCTAAAATTTAAATCAGTAGCCAAGCAATTTTTGTACTTCAGTTAGAATTTTATTACGCAATACCAAATTATACCATTCTCAATGTTCTCTAGGAGAACATACGTTTCTAATTGGCGAATTTATACAAATAATTTCGAATTAGTTTAATTTGCTTTGTAATAAAAGATAAAGGTATTTTAATACGATCGAAAGAGATGGGAGATTCCTTAAAAAAATTTTAGTCTTTAAAGTTCCATTAGATCCATTGCTAACTTCCAATAAATGAACTTCTATGAAGAATTTTCCATCAGAAACAGAATGATTTCATAGCCACCTGGTATTCTTTTGTACTAACATCACAATCAATGAACATTTTGTTTATTCTACTCACTTTTATAACCTTTGTTCTCCGAAAAATATTCTTTTTTTCCTTAACGTCCAGGCAATGAGCTTTGCTGTACATGAAATGTTACTGGGTTCAATGTAACGTTTATAGGAGTGCGCTACATATTTGAAGTAAAAAATTTCTATTTTTGTTAGTTATGTCCAGTATTGGATGATCTTGCGCCAAAAACAAACAAACCACTATTTGTTGTAATTTTTATTTCACTTTATTTACGTTGCTTTAAAATTCAACTCAATTATTTGTATCTTATTTCAGAACTGAATTTTAATTGTGTGCATGTATCAAGTAATTACATGCAATTTGGGACTGCAGTGCTAGAACAAAATACCTTTAAAAATCACCAACTGAGTATAAATTTTCTAATAAAATAGTTGACCTTGAAATTGAAAAAAAAAATTCCTGCTGTGCATCTACGATTGTTCCACAATCAAATAAATTTTAAAGCGCTTTGTGTTGTAAGTTCGAATACCACCGATAGTCTACATACAATGGAGATGTGCCATATTTTTATAACCCGTCTTCGATCGCTCAAATCAAACTGCGAATGTTTTTATTTCCTCTCCTTTTCTATAAAGTGTATTCGGAACTCCCGTAGTGGGTGAATCTGGTTATGTACTTTTTAAGGTCAATGCGGTAGACGGGGTCCAAACGTCCTCTCTGTACCGGGCGTTACCGAAAAACCTTCGACGTCCCAGAATTCTCTCAAGGCCAAGGAGGAAGACCTTAATAACGCCGTCATTGTTGTTATTAAAAGGCATTTAAATGTTATTTAAAATTCCACGCGGGCCTTTCAGGTAATGGCAGCTTCACCATTGTTACGAAGTTTCTCGTCCATGTCCGATCTTAATCTCCGCGTTACTTGATGGTTGCTTATAACAGTTCAGAACTTGCGTGTTTCGATGATAGGTGTCTGATGTGATGATTTTCTATTGTGTTAACGTTTTTAATTTATGCGAAATGGCGACGCTGATTTTTATGGTATATTATGATTGAAATTCCTTCTGTATTTTATCGTAATTGTTTATGTCGCAGTTAACTAAACAGCGATTAGATACATTGTCTTGAGAAAATGGTTCTCTGATTGCAAATGTGACGTGAATTTATCATTGCGAAAAATCAGCTCGTTTTCTCTCGGAATTCTATGGAATTTGTTTCTAGAGAAACGAATTCGTTTTTCTTTAAAATTCTATAGAACTCCAGAAAAAAAAATCCGTGGGTGGTGTATATTTCCCGTTATTTCGATAGATAATTTATACAAAAATTGACGTTGCTTTTGAAAGTACATTTTACCGGGCAGCCAGAAAATCGGTTAAAGTTTGTGGAATCTGTCATGTTCATATTTCGCTTCTACGGTTTGTTTCTGCTGTACTTAATTATTATTTAAGAATAAAATTATCTTTTTGAATTTGTGTTTATTCAGAAAAAAATTAAAAAAAAATTGATATCGATTTTACAATAAAAAATCAGCTTTCAAAATTTCAGCAGTTTACAAGTGACACTCTCTGCTTTTTTATTTTCTTTCTTTATTTTTTTTTTTGAAATTATGTTCTGTTTGGAATGTATTTTAATATGCCTTTTCAAGACAAAATATTTTCTTGGAAAACTTTCTCAGAGTTATGTATTAAAGACAAAAGGGAACAAATTTTTCTTGTTTTCAAAATTAGTTCTTTTTTATTTATTTTGACAAAAAGTGAATTAAATAATTTCATTCGGAGAATTGTTTTCACAAATTGAGAAATTTACTTGTTAAAATAAAAAAGGACTCACATTGGATGATCCATATATATATATATTGGATTCAGGCCAAGTTCTTTTATTACTGTGTGATAAGAATACCCATTATTCAATTGAACTTCGGACAATGTAATATTTTAAATGCTACCATTGTTTCAAATAGCCATCAGTGTAATACTTTTCCTTTAAGCTTAGCTGTAATTGGTCTGTAACGAGCTATTTAATTGTCTCATTGTTTATTTTTATGAAAATGGTGTATGCAAGAAATAAAATGTTCGCTTATCTATTACATTAAGGAATAAATATTTTTCCTTTTCACTTTATATATCCGTCTCAATACTTACTTTATTCACAGAAGCTGAGTTAGAAACATTCTATACGAAGGATTTTCAATGTGAGCAAACAAATCAGACGGAAAACGGAGATTTTACTTGTTGTTACCCAAATGCTTTCGCATGATACATTTTGGAGTTACCTTAGAGTGTAATTTATCGCCTTTTTTGGCGATGTTTGCGTTTAATTTAATTGACCTTGACCAATCAAACTATCACATAATGTTGATTCGACATTCATTCTTTGCTTTTTCTGGGAATGTTTTCCGTGTTTGTAGTATAAATACTATTAAATAAGTTTTAATTGATGCATTCTTTTAAGAATTTTAAACTTGATATGTTGAAAACGTATTAATATATGTTAATCAATTAATGCAAACGTTAAAAACATTGAAACTTGTGAGAACTGTGCCTTGTCTCTTCAATGTTGTTTGAATAATAACTTTTGAAATTGCATTCCTAATTAGAAATTCTGAACTTAAGGTGTTTAGGTAGTGAAATTTAATTCTAGCTTTTTAACTTTGCTCTCATTTTTTTTAAAATGGCTTTGCTTCCAGAAGCACTTGTGTTTTTCTTCCTTATATCTACTGTTGACTAATTGTTTAGTTCTTTGCTTTTCAGTGTCAGTCATCTGTGGTTACTATACACAACCTTAAAAGCTCAAGGGACGATGGCATTTTGTTTCCAGATGATCAGCTCAATGATGTTGCTGATGACAGGGAACAGGTAAATTTCATATTAAAATGACTTAAAGAAAAAAATAAATGTTGTAATCTGTTTTGGTAAAATATTTCTTGTTTAAGTAGTTGTTAAATTTTCAGGCATTTTATTATTTTGGCATAGTTAAATTCTGTGGAATATTTATTATTATTATTATTATTATTTTTTAATTCACCAAAGGTCTTTGAATATTTGTTCTTTTTTTATAAAACAAATTGAGGATGGATAAATATTTTGGAGTTTAAGATTAAATTTTCCAAGGTCAATTTCAATGTTTTTTAAAGACAAGCCATATCATTCATGAAATAAAAACATCAGACTATGTGGTTGTGAGATTGTCATTAAAACTTTGTGAAGAAAATATTTGGTATCTTAATATCAAAATTTAAAATCTTTGTGAGTTCTTTAACATCTGTTTCACACTTGATTAGCAAATTTTGTGTTTTAGCCAATTCATTTTGCATGTGAACGATTAAAATTAAATAAATCAGAGTTTAAAAAGAGAATTTTTGCTATTTTAGAAATTTATGCAATAATTTCGCTAGAGCTTTGGTTGTAGCAGCCCTGATACTTGTTTTTTTTGGCAAAGAAATCAGACCAATTTTAATTCAATGTTTCTTTCAAAAGAACAAGTTGCACTGTCAATTTCCATGTGATTGTCTAAGGTTTGTCTTTCCCTCAGATCATAGCTGTATATGATGAAAACTACTCTCCTCTACCTCAATACAACTGCGGAGATGTCACCAGCACGAGCTCAGTCTGCACTGGCAGTCCTGATCTGTTCAGCGTCGAAGTGGGATCTCATTGCAGCATCCCTTACAGCAATAACAATGCGGAAATGGCGGAAGATCAGCATCTACTGGGTAAGTGATCACTGGATTCGGTATTATACATCTGTCAAGTCTGAGTCATTCGACATATCTCCCAATGTTCCTCGATATAGATGCAAAACACAGGTCTAAAATATTTATTGGACCAGAGTCTGTTTTGAGTACCTCACAAAAGTGGTTAGGGGATGAATGATGGAGGTGTTTTTCGCTTTGACACCATGATAATCTAATGATAATGCTATGTCTAGATTAGTCATTCTCCACCGTATTCTGTCCATCTAAGTTGACACTTCTGGTCTCCATTAGGACGGTTGCCTTGTTATGCTCACCACATCATGACGTATCACGGCTGCTAGATAACAGCACCACTTTCTTAGGAAATCGTAGCTTTGGCAGTCAGGACGTCATTGAAAACCTGGCACCCTTCCAATGAAATGAAGCCAAATTCTTATTGCAAAAATATAAAAATTACAGTTAAAAAAAAAATTTGAAGAAAATCCTATTTAAGATAGTTTTTAACTGTAAAATTTTCTGCAGATTTCACATCCATCGAAATTTTTACTCTATCTTTAATGATCGCAAAGATAAGACTTTTTTATTCTCTAGTCCAAGTTTCTATCACCAGTCAACTTTTGTTTTGTTTCTCAAACAAAATAAACCATGACAGCAGTCTGTTGTAGTGGTAGTAGACAACAGTAAAATGGAGATTGTACAAGGACACAGAATGCAAGCTCCTATACTCTTCTTCGGGCCACCAAAAGAATTCATTGTACAATATTTTACCGCACAGCCAAAATCGATAGGTGTGCAAGTAGCCTGATGGTTAGCATTGAGACAAGAAGCCCACTTTGCAACAAAAAAGAACCACAGGCTCTGAGAAAGAAAATCCAAATTATAACCAAAATTGATGATACTTTTTTTTTTTGACTATCAGTAATTTAAAAAGTAGTTAAAAAATTGTCTTTAAAAAAATATTTTTCACATATATCTTTTTAATTGACAGCTTGGTGTATGCCTTGTTTTTGGTCATTATAAAAATTTAGGTCCTTAAAAAATATTTTTTTAGTTTTGAAAAGTCCTTGAATTTTTTTTTGAATAAAGGTATGGAAACCATCTATTGGCCTTCTGACTGGCCACTGTACCCTAAGTAGACACCTCAACTGCATGGTTGTTGTTTATGACCCATTATGTAGAGGCTGTCGGTTGACGGAGGAGTCCTGTACACGTTCTGTGTGATTGTGATTACTACTCTGCCCAACGATTCGAATATCTGGGATACCACTGTATCGAACCCTGTAAGCTGTCAAACATTCCGATTTATTTTGGCAATCGATCTTTAGTGGATCAGTAGGGGGTCTTATACAATAGACTATTAGTAGCTGTGCTGGCACTCTTTAGAGTCACCCCCACAATAAGTCATTAGATGGAAGGGTCCTCTAAAAGGTCTGCTATTTGGTTTTAGATTTTAATGAACCTTTAAAAAATAATTGTCAAATAAAATATTTTTAAAGATCCTCTACATTTAACAAGAACACTGCATAATTTATTTCACCTTTAAAACCAACATCAGTGATACTTGTCAGGCGAAGGGAGCCCTTTGAAAGACTAAGGGATTAGCAACCAAAGAGTTGCGAGTTCAAATCCAACCTAAGACTGTTGTGTACAAAAGGGGCTGGTGCATGTGAAATCTGTTATGTCCTCAAATGTGTGAAAGTTTGGAGAGTGGGTTGCCAGTTTAGGTGGTGACCATCTGGCTGGAGTTCAAAATTACATGGTGTTGTCTGTGGATCTTTTCCTTAGGGGTTGATACCCAAACATCATCAATAGCCCATTGTGCTGCTCTAGTAGAATGTTAACTAAAAATTAATTCAAATGCCTACCTATCAGTGCTACTTGTCTGAGGTGTCATTAAAAATTGAGGCCATAATATTTATAGGTTAGTTTAAAAGTTCTAGGACTCTAGACAATGTAGTGGTAATAAACAGAAAAAAAATTTAGAACAAAGTATTCAAGAGGATCGAAATATTTTTTGATTATTTGAAGTCTTCATAACATGACCTCTTGAATAGTGAATAAACTAATTTTGACATTTGGAAAGCCTTAATTTTTCTTTAGCTTAAACCCTGATTGGTGTAATTAAATTAGTAAAAAATTTGTTTTGTTGAATCTTTCTGGGCAAAACTACACTCATACTTGTTTTGGGAAAATAGACATTTATTAAAAGTTCCATCTTAAAGTGAAAAAACTTGGGGAAAACCTATTTTGAAGCTTAAAAAGTTAAATTGATTTTTGTCTCAAATCCAATACTTAACCGAATTTACTGTAATGAGTTTGCTTATTTGTTTATGTAATATGTTAACCCTGCCCTGACTTACAAACCCTTGGTCCAAAAATTTAAATACCAACAGGGCTTCCACGGGAGACTTTTTTATCAACCTTGGTGACTAAGAATACCTTTATAAGCAAAATTGTTTCTAAAGCTAATAATTTCAATATTTTGAGCCGCGGTAGCTCAGTCAGTAGAACGTCGGGCTCGCATCAGAAGGGTTGTGGGTTCTGTCCTCGGCGGAGCCTGCAATTCTGATGATTGCGAGATCGGCGCTTCGACCTGGCTAAAGACCGTCGTGTTCACTAATGGTGACTGGGGCACGTTAAATAGGTCGTGGTCACAAAGTCCCCCATGTTCCCATACCAAATCAATACCTCTGGGGGTACCTGATCAGGGGGTTATCGGCCTCTGATTGGGATCTAAATTACGATATGTGTGAGTGAAAGGATGTATGAAAGGGACCTTCCTGTAAAACGGATGTGTCATGTATGTCGAGCAAAGTCGGACTTCCTCACAATGGGGCTCAATAACATGGAAAGCGCACCCCCCTCGCCTCTTGCCGTCTTCGACGGGCCTGGCACTCCTCTGGTCTGCCATTGTAGGCATAAGAAACAACAACATTTCAATATTTTGATAACTGAAAATTCGTGAAAGTTACAACTAAAATTTAGTCCCTTTTTTTTTAACTTATAGCAGATGGAAATATTTTTTCTTCAGAGAAAATTTTATAAGACAATAAGTTTGAAGTTCTGGCACACCAAGCAGTGGCAAGCATTAAAGAAAAAACCATCTGAATCTAATTGCTAGATTCTTAAGAAAATATTAATTATTTTCTTTGAATTTCTTGGTGAGATTTTCGTTTGTTTTTCATACTCAATCAACATAATCTTACTATTTAGCCAATTCATTATGTATCTGAGCAACTAAAATAGGATGTAAAAGAAGACTTGTGTTATGCTACTACAGTACCAAGTTCAAAATTCGGAATCTCCTGACCTCAGCCATTTTAAATTTGGGATTATTTGCATTTTCGTCCAAAAAATCTTAATCCCCCCCCCCCCCCCCGTAAAGTTTGCATTAGGAATAGTAAAATAGCAGATATATATATATATATATATATATAGAATGGGGAATAGTTTTTTAAAAAAGGAGGAAAAAACCTGAATGCAGTGCAACAAATTTTACTTGCAAATCTTTTAATTTTTCTGTGTTATATTTATGTTTAACATGTCCGTTATTTTGAGTTGCCTGATCAATTAGGTCCAGGTTTTACTTCTTGTTCTTTAAAAATTGTTGGAAATGTGTAAAAAAAAGTGAGAAAAACAAAAAACAAAATACACTGATTAGCAAAATGTCCTGATTTTTGACAATTTCAGACGTCAAGATTTGGGAATTGCCCTGTATTTAAAAAAAATTATGCTACTATCTCACAAGAGCCTTAGCTGTGACTGTACTGGTCATGTAATTACTTCTATATGAATTTCTTATGTATTGATTTTAGCCTTGCATGAACATTGTATTGTAATGAAGTTCATGGCATCATTTTTATGTTTATGTGCCTTTCCAGGAGTCATGCCCCTACAGGTGCGGCGTGGCAGTGAACCAGCCTTGAATTGCCTCTTCCCCACCTCTTGCAGTGACCCGAACAAAAGATGGTCCACGGCTGTCGTCATCAACACCACAGAGTCCATGGATCAGCAGTGCGATGTCCACGTAAGTCGAACTCCTTGTGGTGGACACTTGGTCTACTTAACATCAAATGAATATTTATGCTGCTGGTATATTTAGGTATTTTTAAATAATATCGCAGTGTAACCACACAAACAGGCTTTTGGCGACTGTCCGGGATCGTTCCTGAAGAGAAAGATCCGGGGACAACACTTCCTTTTGTACCACGGTCAGATGACAAGAACACCTGAGCTGATATCCCACTCTCCAAACTTCCAGAACACATCAGTGGCTGTGGTAGCAACAGATTAACAGCTGTTCAAAACTCAAACCAGCCAATTGTGTTAGCAAGACAGATTTGTAGAGTGGGGTGCCAACTTGGGTGTTCTCGTCTTCTGACCTTCAATTAAAATTGCGAGATTTTGTCCTTGGGTCTTATCGCTTAAGGGATTGATCCTGGACCGCCGCCAATAGCCCGATATGTTGCTCCAGTGTTAGTTTAACTTCCTACGTTTTTGTGCTGTTACATACATACTTGGTAATTTTTTCCAGATTTTCAAGTCTTTCTAAAAATGTCCAACTAATGTTCACCAACTCTGCTATTCAATTACATTTTTAATTTCCATAGGAAAATGGCATCGAAGAACCACCTTCTCCAGTGGAAAGTTTAGAAATGAATGGAGACTCAAAACTGTCCTCTCTGACCTTCTCCAGGGGGTCAGGTCGACTGTCCATTTTGGGGAACAGTGTAGAAACATATCGCTGGGTGGAAGCAGCTGACAGGCAGCTTATGAAGGTATTTGTCGAGTATTTCTTGTTTCCTTATTCTGATTATATCTGTGTTGTCTTGACAGAGATGCCAATTATTGCATATTTTCACAGTTACTGTACCGTTAATGAAATTGATAGAGAAAATCTCACTAGATTATTTTTCAGCTGTCATATATTTCATTATAACTGTTAATACACACCAACAAATGAAAGTTTTACTTATAGTGTGTTATTTTTAAATTAAGAAATTGTATGGGTCAGGATCAACAGTAACTGACCAATTAATCTTGTGGTCAGGATACTGGCTTCTGGATTGAAAAATTCCTGGTTCTCAATATGGGGTAAGGCAGTGATATTTGTCCATCTGGAATGAATGAGTGCCATTTCTATAAACAGGCTGTATAAGCCCAGTTGGTTTGAGCAGATTATCTGCAGGAGGGTTGCGAGTTAGAAACTCAATACAACCGTCGATCGTCATGCATGTGAGGACTGGTGCATATTTAATCTGTTGGGGCTTCAAATGTCTTCACATTGGCATGATGTGGAAGTTTGGAGAGTGGGTTGCCAGCTGAAGATGAACTTTGCCATTTGACTGGTTCAAATTGACAGTGTTGTCCTCTGATCAAACCTGAATGGAAAGATCCCAGACCGTCAATAATAGCTGGTTGCGACTATTTTCTATAAATGGGTTGTGCTTAAAATGTGTAAGTATGTGAGATGTGACGTCCCAATGCTGTACATGGTAGCGCAAAGTGGTTCACAATTTGCTCGCTCATTCAACAACTTCATGTCTCAAAAAACGACGATTTTTAGCTATGCCTGTTTTTAGAATGCCCTGAAAGAGTAGTTTATCCCTGCAAGAGATCGTCATACCTCACCGCTCGATATTTAGACTCGAGAGAGCAGAAGTAATATTTATTTTTTATTCTTCTTTTAAACTTTAAAATCACTCCTGAAAAATCACGTTTTTTTTGAGGTATGACGTTGTTGAAAGGAGTGAACGAATTCTGGCCTTCTAGTGTCATGATGAGTATTCTGAATTGGCTGGGCATTAGGAGAAAAGAACATTTTCTATCCTTTTTGATGACTTATTTTTGGAATCCAAGACTGACAGTCTAGACAGTTTCTCACTGTTTCTATGCCATTAAAAATATTTGTACACTGGAAGTATTTTTAGAAGGTCATCTATACATATAATTCTCTTATGTGGCACGCAAAAAATACATTATTTGTTAACGCATTTTGGCAACATTGTACGATTGTTTGTTTACCAAAAGGCCTCGTGCATCAATTGAATTTATAAGCGTTATCAAATACAATTTTATGTTAATTTTTTTTTTTTTTAGTTGAGTTGTTGCAGTTTATAATAGAAAACAAAGAAAGCATAGGGTCTTTTCAGGGCCATTTAAAAAATGGTCCTTTTCAGTTATAGTTCAATAAGACTCTTGCACTACAACTTTCGGCAATAAACTCAATGAAAAAGTGTGGGTGGTTCTAGTGCTGGGGAAATGTAGACAAAAAACATGCTGGGTATTCAATTTCCAAAGCAGCACTCACATTTCGAGTCAAAATTTGCTCTAAGTTTTCATTTTCATTTTGATTTTAGTGGTACTGTATATATATTTTCAGTAATGCAGCAATTTTAGATTTGAAAAACATTTTTTTGGAATATCATATTTTGTAAATAATCCCTTCTGCTAGGACACATGTCTTCATTAACGCGAGCGAAGCGAAACAATGAGGATTGCCAGGGGTTAGCGAGCAGGGGGCGGGCCTCCTAGTTTAAATTAACTCTCCAAATGGTTTTGATGAGATATCTCGTCCATCACAATCAGACCACTTATGCTGACAAGGTATCTCATCGTTGAGATATTGTCGATTTTTTTTTTAATGAGATCAAGACCTGGTCGTTTTTGTCTAATGACGGGATATCTCATCAAGACAACCACAAGGAGAGTTGAATTGCAAGAAATCTTTGTTTTGCTCCTTCAATCGATTGTAATTCTTTCAGGATTTTAATGAAAATTTCCACATTAAAACCTCTTTGGATGCTGGTAGTGATACATCTAGTTTGAGTGATGAAAGGTGAGCTAGTTTTCTTAATTTCTTTTTGAGTGGAATGAAAAATCTTTTAGAGTTGTGAGTTTCTAGGTTTGCATTTTAAACGTAATATTTTTATTGCAGGGAAAACAGAGAAAAGACTATCATTCTAAAAAATGAAACAGGTCCCCTTGGTATTCATGTTGTACCAGATTATGACAGCAAAGGAAGGTAATGAATTTTATGAGCTTTTAAAGTTATATATTAGAAAGCTATGCTTAATATTCCAAGGATAAGCTATGCTTGAATTTTAAGTGTATTTAATCTAAATACTATTACTGTCGTTAGTTTTGGTTGTTACTACCTGTATACTAAAATCAAACCATTGCTACATAACATTGGTGCTCTATAATATTTTTACATCATTTTCAAGGTTTACCATTAAATTGTAGTTGCTGAATTTGGTCAAAAACCATTTTAGTTTTCGGATTTTAGCCTTGATGCTGAGTCTTATTCTCTACATATGCAGAGTAAATAACATGTCATGGGTAATAAGCTTTTTTGTTCTAATTATATTTTTCAAATGCAAACAGTATTTTGCAATTTTGTCTATCATTCATGCCAATAAAATCGCCAAGGTCGTTGCCACTGCTATAAGCGTAACCTGCACAGCTGTACCAGTTAAACTTTCCATGCATGTTTCTGTCCATTATTTGGTGTTGTCTGTCTTGTGTTTGGTGCAGCATGGCCCTTGTGCCATAAAACCCAACTCCCCAAAGCCTGTACTCTCATTCTCAATTGCAGGGACACTGGCCTGGTCATCCAGGGCATCGAGACAGGCGGTCGTATCGACCGAGACGGCAGATTCCACGTCGGGGACCGGATCACTGAGATAAACGGCAAGAGCCTTCAGAACGTCAGTTTCCAGACTGCCCAGGAGATCTTCAAGAACGCCCTGAAGTCTGCCCAGATCAAACTGGAGCTCGTGAGGGGGCCTGGGTACCTGCAGTCGAAGACGGCTGCCATCCCCAAGAAGCCACCTCCACCCGTCTACCCCAAGTCAAGCTCTGTGGAGACCCAGAAGAAGATGGAGGAAGAGGCAGCAGCTCTAGTTGAAGGTGAAGAAAGGGGTAGGTTTTTATGATCAGCATGCTAGTGAATGCTCCGGTGATTCTCGAGTACAACCCCACTGTGAGGGTTCACCGGCCAGACATTGAGGCCGCTATAGACCGGTTGGAAGAGTAACGGATTAGCACACAGTGGGTTGTGAGTTTGAATCCAACCTGAGATCTTCTTGCGTAGGGGGGAGCTGTTGCACATTGAATCTGTCGTGCTCCCAAATGTCCTCACGTTGGCATGGAAGTTTGGAGAGTAGGGTGCCAGCTCAGGTGGGACTTAGTTATCTGACCGTGGTTCAAAATTGTCATCCGATCTTTCCCTTCAGTTTCATCCCCCACCGTCGCCTGTTGAGTTGCTCCAGTGCTACGTTAATTGAAATACCTACCTGCCGTCTAGGCACTGGGTATGTTTGCCAGAAGAAAATATTTGATCCCTCAGGGACATCGGCAGGGGCGTCCTTGAACGGTCATCCTTAAGAGGAGCCAAGAAAAATAGAAAAAGATTGGAGGTCCTTCATGTATAGTTTGAAATGTAAGGATTTGTGTAAAGAATGTATGTTATTCAGAAATATAAATAATTGTTTGAAAGGCAACCAGAGAAAGGATCATTCTTGGTGATAGTTAAGAGGAAGAACTATGTGCAACAATGGTGCGTTTTGGCAGCAGAGGTGGAAAATGCTTGCTCTTGTTGTTTTTCAAACCAATAATTAATGTTTCTGAATCTGGTACATTCTTTGTACAAATATACCCATTGTTCTCTTTTTCCCTCTTCAGTCTGTTGACCATCCCAGGACACACCTGCAGATGTCCCTCGGGGATCAAATTGTCCTTTCCTGCCAGCAGTCCTCAGCATCTGACTTCAAAACCTTGCAACAACTATCATCAAAGCTCCCACTGGCCTTAATACTTGGAAGTCCTTGAATTTCTTTTTAAAAGCTTGTTAAAAACCCTTCATTGGTATGAGAACATTTGGCCTGCATTCAAAAACTCGGTCAATGAGACTCGTTCAAGGTTTCGTGTCGATCGATGGTCTTTTTTCATTTCATACCTGCCAATGCTTTCTAATTTTCCAGAAGGCGTCTGGAAAACCACGTTTTTCCTAGCCTTCAGAACAGAAAAGTGTCTTCTGAATTTTTCTTTACAATGTGAGAAATTTTAAAATGATGCCAAATTTGCAGTAATGATATTCGTTTTTACCACTTTTTCCGTAGTCCTTGTGTTTCTCCTAGTCTGATGTTTCTCTTTCACACCTGTCACGACTTGGCACCATAACTTCGAATTGGCATCACTTAAACATTTTCTCGTTCAGCAGGTAAAGAAAAAAAAATGTTTTCCAAACAAGAAAGTGTAGTCCTTGTGTAGAAAACATTTTTTTTTCTTTACCTGCTGAACGAGAAAATGTTTAAGTGATGCCAATTCGAAGTTATGGTGCCAAGTCGTGACAGGTGTGAAAGAGAAACATCGCAATGAGTGGTTGGTAGATTATCATAAAAGCCTTCTTTGGCACTACTTAGTGGGTCAAGGATAATAGAATCTTTTAATATACTTAAAAAACGTTTTAAGTGTTTGGGAAACACACACACACGGTTAAAATCATGCACTGTTTTTCTAACTGATGTGTCAAGTGTAGTGGTTACATTCTTTATTTTTCATTTCTAGCTGGTGGAATCAGTACAAAAGTTGCCACCGTGACACCAACAAAGAAAGTTCCATCATCTGCTGTGCGTAGGCTTGCATCTGCAAATACAAGAAAAATAGGCAAAATGTTGACCATAGATCTAACAAAAGGTAGCAGCTTTACTTGCACTGTCTTTCGGTTTTATCTGATTTGTATGTATTAGTGTTGTAAGTTTTGATTAGTTCCGATTAGAGAGCAGTGAGTTGATCTGAATGGTTCTAGAAATTATTTCAATGTGCTTCTCAAACAAAAATGGTTGCAAGTAGTCTTCTAATTTTTCTCTCGACTGCATTCTCTTTATTCTTTCAAATGGAGCAAAATATATTTTGTAGTACAGTTGAAAAATTTGTGATCCTTGGAAGCTGTAATATTTTAAGTTTATAACCCTACACTTTAATATTTCATAAACGAATATAGTATGAGGCTTAGAAGTAGTGTCTTCTTTTGCAGTAAGGAAGTTTTTATTTTATTCCATCTGATTTGTCTACAAGAGTTATTTGGCATACCTTGACAATACCAGACTCAACATCATTTTCATAGCTTAAATTCGCTATTATATTGATTTCATTTCTATTTGAACTGTATAGTTTACATTTCACCGATGGCAAAAAATAATGTTTGCTTAGAATACAAAATTTTATTCTGTATTGTAATACTTCAGTCACTGCACAATGCAGTCGAACCTCGATTATCCGAGGTAATGTGGATCGAAGCATCCTTGGATATCCAGAAACTCGGATTACAGCTACTGAAAGATTCATAAGTCAAATCCATAAATGGATATTCCTTAATTCTCATGTCACAGTATGTATTTATTGTGATACTTTTGGACAAAGTGCATACATTCCTGGTCATAGTTTTTGTTTGACCCTCCTGGTGATTGTCTCGATGCTGTATCTTGTCACTAAGCAGATCTGGGTGCAGTTGCAGTCTACAGTTATTGCAGTGGCAATGGCCGTGGCTTTTTTTTTTGGCGCACTTCTAAAACCGGCAAAGAAAGATAAATTTTGCAAAAAAATTTCCCTTCATTTTTTTTTTTTACAACGGATAGTAATAAGCTTCAGAAACGCATTGCACGTGTGAATGTTTAAAAAAAAAATGTTTTTCAAAATGAAAATTTCAACTTTCCACTTGCCCAGGTTGCTATAAGAACAGCAATACTGATGGGTTGTCTTAACTTGCCATAAGTCGTTACTAGAAGTACGCCAAGGTCGATGCCACCACTATAAACGTAGACTGCAGCAGTACCCAAATCTGCCCTGATCTTGATGAATGACACATCTTGTCATTAGAAAGAACCTGGCCAGATCTTGATAAAAACTCATCTAAAAACTGTTAATCTGATCATCAGATATTGTAGGATATTAGATATCCTGTGTAAAGATTCATCGAATCCAAGAATCATCGAGTCCAAGAATGTCTTTTTGTGATTTATTTTCGGACATCAAACAAACGGTACAACACAACACAACAAACGATAATATTACGCTGAGATACATAAATTCAAGTTTCAAGAAAAAGGAGGGAGCTCATCAAGAAAGCTCACACCCGAAGCCGTGCCATTCAGGAAGTCATTGAAATTGTTTTGAATCACATTACTTTACGAACGATCACGTGGTCTCGCCGAGAGTGTCAGCAAGAAGCTCCACTCTCAACAACACCCACGTGGTACATTCCTATTCTCAACATCCTGTCCTTAGCAAAATTGGCCAGTCGTTGATGGAAGGGGTATCTTTTCGAAACAACTGGGAGAGTTGAAGCTTAAAATACTATCGAATTTGGCTTGTATAACACAGATGCTCTGTTAATCAAAGCTAGAACAACCAAGCTTCTAATGACTTAAAAAGGTAAGGGATGATTGTTCAGGTTTGTTGGTTGATTTGGGTTTTATGGGTCCAGAAGCAGGCTAGCTGTGCTGATGATCAAATGAAAAAACTATTTCACTGGAATTAAAAGCAGATTTAGATGAAGCCATCATTCCATTGCTTAGAACCCTGTACATAAACTTCCTCGGTGTCATGTAAACCCTTGACATAAAATATTACGAGCATGATATTTTATATATTGTAAGCATGAGATTTAATGCCAAACACACAATTTCAATCTTGATATTTTGTTTCTTCCAACCTGTATTGGTAACATATTAAAATGTTGAGTTTTTCTTCCCACAGGCCACACAGGCTTGGGTTTCAGCATAACTACGCGGGACAATCCAGCTGGCGGCAACTCTCCTATTTATATCAAAAACGTGCTTCCCAAAGGTGCTGCTATTGAGGATGGTCGTCTACAGCCTGGGGATAGGCTTCTTGAGGTACTATTTCTCAGAGTATATATATATATAGTAGACGTGTTGTAATGACCCTGAAGGGACCTGTGCCCAAGGCTTATATCAAATACATTCCTCCTGCTGTTTGTTTGTTAGAACAAGTTGGTAACAGAACCTGAATAATCGGGGAATTCTCAGGGAACTTTTTAATTCTGGAAAAATCAGGGAAATCTCGGGAATTTTACAAAAAATCAGGGAAATTTTGACAGCTTAAACGGCTACCATTATTGTTTGTCCTATTTAGAGATGCACTATTACGAGTACTTTTGAGAATTGAATAAATCGTATTTGCCAAAATTGTAATTTGAATAAATAACCATGGCGTCGTAATTTTTGAACACCGCGAAAACCCCAGCCGCCGGTTTTTTTTCGCCGCTGTAGCGTCTTGTCGTTGTGAGGCTAGCGATACAACTGGTGGTATACAATTTAAAATTTGTGTAACTTATGATGTTTTTTATGTATTAAATTGATTATTTTTGTTTGCAATTACATTTTGTAGAATTTTTTATGTATATTTGCATTTGGTTTCGATGAATAGTGTGACAATGTAGGGTCAAATGTAAAAAGTTCATAGTAAAAATATTTTGCATTTTTTCTGCAGTTTTTTGAATTGCAATTATAAGAGTTCCATTAAGGTTTCCAACCCCTACAATAAGAATTAAAATATCTGGAGAGGAAAAATACAAAATTTTTGTGGAGAATGATCCTTTTACAACCCTCTGACCCTAAATATTTGAAAACAGTGTTGTGTGGATACTGTATATCGATACCAATCACGGATCACATTTCTTAAGGGAATTGTTAAATCAGGGAAATTTTTGTGAGACTCTCAGGGAAATCATGGAAATATCAGGGAACTTTTTTTGAAGGATTTTGTTGCCACCCTGTAGAATGCAAAAAGGATCCAATTTTCACACCTTATTAACTTTTGTAATTCTGAGCGTCATTGTATGAGATACATTATAAATATGCGCTTGCTTTTTAACCTTTTGAATACGGCTAGAGGTATCACTGGCTTGACTTCCAGTGTTTCTCAGAGTTCACACGCAATGATCGACGGGGCAGGTCTCGAGGTGCGACTATGGTACTGGTCGCAGTTTAAAGGTTAATACTGTTAAAGCTGTGGTAAAACAAAAAGTCGCGATTTTATGTATTGTAGCATTACGTCTATTGGAAAATGGTAAATAAGTAAACTCGTAGTAACCACAGCAATGTCTTTATTTTATACGAAGGTGTATCAGCCAAAGGCTGCCCCCACAAGTGTCTAAAAGATAACTTTTGCTATTATTTTTCAAGCTTGGGATCTAGATTATTTTTAAGTAAAATCTTCTCAAAAGCTTTACTTCTAAAATTTCCTGTTCCTATGCCATTTTGCATCAATTTAGACTGTTGGTGAACATTTCTGCAGACAAAATTAAAGTTTGCGGAAGTTCTCCAAAGGATCCGTGTTGCACTCAAAGGTGCATTCGATGTGGACAGATTTTCTCACATAATGGGAACCAATGACTGATGCATCTAGAAGATGTCTGGAATGCTGTTTCCTGAACAGGACTAAATAACCAACCTGACAAAACCTCAAGATTTATCCAAGTGTGGATAAATTTTATTTGGAAAAGGTCCCTTGTAGTAAAGTTTTGCAGATCTAACAATTAGCAAGATGCCCATTCACCCAAGAGGTGTTGTGATATCTTCACACTCAACAAGTGGGACATCACTATTCCAATTCCATGTGGGTGTTTAAGATAGGGGATGCCACTCGGGATTCTGAAACAAGCCATACCACCCTTGGTAAACCAAGGTTGAGTTACAACCCCTGGAAATCTTGTTGGGCAGGGTAGCCTAGTGGTTGGCACTTATGCTGTCAATTCAATAGTCTGGGTTCTAAACCTGGTCTAAGTGTGAGTGATTATGGTGGCATGGCATCCACTTTCAAAAATGCTCCTGGAGAACTGCAACATGCTTCTATAATTTGATTTTAAAATAAACACCTGAAAAAATTATGAAAGCAAGATGTGCATCCTAACCAACTTAGTATCCATTTCTACAAAATCTATTCTGGTTATCTAGAATGATACTAACTTAGTATCCTTTCATATTCTTAGATCACTAATCTTGCCCACTGGTCAGAGAAAACCTAGAATTGTCAAGAAATTTAATTTTGTCCAAAAAAAAAATGAATTTTTGTCTAAAATTTGGAAAATTGCCTCAATTTCCCAGAAATTTATTGATCATGTCTTAGAAGCTTGGGACAAAAAAGTAGCCAGTATGATTTGTACACAGTTTCGTATCGCTTTATTTTATGAATTTAATTTTTCAACCTATTTTAAAAGAAATAGCTAATATTAATGGGTAAAGAATTTTGTTTCGTTCACAGGCTTAAATTGAAGAATTCCATGCTTATGATACATTAATTCACAAATTGATTTTGATTTTTAAGTAAAATATGTTGGATTATTTGAATAAGTTATTTTAATGCAAAATTACTTGTGCTTTGTGTATTAATTTTTACAGTGTATAATTCTTCAATTGATTTTTATTGTTGGCTATTGTCTGTTTAATTATGTCTTGGTTTTCCATCTTAAAAATGTTGTGAATTGCTTAAGTATGACCTTTTTGTTAAAATTTGTCTAGGAAAAGTCTGGGAATTTTATTTCTGAAATAGAGTGGGAACCCTGACTAAGTGTCCAAAACATTTTAGCAACATTAAAATGGAAACAAATAAAAATAAAAAGTGAATCCTTTTTTTTTAGAAGGAACAAAAAGGCTCATATTTAGCCCTTAAGCTTCTAAAACATAAATTTAGTTTCAATTCATGTGCCATTTGAAGAATCAATTTTAATTTATGATGTACCATTGAATTCTTTAGGATTTTGATTGGTGTACTTTTGAATTAAGCTCAATGTAATAAAGAAACTGTGTACACATTCAGTGTACATTCTTCATTTATTTCTACACAAGTAGTTTGCTTATTTCTAAAGTATTTTATTCTTTGAAGGTCAACGGCATACCAATGACGGGAAAGACGCAAGCCGAAGCCGTCACTGTGTTACGGAACATCCCCCTCGGTAAAGCGGTCCAGCTAGTGGTGTCTCGGCAAGAAGCAGAGGAGTCTGAAAGTGCTGAAGCGGAAAATGAATCGGTACGACTTCCCTTTCCATTCAGTTGTAAAGTGTTTAACCCTCTGAGCTTTCCTAGCAGAGTTGCTTTTATCCCGTAGCACATTTTTTGACTACTTAACTGGTTGAAAGAATCTGGATTCTTTTTAAGGAGGGCAAAAACCAGATGAGATTTTCTAGGCTGATATGATCTGTCAAATCTTTTGAAGCTGATGGGGAAGCTCATAAGATCCAGATCAAATTTGTAAATTACTCTCTTAGATACACAATCCTGCAGTAATGGATCAGACAGCAAGATGTGGTGGTATAAGGGGGAAAATACATGCTTTAATAGGGGGATGGTCCCCCATGTGCTGCAATGACACTAGCAACCCTTCTGGGCATACTTTCAACAAGGTTTTGTTACACAGCTATGGGTATTTGTGTCCATTCCTGCTGCAAGAATGTCGCCAGCTCAGCTGTGGATTTCGAACTTGGTTCCCTGATCTTTAAGCATCGCTCTCACTCTTCCTGAAATGTTCTATGGGGTTTAGGTCGGGACTCTGAGCATGCCAGGTAAGACATTTTACATCCATATCTTGATAAGACTGTTTGATAGAGACTGCATAATGACAGAGTGTTGTTGTCCTGGAAGTAACATTCGTCCATTCCATAAAATTGCCAGAGCGTGGGATGGACCTGATTGTCCAAAATGTTCATGTAGTCATTGGCATTCAATTGACCAGGAACAGCATGCAAAAGTCCCCGGCCGTACCACGAAAAACACCCCCAAACAAGTAGTCGCATTTTATGCAAATCCGCTGGCGTCCGGTCCGTTATTGTAGGGTAATGTATGTTAAATGTATTCCATTTAAATTATTTGTGTTCTTCGTCTGATGGAGCTTGCTTTGTTTGGAATTGGGTTTTTCACACCTTTACATAAGGCACTGTCTGTCAACTGATGGATTAAGTACTGTGATTTTGCATCGAGATGTGACTCCTAGATTGTGTTTATTTTATAAGTGTTAGTATTGGAGGGTTGCAAGTTTGAATTCAACCAAAGACATGTGCAAAAGGGGGTGGGTGCATTAAATCTGTCATGGCTTCAAATGTCCTCTCATTGGGTTGGTGTGGAAGTTTGGAGGGGTGCCAGCTCAAATATTGCCTCGTCATCTGACGGTGGCTCAAAATTACGTGGTGTTGTCCTTGAATCTTTCCCTCCAAGTATGGATCCAGGATCATTGGCAATCGTCCGTTGCGTTGCACCAGCGCGGTGTCAATTAAATACCTACCTACCTATAATAGTTTGTTATCTGAATCCCTTTTTACTTCTTTTACAGCTGACAGGTAAAATGGACGAAGAGGCTGGTATTTTCCCGTGGAAATTTCGGGAGATCTTGACTTTTCAAATCCCTCTAACGGACTCTCACTCTGCTGGCCTGGGAGTGAGTGTGAAGGGAAAGAGCACGTCCACTGCCAATGGATCTGTTGACCTGGGGATTTTTATCAAGTCTGTCATTCCAGGAGGTGCTGCTTCCAAGGTAAGCTTGAATTGAATTGACTTTCGAATCTCAATACCAAAAGGATACTAGCAGTTTTTTTCATTACTATGGCAAAAACTTACAATTTCAACTAAGCCATCACTTCGAAGGTTCCAGTGTGACATTAATTTAAAAAAATAATACAAAAAATTTTCTTGCAATAAGATAATTATAGCAGTGCAATTATCTCAAACCATTAGAAATAGTCAAATTGTTATTTTAGGATAACTGTTATAGCTAATTCGTAATGAGTTATATTTATGTAACTGTTAGCCACTAATTCGGCTGTAATTTTTAGCTGTTCGAAAGTGATGTGAATGATTGATTTGCTTTCTGTGATAAACTACTGTAAAGTAAATTATAAATATTTACGGAAAATCAACTTTTAATTTTTTTAAATTAATGATATGTCATTGCAGAAGTTGCTTTTTAAATATTTGTTACTGTTGACTGCATCACAAGCAGTTGATAATTAAATTTCGCCTGTCGTTGTACACAAAGGAATCAGTTTAAACAGTTAATTTTAATATTTACAATTACTAACTGTTTCAGTTTATTTTTTTAAGTAATGCCAAATGATATAGTGCTGTCTCATCTTTTTATTTTGATCAATTCTTTTTCATTCAGAGAATTTAATTCATTTTGAATTTATAATTTACTTTCCCAATCTATAATATAAAAGAAAGTGTTTGTTTTCTCGTGGATGCAAAATCCTAACGATTCTATGGCACTTACAGCAATGAGATTCGGCACACAGGTAGTCCCAAATTTTTTTCCAATTTTTGGGTTGCGGCAAATTTTAAAATTCAATCTAGAAGATTTTAAAATGAATTAAATAGTTTTATTCTCCATCGGTTTTTTAGCGCCTTTTTTCCCGCGAAAGAAGAAACACCCCAATTTTGACTTTTTTTACCCACATGACCTTGTTGTCAGCCTTGGAACCATGCCAGATTTTTTCATCACGGAGAACTCTCAAAAAAAAAAATTTTTTTTTTTAGTTTCCGCTTTCATTTTGCGCGGAGGAATGATTTTCCAGCCAGACGATACATTTTAAAACTGGAGTCACAGTTCTTTTTTCTATCTCCTAGACCGTTAACGATAGAGTAAAAATTTCAACGGATTTGAAATCTACGGAAAATTTCACTTTAGATCGATACCTAAAAATATGATTTTCTTCAAATGAATAATTTTTAAATTGAATATATCTTTTATATTTTTGCAAGAGATTGTGACGTCACGTGAAACAGATCGCATCTTCTGCCCTTCGCGTTCAAAAAATAAAAAAATAAAAAAAAAACATTTTGACTGGGATTGTTAATTCTTTTTCGTAAAATCGGAATCGCTAAAGACAGATTAGAAATTTCAACGGATTTGAAATCTACGGAAAATTTTACCCCAGATTAATAACTTGCACCACGGTTAACGCCAGGCTAGTAACATTTATGTATAACTTAATATTTTCGATGCTAGTTTTAAATAGTAATTTTTCAGTTATCGAGACACTATTTTATCTAGATAATTCAGAATCCCCAAAAGTATTCAAGTTAAACATTAGAATAATTTTTTTAAATTTGTAAATAGTTCAAAAAAGTTGAGGGAATAAAGAATATTTACATGTAAAATCCAGTATACAAGATGAATTTCATGAGAGTTTAATTTTTAAGAAGTCCTTACCCTACTCCATTCAAAATATTTTCCTATTTATTTCTAGGATGGACGTCTACAAACTAACGATCAACTTGTAAATATCAATGGAATATCATTACTCGGCATGAGCAACAGCAACGCCATGGAAACGCTACGTAAAGCCATGACGCAGACGGACGGCCCCATACGGAACACCATCATCCTCACCATCGCTCGACGCATACTATCCCCCTCGGAGAATGGCACCGAGGTGAACGGCGCAGCTCAAAAGCCGGAAAAAGTACCCAATGGTCAAACCGCTTCCGCGAATCCGGAGGGACCGGACTTCATCAATGGCCAAGTGAAAAGCAATGGCCCTCAGACAGCTTCCTTCCGAAGTCTGGACGACATCCAGAAAAATACTCCCGGCCTCCCCGGCTGCAATCCTGTCATTGAGCGGCTGACGGGTCAAGTTGCCGTGGACAAGAACTTGAACGGCATCTACGGATATTCACGGCACGAAAACTCGAAGAATCTTGTTGGTTTGCCGGGAATGGACGAGAAGAACCAGCCGTATTCAATGACTTTGAGTTCAAGTCAGGGAGAAACTGTTTTGATTGAAGGTGAATATGACCCATCTGTCAAAAAGCCCACAGATAATCTGAAAGTGAATGGAGTTGCTGAGGATGTCAACACTGTTCCTGTGGGAAGCCAGTGCGTATTGTTTTACGATTGTGATTAGTTTTATAGTTGTCTTATGAAATTGATTATTTATTGTTCAGCCCAATTTAGTGTCAAAAGAGACCATCACACCTCCCAATCTATTTTGGATTTCCATTACTCCCAGAAATTCAAGAGTGGGGTGCCAGCTCGGGTGTTGCCTAATCGGGGTTGAACATTGCGTAGTGTTGTCCTTTTCCTTTGGGAGTTGATCCTGGACTGTCGCCAATAGCCCATTGTGTTGCTCCAGTGTGATGTTGATTAAATACCTAACATAAGCCAGAAATCCAAATTGGTTTTTCAGTCTTGTGCGGGGGAGAATATATTCAAGACTTTTCTTTTGAATGTGGCAAATTTTCAAAGAGCACCAAGTTTGGATGCTTCTTGGAATTCCACGAAAAGAAGGGTATTGCATATGTTGTAATAAAAATCACATACTAGTCCTAAATTTAGGTCAACAAAGTTGCGTTTGGTGAAATCTATACGAGACCAATCCAGTTTGTCTTTTTGTATATTTATAAAACTAGGGGGCTCCGCCCCCTGCTCGCTTACGCTCGCCAACCTCCGGGGATTGCTTTAGGGGAGCCGCATGAGTAAAACGTACTTTGTACTTTCTCGGTGAACCCTCTGAGAACAGAGGGGAAAAAGCGAGCCTTTTTCCTCGCCAAATAAAAAAAAATCGTTTTTATGGCAATTGTTGCTACGATAAATTTGATATCTGGCAAACCCGACAGTCAAAAATACAACCCTCCGCAAATACAATGCTCCGCGAAATAAAAAATACGAAATTTGTGTCACCAATTTTTGATTGCATCAAATTTATTTATGAACCAATTTAAAAAATAATGGTACCGTAAGAAAGAGTACAGTCTGAGGTATACTGCGCAATTTTCAAAATAAAAAACTAATAGTAATACGATATAGATATGACAGTTTTAGTTAACAGTTGTAACAAAAAGTAGCCAAAATATCCAAAGATTCCGAATTTTGTATGACCAACTTTTGATCGCATCCAATTTAATTATTAACCGATTTCAAAAATAATAGTACCGTAAGAAAGAGTACATTCTGAGGTATACTGCGATATTTTAAAAATTAAAAACTAATAGTAATAAGATATAGATACGGCAGTTTTTAAAAAAAGTAACAAATTCCTGATTTTTTCCGAATTTCAAAAAAATATTATCAAGAACCAAATTGAAATTTCAAAAAAAACTCGACGAGCTGCAAAAAATTTACGTTGAGAGGTACTCTTTAAAAAAAACTCACGGCTGAAGACTGAAAATTTGTATGTGTTTTGCTCACTCGCGGAAGAAATTTTGCTTCATCAATTTTGACACTTAATAAACCCTAAACTAATAGCCGCATCGGAAAAAAATCTTAATAATTATCCAGGGAATATGATGAAGAACAAATCATGTTAATTTCGTTTTTTTCCGATCAGTACTTTCTCGGGAAATTGTTTCAGAATTGAGCTAAACAACACAGTTTTCAATCCTGCGGCGGCTGTAACTTTTTTTTAATATAGAGAGATAAACCAGGACCTAAACAAGAACAAAGAAACATGTAGGTACATTCCAGTGTGGTCTTCCTTCGATCGCATTCGAAATCAATCTGATCCAATTCCCCAGCTGGTAAGGAAGATGCGCTTTTACATTTCCCTTTCATATGGTTTCGCTGTCTTGTGTTTGGCGCGGCTTATCCATATTTGGATCTCTTGCGTCGTAAAACCTCAACCAACCAACTCTCTCATAGGGTTTATCAGAAATCTGTGGCTAAGTTGCAAAAAAGTTTTAAAAATATAGTTTATCTGTCTTTTGAATGCAAAATTCTGAAATAGTATTGTGTGAAAAATAAAAAATCTATTGTTTTTGATGGAAAAGGAACATTTACCATTAACCCCAGGAGCAGAAAGTGCTGAAAACTGACATACGTCTACAAACAAAGTCTTAGCAAAACATAAATTTCCTTAATTTTATCAAAATTTCGTCTGATTTTTTAAAATTGTAAGTTACAACGTTCTGCAGTGCAAAGCGCGCTCCTTTGCCACACCTTTTTTTCTTCTCTAGCTACGTAACAACCTTACTACACCGCCCTAAAGTATTACTACAAACACTTTATAAATAACACATATTCTATGTCAATAACAAAATATTTAACTTCAAAAATGTTTGACAGAATTGCAAATTAATTTTGAATTTTTATTATAAATATGTCATACACATTGAGCCGATAATTGTGTTTTACGTCTGTTTTTGATTTTTCTGTAGTTTTCAAAATTTGGACAAAATGTCTGCAGAACAATTGCAATGGCTTGGAGTTATGTTTCAGAAGTGTTAATATAACTCTGCACCTTTGCTATCAACCCTTCTAGCAGTACTCCCAAGTTCAGTACAGAAAGATTTTTGTGTTGCTCGTTGTTTACTCGAAATATTTGAAGGAGCGAAATGTCGGTTGATCTGGACGCAGTATCCGAATATTTTGGGTCTAACGCTTGTTGTTGGAGAATTTTACTGCGTTATATTCTAACCAAATTTTCCAAGCTGTATTTGGGTGTGCCACTTGGAGGGTTAATAGACACTGGAAAAACATTAGTGGTTTGAAATCGCCTTTGGAAGTACTGTATGCTAAAAATCGCAACTGCTGTTCAATTGAAAAATGTTTTTCTCTCTGTGCGCAGGTTGTCTCTGGACGAAAGTAATCCTGGGTTTGCTCGTGATGGTTTCGGCAGGCAGAGCATGTCGGAGAAAAGACATGCTCAGTTGGATGCACGTAACACAGGTACCTACCAACGCACGAAAAAAGCTCGGGAAGAACGGGAAAAGCAGCATGGTGAGAGCGGTCCTGAATCGTCTCCAGATGGTAGGTTTGCATTTTTTACTTTGCACACTGGCAGCCGTTGCCTGGTTGGAAGAGTAATGAATAAACAACAGGAAGGCAGGAGTGCAGAAAATGTTTCGGGGCCCAATATTTCCCAAGAACACAATTTGTTTTGTCCGAAATTTCCCGGAAAACGTAACCGTATTTTAATTTCAGTTTAAGCGACTATCAGAGTACAATGTTGATGATTAAGAACTCTCCTTGTAACTATTACTTGCAAATTAAAAAAAAAAAACTAATATTTATTCCAACAAAAAAAAATTTCGTTGATAGATTATATTAATTGTCACTAAGAATGGCCTTCCTGTCTCTTTGTGAAGGTTGTCAAAGACCTTTGACGTCATATACGCCTATTTCAGTTAAATAAGATGAAACCATTTGAAAATTTGCTTCACTGCAAAGAAGAAAAAAAAAGGGGGGGGGGGAGCACGTAAATATAGTTGCTAGCCAAAATATTTGTTCGTCACTGATAACAGTTAAATTTGTAGAGTTTTTTTTTTATGTATAAACTTGGGCAAAAATTTCTCCACTGCTGCCGGAAATTTCCTCGAACCTCGTTCTTGCATCCGGACATATTCTGCCCCTTGCAGGGGGGTTGCGAGTTCGAAACTCGATCCAGCCAAAGACCTTTGTGTATATGTGGTGCACTTTAATTCTGATTTGGCCTTCAGTGATGGCACATTACTGTGATGTGGGAGATCGGGGTGCCAACTTCAGGTGCTGACCTCATCTAACCATGGTTTAAAATTACGAGTTATCCTTGGATCTTAACTTTTGGGATGTATCCTGAAGCATCACCAATAACCTGCTCCTGAACTATCACCAATAATCAATGTTGCTCCAGTGGTATGTCGATTCCACTACCTACCAACTTTGCACGCACTTTTGTCAAGGCAAAACAGACGACCAAAAAATGACCCTTTACTACAAAACAAAGTCCAATGTCCCGAATTGTCCAAAATCCAGACGTTTTACTAACCGTTGTTTTTTTGTGTTTCTCGCTTTTTTACATCTTTCCGACAATTTTTAAAGAACAAGGGGTTAAACCTGGACCTAATTCATGAAACAATGCAAAATAACAGACATGTTCTAAGTAAATACCACACAGAAAAATTTGAAGATTTGCAAGTGAAATTTGTTGCATTGTATTAAAAAGTTTTTTTTTTTCCTTTTTTAAAATTTATTAATATTTATATATATCTGCTATTTTCCTATTGCTACGCAAAATTCACACACAAGGTGAGTTTTGGACCAAAAAAATGCAAATTATCCTAAATTCGGAAAAATCCGAAATAACAGAGGTTTGGAGGATTTTGGATTTTGTACAGTATTATGATCCCAAAGGGTCCATGAAATTTTTAATTTTCAAGGGGTTTATTGGAATGAAAAGTATGGACACTTTATTTTACCATTTTAGTAAATTCTTCCTTTTCAATATCGCACGTTTCAATTGTACTGTACTTTGCAGGGAAAGATGAGGCAGTGGGCCCTTCTCTGGGACTCCGCAAGTCAAGCAGCCTGGAGAGCCTCCAGACAATGATCCAGGAGCTGAACAAGGACGACGAGGCCAAGAAGAGGGCGCTGCAGTCTGGGAACTCCAGGAGTTCCCGCAGCAGGGGCTGTAACGAGAGCTTCCGGGCCGCCGTGGACAGGTCGTATGATGCCCCAGCAGCCGCGTCCACCATGGAAACTTGTAAGTAGATGCCTCTAGAGTAGATGCGTCAGACAGACTTGTAGTCAAAGTCGAAATCTGACAAATAAAGATTAAAGATGCTGTTGTTTTGTTCCGTTAAAACAGCTGCAATGAGTGATCAAGTTAAGGTACAGCTACAGTCTTCGTTTATGAGCGGTGGCAACGACCTTGGCGATTTTTTTTTGGTGAACTTCTAAAGTTGCCAAGGAAAGAATCATTTCAAAACTATTTTTCTTTCAAAAATGTTTTCCTTTTTACAACGGAAAATGAAAACTTGAAAACACATTTGAGAACGTTTTAAAAAGTATATTTTTAAAAAACTTTTGCAACAAAAGCATTAAGCTTAAACTTGTTTGTAAACCAACAGAAAAACTAAGCTGCAAATATTGGATTAGAATACCCTGAAACTTATCAATTACACTAAATACAGTAGGCTGTTTGAAAAAAAAAGATTTTTAAAAGAAAAAAAAAGCAAGAAAAAAAAAACAATCTAATACGTCAGAACTGTTCCGGGAAAAAATAATAAAAAAATTCCACAAATGGCAAAAAAAAAAAAAACTTAAAAGTTTCGTGAAAAATATTTAATAAAATATAACTTCCACGGCTGCAGAAATACAAATAAATAAACCAATGGTATCACGGAAAAAATTTTAAAGAACCAATGCAATCAAAAGATATTTTAAAATCAAAATAACCAGTGGAAGCAAAGAAAAAATTTCAAACGAACTAATGAAATCAAACGTCTTTAATGGAATTTGGAAGAGCTTTCTAAAATATTCAAAATGAAAGTTACCGTTTGCCAAGGTTGCTAATTAAAACCTTATAACCGTAAAGACAGATGGGTTGCCTTAATCTACCGTAACTCGCTACTAGAAGTGCGCCAAGGCCCTTGTCGCCGCTCATAAACTTAAACTGTAGCTGTACCCAAATTATTCAAGACACTGCATAGAAAAAAAGGTGTTTTCTGAGTTGTGTGTAAAAAAATAACCGCAATGTTAAGCCTCTGTCCTTTAAATAGTTCTTTGAACACTAGAAGAAATCCCTGAATAAAATTTGGAGCAAAAAGTACAGAACATTTATTTTGGAAATAAATTAAATGCTCTACTATATTGATATTATTAATTTATTTTATCGACCATCCACTTCAAGCAGCCTTCAGCGAATCAAATCTTCCATGTGTAAAATTTCACTCGGCAAATCCAAGCGTTGAATTTTTTTACTTACACTTGGGGGATTTTTTACTTCCCTTGTAAGATGCTCTATAAAATCTAGTTAAGTCGACCTCATAAATATTACAATTTATTGAATTTTATAGATTTAAGTGTGTAATTTTAATAATATGCAATTAATGTAGAATTTAATCAGTGTTTTGTGTCTTGGTTTAGCCAAAATAAACTTTTCCATCCATGACAAGTACTGAGTATTGTTGATATATTTTTCCTATAGGCTTTACTAAAATATTCATTTTTGTTTTCCCATCTTAATTATCAGCTTTTTACACTGTTGCAGATTTTTATGTATCATAAGAAGTATGGTTTTTCCCCCCTTCAAATTAATGTTAGGGCCATCGTAGCTCAGTGGGTATCCAACTGTATCTGCAAGTTGTGGTTGGCGCATGTTCGATTCCTCTTTTGTGATGGTAAAACTGTCCTTGTGTGTGTTAACTCATTGATGTTGTCCATCTTGTGTTGGGTTCAGCATGGCTAAACATGGCCCGTGCGTTGGGTGTTATGGCCCGTCTAACATCTAACCATTAATCAATCAAAATTGGTGTTGGTTTTTCTCTACATTTTTCGCTGTCTCGTTTCCAGTGGACGAAGAGAGCGAAAGCGGCAGCTCCGTGGGCCACATCTTAACGAGGAGTGCAGAATTGGTGGAAGCTCATCAGAATCTCAATGCTGACCCCTTCCAGGATGACCTGCTGAGCATGTACTGCAGAAACAGTAAATCTTCCAAGAAAAAGAGCTTACTTAAAGGTCTTGGGTCTGTTTTCAAGTAAGTTTGGGTTCTTTTCAATCGGGTCAATAATGTTCTACCGCCCCTGGAGATTTGGTATTTCAGTCATATGGTTTTGACTTAGTCTCCGTTCAATTGCCGAGTAAACAACAAATTCCTCGTGTGATGTCGTTGGAGCAGATTCTGGTTTCCGAGTTTATTGTTTGGTGCTAGAAGCAAAAACAGTGATTACGATAGCAATTGCGCCCTCAGGGCCACCTCTTCTGTAGGGGGCATCATGGCTCTGTGGGCCCCCTACTGTGTTAAAACTCTGGGGATAGTAGGCGGCATAGGTTTGATTTTGGTCGGTTGTATTTCTCTCTTCTGTGTCAGTTGGCCCTTTTGTGCCATAAAGCCCCAAAACTAACCAACCTTTAGGTGTGCACGAGCTTCAAGAACCTGAACGATCTTTCCCTTCCCATGAGGTTTACTATCTGTAGGAAACACATTGGGCATGCTTCGGAACACAAGAGTGTTTTTTTTTATGCTTGCGTCCCCCTGCTCTGTTCCCAAATCTTTTTTTATCCCTCTCATGCCAATTTTTTACTT
This sequence comes from Metellina segmentata, assembly GCA_947359465.1. NCBI lineage: Eukaryota > Metazoa > Arthropoda > Arachnida > Araneae > Tetragnathidae > Metellina > Metellina segmentata. The sequence goes on along the minus strand of OX375883.1, from coordinate 17,977,913 downwards.
GAAGTTATTTTGTGTTTGTCACAACTTGATGAAATATCGCCCTTTTGCCATAAAACTTAAAAACAACCAACTGCTTTGCAATTGCCATGCCTGGTTATGCATATACAGCCGTTTCCTCTGGCGAGCTTACCACCTTCCTATAAATGAAAGTGGAGCTCCTTTTCGTATTTAAATAGCGGCTACTGCACAGACTATTGTAATGTGACTTCAGCGAGAAGTTGATCGACTTTGCGTCCATTGATTTATGAGCAGGTGTGAAAGGTCTTTAAGAAGAGAACTGGTCATACGTAAAAGAATGAATGGCAATCATGGTGAAGGTTTCCCCTGTACCGTCATCTAACAATTAGACGTACAACTGATTAAAAGTAAATATTTATTTAAGTAATTTGGGATATTATTAACAGGAATTACTATTTACAAGTACAAAAAGTTATGGGAACAGCCATTGACATTGAACCGTCTATGAGCCAGGAGCTTGGCTCCAAAACAATCAGTCTCGTAGAGAGATGTGTCCCTCTAAATATTAAGTTTAATCTCCCAAAAAACTTCTCAGATCCACCCATGCAATGCGAGGGTTTTCAAAACACCTGCAAGGGAGTTTTTGAAGGGGGCATTCAGTTTGCACCTGATGACACCCACACAGCTACAAGAAAGTTTGAATTCATAAGGTTGATCTTGGAGGGGCTCTTCTCCGTTTCCTATCGGGCCCCATTACACATGTTGTTTATTTCGTCTGGGTTGATGGAAATTCCTGACTTTGGAATGCGAAAACCGACCGGTACACCCCTCTACCAGCTCAATATCATTGCCATCAATTTCATCCCAGAATGATAAATTTGGAACCAGAATCTGTGCCGACTACAATTGTGGAAAGCCATTTTTAACCCAGAAAAGCAGGGATTGAAACAAAATTTCATATTAAAATTTTTTTTTGTATCGTGTTTTCATATTAATGTAGTAAATTCTAATTTTTGTTGTGAATATACCTGGTGATCTTCTCTTATTCTCTTGTAATCTACATTTGCTATCAAGTTTGATAGAAATTGATAGTCATTAGAGGAAGTCTTAAATTTCTGAGTAAGTTTTCACTAGTATCAAACTACCTCCTGGAGAGTGTGGTGCCAGCTCAAGTGTTGCCTCTTCATTTGACTGTGGTTCAAAATTACATGGTGTTTTCTTTGGATCTTTCCTGTTGGGATTGAACCCAGATTGTTGTCAATAGCCCGTTGTGCTTCTCCAGTACGATGTTAATTAAAGTACCTACCTGGATTAATGAATAGACTTGTCTAAAATCACTAGACTCGACTGTCTTCTCACAGAAGTCGGACTATACTTCCAGGAATAATGTCTCCCACTTTTCTTCTATTTATTTCTTTTAGCTTATCATGGTTTTGTTTTGTGTATTATTTTTTTTATTTTGTTTGAAGACTGACTAAATCTCTTTTCAAGTATCAGAAATCAGTGTTATATCTTTTATACTGAACCTGGGTTTACTACTTAGGTTTGGGAAAAACAGAAAGCATTCTCAGGACTTAAAAGGGAAGGAGGAGGATTTCTCTCAAGATAATGATTCGTTACAGCATTCTGCATCTAAAGATCAAGACAAGTACGGGTTCTTTTTGTTTTTTGGTTACCTATTTTATTAAACACCTATGTTTTATTTTCCTTATGCATAAACTCACTTCAATGTACAGTCGCAGAAAAAAATCCGAACCACCCCTCTTCATTCTAGCAATTTTAAACGCAGAGCAAATTCAAAGAAGGCATTTGACAGGAACCAATGTCTTCTATAAATTCAATTTCATAAAATTTGCATAAGGTGTTGTCTTCATATTAAATAGAGCACCAACATCACAATTTCCAGTAAGAACCCCCTATTTCGGCACATAATTACAAATCTATATTGAAAATTTACTTCAGATACCAAATTTCATGTCATTTGGTCTTACCGTTTCGAAGTTATGAGGGCAGAAAGATTGGAGCTCCTAATGTTAAATCAGTTTCTTGAACTTTTATGGGTACCTTCCTAAATAATATTTCTATAGTGCTGATGTTTTGTACTATGTTACTGTTGAACAACCTAAACACAATCCTCCTAGTATTGTGTTTTGAAAATAGTTTTTAATACGCAATAATAATTATTAAATTAATGTTTGAAAAAATAATGAATTGGGGCCTTATTGTATGTTAATAAGAAATCGATTCAGAAGGACTTGTAGTATAGCCATGCAAAATTTCAGCTCTTTCCGATGATTAGTTTGAGCTACATTAAATTTTCCCAATTATTGAGATTTTAGGGAGAAGCCGCAAGTTTACAAAATGTTTGACAAACTTCAGAAAATAGTTCTTGGATTGTTTGCTCTTGCATAGTAAAAATATGATAATGTAATCCTCAAATCTTTTCCATTTACATCATAAGTATAATAATTCTCGGATTACTGAAAAATAAGATGGAAATGGTGTTTAAATTTGAAATTCGAGTAACAATAACTACAATTAATCTCCATCTACGAACAGCAAATTCCTATGTGGAGAAGATCCCTGAAATTAAAACTAACTTTACCGTTGAATATTGCAGGATATATGGATAGTAATATCATGAAATTTTATAGATAGACTAATTTAACTATGCAGAATCTGATTATGGCATCACAACACAGTGTTTCCTTTAAAAATTTCGTTTGTGAATTTGTGCAAAATTGGATATGAAGACGTCCCCTTATGCAAATTTTTTGAATTTGTTAAGGAAGTTATTCCCTATTGAATGATACCTTTGAATCTGCTGTAGTATGAACTGTCTTCGAAGTAAAGGAGTTCCTGGGGGTCTTCCACGACTACATGCAACTACGCACTGTAGGTTTTGTTTAGTAGATAAAGGCACACAACTATCACATTTTCACAATGAAACATGCACAACAATTAAACAATGTGCATGTCAGGTATATAAAAAATTACTTTTTGAGGTTTTATATGAAAATATTACTGAATACTTCCTATTTCTTTGTTTTCTACTACATTTTTTAATTTAATCCTAGATTATATGGGGACAGTTCATGAACTGGAAAATCGAGGTTATAGCAAAAGTTTGTATTGCCACTAGGGTTGGAACTCCCCAGTTCAGTTACCAGCTAGGAGGCTCTGTTGTGCTTTCAGACAATGTGTGGAAAATGCATCGAGGGATGTTGTTGGTGCTTCTATTTTGAGTTTTAAAGGATGAAATAGTGAGGGCTACAGGTTTAAAAGGGTAATTTAATAATGGGTAAAATAATAAGAAACAAAATAATTTTATAACTTTATTAAGACTGATGGTGATCTTGTATCCAACAAAATTTGCTTCGAAATTATCCAAGACATTTCGATTGGAACAGACATCCAAGGCAAGTATATAACCAGTCATAAATATGCTAGCAGAGATGCTATGTTGAGAAAAAATTACGAAATACTCGAATCGAATCCACAAGCATGCGTAATGCCAGCTAGTAGATCAGGTTACCGACAGTAATGTAGCCTGGTCGAGAACTCTAGTTGGTAAGTAGATTGTGCAGCTGTTGTGTGTATGTGTGTGCAGGGCTGCCACATGCAACTAATTGGCACCTTTTTACTACCTTAATCGAAATCTTCTCAAAAGCTCCTACTTTCCAAATTTTGGCACCTATTTTTGAAAATTCACGGAAAGTCGATGAAAATTTGGTACAATTGCAGTCTACGTTTATAGCGGTGGCAATGGCCTTGGTGATTTTTTTTGGGCACACTTCTAAAGTCGCTGAGGAAAGAATTATTTCTAAAATATTTTTCTTTCTACAATGGAAAATTAAAGGTTCAAATCACATTTGAAAGCGTTTTAAAAAGTATATTTTTTAAAAACTTTCACAAAAAGTGATAAGCTTAAACTGAAATTTATTAAAAAATATATTGCATATGTAAATAATATAAATATACCTGAATAAATTATATAAAAATGCATAAAATACAACCTGAGACGACAGCCTGTACCGTAGTATAAATTAAAATGAAAAAAATTCCACAAGTGGCTAAAAGCCATTAAATGAACCAATGAAATCAAAGGAAAAAAATTTTAAAGGACCGATACAATCGAAGGATATTTTAAAATTAAAATCACTAATGGAATCGGAAAAATTTCTAGAATAACCAAAATGAAAATTTAAACTTTCCACTTACCGAGGTTGCCATGAAAACCGTAGGTACAGATAGGTTGCCTTGATCTCCCATAACTCGCTTCTAGAAGTAAGGCACAAAAAATCGCCTAGGCCGTTACCACCACTATAAATGTAGACTGCAGCTGCACCGAAAATTTAGTCCAAACGGGATCCAGCCAAAGATCGTCGTGTACTTGGTGTACGTTAAATCCGTCATGGCTTCAAATGTCCTCACATTGTCGTAGTGTAGAAATTTAGAGAGTGGGGTGCCAGCCCAAGTGTGGATCTTGTCATCTGACCGTAGTTCAAACTGACATAGTGTTGTCCTTCTGTCTTTCCTTTTGGGATGGATCCCGGACTGTCCCCACTAGCCCATTGTGTTGCTGCGATGTATTGTTAATCAACCTATCATTGCTGCTCAGAAACTATCCCTGCGAAAAAGGCTCCTTTAAGATCATGGTTGCAAGAGTTTTAAAATCGATTTTGTATTTCATTTCAGTGTATCCTGCTACTTCCCTGCGGTAACTAAAAATAGTGTGACTGCCGCATAAAATATCGATCTCTGTTTCAGAATGTCGGACATCTCCAACGACCTGCTGAAGCGTCAGCTGCCGCAGATCCCGAGAGAAAACGTGTCAGTGTCCAGCCTCGACTCCATCCCCAACCGGCAGGAGAGGATGCAGAGCCTGCGGGAGCAGTACCAGCGCATGCACCAGAAACGGCAGGGCCAGTACCCACTGGAACAAAAGGAAGAGTACTACGAGAATGAGTTGAAGGAGAAGGAGAGCAACTACGTGAGATGCTTTCTTATACTCTTATTTGCAAGGCTGCCACAGGCGACTGAAATACTGCATTTTATACTATTTTTTTAGCTTCGGGGGTGGTATTTTTTAAAATGGAAATGTCATCTCGAAAATTTAATTCACAATTTTGGCTGCTTTTTTAAAAACGAAGAAAATATTTTTTATTTGTCATTTGGAAGAAAAATTTTTTAAGGGACTCCAATTTCAAAATCTTGGTGCCAAGCCGTGGCAACCATGAAAGATAAGCATCGGAATCTGTGGTGCTTAGACTCATGAAAACCTTATCAACCTTTTGACTTTTCTTTTTTTGAAAACGGAGAAGATATATTTTATTTTATTTTTTAATTAGGAAGGGAAAATTTTATGGTACACCAATTTCAAAATCTTGGTGTCTTTGCAGTGGCAACCATGAAAGTTAAACATCGGAATCTGTAGTTGCTAAGAGTGTCTCTTTTGTCCCCCTTTTAAGTGACAAGTTTAAGTGTTGAGTTTAAAAACATTGAACAATGGTTCCCTGAGTGTTTTTCATGCACCACCCAAGAGTCTTTGACATGGTTTTAGGGGACTAGTAGTAAATAATTCACTAGCCAAAATGGTGATCCTTCCAAGAAAAAAAATATATAAATTCCATTGTTTTTTCATTCTTTTTTTCTAAAATCTTAATTCTTTTAATCTAAGATTCTTGGAGATTCTAATATTGATTTGAAATTGACCTGATATTGAAATTATCAGACATTAAACCACACATTTCTGAGTTTAACGTCTAAAGTTTCGTTGTTCAAATTTAGATTAAAGTATATATTTTAAAGGTGAATATTATATAATTTTGCAATGAAACGCCTTTTTGATTTTATAATACATTATAATTGATAAATAAGAGTTAATATAGAATAACTATATTTTTTTAAATTGTATTTCAGTTTTCTATTTCAGAACTTAATATTACTGTGACTAATTCTTAATGTGAAATTTTAATGTTTTATAACGTATTTAAAAGATCTAAATAATTTACTCCAATATTAAGGGGAAATATAAGAATCCTATGGTCTTGTGCAGGTGCTATGTGCCCTATTCAATGTTATGATCTCAAGAAGTTCGTTAACATTTTAAATTTTCAATGGCATCCTTTTAAGTTTAAAGGATTACAGTAGCTCAGTTGGTAAATTAGCAATCTTCCGGTTGCGAGTTCAAAACTCAACCCAACCAAAGACCATCAAATAGGTGGGGGGTGGTCCACATTAAATCTGCCATGGCCCGAAATGTCTCCTCACATCTGGCATGGTGTTGAAGTTTGGAGAGTAGGGTACCAACTCAGGTGTTAACCTCATCATCTGACTGGTTCAAAATTACAAGTGTATTGTCCTAGGATTAATTCAATAACCCGTGACCTTCAAATTTTGAGAACCACTGACATAGAGTATTGAAACTAATTTGAATACCCTCATTGAATTGTGATTAGTTATTTATGTCATAACTTTTTTATAGGCTCTTCCTTTCGAAGTGATTCATGGCAGATCTCAAAGTTTGGATATTCACAAAGATAGTGCTCAGTAAGTAGACTAAACAAAAATTTACTACTTTACTTTTTTTTATTTCAAAAAAGCCAATTCATAAATTAATTTTTATTTGATCATTATCCTTGAATGAAACACAGAAGGTTCTCACAGGTCAGGAAAAACCTGAAATTGTCAGGAAATTTAATTTTGTCCAAAAAGTAGGAAAATTATGAATTTTCGTCTAAATCCTGGAAAACTGCCTGAATGACCTGGAAAATGATTGATCATGGCTTCTCTCAGACGCTTTGGAAAAAAGTGGCCAGTGAGATCCATACAGTTGGTATCACTTTATTTTATGAATTGAATTTTTCAGTCGATTTTAAAGGGAATGGGTAAAGAATTTCGTTTCGTCCACTGGCTTAAATTGAAGAATTTCATGCTTATGGTACATTAAATCACAAATTGATTTTTTAAGTCAAATATGTTGGATCATGTGAATAAGTTATTATGCAAAATTACTTTTGCTTTGTGTATTAATTTTTACATTGTATAATTAATTCTTCAATTGATTTTTATTGTTGGCTATTGTCTGTTTAATTATTTCTTGGTTTTTCACCTTAAAAATGTTGTGAATTGCTTAAGTATGACCTAGGATTTTGTAAAAATTTGTCTGGAAAAGTCGGAATTTTATTTCTGAAATTGAGTGTGAACCCTGGAAACATGTTTGAATTTCGTGGGTCAATTTAACAGAAAATTTGATAAATTGTTAGCTTTTGCACCAGAATATTGCCATTTGAGCACTAGGCTATTTACATAATTTTATTAAATCAGCTGTCACCAAAAAGTTGCATTCTCAGGGGCACATCTTTAGGTGAGTGTACCACAAAGACTGGGGGATTTGAATGTTGTAATTCCCTTGTGTGTTAAAAACATTTTTAATGCACCTGGAACATAATCAATGGATGTCCCAAGACCACTGCCAAAACAAACATTTCACTATTAAGATATGATTTACACATGATGTATACCACTATATCTGTTGTGTGACCTAGCATGAATGTTATTTTAGAGAACCGTGTGAAGTAAATTGTGATTAAATGTTATCTCTTTTTCTCATCTTTGACCTCATTGCTTAAATGAGCTCATAATAAATAAATTAAATTAATCCACAATACTGAAAGTTTTGTCTTGGAATGTTCCTAGGTCCGCAGTGAGTTGGTTCACATCTCTGACACAGCATTCTGCAAGTTGGTAGTGACAGATTAATTTCTTGCAACACTCACATCCTAGGTGTATTTTTTCTCTGTCAGTAAAACTTGCATGTGCGCTTTCCAGGCCTCGTGTGGCCATCAGATAGATTTGCTGGTGGGCCCACCTCACTGTGTGTTATTTTAACTATAAAAAGTCACACAATGGATAATTTGCATTAAAACTTTGTTTTAGATTCCAGTCATGAATTCGTAATATTCTAGTTGTCGATATTATCAAAGCGAAAAATTGGGAACACTTGACTAATGAAGATTTCAGATCAATTTTGCACCTGGATACTACAAAAATCGAACCAAGCATTTGAAAAATTGTTGGATCAATGCAATGTCACGCATCATATTAAACTCTTTATCTGCTTTTTATAAAATTTGTTTTTTTTTGGACAGTCCTCCCATAAGTCCCAGTGTATATGTTGATTACTTGATGTTGCCTGTCTTGTGTTTGGCCATATATGTCCCTTGCCACACAAAATCCCCATTCGAGTTTTGACGCAGCTTTTAATTGAATTCCTGTCTCTTTCAGTGGCTCGAAGGTAGCTCATCCGTTCTCTGGAGACCCCAACCGGTACAGTCACTACATGAACTACAAAGAAATCCAGCAGCACATCAGCCAGCGCGTGCACCGGGACCAAGTCCATCCCAAAAGCCCCTCCAAGTCCGAGCTCAAGCCACTCCCCAGCATCCACCCAGACTCTCCCCCTCCGAGAGACTTCTTCGAGTATCCAGGCAACACCCCTCACCCCAAGAAGCACCAGCCCCACGGCTCCGACACAAACTCCCTGCCCCGCGGCACCCATACCTCAGACCACGCGCTGCCGCAGGCCCAGAAGCCCTACTTTGTGCACGATCACGGCAACTACGGCCGCATGAACATGCACCACTTCTATCCTAGTAATAAACTCTATTCACACATCGTCCCTGGCTCCAAAGTGTGATAGTTTGTCGTTCCAGTTTGTTCGCAATGTCTGACTTTTTCTCCGCGGGGCAATGGCTGTGATCGGGACGCGAGCGTCCGATCACAGGGGTTCCGGCACAGGTCTCTTACTTTTGCAAAGATGTGCTCTAATATATCTCTAAATGTAGGGGAATTTAAATGAAATGCTTTCAAGTGGGAAAGTAGAAACAGGAAATAACCTAAACCCAAGCAAATTTTCAATGTATAATTTCAAACACGGATCTTGCTTTATTGAAAATGCATGCACGTTTTTTTAAATCCCTGAGTTTATCTATGGGAAATTCAAAAGCATTTTAATGGAATATTTTTAGAAAAACCTATTACATATGCTGCTGTTCTAATCAAGAATCATGTTTGGTAATGATTATGTGCTACCTGTGTGGCTGATCTTAACACAATGGTGTTATGATCACTCAGTTATTTGAGTGTCCATGCTTTGCACTCAATTAACTGTTGATTAAGTGCTCTTTATGTATTGAAGCATCATAAGGTATGTGTGCAGCCCATAACTGTTACTAACTTCGAGTTACTGCCTTGACTAGCACCGCAGTTTACAGTTCGCAAGTCTGTTGGTAGAAGAAATTGATTTGAGAGGAAAATCCTGTTTATGCTTTCCTAATCTTGGCATTATGTGGACATGATTTTAAAATTGAAAGGGTGATTTCCCCTTTGTAAATGTGCAAGTTCCCCATCAAAATAATGGGAAATTTTACATAGCTTATAATAAAGAAATACCAGTGTTTTGATTTATCACAGCAGAAATTTCCAGTATCTTTTCAAAAGAAAATTGAACCTGAATTTGCTGGACCGCAGAAGTCGGCCGAAGTGAGCATCTATCACGTCATTGTTGTGTAAAATGTATCTGAAAAGGGCTTGAAAACGAACCTGAAATACTTAATTCTGTGTGTGATGTCTTTTTGTTATCTAATGATTGAGTGTTTGTGTACAGTTCGAGTCATCTAATTCTACATTAACCGTCCATATTCTGAAGCTATTTTATGAATTTAAAAGTTTATGATGTTTTTAATGTGAATATCTGAGATTTTATATTTTACAAAAGCAGCTGTTTCAAAATGTGAAGTGAACGGCAGTTGCGAAGGTGTTCGTGTAGCGCAGCTCGAGTTTTACGTTTCTGTCCTCACTGCTGGATTTCTTGAAAATCGAGTGTGAGTTTTATTCCATTTTAGATGAAAATTTATGTTGCATCATTTTTTGTTGACATTATTCTTCCTGTTCAAAACAGTTTTCAAAGTTCGTTTGCAACTTTTATGCATTTGGAATTCAAAGTTCATGGAAGGTATATCATTTAAATTCTTTTAGTGTTGTAGCGCGGCATTCGTCATTCTTGCTTTTACGGATCTCGTTTTAATTTTCAAGCATTTGATGAAATGCATTGTACCGAGATTAGGCTTTTTACCTCTTGTCAGACTTAATTTTATGCATTATTGGCAAGTCCCAAGAGCTTTTCAGAGTTTTCAAACATTCCAGAGTATTTGTGATCTAGGAAATGGTAGCTGTAAAACATTTATAATAATACAATTTTCTTTCAAATTGTCTCGATTGAAATTTAAATTTTAGAAAGACTACTGGTGAGCTTTTAAACTTGTACTTTACACACAGAGCTGCCACATGCAAATAATAGACTACTTTTTTGCTGCTATTTTTCAAACTTGGCGACTAATCTCTCAAAAGCTCCTACTTTGAAAGTTTTGGCAACTTTTTTGAAAATTCACCATAGGACAACAAAAATCTTTTTTTTTAACCAATAACATGAACCCTTGTTTCAGTCACTTAAGTCATGCCTTCTGATTCATCGTTAGGGAAAATGGTTTTTTAACTTTGATCTATTTAACTATTGTTGTAGAAAACGTTTGGTAAATATAAGCATTGAATGTTAAACAAGACATCCATGCAACTGATATTTTTTTGTTAAAAGTGAACACTGCTAATTAATGACCTAACACTTATACTTACTTCTATTCCAGTGGGATATTTTAAGACCCTGTGCACAGAATGTAGTTGTGGGTTATACTAAAACTGCTACAAAATAAGCTTTAAGAGAAGACTAAATTTCATGTTTTTTTAGAATTTCTGCTATTTTATAAGGGGTTTGCTGTGGCCGTCCATACATTGTAATACAGTGGAATTAGTATTGAGAAAAGTTTTATGTTTTGGCAAATTAATGTACCATGCTTTTCAGTACAATTATTCACTATATAGTATTTTAATATTATCACGCAACTGCTTATTTACACAGGGCTTCCAAATTCCTATTGGATGATCTGTTTTGAATTCCCAGCCATAAATAAAAGCTGGTTCTTATTTTGTGAAGTACAACTCTTGTAGGTCAAAATTTTCATGTGCTATTATTTTGAAAGTAGCAAAATTGTGGGATCATGCACGTTAATAGTTTCACCTAAATTAAGTTACAGTGGAAATAAAATAATAAAGGTTATTTTTAGTATTATGTACTTTCATATTTTCATTATGGCCTAATATTTGTAATGTAAGGGTTGTTTTGAAATTGCATGTAATTTTTTAATGAATTACTAGTATTTCTTTTATTTAGTAGTCATGTTCAGGTACCTTTAGTATTATCATTTCGGAAGTCTGCTTCAGCCAGCAGCATCTAATTAGTTGTAATGCATATACAAATGAAGATTTTAAAAAATTAATATTAAAATTTGAACCTTAGATATAATGCATGTGCTTAACTTATACAGTTGACCCTAGTTATGATGAATCTTTGGTGAAAAGAAAAAAATATGAGATAGTTTTCAAGATGACAAAGGCATATAAACAAACGAACCTTTGTCAAATTTATAGCAAAAATTTAAAAACCTTCAAAAAACAACTGAATACGATAGAGAAAAAAAATATATCTAAAGATTGTCAATGGTCATTTTTGGTGGAGCAAGAGGTACACCTTCTTCAGACAGTAAGCAACAAAAATAAATGAAAGTTTAAATGTTTTCTAGAATAGTGGTACCACAATTCATTTTCCAAACTTTCTTTCCAGGCTGCCTGTTAAGACAGAAAGCACTAGTCCCATTCACTAGTGTGTTTAGCCGTGTAAAAACAGGTAAGGCTTCTCTAATGTTAGGTCCAGGAATAGATTTGGAAGATTGGACCACTTATTTGCTCAAGTTACTTATACCGAGAAGCCTTATCTATTGTTGGGTTGTTGAATACACTAGTGAATGACTGCATCTCTGCCTTTACAAACAGCCCGGAACTATTCCAGAACATGTTTAAACTTGCATCTCTCTTTGCAACTTCTGTCCTGATAAGTTTTAATATTTAGGTTTTGGAGGTTTTTCAATTTTTGCTAACATATGATTTAAAAAGTTACAACATAACTAAACAAAAATCATTATTAGTCTGGTGCCTTTTTATGATTTTTCGTGCCATCAATTAATTTGGGGCCTATATTTTCCGATTCTTAGAAAAATCTTTGTGATCAGTTACACTTTTTTCCCTGCCTTCAGTGGAGTTTCGGTATCCTCTTTTCCAAACCAACCCACAAGGAGGTTAATAGACTGCATTGCATAGAAGCATCCTTTCTCCCAATTGTGAGCCTCTTGCATTGCTCTGGTACCAGACTACAAAATAGAGATGGCTAGTTTCAGAAAAGGTTTCGAGATAAGTATGGAAAATTCAGGTTAAATGCATGAAAAACAAGAAATTTCGAGATATAAAGGGGCAAGTATTTGATTGTACTGCATGCAATGACAATGGAATATTTGAATATGAGTTTTACAAATCTTTCCAAAAAGTACAAGATATATCCAATTCTGCCTTCTCTGCACTTAATTATGTAAGGCTTGATTTGTATGATATTAATTTGTAATGGGATTCTGAAAACTTTCCTTGCCCTAATTATTTGCTTAAAACTTCAGTAATAATCTTGAAGTATATCTACCTGTAAGAAAAGGGCCAATGTCCATTTTGCAAGTTTTTGATAATATCCGATTTAAAAAAAATGTATCGAATCTCTCATAATAAATTCATAGGACATTGGTATTTTTTTCTATTATTAACATATTGTGATTTGTAGACATAACTTTAAATCATCGAGTTTAGACATTGGCTCTTTTTCATCAAGGTACATGTGCAATTGTAAAAGTATCTGTTTGCTTTATAAAAAGTAACACCTTAATTCATATTTTGTTTCTTTTTCCATTTGATTATTTATTATAAAATTGCTTCATTGTTTCAACACATTCCCTATTGACCACAATGTTGAATTTACAAAACATTGTTATTTTGCATTCCATGTGAATCTTAAATTAGTATTTCATATTCCTGTGTTCCTTGTAATCTTTTTTAAGATGTGAGCTTTGATGAAAATTTCCAGTATTAGTTTTATCATGATTTTCCAATACCTTTCCATCATTCAAGTGTCTTGTTATTTTAAATTGTATGTGTCCTTGGGTCTCAATTAGTACCTACAAATTTCATTTATTGCTTCCAAGTGATATTTTAAATTTCTTAACAAATTTTGTTCAGGGTTTGTTTTGAATTTTACAGCTCTTGTATAATTACGATTTTTATCAGACGAAAGACAAGGTCTTTATCCAATCCGTGATAAATTATTGCAAATTTGTTCTTGTTAAATCATGTTTGTCTCTAAACTGTTTTCAACATTTAAAAATAACATTAAATAAGTTTAAAGATTGTCATGTTTTATTCTGATCTTACCAGCCATTCAATGGAGGCTATTAAATTTTAAAGCTTATGTTGGGCTGAAAGAATTGGAATATTTACATGCATTCATTCAGCTCTTAAAATGCTTTAAATGGTAGGGGTAGTGTACAGTAGCTGCTTCAATGTGACTTCCAAAGAAAATCAGGATTTAAGTAAAATTTAAAGTCCTTTCAATTTTAATTTTTTTTTCAAATAAATCAAGAATTTGTTTAATGGAATCAACTGATTCAATGCCACAAAAAAATTAATAAGATTTCTCAATATTCATTTGGAGACTTTCCAAAGAATCTCATTCACATTGTTGCCTTTATAGTAATTTTAATTTCAACTATACCTCCTAAAGCAGTTAAAAATAAAGTATCAAAAGTATATCTATAAAAAAAAATTTTTAATCATCTCCATATATAGAAAAGCTCAATTTATGACAATCATATCAAATACTCAGTTTCATGCTTTTTCTCCAATCGATTATATTTAGATTTAAAAATGCCACATTTGCTAACTGGGAAAATTTACAAGAATATGGTACCTACCCTTGCCGAACAGCATTTGAATTGGTAACGATATTAATGCCATGGAAATGTATGTAGAAAATCTAGGATGAGAAAATATTCCATAATTGTCGCCGATTGGCAATCGTAATTATTACCAATTGGCATAGATGCTGTGTTCTTGTACCCAATTAGCTTTCTACAGCATGAGGTTCACTTTTACAAAGGTGCTTACTTCTGGTATTAGTGGAATTCTTATTTGAAAAAACTGCATAGCTTATTGTAATTTCATTTATAAAATGTCCTGATATTTAAATTGTTGCATGGTCTAAAGCACATTAGAAATCGCTGTCACTTGTTAAATCATTTCATGTTCATGAAAATAAAACTGACCTTGTTTTAGTACATTTGTAAAATTCAAGAACACTATAACAGCCCATTGCCAAATTAGCAACCAAAATTTTCATTGCCAATCAGCTATATCAATGAGTTGTAATATTCAAGAAATATCCTGATTGCCTATGGGAAGTTATTGGCAATTATAATGTCAAACCAGTACTTTTAAGATTGTGACATGAAGATAAACGAAATTTAGAGTTGTGAATAAATCTGATTTCAAAATGTAGAAAATTCTTATTTTTCTTTCACTTTTTGGATACTAGATCATATTGACACAATTGTAAAATCAAGTGTCTTTTAAAGCTTCAGTGGCATATATGATGAAAAATGTAAAAACATGGCCATGATATGCAGAACTATCGAAGCAAAAATTGCAATTTCCTTCCTTGATTGGGCAGTTTCTACAATTTGAATATACTTAAAAACAAGCAATAAGAACTACAAACACATTGTTGATAAATGTTTTAGTGCTGATTAATGTGCACATGTGTAAGAAACATATGATGCGAGATAAAGCACTTGTTAAGCTTCCAATTTGAGAGTGAGAAAAGAGTGATCGATTTCAAGTGCCTGATTCGAGTGCATGTTTATGTTTTTCTGTTCGTCTGTTAAACTTGTGTTTTTGTATGTATAAAAGTATATTTACAAATTAGATCAATTTGTGTAAATAGGATTAAATGTAGTTTTTAAGTATTTAGTTCTGTAATACTTATCCATTTTTTTACTAAGAATTGTATTTATGTAAATAAAAAAGATGCTAATTTTTATCATATTTTCCGTTATTATTTCTTTGTGTTAACCAAATCAGATTTTTCATGATCGGACACACACATTTCGGAAATCAAAACACTTATTGAATACTAAACATTCTCGCAGGAAAATTACATTAATCAGGGGTGAAAATCTTCCGCGTTTACGCGGATTTCCGCTTTTTTTTTTTTTTTTTTCCAAAAGTTCCGCTTTTTCTGCGATTTTTTTCTTTAGAATTAAATTAAATTATACTATGGAATTACAGCCAAAGAATAAATGTATAAAAAAATAATAAGGAAAGTGTGAATATGTCCATACTTCAGGGATGATATTCTTCGGACTTTTCGTAAAGTTTTGAAAAAATGACTGATTTTTATCACTTTTGTACGAAAAAAATTCCGATTTTGGCTTTTTTCTCTTTTATAAACGTAAAAAAAGCTGATAAGTCTTGCAATTTCCTTTTTGAAAAGAATCATTTGTGAGAAGGTTATAAGTTTAATGGCAAAACTGGAGAACTTGGATTTTGAACTAGTTAGCGTATGTTGTTGTATATTTCGTAGGTAAAGCTACGGTTTCCTAAAAAAGCGGAGCTGTTATCTAACACAGGCCGTGAAACGTAATGATGCGGCGAAAAAGGAAAAATGATATATTTTAAGTTGATCAGCTTTTAATGTGATTTTTCTTTCAACTAGAAAATAAGATGCTCGGTTACTTCGTCTTTTATGGCATCCTCGGCAAGCGAGAAGTTTAAATTTTCATTTTGAATATTCAAGATGGTACTTTCAAAATCCGTTAAAACTTCTTTCTTTGTCGACTTTAGAAGTGCGGCAAGGCGGTGGCCACCGTTTTAAGCATAGACTGCAGCTATTTTTTGCAAGGGACATTTTCAAATTGCTTCTTTTTTTTAAGGGCAATATTTATGATTGTTTTAATAAGTTAAATTGTTTCTTAGATAATACGAGTTTTTTAAGTTTTATTTGATTTAAAGTTTATTTAATTAGAAAATAAAAATATTTGGTGGAAAATATAGAGATTTTGAGAAAAAAAGTTATTTTATATTCGAAAATAGGTTGTAAATTTAAACTGAATTAAGTTATATTTTTTTTACCATAAAGGTGCAGCTTCAGTCTACGTTTATTGCTGTGGCAACGGCATGCCCTTAGGCCCGGTTCACACATCCGGTTTTTCAACGTGCGGCGCCGCTGCCACAACGCAAGTGCAGTCTGAGATACATTCGATCCAATGGAGTAGTGCATACATGCCTCCAGCGCCGCTGGGGCGACGCACTTGCGTGCGATTTGTACCGCAGTTCCCCACGGCGCCGCCCATAAGTCAACCGTTCTGAAGTACCTTGTTATCATAAACAAATGGAATATAAATAATTATTAATAAATGGTTGTATCCAGTAACGTCTATTTTGTTTCAAAATATACTTTTTTTTTACGTCAAGTAAGCGAAATAAACACGTTTTGTTCGATAGAATATTTATCGCAAATGGCGCGAAATGAGTTCGTGCGTCATTTCACGGTTATGTGTGCATAGTTGGGCTTCGCGCCGCAGTGGCGCCGCACGTTGAAAAACCGGATGTGTGCACCGGGCCTTAAGTCGCTAAGGAAAGAATTATTTCCAATGAAACACAAGGACAGATTAACGGAATTTGAAAGAACTTTCTTGAATATTCGAAATGAAATTTTTAAACTTTCCACTTGACCAGGTTGTATTAAAATCCGCAATAACCGTAATGCAGATGGGTTACTTTAACCTGTCGTTATTCGCTACTAGAAGTGCGCCAAAAAATCGCCAAATCCGCTGCCATTACTATAAACGTAGACTGAAGCTGTTCCATTTTATTTTTGGTGTCTAGTTTTTTTTTTATATAAAATTTATGCTATTTAATAAAAATAGTATTTATTTGATTTATTCTTTTGTAACAGCATTTTTATTTCCTGTTAATTTCATTTTTTTTTATCAAGGTTTTGGAAAAATTGCAACTCTTAAAAAAAATCTGAGATGTGTTGAGTGAGATGTTCAAAAATATTCATAAAAATAACATTTTCAACTTCATGCAACTTATTTATACTGTTTACAGTTGCCAAGATATTTTTTCCCTTTTACAAAATTTGAGTTTACACGTAAGGTGCCCCTCCTCCCTTTTCCAAAGACAAATTTCATAGTTTATAGTGGACTTTGTAGAGCTTATAATGCTAAATAATAGGCAAAAATGAATGCTTGTCATAAAACACATATTCTGTACTAGTGGCGCAGCCATGGGAGGTTATGGGTTAACCTCCCTACTTCCAAAGACAAATTTTATTGTTTCTAGTGGACTTTATAGGGGAATATCAGACTAAAAATTTGCCTACCCCCCTCAGAAAATATTTCTGGCTGCACCACTGTTCTGTAGACACATTAGTACACAAATATAGTATTCTTATTCAGCTATTTTGGTAGTTCAAAATAACGCTGTGTATATTTTCCTCTTTTTTACATTTTGGCTGTTTTCGCCCCTGATTAATTGTGTGCACTTACAAAGTGTACTTTCATGGGACTGATTTTAATAAATTGAATTTGATTTTAAAACAATATTTTATTTTTATCCAAAACTAAAAAAAAATTGTTTTGTGGTTCTGATCAGACACTGTATATTAAAGCTAAAAATGAGCTTTTGAAAAATATTTTTAATTGGGATTTTAACTAAAACACAATTTATATTTTTCTTGTAGCACAGTTTAACTGCATTCCTACATTATGTTAACTTTTATTTACAACCACCACAACTTGAACAAAGGTCATATACTTGAATTAAAATTGAACAGAAAACAAGCCAAATTAATTTTTGTCTTAATATGTATATAAGATCGAAATACTCCTATTCACCATATCAAATTGAAAATAATTTCAAATTTATATTCTAACGATTGATAATAACTGCTTCTGATAATGTTGCAGCAGTTCAGTTTTAGGTTACATACTTTGATCTGAAAAGCAAGGCTAAACTACCACAGTACTCATTTAAAAGCCTACCTAATTTTGAACATGTAAACACTACTTTTCAACAAAAACTTGTCTAAAAAAAATTGCAAATAACTTTTTTATATGAATATTTTTAGGATACCTTTAGATTTTAATACTAGTCTAACTGCTAATGTGCAGCCATGAGTTGTAATATTATAATGGGATCAAATTGAAAACCAAATGTGCGCTAATAAAACCTATTTGAGTCTGCTGCATAAAATAGGGGTAGAGGCTTGTAACTGTTTCGTGGCTTTTCAATCCCTTAAAAATATTTTTGCAATTTTTCAAAACTGTCTTTAAAGATAAAACTCGTTAATGGACTGTTTCAAGAACTTCCCTCGGACATAAATGGTCTTCAAATGCAGATAACTTGCATACATTTACAATTTTCAAGCACACAATATGACACTAACAGATAATATATTTTTGTGTATAATATTTATTTTTAAGAACACATTAAGTGGCTACAAGTTAATAAGTCAAGAATACAATTGCTGAAAAGCAGAATAGCTCAATAATGAAAAGGCTATCAACGTTTTTAAGGTCATGAAACACTGACAAGTTTTATTCAAAGGACAGAAAAGACCTTTTCATGTATCTTTTAAAGCAGTGATCAACTTGTGGGCCTTACTGATAGTGAAACTCTTTAAATTGTAAGATTATATTTCATCTCAACAGCTTAGTTGTGAACTTTAGACAGGTATATTTATAAATATTTTCCAGTACCAGTAAGGAAAAGTTTTGTTATTTTACAAAAAATCAAATTGTTTTAAAAGGTTTTCAAACCACTGGAGTAAAAGGGTAGGTAACAACAATAAGTTTTTGTAAATTGATCAAAATCATTGTTTTCTGTTGGATGAGAAAAAAATAGTGTTTGGTGGGTCACAGAATTTGTTATTTATTCGTGTGTGCTACGAGTTAAAAATCATAAAATAATCAAAACTAGTTTAATAAATGTATCAGGAAATGCATTGAAAACTCCAAGAGTTGCATTGAATAATTTTAGAAAAAGTTAATTTGAACTTTAAGAAAAATTACTTCACAAGATCCAAGTTACATTTTCAAAGGAGATAACCGCATTGAAGCCCTATGTGAAACATTCAGTGTTTCTAAATTATGTAGATTTGACTGTTTTTTATTTTCTCAATTACATAATAGTTTTTAACCAATGGAAAAGATGTTTGGTGGTCTGATCATTGTAGGCTTTTAAAATACAGAAATAATCTCAATAGATGTTTTCCAGCATGATCGGTAAAATGAAAATTGAAAGATATCGGAAAAACAATTTTAGAAACCTCTGGGTGTTCAAGTATCTAATTGCGTTTTGACCAAAATATTTTTTTCCATGTTTTGAAATTAAGTAATATTTAAACGTGAGTAATATTCAAACGTCATTTAATAAAACTTCAGTCAAGATTTCATCATTTTGCGAAGAAAGCGAATTAAAAACCAATGTTGGACACAAGCATTTGATTAAAAAGCGTAAGGCTGAATCCAAACCTGTCCGAAAATCTCATCCTTACAAAAAATTACAATTGGAGGGACAAAAAGTCGCATTTCAAACTCCGCTATTACTGCACCGTATTCCCAGAATTAATTTCACAGTAGATTGACTACAAAAAATAAAATAATCAGGAAGCACTTGCGAATAAAAGTTACGCAAACCGGTATCTTTTCATTGCGTGTTTCACGATAAAGGCGCAAGAGGAAAACTTAAACTCAGAATCGAAAATCTCGCACTTTGACAATTAAGAATTACAATTAATCAAATGCGAACAACTTCGTCAGCCATTTTAGTGCGCAAAACTGAAGGAGTTCTGTTCAATAGTTTTACACAAATCCACCGATTGTGTGGTTTTATTTTATTATTTTATTGGCGCTGTCATACGACCGGAAATTTCGTATCTAGGTCTCGAACATAATATCCGGTTTAACTCGAGTCTACTTGATAGTTGTCGACAAGTTTCTAGTTCAACAAGTGCCTCGGTTTATGGCAGTTAAAATTTAAAACATGTATTGTAAATCCATTTTATTGCTTTTTCTTTCTCATCAGCTCATCCACGCACAAGTCTCGGAGGGTAAGTTGTGTGTGAATTCTCAATTTGTGTGTTCTTTTTACTGGATCGCAAATTTTCCACGGAGCAGTTTGCGCTAGAAATAATTTGCGAGTGAATATGTAGGTAAAGTAAACAAATCAGACAGGTGTCTAGGGATGGAAATGCATACTAACGCGCTTTTTCATCTCTTGCGAATACATCATTTTGTTCCAACGTTAACTGGAATTCGGAAACTAATTGGTTTACTTTGAATCGTAACTTGTATTTTGTGGATATCGTGAACATATTTTCACTCAAGAGAATTAAACTCACGAGAAATTTGAGTACTTGTCAAAAGTTTCAAACATCGTACAAGAATCGAAGTTATGAATTATTTAAAAAATAATTTATGGTTTAAATGTCACAAACTGAACTATTTTATTTTTAAACTGGTGATAAAATTTAAAACTTGAAACAGTTCGGTGCGTAGTATTGAAATTGATAAAGCGAAAAAGAATTTTGTTTGAAACAATGCGGTCGTATAAAATCATCAAAAGGTTTTAAAAAATCGACATTTCGTATATGATAAAATAGGTCAAGGAAGTCATAATTCAAAGCGCATATCATGATGTTTGCATTATTAATGCCATTGTTTAAGACTGATAAAAATCGGTTAACAATGTGGGACAAGACTGATTCATTTTTAAACCAACCAGCTACCTAACACAACATAATTCAAATAGAATTAAATTCTATGACAATTCTTTACTTTCGACTCAATTGCTATCTATAGTCAGAGTGCTATTTTAGAGAATTTCTCATGTATTTATTTTTTGTTTTTTAATTTAATGTCAATTTGTCACTGGATCTTTCCTCCGAGATTGTAATTTAAACTACTGAAATTGTGAACTAATGTACCATAGTAATGCTATTCTGACTTAATGCAATGTGGGATTCAGTTGTCTTCTAAAAAGAATGATTATTCATATGAAATGAAAAGTTAAAAAGAAAGCAGTTAGGTTGTCCTTGTCTTTTTAAATATAAACTTAATGAAAGATTTAGTTTCTTGGCAAGTCTAAGTTAGCCATAGTTAAAATTATTGTAGCTATATCATAAAAGTATTAAAGAATTTATAATTTTTTGAAAATTATAAATTAATGTTATGCCAATTTAAAAGGACTTGTTTTAAGGTAGAGTAAAAATCTAATTTTTCTTCAATGAAACGTGATTTTTTGGTATTTTAAAAAATACTATGGAATCAAGATATTTACAACTGTTGTATTTATGTTGTCATATTTTGACAATAACACTGATAAAATTTTGCAAACCCTTATTATTTTATACATTATTGAACTGATCATAACTAACTTGCCAAATTTCTACAGAAACCTTTTGGGATTCTTTTAGTAAATTAAATTTGCTTCACCATAGGATCATGGAGTGTTGCAAAACAAGGATAGATGACTCAATCCAATAACCAGAGATTTGATATTTCATGTTAATAGTTTTTTTTGTTAACTGAAACAAATGTTATTTATTTAACCAACAATAATCTGCCTATTGTGTGTAGAAAGACATCCCATAGGCCTGATTTTCCATATTAATTTTTAAGCCTCCTAAAATCCCAATTTTTGTTTGAAAGTCCTTAAATATCTTTTAAACTGTAGCTTTTGAAAGAAACTCCTTATTTTTTTAATTTGCTTTCATAAACAAAGTTCAGTGAAGCTTGTCCAAAGTCCAGTATCATCAAAAATCAAGGGCATAATATTTATAGGTTAGTTAAACATTGATGTTCGTGGAAACCAAGTCTGACCTAATCCTAGTATTGTAGGTGGTGTATGCTTGATTCCTCCATGAGTGTATTTCCATGTTCTGTGTCCGTGAAACATGTATGTTGTCCAGAACTTGATTTTTGTTTGGTGTGGCATGGCTGAAAGTTGCCCGTGTGTCATAAAACCTACTCCTGAAAGTTCCATCATCTGTGCACTTATGGGTTAATCTATGTGAAATGTATCCTCGAAAAATGATAACCCTACATTAGAAAAGGTCATTTTCAAAAAAATTTAAATCGTATGCACTGGCAATACAACTGATGATCTGCATAGGTGATGTCGCTATGTTTTATGTAGTCTCATCTAGTTTTCCTGGCAATTCAATATAATGTGCAGTCTGTTTAACTAAATAAAAAAATTTGTAAATCTTAACTGCATTCGTAATAAAGTTGCACAACTAGGCATTAAAAGAAAAACATTTCTACTCGTGTAAGCAGAAACCATATGGAAAGTTTAAAACGAGGCACCATTTGTGGAGTTTTAAAATTATATCAATATCTCAAAAATAGGAAGAACGCAGCTTTTGACAAAACCTATTAAAATCGGGCCATTTAATATAATTTTCATAAAGAGAGCGATTGATTGTATACTTTGCATAAGCTGACTTGAAAATATTATAATAAGATTGACTAAAGATTTATGCTCGTATTTTCGTGCAATGAATTGGAGTTGAAATGGATTTTCATTCTCATAACTGCTGTGACTAGTTCTTATAATATTGAAATATTTCTTTGAAAACACTGATATTGAAAGGCAGGTATGTTTTTTATTTTCCCAGATAAACTACTAAAAGGTAGCAAACTCAAGCTAGCCAAAATAGAGTCTCTGAGATCGGAAGTAGCAGAAACAGAGGATGACTTATCTATCCTGGGCATCACAGTACCTCCAGAATTTGCAAATAGTTCGGTAAGTCAAAAAGCATGAGGGGGTCACTATGACTTAGTTGGTTTGCATGCTGTACTAGCAGCCTGCAAGTTGCAGACAGTCGATTTCTCCTTGTTGTATTTCTCTCTTCTGTGTCAGTAAAGCTTTCCTTGTGTGTATTAGAGATGGGCGATCCGCTCAGGAGCTGACTCAAAGAGTTAGCTCTGTTGACGGAGTGAGCGAGCGTTGATTCGTTAAAAAAGAGCTGTAGCTCTTTTTTAATCAATCAGGGCTCAAGAGCGGTAACTCTTTTTTAACGAATCAGCGCTTCCGCATGCGATCACCAGCTCAGTGATTCTTTTGGGAGTTAACTCTTTTCGAGAGCTGGCTCTTTAGAAGAATCATTTCCGCATTCGATCTTTTGCGCTCACTGATTCTTTAGGGAGTTGATTCTTTTGGGAGTTAACTCTTTTCGAGAGCTAGCTCTTTAGAAGAATCATTTCCGCATTCGATCTTTTGCGCTCACTGATTCTTTTGGGAGTTAACTCTTTTCGAGAACTATCGCTCTCGAAGAGTCAATTCCGCATACGCTCTTTTGCGCTTCCCACCTTTTTGTTACTTTTTTGAAGTTTTAAATTTTTAGATATCTATGTATTATCAAATCATAAATGTTATTATTTTTATTTTTAATTCCATTGTAGGTTGAAAGGGCGTTTTAACGGCTTAAGTCATACCACGCCTTTTAGCACTAATTAAAACTAGTTTTAAGATTGTTATTGAAACATATTCTAACAATTATTATATTATTTACTTAACATTAATCTAATAATAATAATAATAAAACCTTGATGTCTCGGGTGTGATATCATTATAAAGCTACACAAAATTAAATTAAAGGCATTTTGAAAAAGTTTTATTAAAATACAGGGAAGGGATTTGGATTTCAAAAATCTTTGGGACAACGAATATTCGAGGGTATATTATACCTATATCTTAAAATAAATAGTTAAAAATCGTAAGTATTTAAATAAATTATTAATATTTTTATTTGATTTCAAAATATCATTTAAATTATCAGAAAGTCTCATTTGGTCCCTAAGTGGTTTTAGCCCAGAACATTCTAGAAGGAGGTGTTTTACGGAAAAAGGGTAGTATCGTTAAACTTAAAAGCTCACAACGCGAACAGAATTAAAGGTTCCTCAAACAAAAATTTCCCATAAATATTTTGACTTTCTCCAGAGCTTTTGAATTTTTTCTAAATTTTGTTCCCTTGCTATTGACAGCGGGCCGGGATCAATCCCCTAAGGGAAAGATCCGAGGACAACACCTCTTAATTTTGAACCATGGTCAGATCACGAAACAACACCTGAGCTGGAACCCTCTCTCCAAACTTCCACACCAGCCCAATGTGAGGACTTTCGGCCACAATAGATTTAATGTGCACCAGCCGCCTCTACACCAAATGACCACGAACATCCATCCCCGGACCAGGATTCGAACCAGGAACCTTCCGATCTATATATATATATAGTACATTTTCTATACAAATGGATACAATTCACACTATTTCCAAAAAAAAAACTTTCTAAAATAAAATTTTCAAAAAAAAAAATCTTTAAACTTAAATTTTGCTTTCTTTTACTGAAAAAATCTTTCAATGGCCAATTCCGGTGTTTTCCATACCTACTTCCTGTTTTCCCACCTTCTTTTGACTTTTGGAAAGTCAAATAAGTACTTTATCCAATAAAATCGAAAACTTTTTTTGGAATTTTTGGTCAAAAATGACATATTTTTAACGTGTTCTTGGATACCTTTATTGCTACTTCTGTAATCTCTTTGGGTTCATGATGGGATTTACAAAAAAAAATTGTCCTCAAAGTAATTTATTCTTTATGGACAATTATAAAGTTATAAGAATTGACATGGTTTTGGGCCATCAATTAAAGTTTACACCTATGCAGCCGTATGCTGCAATGCCTTTCGTCCTCAGGTCCTCCCTCCTTTTGTTGATTTTAGAGGTAAACTGCGCAATTGCTGGATGAGTGAGTGCTGCGTGGGTGTTCAAGCACGCTTGGCGCCTCTTCGTCTGGCGCTCAAGTGACAACGAGGGATGTTCGATGGCCCAAACATATATTATACCATTGGGTGACTAGCCCGGCGTTGTCCGTAATACAAGGTATTAATCTGGTGTAAAATTTTCCGCAGATTTCAAATCTGTTGAAGATATATTCATTTAAAAATTTATTTATTTAAAGAAAATAATATTGTTAGGTATCAATCTAAACTGAAATTTCCGCAGATTTCAAATCCGATGAAATTTTTACTCAGTCTTTAACGGTCTAGGAGATAGTAAAAAAGATTTTTGACCTCAGTTAAAAGATTTATCGTCTGGCTGTGAAATGAATCGCGCAAAATCAAAGCGGGAATGCAAACAATAATTTCCTACGTGTTCTGCGTATGAAAAAAAACTTGGCATGATTCCTATCTCTGACTGCAAGGTCGCATGAGTAGAAAACGTTCTCCGCAGTTGAAAAATCGATGGAGAGTAAAATTATGAAATTCATTTTTAAATCTTCTAGATTGAATTTTGAAATTCGCCGTGACCTAAAAATTGCAAATAATTCGGACTACCTGTGTGCCAAATCTCGTTGTTGCAAGTGCCATAGAATCGTCTGAATTTTGCGGCCCCAAACAAACACTTTCTTTTATAATAGTAGAGACATCTCGATATGTTATATACATTATTATATATCTGAAAGGAGCGGTGAGTCATGAAAAAGAGCTAGCTCTTTTTAGTGAGCGAGCGGTTCCGATCCGATCCCTGAAAAGAATCATTTTTCCCATCACTAGTGTGTATGTCCATTTAGGTGTTTTAGGTGTAGGTCACTAGTGTGTTTCCCATCACAGTTGGGTGCAGCATGGCCAAATATGGCCTTTGCTTCACAAAACTCAACCAACCAAGAACATGAGATGGACAGAGCAAGTCTTATCCCCCAAGTGGTTTTCGATGAGATGTCGCATTCATTTAGGGTTGGCAACTTTTTCTGAGACAATTCCGGGACATATTGCCTCAAAACTGAAATATATATATGTAATTTCACAATATTCTCCACTGAGAAATCACTCAGCAAAACATACCTTGTTTTCCAAGGAAATTTCTTACATGTACAAAAAATATGTAAAAAATAATGATAGCTATTATTATTATTTTTTAAATTTTTATTACTATACAAGCCTGATGGTCCTCTCATATACATAGTAATAGTAATAATAATAAATCTAAACTTAACCTCTTGTTGCATTGAAACTATTAAAAAAATAGTTATGTTCATATACAAAATAGATATTGTTTGTTTAGTTACACAGAACCAATAGTGTTCCAAATTCTATTTTAAGAAAGTCGAATATGAAAATTTCTGTTCGTCTCCAGCACCAATTTTAATAATAAAATTCAAATACAGTATAATAGAATTGATAGGCAACTAATACCATTACTTCATGGTTGTCCAGCTCTGAACAGACTGACATGTATAGTATTGGCTTTGGATAGTAGTAGGGGAACGGATGTTAAATGGATGGGCACAAAGTCATGTGCAATAAAAATAACTATTTTGGAGTATTTGGGTCGATACATCCATTGCTTTGTATTGCATTCTCAGGACTTTGATCTTGTGATCAAAGTCCTGACGAATTTTTGGCACTTACAGTAATGGGATTTGCCACACAGGTAGTCCAAATTTTTTGCAATTTTAGGGTTGCTGCAAATTTTTTTAAATATATCTAGAAATTTTTTTTAATGAATTTAATAGTTTTTTTCACCTTTGAAACTTTGATTTGTCCCTCTCCGGCATTGGAAGAAACAACGGAATTCTTCTATTTTCCCCTCTGACGTCACTTCACTATTGACGTCAGCCTTTGAAACGATACCAAGTATTTTCATTTCGCTCTTCACATATAAATGGGAATGCGTAGTCTCCGCTCAAATCCATTTTGCGCCACCACAGCGAGATTTTAACTGGATTGTTTAGTTCTTTTTTGTAAAATCGCGAGATCGTTAAAGATAGATTAAAAATTTCAACGGATTTTAAATCTGCAAAATTTTTCTTTTGGTAGATACCTTGAATTTTTTTAACAACTCATTTTTCTATTAAATATTTATATATTTTTGCAAGAGATTGTAACGTCACGCCGATTGGATCTCTTCGCAGTTCGAATTTTGCTGAGTTTTACAAAGACGAGACCATTACAGTGTTGCCCGTGGTGTTGGTTCGCAAAGCAAACCACAGTTCATTTTATTCATAATTTTTATAATTTATTTAAATTATAATATTATAAAATATATTAATAATTTAACTTTTGTGGAGTTGCTTCGCAAACCAACAACTCCACAAAAGCAACTGGCACGGGCAATGCCGGGCTATTTTATGTATTACACGCAGTGGCTAGTAATATATAAAATAAAGTATCTTTTTTTTCAGTAAAAGCTATCAATTATAAATTATTTCTATAAACAGTGCTAATGTATGTGTGATCGATATGCTTCAGGTTCATTTCTGCAATCAGTAAATTACAAAGCCATTTTGGATTATTTGCAATTTTTTTTTTGTCAAAAACCCTAACCTATACCTTCCTATTCGACAATACCAGATTTCAGACTTTGTACTTTATATAATAGTAGGGGGCTCCTCCCCCTGCTTGCTTACGCTCGCCAACCCCCAGGGATTGCTTAGCAAACCAACACTCCTTTCACAGATCTGATTTGGTTTGCTTCACAAACCAACATTCCTTTCGCAGAGTCAATCTCCTGCAATGGCGATACTATTTTAATTCGGTATATGATGTCACAGCGAGGGCTTCGCTCCCTGCTCTTGAACGCTCGCCAAACCCCGGTGTTTGCTACATAGTACGGACCAAGACTCCTTTTGCAAGTGATTTCCCTTTTTTTTTACTTTAACACTCAATGCACTCTAAAGTAATAGCCGGATCAGTAAAAACCTTCTCCATCTTTTTCCCTGCACAATTTTAAACAAACAGTGTTAATCTCGTAATTTTCTGATTTGTACTTTCTCGGTAAACCTTCTGAGAATAAAGTGAAAAAAGCAAGCCTTTTTCCTTGCCAAATAAAACAAAATCGTTTCTATGGTAATTTTGCAACGATATATTTGGATATCTGGCAAACCCGTTAGTCAGAAAATATTACCTTTATTTCCGTGAATGCTCCATGATCTAAAAAATACGAAATTTGTGTAATCAACTTTTGATTGCATCAAATTTATTTATGAACCAATTTAAAAAAGAATTTTACTGTAAGAAAGAGTATTCTAATCTTTCACGTTATATTTTCAAGTTTTAAAACTAATAGTATTAAGCTATTGATATGACAGTTTTAGTTTTGTATCGGAAATTACGATCTAAAAGTTCCGAAAATTGTATGACCAACTTTTATTTCCTTCGACTTTATTTATCAACCATTTAAAAAATAATTGCACCATAAGAAAGAGTACAATGTAAGATATTCAGTGATGTTTTCAAATTTAAAAAATAAAAGTTGCTTCTTAATTTACTAAATGTATTTTAATTTATTTTATTTAACTGCATTGCTTGCTTGTCTATGTTTTTCTACTAAATTACTCATTTTGTACATATTACTGTGATTCATCTAGAACATTCTATCTGGAATATTCCATGTAGAACATCCCATCCTTTTCTTTTAGTTGTGGTCGAGGTTATGATTTATGAATGAGTGGTTTCTGTTTTGGCCATTAAACTCATGTTTCATATGAAATTATTAAATTAAACAAACATGATTCTACTTTCACCTTGTGCGCTCTTGGCTGATTTTAAATTAATTACAAAATACAGACTGGTTTGTAACATAATTGCAACATATCCTGACACATTCCTGAATCCAGCTTTCTTTAAACAAACCCTCTGGAGTTTACTTTGTTCAAATACATACAGGCATCATATACCCCTGAGGTAACCTTGTGATCTTTTTATCATACTTTTTCATGAATACAGAATATTACATAACCCTTATTCTGTTTTTGCCCTTCCAATGTTGTGTATTGGTCTCGGGAAAATATGGTCAGCTTGCCAAGAATGAACTTCAGTCAAGCATGTGACTGCATCATAGTGTAGGTTTCCTTTTACTAGTGTAAATTATTCAGCAATAAAAAAAAAAAAATTATTTTAAATTTTATTTCGATGTTTCCTTTTTATATTGCTTTCTTTGGATTTTGAGGTCAGACATACATTCTTGTTGGGCAATAGTTAACCCCTTCAGAGGTTATGGAAGCAAGGGTCTACTTCACCTCTGAAAAGTTGGTATGGTGTGGAAGTTTGGAGAGTGAGGTGCCAGCTCAGGTGTCGACCTCGTCATCTGACTGGTTCAAATTATGAGGTATTGTCCCTGGATCTTTCCCTTAGGAGGATTGATCCTATGCTATGCCAATAACCATTGTGATGCTGCAGTACAACGTAAATTCGACTACCTACCACCTCTAATCTAAAAGGTTAAAGAGTTCATTTAAGAAACATCAGCTCTGTTAAATTAAGTGGTCAGCTTTATTAATGGCACACATCTGTATTGTACATTCCTGTTTAGCAATCCAAAATGCCAGCCTATAATTGATTTATTCCCATTCTAGGTCAAGGTCGATCACCACATCTACTACAACTCCACGTTCTACTTCGTACCAGAGATGGCCAAGCAGTTCTGGGTTGATTTAGACAGCTCAGTTGAAAAAGTCAGCACCCACGATATGCTGTCAAATTCCCACAGGCAGGCAACTGTGAGTGAATACACTTCCTTTTGATTTAAAAGAATTTCCAGAGCCAACCCTGGAGTTTATTGCCCCAAAACCACATCAATGTTTTTAAACTTTTTTTCTTCCATTTTTAAAAATGGTTTAGAAACCTCTATGACATTAATGTTAGCCCAGGGATGGTAAGATTTAATTTGTCAGTTGCCATGTTTATTAATTCATAACTACCATTATTATTAATTTATAACTGGGATTTTTTTTTTAAACTGTCAAAACAAAGTTAAAAAAAAATTATGAACAATTAACAAATCTTTTGTTTTTAAATTGAATAATACAAAAGAAAATAATATTTACAACAATTTGAAATGGGTACTACTAACTATAAGTAGGTAGGTACATAACAATTATTATTGTTAGTCATTATTAATTGTTTATCAACTTATGGGGTGGAAAAACATAAACTTATTTTTTATGTCCTGCAAATAAAAAATATTGGTGCCTATAATTATTATATGCCTCAATATTTGTTATTTACAGTTTGTTAAAAAAAAAAGTTTGTTGACTTTACCTCCTTTAACCTAATTTAACTGTATCGTGTGCATAAACACTAATGTTTGATAGTGATGTACAGCATTCTTTTAATGGCACTGTTTATCAAAATTAAGCTGTTTGTCCTCCTGAGTTGAATGCTTAAAGATACTGTCCCCCTTGAAAATAAGGCAGAATATCAATGAGGCTTTAAACGCAGCAACGCCCATCTGACCTTCAATTCCCCACTTGAGAAAAGTGCAGTGGACCGTAACAAATGGTTTCTTGATTATGTACCTGCTGGCTTCAGGTTATTAGTATGGAGGAAGTGATATTTGGGGTTTTCTATTCTCCGTGAAAACCATCTGCCTTGAATCTGAACTTTTATTAGATGAATGTCTTCATGTTACGTTGACACTTTAATGTCTATATTCATTTTCTTATCTTTGAACTTGGATCAAGTAGTTAGACTAAAAGCATAACGATTTAATCAATTTTCAATGGCTTTAGAAAGGTCTCATTTTACAGTTTGGTTTTTTAAGGCCCTTAAAATGCCTTAATATTTGCAGAAAATTCCTAAAAAAATTTTTGAAAGCCTTAGTTTTGACAAGAACATTGCATATTTTAATTAACTTGCATTCAAAAACCAAGATTAATTCATTTTTGTCCAACAATAGAGAATAGTGTTTCAAGCTACCCTCTTATCTTAAAAACCTTAAAAAAAAGCCTGTTTTTTATTGTAATTTTTATCAACCTTTAAACTAAATGTTTGCTGAAAATCCTTTAAAAAAATTTTCGAGTCAGTTTTAACTAGAACACTGCACATTTTAACTCACTAGCATTCTAAAACCAAGATTAGTACTTGTCCAAAAATCGATTATATATATGTAATATTTCATGGTGCTTGACCTCAATACCTGATTTTTCATTTAAATTTTTAAGGACCTTTTGAAAAGCCTTGCTTTTTGCTGAAAGTCTCCGAACAATAATAATGTTATCATAGTTTTGATG
The DNA here is from genome assembly GCA_947359465.1 of Metellina segmentata. Classification (NCBI taxonomy): domain Eukaryota; kingdom Metazoa; phylum Arthropoda; class Arachnida; order Araneae; family Tetragnathidae; genus Metellina; species Metellina segmentata. The sequence continues at coordinate 17,946,834 of OX375883.1, read as the reverse complement.
GGTATAAAGCAATTCAAAATGGATGTTGTAGTACCTCTCTTTTCAGTTGATTGTTGTAGAAACATTTCCAATTGGAAAATGTAAAAATCATGTATGGATGTTACATTGATACAAAGACTTGCATTTACTCAGTATTATAAAGTTGAATGTTAAAAAAATATTTTATTGGCCCTATGCAGAGAAACTTTCAATCTCCACGGTAGTCCAGTTAGAAGAGCAACATATTACACAACCATAGGATTTACGAATTCGAAACTTGGACCAGCCATGTGCACATGTGCTGGTGCATTTTAAAATGTGATCTAAAATGTCCTACAAATGGCGTGGTGTGAAGGTTTAGAGAGAGATTTCATCTTGAGTGTTGACCTTAGATTGGTTCCAGCTTGGGTGTTGTCTATGGATCTTTCCTTTCACGACTGATATGAAATACTCAAAATATTCTAGCATTAACGTCTGCTATGTTTCTTTACTTCTGTAGTTCTGGCACACATATATTTCCTTTAGGTGTGTGCAGGCTTCACAAAACCAAGGTACCTTAATGGTCTGTTCTTTCCCAGTGGGAATCATGCTTCCATGCAATCCTTTCCTCCCACTGTTCTCATTGAAATTGCAAATTACTGAATCTTGTTAGTTTTAGTTACACATTAGTTTTTCTGGATTTTGTTTAAAACTCTTGTCTTGTCTTGTGTTTGGCATGACTTCACCAAGTATGGCCCTGTAAATTCCAAAGGACCAATTGCCAGAGTACTGATTCTCATTTAATTGAGTTCCGTTTCATCATAATGTTGAATTCATGTGGAACGAAATAGTCAAATGCTACATTTTTTTGCATTAGTGTATGAAAAATAAAACTGATGTGTTGAAACTCAAAATTTTTTTCTGTTTATAGACTGTTGAATTATCATTTGAATTTCCTTTCTATGGGCATCTTCTTAAGAATATCACCATTGCTACTGGTGGTAAGTATAATTTTTTTATCTGTATTATTTTTTGTATGAATTGTTCATACTTTTGGTTCAATTAGTGAAATTTAGGTTTAATTTCTAAATATTGGCATTTTTAGGTTCAGCCACAGCTTAGTACTTTTACAAAACAACTTTATTTGATGATTCCAGAGCTATACTAGCCCTGATTTTATGGTGACTTCAAAACATAAAATGGAATGGTCGAAATAAGAATTGCATAAAATAGAACAATAGACTGAGTTGCACAATCTCGTCAAATGTCCTCTCACCAGATTTTCTCTCCAGATAATGCAGGAAAATAAAATATGTTCCGATGTCTCCTTTCATTGAGTAAACAAGTCATTTGTCAGAGTCCACTAAATGAAACCTGTTGTAAATTAGCTTGGGTGACTGACTGATTCTGGACTTGACTGCATATGTGATTACAAGGCAAAGGAATTTCAGTAAAGAAAGTCATTAGGCTTCTATGGGGAAACAATATTTATAAAGGAGTTGCTTTTGATTGGGTTTGCCCACTGCACTAGTAACCTGCGAGTTGCAAACTGATAAGTACTGGCCAATCAGGTGCTGGCACAAGTTCCATTTCTGTGAAGAAATCATTTCAACTTTTGCATTCTCAGATTGGTCTGTATGTTGCTTTGCACCTTCCTGTTTAAATTCAGCTTAAAGCAGGGGATGACAAATATTAAAAAACTTAGCCAGCCCATTTTTTTAGGAGCCAGGACCCTTGCAATATATATACCAACATTTTTTCGAACACTGAGTATATCGCATAACTCATTACACACACGTGCAGTAAATAATATACTATTTATAGTGTAACTGAGGCAATAAAAAATGGCCCTTGTATCATGAAATTCAACAAACCATATGTTGAAAAATAAATGGGGACTAACTGCAACCACTTTTTCAAACTCGAAAGTTGTTTCTGTCAAACTCCATTTTTCAACTGGAAAGTGCTGACTGTTTCTACTCGAAAGTACACAACTGTGATGGATGTGAGAACCTACGTTGCCATGAGTAAACCAAATGTGATCTTCACTCAAAGAGATGATTTTTTTCTGCCAAAGATAAGGTTGTTTTGGGACTAGTAGCTTTTCAATTTTCTAGTGGTTTCCAAGCTAGATAAAGACAAGAATGAAGATGTATATACAGGGTTCCCACGATCCTTGAAGGTCTTGAATTTATTTTTCCGAACTAGAGGCCCTTGAAAGTCTTTGAAAAATACAGAACTTGTTAAAAAGTCCTTGAAAGTACTTAATTTTTTGTTTACTAATGCAAAATTGTATAATTTTGTTTTGCATTAGAACGTGTCCAAACTAGTTTCCTTCATGGCAGGTGTGCCATTTGACCATCATTCTGAATAAAGCTGTTGTTACGTGCTTTGACATCATGAGATATATATCAGACTAACTACAATTGAAGGAAATAGAATAAAAGAATTGTCGTTTTTTTTTTTTAATATATTTTTAAATTTTTATTTTTAATTGACAATTTTTGCATATACCTTGTTTTAGGTCGTTATAAAAAATTTCAGGTCCTTGAATTTTTTGTTTTTGTTTTGAAAAGTCCTTAAAGGTCTTTGAATTTTTTTTTTTTTTGACAAAGGTGTGGGAACCATGATGTAATTGAAAATATGTGACTAATACCAGACACGTCATTAGTCACACTTCAAACCATCTTTGACGAGCAAAAACTTCATCCAGTCCAATCTAAAGTGGATGTGATTGTCAAAGCTTTCCATCCTTCTAAATGTAGACAAACTTCATTCATTCCTTTGCCTAATGACTTATGTCAAATTCTTGCCAACTTAGGCAGTACGAGTAGTATCCTCGAACTGAGTTTCTATACTCTGATTTTGGTATCATGACCTCAACCTACATGTGCAACACCAATTGTGAAAAGAAGTTAAGACACCCAAATGTTTAATGGGGCCATGGTAGCTGGATTGGAAGAGTAACAGATTAGCAACCGGAGGGTTACAAGTTCGAATCCAGCCAAGTAGTTCAATATTACGGGGTGTTGTCCTCAGTTCTTTTCCTTTGGGGGTTGATCCCAGACCTTAGCCAATAGCCCATTGTGTTACTCCAATGTGCAAGGTGTGACGTTAATTTAAAAAAAACTAATAACCAAATGTTTAATTTCTTTAAAGTTGTAAAATTACTTATTTTTTCTTTCATTTCTTTTTTTTTTAAGAGTAAAGGTATATAAATTAAAAGATGAGACCAGTAGTACGAGTTGCATGTCACAAACTGCACTTGTAGCTCACAAATTATTAAATTTCAGAATGATAGAGGCCGCTTCAGAGATTTGCGTCTAGATGTAAATTTGCAGTTTAATTGATGTCTTGCGACTTTTTGAGATTCTGGATCTATTTCTTCCATATCATCCCCGACGAACACAAATGGACATTCAATTGGTTGCCGAAAAATAAACTTATTTACTTCACATTTTACTTTTGAGATTAATTCTATGAAATTACATTTATTACTGAGACTAGGTTAGAAAATTAATTATTTTGCACTATTCAAGGTTTTGGTAATCAATAATTAGATTGGCTATCTTTAATCAGTTGATACTTCCTCTTGTAAGTTTAAGGTCACAGTTATCTCATTTTAAACAAATAAAACGATTTTTTTCTGGCATCTTAAGTAATGAAAACTTTTTATAGAAATCTTAAAACTAATAATGGGCAAAAACTGTCTTTGTGAAGCTGTATCCTTCATTCATGTGTGTTAGAAAGTAATTTCTGCTTGATGTGGTCTTTAGGTTTCTTATACATGGGGGACTATCTTCACAATTGGATCGCTGCTACACAATATGTGGCTCCTCTCATGGCCAACTTTGACACTAAGCAATCAACTTCCTCTTTAATCAAGTATGCAGATAATGGTGAGTAAAACTGGTGTAGCTGCATTCTATGTCTCATTTGGTGGCAATGAATTCTTACAAAAAAAAATATTCCGAGGAAAGAATTCTTTTTAAAAAAATTTTACAATGGGAAGATAATAGCCTTTAACAAAAACTAATTATTGTGAAAAATTTGCAAATTGAATAGGTTGCTATTAAATCCATAATAAAGATGGGTTGCCTTCATCTGCTATAACTCGCTACTGAAAGTGCACTAAGAGCATTGCTACCAATAAAGGCATACCATGCAGCTGTGACGTTATATTAAAAATAGGTTAGAAACATATTTCTCTTTATTTATAGAGCGTATAAGGTGCTTATAAATTCTTTGCCACTTCCTATCTGCATGATTTTGGATCTTGAGCATTAGATTCCATTCTCGGGGGCATGGTTACCTGGATGGAAAAGTAGCAGTTCATCAATGGGAGGGTTGCAAGTTCAAACTCAACCAAATATTTGCGTAATTGGGGACTGGTACACATTAAATCTGTAGTGGCCTCAAATGACCTAATATTGTCGTGGTGTAGAAGACTGGAAAGTGGGGTGCCGACTCAGGTTCTTCTGAACACAATTGAAAATGATGAAGCGCTGTCTTCAGATCTTTCCTTTCAGGACTGGTCCAGGACTGTTGGCAATAACCCTCTGTTACTCAAGTGCAATGTAAATTCAACTACCTACTTCTATAACTGTTTTGAAGATAGAAGTCTTGTACTTTTGTTTATGTTGGTTGTACTATAGGCTTTTACTTAATGTTTTTTATTGTATCTCGTAAATAAACTATTGTGTCTAGAAAGAATTATTACAACAGATAATCTAAGCACATTTAACAAATAGAATCTATCATTAGAATTTTTCTAGTGGATTCTTTTCTAAGTAAAGCATTGATAGAATTTTTCTGAAGGATCCATCGAAAGGAACTGACAGATAAAAAATAAATTCAAAGAAGTCAATGGATCTTTCAATCAGATGTGGTTATTTAGTCATTATGTGTGTACTGTGGGGTCTAAAAGCAATTCTACGATACTTAGAAATCTCATGACAATCAGGGGATTTTGTTGACCTAAAAAAAGCATTTAAAATTTTGGTATTTAGCATTTTAATTAACAACTTGAAGATCCAAAAGGAAAATGTCTTTTATCGCAGTTTATTGGGTCGTGAATCACTTTTAGAAACAGAGTGGAGGGTAAAAGAGTGAGATTTGAGACAGAAGTTAACTAGTGCTGTCTTTCGGTATCCAACTGTGTTAAATTACCTTTGAAAATCTAGTAAAATATCAGGAAAAGAAAATTCAGTTCACTAAACTCGAACTTTCATTTTCTCAGGAGTTCACTATAAGCGTTTAAAATAATATTAGTTAAATATAGGGGTTCGGTTGGGACCAGTGATAAAGTTCACTATAGCTGGGTTCGACTATATAACTGTGATGTTGAAGCTGAAGATTCCATATATTTTTAACTGCAGGATTATCCCACGTGTTCTTTACTAGAGCTGGAGATTTTAAGTTTTTTTTTTTTTTTTTTTAAGTTCTGCATCCTTGATGCTTTTTTTACATACTTTATTCCACAGTATTTGCCCGAGTACAAAGTTTTTCCATCTCTTGCTTTTAACAAAAATTATCCCAAGCTAAACTTTTAGGCTTAGGAAGTTTTCTTGTAATATCGTTTGATAAATTTTTAATTATCTCTTTAAGCATTTCTCTGAAAAAGAATCCAGAAAAAGGAGGACTAATGGTGGGAAACAAGGCAATTGGGGCAGTATTGCCTACTCAGAAGACTGAAAAAACTAAAAATTCCACCTAAAATAAACACATTTAAAAACCAAAACTACTAGATTTTAGATTTTTGTAAAAAAAAAAAAAAAATGCAGAAAGAAATTGTAATTTGATATTCTTCACAGAATTTTATTTAATGTTTATTGGTTTTGCCAATTTGTTTAATCTCTTGATAATGAAAACTCATCAATAATGAAATGAGGTCCTTGAAAATTAGGTAGTACTTGAAATGTTTTTGGGATTGGGTTATTTTAAACAATGAAAACCTTGAAACGTTTTTTGCTTTACCACAACACTTAAGCAAGTGAAAAAAAACTTGCATCTTGTGTTTAATTTTGTACTTACTCGTTCTTTGTTGTTTCCTGTTAATGCTATTTGGTTTATAGTTATCTTTTGAAACATCGAGTGTATAATTTCCTATTTTACATTCCTTTTAGGTACTGCTTTTACTACTCAGTGGGAAAACGTCTATATTCAAAATAAAATGAATGGTACGTAATTTCACTCTTTTTTCTTTCTTCAAGTATGGAAAACTTAGAAGTTGGTGCCAATTTACAGCAAAGTGGTACTTTCTCGTCACCTCCCCTAGCATTTTATATCTTGGCAACTTTATACATTTTTAAGCAAACATAAAACTTACTACAAGTATTTAGCTGTAATTATTTTAGGTTTAACAACTGTATTATTCGATTGGTTGTGACATCCATACGATCAAACATACACTTCAACTCTTTCAATTATTCACTTCTATTTCAATTCAAGACATATTTTTCTGATTGGATGTTGAAAATGTATGGTTATTCAAATTACTTAACCTATATATATGCAGATAAGTGGATTTGCTGTAGAAAGATCTATTAGATCTGTCTACAGCAGATCATGAAATTAAATTTATCAGATCTTGAAAAAAAATTCTTGTTCATTATCCCAGACTGTAAGAATGATAAGATTTTTTTTTTTTCTTTAAATTTGTTTTTAGTTTAAACTTTAATAAAAACTTTATTTTATTTAAGGACCCACTGTTGCACCATATACTGCTTATTGGGTTACGATCTTCTATATCGTTACTAATAAAAACAAATTAGGAAAAATTAAAACAACAAATTAGGATAAATTATTCGGCCCTAACAGTAAAAATTGCTTAGACCACATATTTAGGTTGGATGATTCCCAAGATTTCAAGAATGTATTTTATATCTTTACTAGAAATTTTAGTTCCTTCAAAATTCTATTTTTTTTTTTAAGATAAATAAATTCTGTTGTCAAAAGTTTAGATAATATGTTTCAATAGAGATCTAAATTTTATTTCAAAATAGATTTTATCCTTAGTCTTTAATTTGTAATTTTCTAGATCCACTCTGCCATTTGAAAAAGTCTTTTTTAGGACCACGAGTATTTTCAAATTTAGTAAAAGTTGTAAGCATTTTTGCACTAATTTAAATTTTTTTTTCAAGAAGTTGTTTTCCTCCCAATTTAAAAAGTGTACAAATTCAGGAATTATTTTCAGTATGCTTATTTGCATTACACATTTTGGAAAAAATGCTTGCATTTCAATTTTTTATTTGTTTATTTATTTCCTTTTAGAGGGGTCTTTCACATTTCAAGTAACTTTGCACAAAAATGGAGACATTGTTTTCGCTTATAAAGATGTGAGTATAGCATAAATTGACTGCTTCCAAAATATTTTTGACAAAGTTTCTATAGTGCCAGTTGTTCTCTGTGTACTAAGATATTAACTGTTATAATCATATTCATTCCAAAATTGTAATTAATATTTCTCTTTAAATGTACTTGTGTGCTTTGTACCAAAATATAGCCATTATGGCTCAGTGTGTAAGCCCACTACACTAACAGCCTGCAGTTTGTAGGCAGTGCAGGTTTGATTCCTCAATGGGTTTATTTCTCTTCTTTGTCAGTATAACTTTCATTGTGTGTGTCTCAGGGTGTAAAAAAAAATCAAGTAATCGGATTTTTTAAATTTTAATTTTTGTAGGCACTATCTGTTTTGGCACGTCGGTGAGTTGCGCTGAACACGTTGGTTGAGGCGGGGAGATTGGCCTGCGCTTTTAGTTGCTTCACAGTTGCACAGGACTCGTTCGTTGAGGCAGGGGAAATTGGCCTCTTGCTTCCGTTTTCTCTGCGTTGTTGTTTGCTTGACTGTTGACTGGACACGTTAGTTGAGGCGGGGGAATTGGCCTCTAGCTTTGATTTGGCTGTAGAATTTCGTTTCGTTGCTGTCAGTCCAAGAGCTGTTCACTTCGTTTTTCAAAGTTCAGAACCGGTTGAGCCCCCATGTTCTGGTTCGGGTTGTCTAGGGCAGTGCTCCCCAACCTTTTTACTGCCGCGGACCGGATCAACGTTTGATAATTTTGATGCGGCCCGCTGAAAGGGGGACGTTGATTGTTTATATTTTAAATTGTTTTGATTTAATAATTTTAATTTAATTGCATTTAAACATGCCTTCAAAATAAAATATAGTTACACCAAAAAATGAATATAAAGTGATTTAACATTTTAACTCACTAGAACGCTAAATCAATGAGAACCCTGAGTTTGTTTCTTTGCAACGAGACTGTTTCATCTGGGGGTAATAGGAGACAATGACACCCGAAGTGTGTTGCTTATGTCCAGTTAATTCCGTTGTCTTGTTTTGGTTGCTATCACTGCAGAAAACCCCGCTTCACACAGATAAGTTGTCAGAAATGGCAATAGGGATTTAAGTGCTGTGATGGCAATCTCAGGGTATTCCGACGTGACTTTAATCCTGTACACCGACAGAGTTGTTGTCTCGAACGTAGTTTTAAGGCCGCCTTCATTTGCAATCTCCAGCAGTTGATCTTCTTGCACAGACATGCTAGATTCGCCTAATTTGTTGACAAATGGGTCGCGGATCCATTTCTTACTAGTTCGTGGGTCTTTTGTGGTTGGAAAGTAGCACTCGAACTCTTTTAAAAGCAAAGACAGGTGATCGTGCACCAACTGGGAGAATGAATGTTTAGGCTCAGTCTTGCCTAAAATCCCCGCTAATGTCTGAAACATGTCCAAAATGAATCTGTTCACACGCCGTCCCCACAACTTTAGTTTGGCTTTAAATGCAGCTACTTTGTCTGCCAACTTGAAAACAGTGGTCACAGTTGGAAAATAGAGACATACAGAATTCAGGAATCATAATTGAAGCTCTAGTAACAGAACAAATTTCAAGTTCTGATTTACCGCCTCCTAATTTTAGTGGACATTTCATAGATAAGAACCGTACAAACCCGAGAGAAATACACCACAGTAAATAAAATGTAAATAATTTAAAGTTCCTTGGACGGCCCGGTACCATTTGATCCACGGACCGGTACCGGCCCGGGGGTTGGGGACCACTGGTCTAGGGTGTTGATGGATGAAGACAAGAACAAGTCAGGTTGTAAATAATGCCGTTATATTCTGGGATTGAGCATACAGCTTTAGGCTCTTAAGCGTAACTACAAGATACACTGAACGAACATGTCAATGAGAGCTTCGTAGCTGGTGAACTTCGCTCTTTTCTACTCTGCTCTGCTCTTGTTCTGTTCCTTGTACCTGCGCTCCGTCTTATGTACTCCGTGGCGCTGGCATCGCTACAAGTGTCGCCACTGTGCAGGTGATTTGGTGGATGGGTTTTGAGTATGCTACATAAATTTGTTAAATAAAAATTGAGTTTTTGACAAGACATGTGAACCAATATTTATTTTAAGTTAACAATCATAGTTTGTGACATGGTAAATCAATATTTATTTTTCTACAATTTATGGTTTGTTACATGGTAATACGTGTAAAAAGGAAATTTTCAAAATAAAAGCAAAAGGTAAAGCATTTGTTTAACTTTGAAACACAAGTTGGACATCCTACGTAGTTTTTCTTGAGTAAATAACATCGTCATGTTAAAAAATTTATCAGTAAGTGTAAGTGACAGACCTAAATTATAGTCTGTTTAAATAAATATTTGTTATGGGTCACTACTACTACTCTTAAAGTGACAGGTCACTGTTTCCGGGTGCATTTTACAAAATGAAAGATGAAACAAATAATAAAAGAAATTAAACAAATAATTCTAGTTATTGTGACGGATAATATATGGCAGGGCTCGAAATACCCGGGTGCACTGTGCACATGAAAATAAAACTGTGCACCTAATTTTTTCTCGCTAGGTGCATGCTGTGTACCAAACATTAAAAGGGAGGAGGCATGTTTTATGTTATTTTGATGTTTGAAAAAAATATTAGTATTGACCTCTCTCTTGCTCTAAAGGAACGCAATTAAAATTCCTAAATACACACTATGCGAAAACAAAAATCGTTGGGCCGTAACGGGTTTATACCATAGAGGGTTTATACAGAGGAAGATTTACTTATTACTCTTGCACCAGAACTTTCCGATGATCAATACTTTTTCCAGATGGCACTGTTAAAGCGACTGTCGCGACAGCCACGCGCCGGAGAAGGGAGAATTTAGATGTTTAAATATTTTTATTTACTATCTACTATACTAACCTATCTAAACATACCCATCTAATAAAGTAGTTTACATTACATAAATGCTCTTATATTTCGTTTGTTTAAATGAGCACCTTTTTTGAAAAAATCTATTTCGAGGCCTGATATACGGATATTTCTAATACATGTTAATTCATGTATTTATGATGTGTTTTATGGAGCATTTGGCGCAAAAGCTTTACTGATGCACAGGTTTAAAAGTTGCCGGTATGAAATAGCGTTTAAGAGATTTGCTACCATGTTTTAAATTTATGCTATTTCACAACTATTTTGGCTATGGAAGCCCTGCTAAAACGATCTGTATACCAGTTTATACGACTTCCAAAGTTGTTTAGATGGTCTGAAATGCTAACCAGAGTTTCATTCTAGGAATGCAGATCAAATTAAGTAGAGTCTAAAGCTGTGCATGATCAAGTCAGTCATGAAGAGAAAGTTAAAACAAGCATTTTTTTTTCGATTTCAGATTCCTTATCCTGTTGCGAATATATCTGATGCCCATCATCCTGTGAAAATTGGCATTTCTGATGCCTATATTTTGGAGCGATCAATGTTTTGTAAGTATGGATTGATCATTGTCAATAGCCTGTTGTGTTGCTCCAATTTTAAATACTTACCTACCTACTATTCTATTATATTTAGTTTCTTCCAAGTCCTGTTTAGTATTCCAATGCAACCAAATTTATGAAAGAGGTTTTCTAATCTGATTGTATTCTCTTTTGTTTAGTTGTGAGAAGAAAAACTATCTATGAATACCACAGAATTGACATGCTGAAGCAAAATGTTTCTAACAATACTGCTCTTTACTTTGTTGCCTTGCCAAGTAAGTCTGGTTAATCCTACAATAAAGGAACATTCCTGATAAAAATTGATAAAATATCCTCTAAAAAACTTTTTGCCTTTACCTTAATGTTTCCTAAACTCATATCTGAATCTAAATGGACTGAAGAAGATTCAGTGCTAAAACAAAGTGGGCATTCGGTTGCATGTCATCCTGAAAAATCGTGATTTTTTTTTTCTTAAGGGGGTTGGCAGGTATGCTGCTGTATATACTGAGCCATAAAGGCAGTATAATACATAACTCACTGTTACCCTGCTTCTACAGGGGACTTTTTGCTTCAATATTTCAACCTTGGCAACGGGGGTATCTTGAGCAAAATCGTCTACATCTACTCATTTCAAAATTTTGCCGACATCTTGAAAATTCACCCAACGGTTAGCACAAATTTAGTTATCAGAGAGCTAGTTTAGTTTAGTTAAAGGGACCCCAATTTTGCAAGTTTGGGTGACAAAGCATGACAACTTCGAAAAAAGACATTGGAATCTGTTTGCTAGATTATCATAAAAATCGTATTTTTAAAATATTTGGTTTTTAAATTTCTTGACGAGATCTTCATTATCTGTTTCATACTTCCGTTGCAAATGTTGTGGTTTAGGTGATTGATTTTGTATTTGAACTACTGAAGTTGCTACTAAAACAGGGTTTAAGAGCAGACTTCTGCTATTTTTTAAAATTTATGCAAGTAGTGATACTTTTCAAAAGGTTTAGCTGTGGTAGCCCTGCTGGTCCAATTGGGCAACTTCATTTTCCGTTTGCACTAGTGGATTGCTAACTGTACCTGGGGTACTATTAAGACCATGGCTGTAAGTTTTAAAACAGGGTGTCTATTGGTCCCGAAAATATGCCGAAAATGGGAAAACTGGTCCTGAAAATTTATCTCCTCTTTATTATCAGCAGCTGAACTTAAATGAAAAAAATTGCAAACTGCAAATAATGAAATTGAAGACAAAGAAATTATGTAAACTGAAATGAATATGAAAATGGCATAACTCTCCCAATATTGTAACTTATAATTGAAAAATATGGGCCAAAATTTTGATAAAATTAAGGAAAAATTGTTCTGCAAAGACTTTGTTTGTTCTGCGACGTACGTCAGTTTTAAGCATTTTCTGCTCCCTGGTTCATGACTACTCTCCTATCGAAACACATTTATTCAGAGTCGGCTAATTTTTATTGAATTGTTTGTAAAGAAACAAAATCTCATTCATAAGAGTATGTCCTAATTGTTGTTTTGCTCTTTTTAATGAGAACCATGTGATAGAAATTCCTTTTTTTTTACAAATAAATCCAATATGTGTCTGCAGTTTGCCCTGGATACAAGGACTGCAGTTCTTGCTTGGCTGCCGATGCAGCGATGGAGTGTGGATGGTGCGAAGCCGTCAAAAGGTGCTCCAACGGGGTGGACCGTGCGAAGCAGAATTGGGTGGACAACGGGTGTTTACAAAATGTAAGTAGCGAGCTCTGATCTGTCACACTGTCTTATCGGGACATAAATTTCTGAGTAATTATCTTACAGAGACTAGAATAATAGCAGAGAACCCTCAATAGGAGAGTAAGCAAGAATTTTCTTCTAAAGGGTATGGGGATTAATTTTCATATCCATATGAATGTGGGGGCTGCGGTAGAAGAAGGTTGTGGGTTCAAAACTCGGTCCAGCCACTGACTGCTGTGTATGTCGGCTCCATAATAAAAAAAGCATAACAAATTATTCTAAATATCACGATTGATGCACACAAATGATATTTTGGTTTACATGTCTGAAAGAAAACCATAATTTAATTTGAATCATTGCCAGAGCTCGATTAATCTTTGTATGTTGACTGATGCCACTAAAAGGGCTTAAAAAATATTGTGCACTAATCAATGAATGCATAAAAAAAAGTTGTAAATTAAAAAATTTAATTTTTCTGTTGCTAATTTAAGAAATAAAGAAAAAGTAAACATTTGTCTGCTTTTCTCTCTTAATGAATACAGTCAGATTGAAAATTATTTTCTTTGACAATCTGTGCAGTTATTTCGAGTTCCACTCAAAGAATTAGTTTTTAATTTTTCCGATACCAATAAATTTAATCTGTGCACTGCACAACTATATGCAGAATATGGGTTTATGTATTGCTTACCGTAACTACTTCGTCATGGTAGCAGCATTATCAGTAACATGAAAAATGTATCGTGAGCAATGCTTTTTTAACGCATCACCTGTTTTGTGAAATTTGCTGGGTCACCCTCCACATTCATCGCTACATTTTTACATAAGTCTGACTTTAACGTATGTATGTACAAGGTTAAAGTTACAGTGGTGTAGGTCACTCTTTCAAGAAAAAAGACACAGAAACCAGATCTAGATAAATCGATCTGTTAACAGAAAACGTGAAGTAAGTCGGAGCTTCATTCAACTGACAACAGATGGCAGTGGAAGTTCATAGTCTTTTTATGAAAAAGCGACTTACACCACTGTAATTTTAACCCATTTATATAATCCATTATCTTTTAACTCAGTTTCTTGATTAAATTCTTTTAAGCTTTCTTCTATTACTTGTATGTTAATAAGGTGAATGAGATACATACAACTAGTAAGTCTTTGTAGTTGACATGTTTTACTATATTTACCCTTTTGGTATATTTATTAAAGTTTTGTTTTCCATGTTGTGTTAATATATGTGTTCATACTTCTGTTTATTTAATTTGGTTGGTATTTGAATACTAGCCACTACGTGGCTAGCCCGGCATTGCCCGTGGTGTTGGTTTGCAAAGCAACGCCGGGCTGCGCCGTGATATAAGGTATTAATCTGGTGTAAAATTTTCCACATATTTCAAATCCGTTGAAGATATAGTCAATTTAAAAATTATTTATTTAAAGAAAATCATATTTTTAGGTATTAATCTAAACTAAAATTTTCCGCAGATTTCAAATCCATTGGAAATTTTTAATCTATCTTTAGCAATTCCGAGTTTACGAGGGAAAAAAACTCAGCAATCCCAGTCAATATGTTTTTTATTTCTTGCTCTCAGTGGAAATGGAATGGGACAGGAAATGTAATCTGTTTCTTTTTTTTTAACGCAAAAGGCAGAATATGCAATTTTTTTTTTCGGAAAGAGAAAGTTCGTGTGACGTCACAATCTCTTGCGAAAATATAAAAGATATATTCAATTTTAAAATTATTTATTGAAAGAAAATCATATTTTTAGGTATCGATCCAGATTTTAAATCCGTTGAAATTTTTACTCTATCTTTAACGGTCTAGGAGATAGAAAAAAAGAACTACATAACTAAAGTTAAAACTTTTTTTTCAACCTCTGCTGGAAAATTATTCCTCTGCTCAAAATGAAAATGGAAAAATAAATTTAGAGTCTGTCATACCTTTCTGTGGTTGCTATTCCAAAGAAAACAATAATAATTAAATTCATTTCAAAATGTTCTAGATTGAATTTTAAAATTCGCTGCGACCCAAAAATGGCAAAAAATTTGGACTACCTGTGTGCCAAATCGCATTGCTGTAAGTGCCATAGAATCGTCAGGATTTTTTACGAACGGGAAAAAAACAGACACTTTCTTTTATAATAGTAGAGATTTAATCTTGTGTTCGGCACAGCTTGTCCACTATCGAATCTTTCCCTCCGGGATTGATCCAAGACAATCGCTAATGCCCTGTTCTGTTGCTTCAGTGTGACGTTAATTAACTACATACTTGAGATGTGAGGTTTCTCTGTACTGAAAAAAGTTGCCGCCGCCACAGGATTGAAAACTTGCTTTTTTCGCTCGATTCTTAGACGGTTTCCCGAGAAAGTATGTATCAGAAAATAACGAAATTAAGATGGGTTGTTCAAAGTTGTACAGGGAACAAGACAGAGATGATTTTTTTTTTCTGATGTGGCTATAAGTTTCAGGTGCATTAAGTGACAGTCGAAAAAAAACGAAATTTTTAATGGGAGTGAGCAAACCACGTACAAATTTTCAGCCTTCATTAAATGAAACCATGAAATCAAAGAAAAAAGATTTAAAAGGATCAATGCAATCAAAGGATATTTTAAAATTGAAATAGCAAATGGAATCAAATTTAAAAAATTTCAAACGAAACAATAAAATCAAACGACTTTAATGGATTTTGAAAGAACTTTCTAGAATTAACAAAATGAAAATTTGAACTTTCCGTTTGCCGAGGTTGCCATGAAAACCGCAGTAACCGACAACTGTAAATACAGATGAGTTGCCTTAACCTACCATTACTCGCTACTAGAAGTGCACCAAAAAAAGTGTGGTCGTTGTCACCTCTATAAACATATGTTGGGGTACCTAATGTTTTTTTCTCATTCTCTTGAGAATGCTCTGCTAATAACCCTATTGTCTTATCACTAAGCATATTTGTGTGCGTGTGTGTTAATAGTAATGTTTTTCTCTTGACTTACAGAAAGCCACTTCTTGCCCTATCCCAGCTTTCCCAACTTCTACAGGTATGTAAATAAGCTGTCTCAGTGTATGTTTGTCTCAGGAAAACCTTGTGCAGAAGGATCAGATTATTGACAGGTGGCAACCCAACATAACATTGTCACCAGTACCATGATACCCCTGCCTTAGAGGTACCGCAGGGCTGCCACAATCAACTTTTTGCTATTTTTGAACCTTGGCAAAGAGGGGGTATCTTTTTAAGCAAAATCATCTCAAAAGCTACAAAGTTTCAATTTTTTAAGAATTCGTCAATGAAAACTTTTTTTTTTTAATTCGTCAAAGATCAATGAAAATTTTGTTGACTTTTTCTTTTTTAATTCGTCAAAGTTCAATGAAAATTTTGCCCCTTTTTTAAATTTAGATCAGATGGAAAAATATTGTTAGTATTTTTCTTTAGGAAAGAAAGGCACTTTACGGTTAGGTGGGTACCAGTCAAAACCTGCCAAATTACAATGATAACTCAGCCAAACTAACAACCTTTAGGGAGTTTAACGCTTATTGCAACTCTATAGCAAATGTCTGGAAGTATTCTTTTTGCATCAACATTTAGGCTTGGCGATAACTGCACCAACTTTTAAGCTTGGTAGTTTCATGGTACCCAGCTAATGGAAAAGTATTGAAAAAAAATTTTCAAGGGACGCGAATTTCGAAGTTTTGGTGCCAGTCCAAATCATGAAAGAAAAGCATCGGAATCTATATAGTTGCTAGGTTGTCATAGAAACCTTAGAAAATATTTAGATTTTTAATTTTCAACTTTAAGTTTCTCAACTCCGGGTCCGAGTGTTAATGATCAAGTGTATTGAATATAGAAGTCACAGGCGTTCTTTTAGTTTACCCGCAAAGTATCTACCTTCTAGGCCTAATGAGGCCCGTAATAGAAACTGCTACTTTTGGTGACAAAGGGACGTAACACATTACCTCTCTACCTGGGGGAAAGCATTGTGAAGGCCAGTTTCGGCAACTTTTCATAGGGCTGCTTGTTCGGCTGTTCCCATAACCAAGGGAGGCAACAAAATTCTGCCGCATCATATGCAGAGTGTTAAGAAGCTATCTTTGCTATTATTTTTAGCAATTCGTGCTACTATATCATGTGCTATGGCTGTGGTAGCCTTGAGCTTGATGCATACTCTGAATTAACCTCAGTTTTTAGACGTGTGTATTTAGTGTATTCATTCCCATTATATTTAGTCCATGTTCATTTCTTTTGAAAGGCCTCTTAACTCATGCTTCCATATACTAATGAATTAAATTATCTACGTTTTGTAATCTTTTTGCAGATAATTTCTTAACCCCTGAAAACTTGTTGACTTTAATTTGGGCATTAGAATTTTGATATGTATTTATTAATCTGGTTGTACTGGTACTGTTATGGTTTATATTTGATGTGTGCACATACAAGTTGCTCTTAGCATTCTAATAATATTATAAATGTATTTAATTGTTAATTTTCATGTAGAACATTCCATCTGGAATATTCCATGTAGAACCTGCCATCTAGAATATTCCATATACATCTAGAATATTCCATGTAAAAATTAATTATGATTTGTTAAAATAAGGGCACTTCAGCTACAACAGGCACAGTATGACCGTTTATAGTGAAATGAATCAATAATGATAAAGAAATGTAGTGATGAGATATTTCTCCCGTTTAGATTACTCATCCATCTTACCAAACTTACCAAGCAAAGGAAGGTACGTCACCTCGTCAAGCACAGCAGCTGAAACCACTACAAAAATTGATGGCAAATCTGCTACTTCAAAGTATGGACCTTCCTCCAAGTACAACGTTGACTTTCCAGACAAGGATTCTTCTGACACCAGAATGCACGCCCCCGCTCCTTTTGTCCACGGTATTTCTTTTTGTAAAGTCATTCCTTTATTAAATTGCAATTATTGTGCATCACCTGCCAACTTCCTTCTGAAGGGTTTGATGTTAAAAAAAAAAATTACTGAATTTGGTTGTTTCCAAATTTCTTTTGGTCCAGCAAATTCTAGACCAAGTCCATGAAACCACATGTTTTTTAAAAAGTCCAAACCCATCAAGAGACTGGTAACCCAGTCATAAGTTATTACAACTTAAGTTTGTTGTAACGGATTAGCAAACAGGGTCTAGAGTTCGAAACTCGGTCCAACCAAAGATCATTGTATATATGGGGAGTGCATGTTAAATCTATCTTAACATCCTCACATTGACATTGTGTGGAAGTTTGAAGAGGTGCCAGCTCGGGTGTTCTTAGCATCTGACATATGGGGCATTGTCCTTTGATCTTTCTCTTCAGGATTGGGACCATGGTAGCCCAGTTGGAAGAGTAACTGGTTAATAATTGGAGTGTTACGAGTTCAGTCCAGCCAAAGACATGTACACAGAAGCTGCCCATTAAATCTGTCATGGCCTCCAGTGTCCTCACATGGAAGTTAGACCTCGTCATCAGAGCCCATGGTTTAAAATTACAAGAGGTTCTCTGATCCTTCACTTGAGGATTGATCCCGGACCATTGCCAATAGCCCTTTGTAATGATACAGTGTGATGTTAATTACCTATGTGCCTAATTCCTCTTGGTTCAGCACATCCAAGTCCATGAAACAACTCTTTAAAAGTCCAAAACCATCAAGAGACTTGCAACAAGGCGTGGTAACCACTACAAATGCCGTGAGCTTAGCTTAAATCGATGCTACGATTAACGGTTCTCACAGCAAGTTATGCTGTGAGTATTTCAAACCGAGCTTTTCATTATTTCTCTTTCAAATACCAGCTATTAAAAATTTGAACAAATTATGTGCCTTAATGAGGGTAAGTGCGGATGGTCCTTCGCTTTCTGATTGTAAGGCTGATCAAACAGTTCATAAATTATTTTTTCGTGCATGTGATTGCAAACCTTGCTTTTTAGCTATGTTGTTATGAAACAACTGCAAATTTCTCTAGTCTAATTTACCGATGCCTTCGTAAACTTGATAATATATTATTGGAGTGGTTTTTTTTATCTTGAATGTATTTTAGGGTTTCATATGTACTTGCAGAAAGCTTGCAAGAAAAGTGAAGTATTTTTTTCTTCTCGTTGCATTATTCATTCAATTGTTCTAAAGTTTAGCAAAAAATTTGCGACTGCTATTTATCGTTATTACGGAAATCTTAGGTTCTGCCGTGAGCTGAATAATTTTTGCTGTCAATAATTTTTGCTTATAAAAGCTCACAAGCAATATTTGCTGCCAGCTTCAAAATCTTTTTCAAGCCCTGGAGTACAGTAGCCTGGTTGTGATAGTGGCAGATTATCAACCGGAGGGTTGCGAGTTCGTTACTCGATCCATCAAAACACTGTCATACATGGAGGTTCATGTACTATGTTAAATATGTCATGGCTTCCAATATCTTCATGTTGGCATGGCATGGAAGTCAGGAAAGGGGTTCCAGCTCACAGGTTGACTTCTTCAGACCGTGGATTAAAAGTTCAAGGCGTCCAATTATCTTTCTTTTTTTTTTTTGGGGGGGGGGGGTTGATCCTGCATTGTGGCCAATAGTGTTCCTCGGGTGTGACCCTACCTAATTCCTCTTGGTTCAACACATGTTAGATCCATTCCGGGAAACCACTCGTCTTAACCTTTACGCTGCAGCACTTAGATTTCTTCAACTGTCTCACAGAACGTCTCTTTCGCCTCTGCATGTCCAACCCCTCTCCTTACTTAATTTCCTAACTTGAGCAATAGAGCTTTGTAGCATTTACGACTGACGCTTTCTATTCATAGTATTGTGTGGTGTATCGTTTGGCATGAGAGAGATATCACCAGAGCAACCTTCTGCCTTTCAGCCAAAGTCGTTCACACCTCATGGCCGACAGTGTAAGGTACCCGGAACAAAAGGAGGAACCCTCAATAAGGTCAGTTGCTGACAGCTCGTAAATGGTGATCGATGACAACTGTCACTTAAAAGGGGAGAACATCCACCGTACACAGATCTATGTCATGCCGCTGGTGTAAATGAAATTTTAGTGGTAAAAATGGTCTATCTGTCGCAACATAAAGGTTAAATATCCAAAACCATCAAGGGGCAGTAGTAGCCCAGTTGGAAGAGTATCGGAAAGCTATTATAACTTCCATTTGTGGTATTCATATTGAACTTTGGTGCATGTTTTTATGCTGTAAAAAGATCTTCTTGATCTTTTTCCTCAGAGGTTGACAGGTGTGCATTTTGAGAATATTGAATTTTCTGTTTCAGTTGTTTTAATTTGTCTGTTTTAATTTACTGCTGCCTAAGTGGATGCGCACATATAAGGTAATCTGTTTTTTTCTGAACTCTGAAACTCATTAAGATAGAATATATGTGAAGTTGATGTTCATATGCATACTTATTATATATGCCTTCTCGCATTTACAGGGTAGTCCAGTTGATGGAGTAACTTTCGTGTTTGATCCAAGACCATGTCCAATAGCCTGTTGTATTTCTCCAGTGCTATGTTAATTAAATACCTACCTATGTACTAACTGAATAGAGAGTGAAACTTTTGATGAGAAAGAGAGTAATAATAGCACTTCAGACTAGCTACCAGCACATTTAGTCCTCACCAAGTCAATTGGAACCTGGTCAATCAACACTGTTAGGTGTTTGACCTCAGTGAATTTTTCCCTTAAAAGGATGGACAGTGGGGTACCCAAAGGGTGGAGAGTGGGATACCCAAAGGATGGAGAGTGAGGTACCCAATGGGTGGAGAGTGGGATACCCAATGGGTGGAGAGTGGGATACCCAATGGGTGGAGAGTGGGATACCCAATGGGTGGAGAGGGGGCACCCAATGGATGGAGAGTGGGGTACCAGCTTAGGTATTGACTGTGTCATCCAACCGTGGTTCAAAAAGATGAGTAGTGCTCTTCATATCTTTCCCTTCAGGCCGGATCCCAGACCGATGCCAATTGATGACCCATTGTGTTGCTCCAGTGCAACTTTAATTAACTACTTACCTACTTTGGGTTTGGAGAGCTGGACTTCAACCATAAAAACTGGGGTGGGGGCAATGGGTTCATGCCTTTTGCAGTTGTTACTTCTGTTAAAAAGTTTTAAATCTCTTTGCAATATTTTCCTTGTAGCTACACCAATAAACATCAGTGAAAATGTAGTGCAGTTTTGCTTATTTCTTGGTGCAATTTGTTTCCATTTCAGCTTTTTGTTTATTTGGCACCATTTTAGATTATTCCATTGTTAGTGTGATGGATTTCAACAATACTATTTCTTCAAATAACCACCTAATAAAATTAAAATGTTACTCAAAGTCGAAACGGTTGTGTAGTCTTCAATCATGCCAGGAAGAAAGGTGTTTGAACAAAAACATGGTTTACTGGATCACGCATTACTTTCGTTGCTGCCACATGATTCATTCATTCATTTATTTAGGTGTTGAGAGTGGTGTATAGAATTTCATGAATTACAGCTTCAAATGAATCGCTACACAACAGTAGATTGGAATAATTATGTCAAAGTGACCAAGCGTTGTCTAATTTGATGGACAGTGTGTGTATTGGACATTGACATTTGTTTACAATGTAATATAAAGTTTCAAATAACACGCCACACCATTTGGTTCAAAAACACGTCTCGCTCCTGTGAGGTATCCTACAAATCTGTCCTTATTCATGTTCTTTTTCAGAATAGCACCCAACATTTCGTATTCTGATTCGCATCAGAACACAAACACTGTCATCCACTAGAACAGTAGCAACTAAAACACAAGAACAGCTGTTCTTGTAACTTATCTGTGTTTGTAACCAACATGGTGAAAGACAGGGAATCGTGACATTTTATAAAGGGAAGTATGTGGTAATTCTTCGTTCTTGTCCTAATGTTAAAACAGGGTGTCTACTGATCCTGAATGTCTCCAAAGTCCTGAAAAAGTCCCTAAATCATAAATTTTCTACCGAAAATTTAACAAACTTTTTTAAGGTGAAAACAAAAGGTGGCTGCAGTTTAACTTAAACAATTAATTGCAAATAATGCAAATTGAGAAGAAAATGAAAACGGAACTCCCCCAATCCAACCACATTCGGAGACATTTTTTTTTTTTTTTTGGTTATTACAAAATTATATTTAATTTTTTTTACCAATTTCATTTGATGCATAAAACATAAAAATAAAAAAATTACATGACGAAATGTTTTTAAAGTAATTTAATTGTTGATTTCTTCAATTTTTATTCAAATTTCAAGTATTCAGAAAGCAAAAATAATGAATATAATATGGAGTATTTGTTTAATGTTCATCTACTTTGACATGATTTATGGTTTGTATTTAATTTTAAAATTTTATCGTGAAAACGGCTTATGTTAAAGCTGAAATTTGATACTAGAGTCCTCTTTTCTCGAAAAGCATAATTGCATCTAACTGACCCGTATAATCATGTAAAATCAGATCATGCATTTATTTTAGAAAATCCTAAAAAAGTCCCTAAATGGACCAACAGAAATTTAGTAGACACCTTGTAAAACTGGTAGAAGTCATAAAATTGTTGAAATTGACGAAACATGAAATTAAAAAAATCACCCAGGGTATGTTCTTTCACCAAAAAACGCCACTAATGGAAAAGTGCCACCTTTTCTCTAATGTACTTTTTCCCACTTGTTTTCGTGACCACTGAAACTAATTTACCAGTCTACTGAATGACCGGTCCTCGTTGAGTGTGCAGGAAATTTAGAGCTGCCACTGTGTAGTGTACATTTACGTTCGTTTATTGCATGTCCTAACCCTTTTCGTTCTATTGTAGTGGAGACCACAACAGACGGTGGTATGAGTGCTGGCGCAATTGTCACCATTGTAGCATTCATTGCTGCTTTGATGGGGGTTATAGGATGGACCGGTTATGCCTACAAGTTCCCACATTCATCATCTGGGCAGTTTCTCATCAAGGTGAGTAAGCAGGTTTTGTATATAAATGCAAGCAAACCTGCTACAGAACCTGTTGAAGAATAAAACTATTAAATTCATTTTTAAATGTTCTAGATTGAATTTAAAAAATCGCTGCAATCCAAAAATTGCAAAAAAAAATTGGACTACCTGTGTGCCAAATCTCATTGCTGTAAGTCCTGGATCATCAGGATTTTGTGGCCGCGTAACAGACAAACAAACATTTCCTTTTATAATAGTAGAGATAATATTTCTTTTGACATTTGATCAATAATAGTAAATCTTGTTACAGTTATGCAAAACTTGTCACATGATCTTTCATACTATTATAAAAGCAGTTGCAATCTGTTGTACCGGAATTCCCGCTCTCCCTTACTCGATCTCTCTCGATCAAGTTATTAGTAACTATCCGTCAATTGTAATATTTTGATCTCTAACTTAAAATTTATTTGCTATCTTTTGAAAAAATTCTAGTTTGGATTTTTTTAAACTTCGGCATGCGTACTTCTATCATAGCTGCCAATCCTTCCGGATTACCCGGAAACTTTCCGATTTTTCATAATTTTTCCGGTTTTCCGGCCGGAAACAAGTTTCTTCCGCTTTTTGCTTTTTTTAAAGATTATCGCTAGATAATAGATTATCGAGCATTCCCAACTTGCGTGTTACCCAAGTAATGTGTAAGTAAATATTATAGCCAAGAATAGAAAGGTGGAGTGGTAGCAAACGGGACAGTGGACGATTTCTCGCCAAAGTGTCTACCTTCACGTATGTAGAGGGTTGAGAAAACATTTTGTGTGTAACTAGACACAATCGGCGCCAGGAAGAAACCGACAGGCTAATCTTTTCAGGAGGAAGGAAAAGTTGTCGGGAGACCAATGGTGAAGTTTGCTAAGTGCTAATTATTCAGTTTGCTAGAAGGTTAATTTTTGCAGTAATGGATAAGTTCGACCCAACTTACTGTGTACTCAGGATTGCCATTGGCGACTATTTGACTATTTTTAGCCTTATGCGACTTTTCTCGTCAAAAACAGGACCAAAAGTCACAATTTAAATTTTAGGCGGTTATTTAAGAAATTTGTTTGCATTACATCCATTTTTAAATAATTTTGGTAACCAAAATGGCAACAGCGATTTCGAAGGTCACTAGCTCGAAAAAGTTGATTTCTAAAGTTTAAGTATCTAAAGAAATAAGTTCAATTTTATTGAAGGTAACAAAGGTTGGCTTAAAAATCAAAGTTCTGTTTATGTTTAAATTATAAACTCATTCTGCCGACCAACCGGTCTAGTGGTTAAGGTGTTGGCCTCTGGATCGGAAGGTTCCCAGGGCATAGATATAAAGTGTGCTGTCCTATGTTAGAAGCAATGATGGCCACCCATTGTGTGCTCCTTCACAAATGGCCATAGCTTCACAATATATGGATTTAATTCCAATTATATACGGTCATATAAAAATAATAATAAACTCATACTTAGCATATTCTAGCTATGTATCAAAATTTTCTGTACAGCATATGTATGTCCTATTCTTTTTATCTGAATCAGCATTAGAGGATAACGGAAAAGGCTACTAAATTATCGCTAGGAGATTATTTTGACTGCTATTTTCAACTTTTCAGTCTACTAATGCAACTATTCTACGTGTATAGTTATTGTGTCAACCCTGGTATAAATAAAAGGTATAATTTTTTGTTTCCAGTATCGTCCTAGCCAATGGACCCTCAGATCCAAAGAAGAAAGTTCCGTTTCGGCTAGCTCTCGTCATTTATAAAAGCTGTTCAGAGGGGATTTTAATATGAAACGCATGCATACAGAAGTATTTTTACTCAATGAAGGATTTTAACGTTTTTAACATTCTTGTGAAAATGTATGAAATGGAAAAAGATCTAAGTATTTTTGGTCTAGTTTATGTGCTCTGGTTTTAGCAGTATTTTTTTAAAAATTTCGTAGATTATATTTCTTTTGTGTAATATTTTTAAACTGTTGACGTTTCCAAAAGTTTATTTACAATTTTTAAAGAAATGTGTATAGGGTGTCTTAGTATACGAAGGGGGGATTTGCCTCCTCCGAACAGGGTTCAATGCAGTTTGCTGGAATGAGGTTTTGAGTATTATAGAAAAAGGCATCTGTAAAATGGTACAAATTGAAACTGAATTACTTTTTAATAATCACAATTGCCAATTTAAATTATTGTTAATCAGATGAGAAAATAAAGATAGTTGAGCATTTATACAATAAAAAGAGGGCTGGTTTTAAATTTTACACCACACATTTTGAAGGCCAGTTTACACCTGTTGATTCTAATTTAACCACTTTACAGGGATTTTTTACAAATTTGTCAAAAAGTCTGTTGCAAACATAGTTTATTTTGTATTTATGAAAGATTGTGGAATTTAAGTATATTTAGAGTGTGAAGTTAAGTATCAGGGAAATTTAAGTATTTAGAATAATTTTTTTTTGTTTCAAGTGCAGCGGATATTTGCCCTGAAAGTTTGCTTTATTCAAACGTACTTTATGATTCCGATACAGGAGACAAATCAAGGTTTGCATTTTACTTTCCTGTTTCGTTCTGTTCAATATTCATACATTCGAAAAATCGAAACTACAGGCAGAAAAAATACTGGTGAAACAGGAAAAGAAACAGAAATTAAACTCTTCAGCTATCAAGATTGCTGAGAACAGAGTTTATATGTATATATACTGTACGGGCAAAACAGTTGAGTGGTTAATGTAATGATTGATTAGGAAAGTCCAAATTAAAAGTTATTTTTGTATTAAATGACAGTGCAAAACAATGCTCATAAAGTGCACTTGTCATTGAAGATATTCACCCTAGTGTAAATGAAACTTGAATCGGTACTGAATTGTATAGCTAACTGTTTTTCCATATCTTGTAGCTTTCTTTGTTAATTTTCGTCATCAGATGTTTAAATTTATCGATGCCCTATACATTTTATTATTGTTATTACTACAGTCAAACCTTGTTTAGATGAATTTCATCTTACCGTGAAAACAAATTGGTATCATCCGTAGTTCATGTTATCCAAAATCAGAAAGTCCATTATTTGAAAAATGAAATAAAATATGCATATATTTCAATTACTGTAGTACAATTCTTGGTTCATAGATAAATGGCATTCTTCATTACAAAGATTAGATAGTTCTTGATTGCACAGATAATTTTTGATTACAGATATTTCCTGCTTATGCAATTTTTGTCTTGAAATAGTTCTGTTATCGAGTTTTGTGTTTTTCCTTGCATTCTTCAAGAAAATCTTTATGCAGAATTGAGCAGATGAATTTTCACTGCCTAACAAAACTGATGAACAATTTCTAAGCCATCCAGAGCTTCTTTCAAAGAAGGCATGCTTATCGCTTGGTGTTCGGAATCTTCATTTATTCTTCACTCTCTTCCACAAATAAATCTTCTGCAATTTCAGAGTCACTCAATGTTTCAAATAATATCATTAAAAAGAATCAGTTTATCCTTAATTTTCGAAAATTTGTTGGTTTTAAGCGGAAATTAGTGTAACCCACGAATTCTTAAATGAACAAGTTAACATTATTTGAATACATATTTTGATGGGATTGGAATTTAGATCGTATCATCAGTAATTTGTATCAAACAAGTTCTAAATGAGGTTTGACTGTATATTGAAATATATTGATGCATGTCAGATGGAATGACAAATTTTAATGAATTTTATAGTGTAGCTCTGGCAACTTTTTCTGTGCAATTTTAGAATTGTTCTTAATTTGCTAAACGTATGTGTTTTCAATATTAATGGGTTTTTTAGTATTTTAGTTCAACATTTTAGCTGTAAGTGTGTCTTGTTTTTGTATTTGTTGATATTGAAGTGATTGCGAAAGTATTAGTGAAGTCGATATAATTATAAATTGAATTGCAGACATTTGATTGCATTTGAAAGTTTCTTTAGAGAAGTTTGTATTAATGAATTTTACTCAATATTTGATTTGTCAAATATGGTGATTTATGTAAATGGCAAAGAAATGTATTATCCCTAAAAATATATTCTTATAATGCATATACTTATAACGTTAATAGGGAATATTTAACGATTGCTCAGATTTAAATACTTAACATGTTACTCTATTGCATACTTAAAGGTGGATTTGCAGCATACTTTAAATATTTTATCAAATATGTTTTGTAAGTACGTTGTTTCCCAAGTGTCTATATAATTTTAAGCTTGATTGTCTTGAAAAATTTAAGAACCTGCTCAAAATTCATTTTTATATAAAAGTTCAGGGGCACATCCGCATACAGTCACTATTACATATACGTTCTTCGCATACACATCCTTCCCAAACTTGGAAAAATGCAAAAATATCCATATGTGATGAATAGTTTAGTTCTTTAAAATTTTTAATTTGGCATGGTAGGATTTAACTTTTTTCCTTGCTTTAATTAGCATGTCCTTGGCTTAGCAGAAACTGGTTGGCTGACAATTTTTTTTTTTTTTACTGTATAGCTGCTTAAAAAAGTACTAATTTCGAGGTCAAAAAATAGAATTTGGTTGTGTTATATGTATTTTAAACTAGCCACTGCATGGCCAGCACGACCTTTGCCATGACAATTCTTTTCGTGGGGTCAGGTGTGGCCACTGCTCACTAACCCTCGGTGATTGCTACAAATTCCCATTTAATTGCAAAGAGATCCAATAGGCGTGACGTCACAATCTCTTGCAAAAGTATAAATAATATTCAGTTGAAAAGGTTTTTTTAAAAAGAAAATCAAATGTATAAAGTAATTTAATGTAAAATGTTCCGCCGATTTCAAATCCATTGAAATTTTTATTTGATCTTTAACGATTCTCTGTGATAGAAAAAAAGCACCGAAGAAGGGCAGTCATCTATAAATATAGTTGGTTTGCTTCACAAACGAAATGCCGTGATGGCCTCGAGGTGGCTGTTATCAACAACGTGAATCACAACACACTAGAATCGGAAAAACTTGGCATGATTCCAAAGCACCAAACGCAATTCAGATGATTGTGATGTCAAAGGTAAAAAATAGCTAAATTGGCTGGCTTCTTCTTTCTGACATCACTCCGGAAGAGAAGAAAGAAGGGTGAAAATAAACTAATAAATTCATTTAAAATTTTTTTCTTTTTTTTTTTACTAGTTTTTAGATTTTATGCTATTATTTCACACTTTGACTGGCAGCCCTGCACATTTGACTTAGCAAACATATCAAGTTACAACTTTCCCCCTTACAAAATACAGGCCAGTGCAGCTTTCTCCAAATGGATGTCTTGGGTGTGCCCCTGTAGAAGTTTGATTTGTTTTATGTTAATTGTGTGATGTAACAAAATTTTTTGAGACAATTTTTTGTCCTGAATAATAATGTTGTTTTGATGTGTGGGCCATAAATAAACGTCAATTTAAATAATTTCTGTTAATTTAAATTTTATCGGTTCCAAAAATTATAGAATATGTTTCAAAGCACCAATTTAACAAAGAAAAAGTCTTAATTTGGTAAATAATTTTACTAAAAAAAATTAATTTTCCAATATTCTAACAGCAGCAGTCCTAATTGTACATTCCAGAATGTGTTTTTAATAATGAATTTATGTGATTGGATTTTCGTGAGAAGACGAGCATTTTCACTAACATTAATTTGATGGCATCGGTCTTTGAGGTAGCGAAAACTGTTTAATTTAAGCTTGGTTTATTATTCATGCCTTTCCCGTTTTGTCGTTCTGTCTCCGCCGTTAGCATTCCCTCAATTTTACAGTGAGTACAACTGTAGCACAATTTTTCAGTCTCCTCATTCAAACACTGAGTCGCCACGTAGCGACCGTTCATTTTCACCTTCAGTTCCAATTCCAAATTTTCCTGCCTTTGTAAAGAATTCATAGGCCGACAATATTTTTTCAACTTTAAAATATAGGTTTTTAAAAATCCAAACTAAAAAATTATGTGACTTGACTTAGAAATCATTTTTTATAGAGCAAAAACCATGGCCATAGCATAATCAGAAGCCTGTTTCATGGGCTTGAAAATAAACCCACATTCAGCTTTCTTTAGCTAAGTAATGCAAAGTTCGAGATTACAGCCTGACAACGCAAATGGTATAAATCAACATACATGGCCTTAACAATGGTATACTCTTATGGTGAAATACCATTTCAATGGAAATGTAACATTCTATAAGTACCTCTATGAAGACAGCCTGCATACTAATTTAGACCTTATTAATGATTTCAAACCAAAAACGCATTTTAAATAGAGAGAAAAATGGGTACTCATGAAAGTTATTTTTCTGCAAATGTGGAACTTGAATTGACAACTTAGAGTTTGACAAAAAATATTCTGTATTTTTCTGGTTGCGATCTTTTTACTCAGACACTAGCCTCTAAATTTGTTAATATGCAACAAACAACACTAGAAGTAAAACGAGAAAATTATTAACACTAGAATTGATTTTGTGTAGGCACCTTCAATTGAATGCAATATTTTAATTGTAAATACTTGTTTTAAAATTGTGATAAGATTGCTACACCAGAGTAAAAAATGTAAATAGATACTTTTCCTAAATGTAATTTGTACAATCGGGTCAAAGTCACGAAGATTAGTGGCCTTTATGCCAAAGCATTACAGTATGTATTACCCAAAAAAAGGTTTTTTTTATATCAACCTTTAACTCGACCCAACAATTATTGCTGTATCTAAGCCTAAGTTAAAGATTTTTTTTTAAGTTTCCTCATCCATGAAAATTTACTTCAGTAAAAGTGAACTATTTAAATTGCTTTTTATTTTCATTATTTTTAACCAGTATATATGTGATCACACTAGATTTGTTTTGCTTCAGGGGGAAATTGTGCTGCATTTGTTTTTACAAATTGAATATGTTCATTCAATATAATCCTATCCTCGTTTCTATTGGCAATTAATCTCGGCAACTGTTTGTTACAATACTATACATGCCTGCATTCCATGTATGTAAAATACCTACAGTATATAATTTTTGTAACTATTTACTGTTTTAATGAAAGAACTGCTGCTGATTTTATATGCATTTCCAAATGGTATTGCGGAAAGAATCTGATTTTGATTCATTTGGTTAAATCCAAAACAGGACACAATCGGCAATTATATTTGTCATCCAAAATAGCTTACAGCCATTTTAAATTTAAACCTGAAAAGCTATATGTAAATAAAAATGTTGATTTTTAGTTGCCACGATACATTATGTTGAAAATGAATCACGAGCTTATATTGAACTGTGATGATTTCTATAATTAGTATTACACCAGGGCTCGAAATACCTGGGTGCACAGGTACACATGAAAATAAAATTGTGCACCTAATTTTTTCCCACTAGGTGCACGCAGTGAACCTAACATTATACAAAGTGGGGGTGGGAACGTGTTTTATGTTATTTTGATGTTTGAACAAAGTATTAGTATCAACTTCTCTCCCTCTGAAGAAACGTAATTAAATTTCCTAAATATACACTATGCGAAAACAAAATCGCTAAGCCGTAACGGGTTTATACAGGAAGAAGGTTTACTTGCATTTTACTTGTGTCACTGCTACCAGAACTTCCCGATGATCGAAACATTTTCCAGATGGCTCTGTTGAAGCGATTGTCGTGACAGCCGTTCCCGCAGAGAAGGGAGAATTTAGATGTTTAAATATTTTTATTTTAAGTATTATTTAATAAATTTTTATTTAAAGTAGTTTATATTACATTAATGCTTTTATGTTACGTTTTATTAAAATGTGCACCTAAAATATAACCTGTGCACCTAATTTAAAAACTTAGGTGCACCTGTATTAAAAAGTATATTTCGAGGCCTGGTATTACACATCCTCAAAACATGTGCATTGATTGGTTCACTTGAAGATAGGTTTAAAAGCGGGATATCCATGTAAAGGCAGTAGTAGTTGAACTAAACCACCTGTTTCCTTTTTGTGTGTGTTTTCCTAATCAAAACCAGTGTTCCCACATTTTATACCATACCGGAATTCAAAAATTCGCCTTTGAAAGACCTCTTAAACAAAATAATTGAAATAAAACTGCTGTGCTGATTAGTTTACAGATGCTCCCATATCATCAATCCAGTAATTGCCCAATCAGTGACTAACACAGAATAATTGCACTCGACCAACGCTTTAAAAGGATGTCCCAATGCATGTGGACAGTATTACATTAGTGTCTTGGAGAGACAAATAGATTATTAATTCTAGATTATTGTAACTCTTTGCTTATCAATGTAATTGTTTAGTATTTTTTTTTATACTTGTACTTTTCCAACTGTATCGCATGGTTATTTGGTTAAACTCGAGAACACAGTAACATTGATGATTGATTACCATCACCGATTGGCAACAATTATGGAACATGGTAATCCGTTGCAGGCTACAGCTAGAAAGCATTTGACTCACATAGTTTTAAACCAGTATGTTTTTCAAATTAAGTGAACATAAACAAAGCTGCCACACTTGTCATCTCTAGCGCTGATTCTGGTTCTAAGTTTGTCATTTGGTGCCTAATGCGACAGGCAGTGATAACTTAGTTGGTGCAGTTATCTCAAATTTGACGAGATAACTTTAACAACAGTTTGCACAATGATGGAAAATCTACCTTCGTACCGAAGGCTCGTATCTAGGCATCCAAAATGTTTTTATGGAATATTTCAGAAACTTACTCAGCATGCTATTATGCATTTAGTTAATCCCGGTTCAGAACGA
The DNA here is from genome assembly GCA_947359465.1 of Metellina segmentata. NCBI lineage: Eukaryota > Metazoa > Arthropoda > Arachnida > Araneae > Tetragnathidae > Metellina > Metellina segmentata. The sequence goes on along the minus strand of OX375883.1, from coordinate 17,915,780 downwards.
GTTTGTTGGACTTCCAAAATTATGCTTCTATAAAAAATGTATTTATGTAATGTTTTTATATTAAGCATGAGTAGAATCTCATTGTTATTAAATAAGTATGTTTATATATTTTATAAGCAAAGTTTAAATGTCGTTATTGCATTTTTTAAGGAAAAAAAGCTGTACCATTCTAGTCTTATTATTTCTGTGTATATTTCCAAAGTTTCAAATAAACATTTACTTTCTATATTATCTGCCATCTGTTTCATTCATCCAAACAATGTATATTGTGTTGCCACAAAGTTTTAAAAGCAAGCTGAATTTTAAAAAATCCACTAGCTAATTTAATTAGCGTCACTCAAAATTTAATTTATCAAATAAAATGCACATGCACATGGACGTGTGAAAACAGGCAGAATTATTTTCAGAATACTTATTTAGTACACCTAACCAGTTTCCTCATTTCACCTCTAGGACCACATTTGGGGACCAGCCCTAAGGTGTTAGCCTCTAGATCGGAAGGTTCCGGGTCCGAGCATAGATGATTGTAAGCTTATGGTGTAGAGGCGGCTGGTGCACCTTAAATCTGTCGTGGCCGAAAGTCCTCACGTTGGGTTGGCGTGGAAGTTTGGAGAGTGGGGTGCCAGCTCAGGTGTTGCTTCGTCATCTGACCGTGGTTCAAAATTACGAGGTGTTGTCCTCGGATCTTTCCATTAAAGGATTGATCCCGGACCGTCGTCAATAGCCCGTTGTGTTGCTCTAGTACGACGTTAACTAAAAAATTACCAAAAAAATAAATTACCTTTTGGGGATAGATTGAAATAAATGTTTTTGTATAATAGGGATAAGTTAGTCATTAATCAATTATAATTAGCAAAATGTAATTGCTTGCAAATAATTCACTGCAAATTTATTTTTAATATGTAACAACTTTCCACACAATGCATTATTTTTAAATTTAATTGGAAAATTTTATTAGTTAAAAAATTTGAAGGTTATGATCTGTTTAATCGAAAACAAATATTTTAACTTTTTACATACCAGGCGTCAATCTTTTTTTAATCAAAAATATTTGGACCGGTTATGACGCCTTGATTCGTAATAATAAATTATACAGGCGCCGGAATTCCTATTTCTGAACGTGGTGTCCTATCTTTCACTTTTGAGATTAATCCTGGACTGAGGCCTATAGTTGCATTCTGCTGCTTCAATACGACGTTAATTAAAATACCCATTTCTGCTAGTTATGGATTTTGGTATTTTTAATTAACGTCACACTGCAAGCTACACACTAGGGCTATGGTCCGAGGTCAAACGCACCGGTATAGTGGTTAAGGTGTTAGCCTCTGGATCGGAAGGTTCCTGGTCCGGGCATGGATGTTTGTAAACGTATGGTGTAGAGGCGGCCGAAAGTCCTCACGTTGGGTTGGCGTGGAAGTTTGGAGAGTGGGGTGCCAGCTCGGGTGTTGGCTTCGTCATCTGACCGTGGTTCAAAATTACGAGGTGTTGTCCTCGAATCGTTCCTTAAGGGACTGATCCCGGATCCCCGACCAATAGCCCGTTGTGTTGTTCCAATACGACGTTAACTAATAATTACCAAGTGTAGATAATCACTAGCAGCGTTTGACATTTTATTCGAATTGGTGTATACTCTTCAAAAATCGTCGCCGACCAACCGGTATAGTGGTTAAGGTGTTAGCCTCTAGATCGGAAGGTTCCTGGTTCGAATCCGGGTCCGGGCATGGATGTTTGTAAACGTATGGTGTAGAGGCGGCCGAAAGTCCTCACGTTGGGTTGGCGTGGAAGTTTGGAGAGTGGGGTGCCAGCTCAGGTGTTGCTTCGTCATCTGACCGTGGTTCAAAATTACGATATATATATTAATCGAAATTCTCAACAGGCGGTACATTTCGATATAGAATTGAATAGGAGGCACTGTTTGAATAAGAGGGTGGCGAAAAGGCATTCGCAGATGATTTCGCGGAAGCCGAGAAATATCGAGACCGTCATTTGGAGTACAGCACAGTCATTGACAAGAAATTGGAAGACGTAGTCATAGAAGGTGAAGTCGATAAGCGGAGGAAGTTCAAGTTGCCACAGTTGGAACTTAAAAAATTCAATGGTAACGCAAAAGAATTCCTTTCCTTCTGGAGCCAATTTGAGAAGATCCATGATGACCGAAGCATTCCCGACGAAGACAAGATGCAGTATCTGGTGGCTTCGGTAAAATCAAAAGCCGAGAGATTGGTTCTTAGCTTTCCGGCTACCGTTGCTAATTATCCAAAAGCTGTGGCTCAGCTGAGAGAGAGATTTGGAAGAGAAGACCTTCTGGTCCAGATTTACGTCCGGGATCTACTTACAACGGTGATGAAGAATGCTGTGTCAGGCCGAGCCAAAACAGACCTTTCGAGCTTCTATGACGAGCTGGAGGGAAAACTGAGAGCCCTAGAGAGCCTAGGACGAACGCAATATAAGGTCAGCGATTCCCTGGCACCCCCTAGTTGAAAGCTGTCTCCCCGAGGAAGTCTTGATGGCGTGGGAGCGTAGTAGAAATCACCATGAACTGGACGACACCGTCGACAAGAACACTCGTTCATTAGACAATCTTATGCGTTTTCTACGTCAGGAAGTGCAAGGTGAGGAAATGGTTGTCCTATCCCGAACGGGTTTAGCAGTTAATCATAGTTCCCGAAAGAGAGAAAACCATTCCATTCTAACTGAGAAAACTGACAGTCCATCAACTGCGGCAGCTCTAGTAAGTTTAAGCAATTCAGATAAGAGAATGCTTTGCACATTTTGTGATAAACCATACCCTTGTTATAAATGTTTTTCTGATAAAAAAGATGCGTTTAAGTGAAAAATTAACAATATTATCAAAAAAGGAGCTTGTTTTACGTGTTTAACTAAAGCAAATCATAGAAATTGTGATTTAAAATTTTAAGTAAAATGCTCATTTTGTTCCTTATTTATATATATAACTAGCCGGGCTGCGCCGGCTAGCGCTCGGCGGTGTGTAATATTGCTTCTTTTTTTTAAACTTTTTTACACACCGTAATTTAACATGTTTTGATTTGTATATTTTATTTATTTTTATGAAACAATTCCTTAAATCATTGCGTGTTTAATCAAATATTTAAGGAAAGTTGGTTGAAATATACATATACCGCTACAAAATTACCCATGTCTAGTGATATTTTGCAGGAAATAGACATATCATTAAAATCTAACTCCTAAATAATATTTCTGCAATAGGTAATATACCGAAACACATAATGCAAACAAAAATAAAATTCCAATCCTTGAAAAAATGCACAATTCTGAAAAAAAAACCACGCACGTATCTATTCAAACGTGTTGGATTTCGATTTCCTGAATATATTTTGAAATAGAATAATGCGACAAAAGACTTTCAACGATATTGACAAAGACAATATTGATTTATTAACAAAAAGAACACATATTTATAATACTTGGGAATCCTCAAATATGTCCGCAACATCTCGCAGTCAACTCAAATACCCAAACACGGAATTCTAAATCAAATTAAAAAAGTAAACATAAATTCTGACTTGGACAGATACCGGGTAGCAAATTTACGTTTAAATTACTTTTACATCAAAGGAAGAAATAAAAAGTCAGTTCAAACATAAATATTATAATTTAATTCCTTATTTTGCAGAGAAATTGACCTCGGCTATTTGAAAACAGCAAGAATTCAGAATATCTGGGTTATTTTATTTACGTTGTTTGTTGCCATTCGACGATACACAAATAACGTCGATTTCGGGTCCACGTACGTTAGTGTTTTATATATATAGGAAAGTTTCTTTTGGGTGCGAAAATGCAGCGCCTAGGGGCACACTAGGTTGCTATAGAATTTCGGAGGTTGCTATAGATTTTGCGGTCTTGGCTCAAAAACTTTTTTGGCATGGGAGCCAATTCGATTTAAGCCAATTTCGATTTTGGAATGCATTGTAGTGGAAAATCACGCCAGTCGCTCACGATGCTCGTCGCTCAGTCCCTGTCGGTGGATTTGATTACGCTCCTTAATATCGCGAAGCTTACCTAGAATCGTTTATCCTTTTTTCACAAAATATTTCGTTATTTTAAAAGTTATTTTGTTTATGATATTAATTTTTGTGTAATCTGTATTTCTTGTATTTGTCAGTTCTCAAATATTGTTTACTTTTCGCTTTGTTGTGTTTCCATTGTTCGTTTTCGTGATTTTTACTCTTAATTGAATTATTTTATGAGTTCATTTTGCATTTTAAAAATTGAGTGATTGCATTTGTGCTGCAGTCTTTTTTGATTGTTTTCTTTGACTAGTTTCTGCCCTTCTCTTAATTGCTCTTCCTACCTGTAAATTGTCCAAAAATTATAGTGTAACTTAACTATGAAGGTTTTAATTACTGGTGTGGATTCGATGGTCAAATACGGAGTAATCGGAAATCATTACGGAAAAATCAGTATTTACCATCACAATGACATGGTAATGTAATATATATTCTAGCTTTTCCAGGAATCACCATTGAGGATGTAACGGAAAAGAAAGAATCGTGACTTGATTATGGGTCATGTAGGTACCAATAACACCTATGATTGCCTTGAGAAATGCTTCTCAAAATTTGAGGAACTGTTGCAAAACATAATAAACTGTATTCAAGAGACGTGCATTGTGATTTCAGCTATATTATCTACCGATAACTACCTCTCTCTCTCCCTTGAAAAACAAGCTATGAGACCTTTTCTTCAGAAAGTGAACACAAAAAATTATCTTCTAAACCACAGGCTGTTTTTCTGCTGCCAAAAGAAGCAAAATATTTTTTTTGTAGATCCCAGTCATTGGAAAGGTACACTTGAAAAGGTAGTATGGCACAAAAAATTATCTTCTAAACCACAGGATGTTTTTCTACTGCCAAAAGAAGCAAAATATTTCTTTTTGTAGATCCCAGTCATTTGGAAAGGTAGTACGGCAAGGCCCAGTCATTTGGAAAGGTAGTATAGCAAATCCCAGTCACTTGGAAAGGTAGTATGGTAAGGCTGCCCAGTTTACATCTCAATTCTTCATCTGAGAGTTTAATTCAACCTGTGATCCACCTAAGCCCAAGGAAGGCTGTTGGACTGATTTCTACAATTGTTACAGAAGGTTCTGTTCAATGCAGGTATTAATCTCTATAATATTGTACATAAAATATTATTAAATGTGTAACGTTATTTCCATATTCATTCTTTAGATGAGGCTTGGATATCAAGTTCACTTTTTTTCACTAAACTTCCTAGTTTGCAATATAGCCTTCCAACTTCCAGTAAAAAGAACCTTGGAGGTAGGATCACTGTTTTGTCAGAGCATTCCAGGGTTGAGGAGTCTCAAATTTTCCTGACAGTGTTATTGATGGATTTTTATGATTCTTTGTGGCACGAATTCCTCAGCTGCCAGGTGCTTTGAAACATATTATATCTACAAGACTAATGAAATATTATCTCAATTGGCTGGAGATCAATTTGCTCATAATGAATATTTATTTATACCTTTAAATGAAAATAATATGGGTTCTATTGGTTGGAAAAGTTTCATTTTTATGAACCCTGCGGTACAAGTTCTGCTCAAAATTACAAAGATTCCATTCAATTATAGAAAAATCATATCTGTAAAGGTTTAAATCTTCTGGAAGATTGATTAATTTCATGCCCTCCTCACTTTAACCAAACAGATAGAACTAAACTCTGTAGCTACTGATTGCCCATCTAGCAATAAATTAGTTTCATTAAATGTTGAGAAGACAAGACAGCGTTTTAAATGGGGAAATTCGAGATGTAGCTATTCAAGATATGCCCTTAAAATTAAGGTAGGTGAAAAGCATGGCAACTACTTGAGTGTAATTATTAAAAAAATCAGTGTGCAAAAAGAAACAATTCTTGTTTTTAGGATTCTGTTGGAAAAGTTTGTATCATTGTATTTTTATGCAAAAGAGGATACATAATTAATTTTTCTCTTTCAGAATAAGGGTAAACAGAATGGAGTTGCATCCTGATAAAGAAAAATTCAGAGCTTTGTATCATTGTATTTATGAATAATAAATTTCCTTTAGTTACAAGATGGCTTGTAAAAGTTTATACAAATTCAGAAACAATTCACCTGAGCCTGTAAAGAATTTCCTTGCACCATGATTATAAATTCACATTGTTAACTTTTCATCAAAACAACTGTTATGTTTCTTGATAACTAAATGATGTTTGTTTTTGGTGATCATTTCATATGTCATCAATAATGAATTTCTTTTGGTTCAGGTAACCATAATGGAAGTGGTGCATTAATGAACATCTGATCATTTAACCCATTACATACTACTCGGCAGAATATTATTTGGTTTAGGAACCAGACAGCTTACTGATTATTATTAGTAGGTGGTATATTCAGTAGCTTTATATTTTACATGTAGCACCTTTTCAGAAATACAAAGGCAATAATGGTTTATCACACAGTAGTGCGAAGCTTCAAATTGAATAAGTTATTTTAGATAGTAAACAGTGTAGCTTTTAGCTATAGCCCCCTAAATCTGCAACTGTATATGCATGTGTTAAGCACAGTTGTCAAATAAAGAGTGTACCAAATTTGTTGTGAATTGGTCGAATTGTGATAAAGATATATATATATTCTAATTTGGATCACATAATTGTTTTTTACCCCTCTCCAAACCTAAGAAAAATAGAATAGGGGTTAATATATAATAGCCAATGTTTTTTACAGGATGAGTGTACCTACCATATGGTTGGTCTGAATTCTTCAGTGATCGTAAAAATAATATAAAATTGTTATTCCCATGAGGATTTCTGATTGTTTTTAAATCCCACTGAACACCTAGGTCAAATAGAACTGGGGTAATATGTTGCCTACGTTACCCCCAAAGTTGTGAAGAAAGTGTTGGAGTGGACTGGTCAAACGGTGTAGATCTGTATAGAGGACAGACAGACGTCATCTCTGCTATATATACAAATATCCCTTTGATGCATTATGTGACATATTTATCTTGAAACATATTTTGTTTCTTATCTGAAATGTTTATAATTAAATGGTAGTATATCGCAGAAATAAAATAAAAAAAGCTATACACTTTGATTTGGGGGATTCAGATTTAAAAAATTTAGTCACCTGCTAGCAGCATAGTGTTAAAGAACCAGTTTTTGGTTTAGTCACTTCTCATAAGTAATTTGTATAAGTTTTTAGTACAAGACTGGTAAATTCTAGTAATTTTTAAAATAAATTTTATACAAGTACTCATCACTCTTTAAAAAAATTAATTTAGTTATATACAAATTACATTTATATACGTCTTTATCCAGTTTCATTGTTTGCAAAAGCTATTTTATTTAGTATGATTTTCAAAGGGTTAATTATCCATTTATAATAAATTTTTGTGAGAAAGAACCAAATTCTTTATCGCATTTCTAGCCGATTGGTCATCCGCTTCACCAAGTCATTCGAACTCCAACAATTACCGCACTTCATTAAGTTTTCAGTACGTATTGAAATATTAAACTAATCAGTTGTGCGTATGCGTAGTTTAAAGCGTATGTCATGTGGTTTTGTTAGAAACGAAAACCATACCTTTAAATTTTTTATTTCCTATCTTTTTCTTAGAATTTACATCACATAATTTGATTAATTGCCTTTCATCTTTTTTTGCGTGTGTGTGTATTTCGTAAGATTTTAATCGTACTTCAGATTAAACAGTTTGAAAAGTTTTCATTTCAAAACGTAAAGCAGAATAAGAATAATAATAGTTTCGAAAATGGTTCTAAATTTTCAATTCAACTCCTTTTTTCGAAGAGAAAGATTTTCCTGTAGACGATTCCAGTGGGCAGAGTGCAGTGCAGCTTACAAAGGAATCACAGGAATGCCGTTTGGCGCGTTTACTTTATCTTTATTCTCAACTAACACGCCACAGGCATACGCATACAGTAACTTGAATAGATGGGATCTTTATCTCTTCTAAGATCAGAACCCCTCACATAGTGGGGGTTTCTAGTCATTCCACCTGATTACAGGACACCGAATATTGGAACTTCTGTGCGAGAGAGAAGAGTGAGCTATTGCCTACGGGGTTGGATGTCCGCTGCTGTCTTGACAAAAGGCCAGACCGCAGTCTCCCATAAGTAGACACTTTTCTGAGAAATCTTCTGTACCCCCATTGTGAAGATTCCAATGGTATATCCGGTCTACTGAGGGGCAGAACATGAAAGACAGGACAAACTCTGAATCAATTTTGGAGTGGAAAAGGAATGAACAAACATCAATTTATTTAGAGTGGATCTAGGTCGTTTTTTGAACGACCTTTTTTCTACGGTAGTCGTATCTGGGATTTGGAATAAATAGCTTCTTTATTATGGTTGGAGAGTTTTGCGTAAAAATTTAATAATTCACCTCCCCTCAGTCCCCTTTCCTTAGAAATTTATGGATGGTATAAACATGGTCATCCTAACCTCAGGATTAGTTAGTAAAGTTTCAATCGCATTTATTATTTGAAGCTGCTTTAGTTAACGGGTAGAGGCATCACAAACAACAATTAATGACGTTTTATAGTATTTTTTAAATAAACTCTAATCTTAATGGATGTGAGATTTCAAACAAATGTACAGAATCTTTAAGCACTACTCAATGTGGAATAAAATCTCAAAACTAAACTTAAAAACTCAAAACTCTATACGTAAAACTCAAAATAAAAACTCAAAACTCTACGTCTGGAAAAATTACACAATTCTTTGTGAGTTTGCGTTACCAAGAACTGATGTAGTGTCGGCGAGTAATGAAGGAGCGTAACTGTATCGAAAATTGGAATAATCCCTTATTACGCACATCGTCTTGGTCCTTGGTTCGAATCCCGGTCTGGGAAGAGACGTTCGTAATATTTCGGAACAGTGTTGAAACACAGGGTGTGAACACAGGAATTTTATTATTTCAAAACAAAATGGAGCCAGTTTTCTTATAAATTCTTCGTTGGAAAAAATGATTGTCCCAATGCTATATTTCGTGTAGTGTTTTGTTTTCACACTTTCTCACGTTCTTTTCAAGAGAATGCACGATAACTATGACACACCTTACTGTTCTCTTATTTGAATGTCTCCCAACAGAAACAAACCAAAGGGAAAGCCTCTGAAGAAGCCTTTGGTTGGTTCGAGTTTCGAACTCCAAACCTTTTGATTGCTAATCCGCTCCTCTAGCAAACAGGCTACCATGGCCCTTGGTGGGAGAATAAAATATTTATACATCTTTCAAATTAATTTGCGGTCATACTGATCACTTCCCTTCTTCTGGTGTTAATAGTAAAAAGTACTAACTCTTGCTCCTTGATAAAATTTCCTTTTGATTTGAAAAATAAGACATATATGTAATGTTCGAATTCATCTAAAAATAGTTTGCAAATGTTTTTTGCTTATTTCTATTAGTACCTTCTTTAGGGATATTTTGGAGTTATTGTTGTATGCTGTTTAAAATAAAGCTCTTTTTCAAAATTTAATTTGCCTATTACAAATGCACATACTTTCTACAAATGGTTTAACATGAATCTAATGATTAAAGAATATATTTTGAACAATATATATGTTAAATAAGTTCTTAGTGATACTAATTCAAATGAGAGAAATCAGAAAAATTTTACTTTCCATGCAATCCATTGCTTAGTCACAATTCTTCATGCATAGAGTTTTCATCTCTACTTCTCCACAAAGGAAATAAATATAGTTTTGATATTGATTGTTTAAAAATTTTATTTATGGATTATCGACGCGTATATTTTCTATGAATCGCTAAACAAGACTCCAATAACTGAAGAATTCAACACACACACACACTTCAATGGAAACCTCTCGAAACTCTAGTACTCCTCGCAATATGTCTTGGCGATACTTTCAAAATAATAGATACAACCTGTGCTTCATTTCTATTCCTCTCTTCAAATTTGTTTTAATTAAAATACTTTCCACTACGCCACATTAGGTATTCTGTGGAAATTGTGATAAGCCCCTTTAAACTTAAAGTTAATTGTAGAATATTTCCATTCACGGTCTAAGAACTCTTCCGGCGGTTTGGTTGCTCTAATTTGCAGTTTTTCATAAAAACTCTAGTTATGTTCCTTAGTACTCGTACTCATGCACTTTTCAAACAATACTGTAGTTAATTATTTCCAATTTTGTATAGTTGTCCTGTTATATTTCACACGGGATCTGCACATGGTGAGTAAAGGTTAACAACTACGATGACACTGATTTTTTTTTAAAGAATAAATCCTCTAAGTAATCTGTAGTTGCAAACCGTTTATTTTAAAATAAAATAGGATGTCCTTAATAGAGTGTTAATCGCGTTCAATGAATTAAATACATACTCAAATATATGTGTAAACATAACTAAATAACATCTTTGTACTACGCTAATTAAACACAAGAACTTAGCGCATAGGAATTGTAATCTATTTATATGATGCACAAAAGATGTTCTATTTTTTATTAAATACAGCAATAAAATAAAATAAAAAAGGCATGCTATGTTTTCCAAAGATTCTTATTTTCAAATCATATTAAATTTTATCATGAAATAACGAATACTACACTGCTGAATAGCGAACAATCGCCTTTCACGAAGCAAATCCCTTGAGGATAGACGCATGCCTGGTAAAATCGCGAAACAGGGTTGTGGCAAAACAGAAGTTATAGAAAACTAATGTATAGCCACCAGCCAAAATCATAAAAGGGTATGAAAACTTTTTCTGGACCTTTTATAGCCCGTCGGGCAAAAAAGTTAGAAAAATTCTTTGACAAATTTTTGTCTTTTCTGATCGGATATCAAAGGTCTAAAAAGGTTTTATTTTTTCCCCAACGGGATATAAAAGGCCAAGCTTGACATGCATCTGGACACGGACCATCTGAGTCACCAATCGCTTGACATGGGGGAAAACAAAAGTAGAGAGTGCATCGGGGTTGGTGCACGTTAAATCTGTAGGTGTCAATTCAATGGGAAAAATACCGACCCATTTTGATGAAGCCAGTGGCCTCGAATTCAATTTCCGATCCAACCAATTAATCCTACAGACGGTGTTCAGATTCTGCGATTGAAGTGGTTAACATAATGTTCTTCGGAAGGTACCTGGTTCGAATCCGGGTACGGGCATGTATGTTTGTAAGCGTATGGTGTAGAGGCGGCTGGTGCACCTTAAATCTGTCGTGGCCGAAAGTCCTCACGTTGGGATGGCGTGGAAGTTTGGAGAGTGGGGTGCCAGCTCAAGTGTTGCTTTGTCATCTGACCATGATTCAAAATTACGAGGCGTTGTCCTCGGATCTTTCCCTTAAGGGACTGATCCCGGACCGTCGTCAATAGCCCGTTGTGTTGCTCTAGTACGACGTTAACTAAAAATTACAATTACAATTACAAAAATTATGATGGTATTTTTTAATTAACGTCACATTGGAGCAACACAATGGGCTATTGGTGATGGTCCGGTATCAACTCCGAAGGAAAGATAGGTTTGATGACAGCACCTTGTTATTTAGAACCACGGTCAGATGACGAGCATATACCTCAGCTGACACCAGACTTTCTAAATTTTCACATTGTCATCTGACCGTGGTTCAGATTTACGTGGTGTTGTACTCGGATCTTTCCCGTCGGGATTAATCCCGGACCGTCGTCAATAGCCTGCTGTGTTGCTCTAGTACGACGTTAATTAAAATTACCTCCCCTTACTTTGTACAAGATGGTTTTTGTTGGATTCAAACTCGCAACCCTCAAAAATTAAGTGTACCAAATTTATTGTGAATTAGTTAAATTGTGATATAGTAATGGTAAGTTTAGTTAACGTCGTACTAAAGCAACACAACAGGCTATTGACGACGGTCCGGGATCAGTCCCTTAACGGAAAGATCCGAGGACAACACGTCGTAATTTTGAACCACGGTCAGATGACGAAGCAACACCTGGGTTGGCACCCCACTCTGTAAACTTCCACGCCAACCCAACGTGAGGACTTTCGGCCACGTCAGATTTAAGTTGCACCAGCCGCCTCTACACCATACGCTTACAAACATCCATGCCCGGACCCGGATTCGAACCAGGAACCTTCCGATCTAGAGGCTAACACCTTAACCACTATAAAATTGTGATATAGATACTGAGCTTTAATCCTATTTAGATCTCGCATCTTCCTCTACGGCGTTGGGTTGGCGTGGAAGCTTGGAGAGTGGGGTGCCAGCTCAGGTGTTGCTTCGTCATTGAACGTGGTTCAAAATTACGAGGTGTTGTCCTCGGATCTTTTATTTAAAGGATTAATCCCGGACCGTCGTCAATAGCCCGTTGTGTTGCTCTAGCACGACGTTAATTAAAATTACCTCATCTTACTTTGTACAAGATAGTTTTTGTTGGATTCGAACTCGCAACCTTAAAAAATTAAGTGTACCAAATTTATTGTAAATTGGTTAAATTGTGATAGAGATACTGAACGTTATTTCTATTTAGATCTCGTATCTTCCCCTTCGGTATTGATCCTGGATCGTCGTCAATAGCCCGTTGTGTTGCTCTAGTTCGACGTTACTTTAAATATGTAACTACTTACCTATTTGGATTACGAATCGTTTTTACCTCCCTCTCGTCCCAAGACAAACAGAACGAGGGTTCATACATAGCCTGTTTCTGGCAGGATTCTAAAGAATGAATGTATCAAATTTGGTCTGACATCGTAAAAATACTCAATATTATTAATATGGGGATTTCGTATTGTTTTTAGCGTCTCTGCACGCCCAAAAGAAATATAATGGGGGTTATTAAGTAGCCTATGTTACTCGCAGGTTTCTAAAGAGCAAGTATAGCAAATTTGGTGTGGATTGGTCAAACGGTATAGATTTGTATAGAGAACAGCGAAACGAGAATTGGTTTATGTATTTAATAGTTTTGTTACATAGATTATAGAGACAATTAAGAAGTGGTTTTATATATAGAACTAGTTTTAGATTATTAAAAAGTTAATCGATATTTTACTATTTGTAATTTGATTCAAGGTAAATTTATGGGTTCAGGTTTAATACATTTTAATTTCCTGATTATACATAACTTTTATTTTCGACTTCGAGGTTATGCATCGCATTTTTATAAAAATTTTCATTAATTATTTTGTTCAGTCTCATTTTGGAGAGTTGGTATCTGATCAGGACTCCATTGCCTCTCCTTGGTCAAGAATAGGTGCTTTTTATGAAGATAAGGATATAGATAAGGACTAGATAACTTATTTTTATGATAAAGGCAAATATTTAAATTATCAAAAAATATTGTTCGCTCAAGGTCACCTGAACATAAAGATATTTATTAATTTATACTATGTAAATATACACTGGAAACTGAATTGAATTTTACACTGGACATTCAATCTCGGAATTTGTGAAAACAATTTGAATAAATTTAAAGCGTCATAAAAAGTTAATTATCCGATCGCTTAGTCTATTTTTCAATCAATGGAGGTTTGACCATTTCAGTCTGAAAAATGTGTATGAAATATTAAAACCCCAACTTTGGATACATTAAATTTACCTATTTTATGCTAAAATTCCTGTGTCTAAACTCAAAACTTATAAATAATTATAATTAATAACGTTTGAAATATTTGTTATATGACCTGCTAACACTAATGTTGTGCAAAATTTGAGAAACACGACATTTGAAATTGTCAGTACTAATTCATCAATTCTAATTGTAATTACAAAACGCGAATACACCAGTAGATGAATTTTCGACATATTTATTAATTTTATCTCAGTAAATATTGCATTTCCAAACATGTGAAGACAGTTTAAAATAGTTCAAATTCAATGCTATACAAAATTGTTTCGAAAACGATACACCCACTGTTAGAATTTTAAACGATCAAACAGTTTTATTTCTCCGAAAAATACTTGATAAAATTTTTCTTTCTTATCAGTTAAAAATCTTGCGAGTGCTGGAAATATTCCTGTTTTCATACCCGTGACAAAATCTGCTGTCACTGCTTCTTGCAAAAAATTGGTTAAAGTGTTTTTCCCTTCATGTAAATTTATCTTTGAAATTTAAAAAAAAGAAAAAAATTACAAGATTCACAATCAAAAAAGTTTTTGGACAGCTAACAATCAAAATTAGGCCAGTTTTGTCAGCATTTATTCTGAACAAAGTGGGTTTTGTATTTTGATCAATCAGGGGGATCGTAGCATTTTGTCCACTCCACAATTTAAAAAGATGGAGAGCTGCACAGTTTCTCCTTTTCAACACATGAACCCACAGTCCACACAAAACAACAAAGAAATGATACAACTCCATCCCGATGGCGTCCTCACTCCCCAGCAATTCTTCGTATTTCGAAAGACGGGGAAAATATGACTCACTAATGAGTAATGACTTCCATGAGAAAACGTCTCAAAGAAGCCAAAGCCAAAATATGCGCCAAAGTATTTGCCAAGAAAGCGATAACTGATGAAATGTGATAGTTGCAAATAGCGATAACTCGCCAAACAAAATTACCATGAACACACACTAATTACCCGCCTCGGGCGCTGCATCTCGCACCCGTTCGATAGATTAATATATATAGATTGTTTGTTGCCATTCGACGATACACAAATAACGTCGATTTCGGGTCCACGTACGTTAGTGTTTTATATATATAGATTCTCTTACGCGGCACGCAAAAAAGATGTTATTTGTTATTGCGTTTTGGCAACATTGTGCGATTGTTTGTTTACCATCACGAAGTCTCGCGCCTCAATTGAATTCATAGCGTAATCGGATGAAATTTTATTTAAAAAAATTAATTTTAGTCGAGCTGTTGTAGTTTGTAATAGAAATCAAAGAAAACGGGGTATATTTTCAGGGTCAACAATTGTAGTTCAACAATGCGCTTGAACTTCAACTTTGGACAACAAACTCAATGAAAAAGTGTGGGTCGTTTGAGTGCTGGGGAAATGTACACACAAACAACATGCTGGGTATTCAATTTCCAAAGCAGCGATCACATTTCGAGTCAAAATTTGTACAGTTTTCATTTGAATATTGATTTCAGAGGCACTGTATATATATTTTCTGCAAACAGCAAATTTAGATTGGAAAAAAAATGTATTTTTTTTGGAATATCATATTTTGTAAACAATCCCTTCTGCTAGGACACATGTCTTCATTGATGCGAGCGAAGCGAGCATAGGTTCGCGCAGCGAACCAGTGAGGATTGCAAAGCAATCCTCCGGGGGTTGGCGAGCGCTAGCGAGCAGGGGGCTGGCCTGCAGGGAGCAGGCAGCTGGCCCCCTAGTTTCATCTAATTCTCTTACGTGGCACGCAAAAAAGACGTTATTAGTTATCGCGTTTTGGCAACATTGTACGATTGTTTGTTTATCACGAAGCCTCGCGCTTCAATTGAATTTATAGCGTTATCGGATGAAATTTTATTGGGAAAAATGATTATTAGTCGAGCTGTGCAGTTAATAATAGAAAACAAATAAAGCGGAGGATCTTTTCAGGGACATTTAAAAAAAGGTCCTTTTCAGGGTCAACAATTATAGTTCAACAAGACGCTCACACTACAACTTTCGACTACAAACTCAATGAAAAAGCATGGGTGGCTCGAGTGCAGGGGTAAATGTACATACAAACAACATGCTGCGTATTCAATTTCCAAATCAGCGCTCACATTTCGAGTCAAAAAATTTGCTCAAAGTTTTCATTTGAATTCTGATTTTAGAGGCACTGTATATATCTTTTCTGAAAAACAGCAAAGAATTTAGTTTTGAAAAATATTTTTTTGGAATATCATATTTTGTAAACAATTCCTTCTGCTAGGACACATGTCTTCATTGATGCGAGCGAAGCGAGTTATTGTTCGCGCAGCGATCCAATGCGGATTGCGAAGCAATCCTCCGGGGGTTGGCGAGCGTTAGCGAGCTGGGGGCGGGCCCCCTAGTTATGAAATAATGTGTAACAAAAAGCAAGATAAGACTGTAACTGTAAAAAAATAGTGTTCCTTCAAATGGAGGTTTCTCTTTCCAATTCTAGCAACAATCACAAGTGGTATATTTACAAACGCTTTCCACAGTTATACGAGGTCAAGGTCGTTCAAGGCAAGTGAGGGTTCTGATGGATTAGGGAAGTCAATGGTCTCATGCAAGTGAAAGATTAATTGCTCAGCTGGGATTTACGTCGCATAGGACATAGATCATTTGTCACTATCTGTTTGGGGGAGCGTAACGAAAGCGAAACCACATGGGGTGTTTTCCATCGAGCTTGGTGATTTGAAGTGAACATTTTCTTGCTGTTTTGAAGTTCTTTCAGAAGAAAAGATTTGCGGTTACGTTTTAAAGATAACGGATCAACGTATTTTAGAATTGAACACAGATTCATGTAGTGAGGATTTAGAGATTGATTTGTTAGTGGGAGCGAATATATATGGCCGCATTTTAACCAAAAAATCTTTAGAATTAGACTCTGGTTTAACTGTTATTGAGACCAAACTGGGAAATACGGTTATAGGAAAGCAGAATGAAATCTGTCGAATCGATGGTAATGTTATGACGACACTCTCAATGCATGTGGGAAACGTTGACTTAACTGATCTATGGAAACTGGAAAGCCTAGGAATTTTAAATCCAACACAAGTGGAAACCGAAAAAGGGTCTGTAGTGAAGTCTCTGTATGAAGTTTCTGTGGTGAAATCTCTGCTGTGAAGTCTCTGCTGTGAAGTGATACTTCATATGTAAAAACGTAACTGCGAACTGAATTGAAGTAGTGGTTCACCGAAATGAATATAAAACCAACTGTGACAAGAACAGAACATCCATATCAATACCAGGCATTAAGGAATGTAAAGTGTCAGAACGGTTCACGAATAAATAATTTGAATGTTTTAGTCGTTGTATTAATTCATATGGATTAAATATTCTATAGGTCTTATGAGGAAATATTAGATGATTTTCAGGATAAGTTAACGATTCTTTCGGATGGGCGGTGTGAGTTGGAACTCCCCTGGAAGAATGATTCGGCAGACTTGCCCGATAATAAAGTATTAACGTGAGTTAGAGACGAGAAAATGATAAGGCGGGCTAAACGCAATGATTTTCTTGGTGATTATCAGAGGGTTTTTAAAGATTGGGAAAATTTGAGTATTATTGAAAGAGTGCCCGAAGAGGAATTAAAACAATAATTTAGTGCATAGGCCTGTAATAAAAATGCAGAGTCAGACTACCAGATACCATCCTTGTTTTGACGGGTCTGCTTGTGAGAAAGGCAAACCTTCGTTGAACCACTGTCTATTTAAAGGTATTAATCTTCTACAACTTACACAGGATATATTAGATATATTTAAACTGTATCCTATAGGACTGAGTGCAGATATAGAGAAAGCTTTTCTGATGTTGTCGATAGCACCAAAAAATAGAGACTATCTTCGATTTTTTTTTACCCTATTGAGGAAGGAGAGTTTGATTTATACATTGTAGAATTGTGTTTGGGTTAAACTCTTCTCCTTTTCTATTGAATGCTTCTTTAAAACATCTCTTAGATAATGCACCACCTGAATTTAATAATGTAGTGCAAAAGTTAAAATGTTCATTTTATGTTGACAATTGCTTATATGGTGTATATAATGCGAATGAAGAAAAGTGTTTTATTGAAAAGGCAAAAAAGATATTGTCAAGGGGTTGTTTTAACTTACGAGGATGGAAAAGTAATGTAGCTTGTAAATATGTATCTCAACATACTGCAGATGCGTCTGTATTGGGAATGTTATGGAATTTATACGATGATACGTTGAGATGTAACATTAATATTGAAGCTTTAACATGCGAAACAAAAATTACTAAAAGACTAATTTTGTCAACAGTGCAAAATAAATCTTTGACGTAAATGCCATGTTGTCTCCAGCTACTTTGCCTCCCAAAGTGTTGTTGCAAGACACTTGGAAGTTGAAACTGCCCTGGGATTCTGAATTGCCTAAACGTATTGAACACAAATTTATTAAGTGGGGTAAAGAAAATACATTTGTTGAGAGAAGTAACTTTACCATGTTATATGGTGATAAATGAAACTTCTGAATTGCATGTTTTTGTAGATGCTTGTAAAGGATCCTTTGCTCCATGTGTTTTTGTCCAATCATTAGTAGAAAAAGAAGTTAAAGTTACACTCATACGATCGAAGTCTAGAGTAGTCCCATTAAAACCATTGAGTATTCCTAGATTAGAATAATGGCATGTTGCATTGGAGCTAGACTTTTAAATTCTATTATCCGTGCACTAAATTTACCAGAAATGAAAGTAATATCCTGATCTGATTCTGCAGTGGCCCTTTGGTGGATAAAAGAGCATGGAAATTGGTCCGTGTTTGTAGCCAACCGTGTAAAAGAAATAAGAAAACTCACAGAATTTCAATCTTGGAGGCATGTTCCAAGTAATATGAATATAGCTGATTTGTTCCTACATCTGCATGCTGCAGTCGTCGATGCTTCTGTTCTATTAAGCGATGAACTAGTGTATGGTTTCCTGGCAATATAATTGGACACTTGAAGTTCTCGTCTTCGTCACTCAAAACTATAGTTTAGTTTTCATTCGAATTAGTCCACAGTCATCCTTAAATGTATGCATCCCTTTTAAAGCCTTAGCATCAGTATTACGAAAACTCTCGGTTTAAATCAAATATAACAATTTTTTTTATGAAAAATTCATTTCTTCCGAGATTAGCTCTTTACATCTTAATCTTGCATCCTTCTCATGACGACTGTTATTGAAAAATCTATAGATCCAAGCTAACACTCTCACATTCTTATAATAACTAGAAAATCGAGTAAATGTATCCGTAAAGTGTGGGGTCATACAGGAAACGCTAGAAACCACGTTTTTCATTCTTTCTGAATTAACTGTTTCCTCATCTACTTCTGACACTCCATACATAGGCCATTTATCTGGCTTTTGTTTAAGCCAGTCGGGCCCCTCCCACCATCTGCTCTGCAGTAGTTTTCTGAGATCGTACCCTCTAGATGGAAGATCTGCTGGATTGATTGAACCCGGTACACAATGACAATCTTCAGTTTTGGTGCATCCTCTAATTTCAGCTACACGATTTGCCACGAAAATACTCCAGTGGGAATCTCTTTTTATCCAAGTCAGAGCTACAGATGTATCACTCCAAAAATTCGCTTGGCACCTAGTCAATTTGAGAGCGTCAATGACTTGACAATACAAACGAGTAGCTATGAGTGCTCCAAGCAACTCTAATCTAGGAATAGTTACTTCTTTGGCAGGTGCTACTCTTGACTTACATAATACTAATTGTACCGAAGTTTTGCCCTCAAAAGATGCACGTAAGATAACACATGCTGCATAAGATACCTTACTAGCATCACTAAAACAATGTAGAGTAATAGAGCATTCGTCAAAGGATCCAAACACAAGTCGTCTTGAAAGTTTATAATAATTCAAGAAATGCAACTTTTTTAGCCAGGCCTGAAACTCTCTTTCTATGTCTTGTGGAAGATTTTCATCCTAAGAAAGTTTCATCTCCCACTTTTTTTGCAAAATCAGTTTTGGAATTAACGTAGCTGGACTAGTATATCCGATAAGGTCGAAGATTCTCTGTGCAACTGACAGCAGAGACCTTTTGGTATGGACACTTTCAGAAAAGGTCAAAGAGGTTAAATTGCAATAAATTTCATCAGTCTCTGTGTCCCATGAGAGTCTCAGAATTGAAACGATCTTTTGAGTGGAAGTTATGCCTTTAAATGGTGCAGCAATCCACCCTCTAAGGTCAAACCCTCCTGAAGACATCAGAGGAATTCTCTCTTTCATCCTTTAACGATGCATCGAATACAGGACGAACTTTTGTAGTCAAACTCGAATTCTTGATTACTGCTTGATGCGATAGATAGTGACCAATTGTACCATTATTTGGAGCTATTTTAATTATGCCCTCCTCGTGCCAGCGTTTTATAGTATCATCGTAATCTTCAAAATATCCCATTTCCTGAAGTCTTTTTGTATTAGAAAAAGCCTCTTTTCCGCTTTATTTTTATTATATCCAAGAATCTGATGACCGTCCTTCCAAGGCAAACATACTTCATACCTATTACCTTCTATAATTTTGACGTTTTCTCGAAAGAATTTAAGGGTTTCATTACCTAAATTCTCCTTTGACTTCACTTTTGCCGGAGTTTTTATGCCAATTGTTTCTAAATTCCACAGTTCTGTGAGATCTAAATAGCAAAATCCGACGGCATCAAGCAAGGTAGATTGACTCTTCACCGGACATGACCGGAGTTTTGTTTCCATAGCAATCAGATTTATTTCACTGATTCATTAAGCGTTTTACAATCATTGAAACATCCTGATAATGACAGTCATCCCATTGTTTTAGAGTCATTAAAAATAATTTACCATCTTTCATCCAAAAATTTTAACTTGTTATTTTGTTGGATCCCATCTCATGTTGGGATATTAGGAAATGAAATTGCTGACAGAGCCGCCAAATCGGCCGTAAATAATTTTAACCATACTATCCCTTATCGTGACATAAAACCTTGCATTTACAAATTTTTAGAAGACAAATGGCAGAAAGAATGGAACGAACAATAGGAGAATAAACTTAACGCTATCAAACCAAGTATATCTAACTGGAAATCGCTACCTTTAAGAAGGCAACAAGTAATAATAACACGCCTCCGTAATGGACATACTAGGATCCCCCATAGACACCTCCTCCTCGGAGAAGATCATCCCATTTGCAATTACTGCATTTGCCTACTAACAGTAAAACACGTTTTAATTGAATGTTCTCATTTTAATAGGCAACGACTTTTACATTTTAATTCTTATACCTTGGTTTTAGAAGAGATAATTGGTGAGAATCCTCATCCAAATATTTTTAACTTTTTACATGACAATGGGTTTATATATCACATATAATTTTATATAGTATTCATTTTATTAAGACGACTCATTTCGTTTCATTAATATTTTATGTATCTGTTTCTTTTTTATCTTGAGTTTGGCATAATATGTCCCAAGAGGACTCAATGCCACAAAATCATATCCAATCCAATCCAATCCGATAGTAATAAGGCTTTTGTCGATCGTCATGATATTACTCGTCATCAATTGTCCGGAATAATCGGCACCTATTAACAATCCGATCTCTGGAGTATCTCTACCAGAATCATTGATTTTAATTTTATGTTTCCGAAGTGAGGAACTTGTATGTCTGAATTTCACCCTCTGAATGTATCCACAAATTTTATCTTTATCTAAAACTGATAACTTGTATTTGAATTCGTTTTCCACACTTTGTATCTCTATATCAAAAATCCCATGCACCTGTAACTCAGTTTCAACTCCTCCAAAAAGATTGTGGCTCAAAGTCTCTTGATCTAACGGGACAAAATCTAGTCTCTCTTTACTACACTGCTGGCCACCGTAAATGTAACACCCTGAAGGAAGCATGCAAATAATATGAAATTTACAACATGCATTAGCGGAGGTGAGATATGCAAATGATTAGAATTTCAGCGCAGACGCAGATCACGTGCGCCTGTGGCGCCACTTCAAAGCGCTATTTAAGGCTTGGAGATTTCGACGTTTTCAAGTACGGCAATTGTGTTTTTCTTGTGGTTTTTTAAAAAAAAAACGATCAATTATGCCTCGTAGAAAACAGCAATCATCTTTTGATCAAGTATCCGAGTTCCACAGAGGAAGGATAATGGCCTACCGAGAATGAGGATTATCTTTCAGGGAAATCGGTAGTCGTGTTGGACGAAACCAAACAACTGTAATGCGGATATGTGATCGTTGGATGCAGGAGGGTACGACGGACCGACGTGTATGATCGCATCCACCTCAGTGCACCACTTCACGTGATGACAGGCATATTGTGCATATGGCAATAACGGATCGCTCAGCCACATCACGAACAATAGCACAACACATTCAGTCTGTAACGCATCATCCAGTGTCTGCGCGTACCATTCGACGCCGTTTACAGCAGAGTGGTCTGTCCGCAAGACGTCCATTGCTTCGTCTACCCTTGACGCAGAATCACTGACGTCTCCGCCACCAATGGTGCGATGAAAGAAGGATGTAGACGGCAGAATGGAATGAAATTGTCTTTACTGACGAGTCACGCTTCTGTCTGCAACACCATGATGGTCGGATTCGAGTCTGGAGACACCGTGGAGAGAGGATGCTGAACAACTGAGTTATGCACCGCCACACTAGTCCTGCACCGGGTATTATGGTATGGGGCGGTATTGGATATCACTCTCGCACTATTGTGTTTATTCTATTTTGAATCCGATACTCTTAATGAGCTTGGATAATTAATCAACTTCTACATTACGGTGTGAACAAAACCCTGTGTAAAAGGCTCTTACCGACTGTAATTGATGATGGAACTATGTAAAGATAGTGAAATTAGGTTTCACTAAAAGAGGGGAAAAGAAAACAAATCTTTAAAGATAAAAAATACATTTATTTTTTTCTAAACATTGGTATCACATCTTGATAAAAATAATATTCACTCTTCCTAGGTCACACAACCAAAACACAAAACAATTACTATCAATTCTTATAAACGATCTTGGTTATACAAGCATGCTATTTGGTTATCCAAGTCGATATCATAATGGATTAACCAAAATAAGGGCTTTTGCTCAAGAGACGCTTCACGGGTCAAAAATAAGGGAAAAAATCAAAATATCAAAAGAATCGATTCAGGAGCAAGGACCTAGCTAAAAGAATAAATAATGAAAACAAAAATCATATTTGCCCATCGTTGTTTTCCGATGGATGCTGTCGGATCGGGTTCAGAGGAGAGAGAAGTGGCCACTTTGGACGGGATTACGAGGGTCTCTTTGGTTTCCTTCTTCTAGGCCCTAGGATGAAATCAGGGATGGCGTTGGATCATGCTCCATCCAAGCACAGGGCGTCAGGATGTTTTGCAGTTGGTCTGACTCACTCAGGTTGATACCAGGAATGGCGTCGGATCAAGCCCCACCCAAACACAGGGTGTCCGGATGTCTTGCAGTTGGTCCGACTCACTCAGGTTGAAACCAGGAATGGCGTCGGATCAAGCCCCACCCAAGCACAGGGTGACCGGATGTCTTGCAGTTGGTCCGACTCACTCAGGTTGAAACCAGGAATGGCGTGGGATCATGCTCCATCCAAGCACCGGGTGTCAGGATGTCTAGCAGTTGGTCCGACTCATTCAGGTTGGAACCAGGAAAAACGTTGGGTCATGCTCCACCCGAGCACAGGGTGTCAGGATATCTTGCTGTTAGTTAGCCGTGTGAGCATGCATCATTGCTACAGAGAAAAATGCTATCCAACTGTGGGTTCGATCCCGATATCCATCTCAATTCATGGCCGGAATCTGTGATTAACTTCTCCAGCAACTCCAACGGACAAAAAAACAGCGTCCTCAATTCAACCAAACCACGCTCCGAGAAAAGAAACGGCGTCCTTTCAAAAAAGAAAACTCTACCGCGACTGGGATCACCGCACGGTGACCCCAGCCACTGAAACATCAGAGAGCGAATAGGACGAGACCGATTGACTCGCCTCTCTTATAGCTTCGGAACCTGGATGTTGAGTGGTTAAAGTTCTTCTCCCGTGAACTCGTGGGAAAACTATTTTTCGCCTAAATCGGCACGAGAAAACGAAGGGTGAACTATTTCCCAGCCTTTTCAAAAACGCCTCGTCATTTCGCTGGCGTGCCGTGATTGGTTGGACATTCAAATTCAAAAAAACTCGGGGGTTGAGTACAAATGTACCGCTGAAAAGAGAGGGACTTAGCACACATTGATAGGGGAAGAATTTAGGTAGAATTTCCAGTGAAACGTCCCGGAGCAAAAGCGTACATGTTTATCAAGTATCCATGCTTATAAACTAACGACAAAAGGTTGAACGGATGGTTTCGAAAACTTTATACCCAACAAATGCCCTACGTCTTCCTTAAAAAAATTGTAACAATTTTTTTCTATTAAGTTAACAGGCAAAAAAACTACTCAACTAGGAAACAAAATTCTTAGCATAAAAGCTCCACCACAATAACAAGTATTGTACTTAAAGCCAAGAACGAAGAACACCATTGAATAGAGCGTGAATGAGGTAAACGAGCACTGTGTACTTTAGTATTCGTTAACCCCGAAGGACTACTTCATGCAGGTATCACAGGAACAAATTAAAAACAAAACAGAGTTAAATAGAAACTTTTGATTAAACGTTATAGCATTGCCAAAAACTAAAAATTTAACTAAAGAAAATATCTTTGAGAGAACTAAACACCTGCATTAGATAAAAAAAAAAAAAAACCATCAGTTCACCTTTAGTTTCAAATCACTTAAAACATAAATGCAAATTGGGACCAAAATGGGGTATAGTGTAAACAAAAATTGCACATGAATGTAAGCCCATAGAACAAACTGTATGATACGAATACATTGTGTAGCACACTAAAATAAATGAGTACCATAAACAAATAGTGCAAAGTAAACAAATAGTATGATGTAACCAAATAGTGGAATGTCAACAAAACGGGTACAGTAAACAAAAAAACGTGGGTTGTTGACAAACAAAATTGTGGACGGAAAAAGGAATAGTGTGTCCTGGCAAACTGACACGAGCAAAAACACAAAACACTGTCGAGTCAAGTTCACTAAAGTAGATACCAATATTCACAGAACTTAAAAAATGTAAACAAAGGGCATGCACACAAATGTAAATACTGATACAAGTGAAGTGTAAAGTGGAATGAGCGAAGAAACACAGAATATGAAATCGCCAAAAAAAAACACCAAAGCTGGGTGTTACAGCCAAAAAAAAACAAGAGAAAGAACCTGAATGTGTCTAGGTTGTGAACCCCTATACCATAGCAACAATACTTATTTACAAATTCCTTTTTTTTCTTCAAATATCGTGAATTTCATTGATATAAAGGGATTTTCCCGTGTTTCCCTTTTCTAGTTATCCACTCTACCATTTGTTCTGGTACGCAGGTTGTACGTGTGGGTGTTGGGCGATGCAACTGCATTGTCCCGGTTCGCCTGTGTAACGTTTCCTGGATGAGTGGGTTGTTGTACTACATTGGCATTACGTGTTGGGTACCCATGTGGGTGAAGATAAACCCAGCCTCTACTACCACTTGGACCATGGTTATATTCCGTTGATATACCGTCCTGTGTTGGGGTTTGGTTTGTTGCCGCAAACGGGAATTGAGCTTTGGAGTGGGTTTCTTTATTACCCTGAATTGAATCGTGCGGTAATCGTGGGGTTGCTTTTGTGAGTCGGTCGACATTTACCCGCTGCTTGCGGTTAGGGTAGCTCTTATCCGTAATTTCAAAGAGTACCTCAGATAGCTTTCCTGTGACTACAAAATTTCCTATGTTCGGTTTGTTGAACTTCCTAGTTAACCCGGGCTTAACATTAGGGAAGTATAGATAAACCTCGTCTCCCACTTTAATTCCTTTGTCTTTGACAAAACGATTCCTGTACTGTTCTTGTGTTTCCGCCGCTTGAACCAGGTTATCTTTCACCTCCTTATAGGCAGTGCGTAGTCTCTTAAGTAGTGCCGTTGAAAAATCCTCAGTCTCCCTGTATGAAAAGGGCGGTTCGGTTTCGAACATGTGGTAGGGCAACTTGAGCTCCCTACCATAAACCAAAAATGCTGGGGTGTGTTTTGTGGCAGAGTGCCATGTAGATCTGTATGCTAACAGAGCATACTCCAATTTGTTGTCCCAGTCGTTGTGGTTTTCGTTTACCAAGTGACTCAGAGCGTTGCCTAGTCCTCTGTGATAGACCTCTAAAATTCCATTTCCTTGGGGGTGGTATGCGGTGGTATTCACTTTCTTTATCCCCAGGGATGCATAAACTTCTTGCATTGCTTGACTAATAAAATTGGAACCTCTGTCTGTGAGAATTGTGGAGGGGCAGCCAAATCGTGAAATAAAATTCAGTAGCGTTTTTGCTACATCAACACTTTTTGTTTGGGGAACCGGGTAAGCCTCACACCAACGGGTGAAATGGTCGATATAGGTAATAATGTACCTGTTGCCATTTTCAGTTATAGGAAGGGGTCCGACAACATCGATGGCAACTTTATGAAAGGGACCTTGAGGAATTTCGGGACGTTGCAAGGGTGCCAATTTTCGAGGTTTGTGAGCACGACGTTGCATACAGCTATTACAGGATTTAATCCAATTGACAATGTGTTCGTGCATCCCTGGCCAATAATAAAATTTCTTTACTGTTGAAAGAGTTTTCCTCAAACCCTGATGACAAACAGATGGGGAATCATGAAACTGGGATAAAATGTCATGAATCATTGACTTAGGAAGGACAATTCTGGTGGGTTGTGTTGTAACATTGGAAATTTTAAATTGTTTACATTTTAGAATCCCATCTTGTACGAAAAATCTGAGCTTAGTTGGTTGGATTGGTTTGGAGTCGTTTAAGCTTTTGATTATAGATTGGCATTTAGCATCTAAAGATTGTTTATGTGCAATATCTTTCAAAATCTTGTCCTGGAAATTGTGAGAGTCATTACTTTGGATCTGAAGGGTACATAATTGTTTAACTAGGGTAACTTCCTCAGAATTGTTTTTGTTGGCCTGTGATTCATGAGTCGGTGGTGTGTCGTGGTTAAGTCCACGTGAAAGAAAATCAGCAACCTTGTTGCACTTGCCGCTTATGAATTTAATCTCATAATTAAACTCAGATAGAGTCAGGGCCCATCGAGCAATTCTACCAGTTGAATCTTTCAACTTCAAAATGTGTGTCAAAGCTGCATGATCAGTGAAAATAGTGAATTTACGTCCATAAAGATAGGGTCTAAAGTAACCAACAGTAAAAATTATGGCCAAAATTTCCTTTTCAGTGGTGCTATAGACTCGCTCAGCTGAGTTGAGTTTTCTGCTGGCAAAAGCCACTGGTTTTGGGAATCCTGATGTGTCAAGTTGAGCAATCACTCCTCCTACAGCTGAATTTGACGCGTCAGTGTACAATATAAAATCTCTGGTCATATCTGGGAGAGTTAGGCATGGGGTTTGGATTAAAGCAACTTTGAGATCATCAAATTCTTTCTCAGCCTCTTGAGTCCAGTTAAAATGTTTGGATTCTTTGGTTAAATTAGTAAGGTGGATTGAGCGACGGCTAAAGTCAGGTATGAACTTTCGATAATAGTTTATGCATCCTAAAAAAGATCTCACATGCTTTCTGCAAGTCGGGATTTTAAACTTTTCCACAACTTGGATATTCTTTTGGTCAGGGTAAATATTTCCGTTGGCCACTACAAAACCAAGGTAGGTGATGGATTGTCTCAAAAATTTACATTTGGAGGGTTTGAGTTTCAAATTATGTTGGAGGAGTCTGTCAAAGACTAGTTCCAACTTATCCATATGGGAATCAATAGTGCTGGAAGCAATGACTATGTCATCGACATAAACAAAAATCTGAGCTGGTTTTAAACCAGAAAGTACAATCTCCATCAACCGTTGGAATGAATTGGCACTGGTCTTTAGACCAAAAGGTGTTCTTTTGAACTGTAACAGTCCCTGGTTGGTGGTAATGGCTGTTTTGTGCCTATCTTCCGGGTCAAGCATCTGCTGAAAGAACCCACTTGTTAAGTCAAGGGTTGAAAAATATCTACTTCCCTGGAGGTTGTCAATTGCTTCCGAAATAAGGGGTAGAGGGTACGAGTCTGCAACTACTTTATTGTTCAATTCTCTAAAATCCACTACAAATCTAAATTCGCCATTAGGTTTCTTAACCAATAAGACAGGGGAAGCATAGGGGGAAGTCGAGGGTTCTAGGATATCTGCCTCAAGAAGTATAGTAATTTGGTTTTCCATTTCCTCTCTCAAGTTGTAAGGGACTCTATACGACTTTCTCTTAACTGGAGCTGAATCTGTCAGGTTTATCTGGTGTAACAGAGTGTCACAGCCTGGTAGGTCCTGCACAGAACCAGCAAAAACTGCCTTGTACTTGTCCAAAAGGGTCTCAATCTTCTGTTTATCAGTGGTGTCAAGATGGTTCAAATCAAAGGTTTTGCTCCACTCGAAATCTGCCTCTTCGCAGCTGCCAAAATTTGGATCTTGAGCAAAATAATTGAGGTCCAACCCTGGTATGCTATGCGAGGATATTAAGGGGTGGCATTGAGCAAGTTTAGTTAGCTTGTTTAAGTGGTAGCTGGTTTCAGAAGGGTTAATTATTAAAATGGGAATTTGAGTTTGTTTAGTTAAGCTTATTGATCTAGCTACCGAGATCTGCTTATCACCAGTATTCCAAGCTGGTTCAGTGAAAAAAAAATCTCCATTAACGTTGCCTTTAATTTTTCCAAAAACTATTTTTTGAGAAAGGGGGGGAATAATAGTTTTACACATAGCATAAACAGAAGCTGGAACTCCCTTATCTTGAATTTTTGGTTCCTCGCCTTGTTGTTTCTGTGCTTCAAAAGTTAGAATTTGGGAATTTAGTCTTAAACAGTTTTGGGCGAAATCGAGTTGACATTTTTGTTCCTGCAAAAAGGGTTTTCCCAGAATGACTGAAAAAAAACTTGACATGTTGTGAGGCATGACCAAGTATTGAATCGTGAAGACATCTGTGCCTATCCTTGTTTGTAAACAAACACACTGGTCAACTTCGAAACCACTGCCATCAATTGTGTTGATCCTAACATGACAGGGTGTTCTGACAATGTTTTTGTTAACCAAAAGTTGGGCATCAATCAAATTAAGACCAGCTCCTGAGTCAAGGAGTGTCTTTTGTGGTTTTCCAAAAATGTGTGTTATGATCATAGGCAGTGTGTCATTGGATCCTTTACACGTAAACATCTGTTGTATCAAAGGAGGGGACTCTTCCAACAGTGGTACAGCCTGTTGGCCCGAATTTAGTTTAAATTCCTATGCTGCTGGCTGGGTGGACCCTGATATCTCTGTCGTGGGGGAACCTGCGGGTAGTTGTTTACGTTCTCCCTATATGAAAAAGGTCTCAGCCTGTTTGGCTGTTGTCGAGGCGAGAGGCCAGTGTTTCTCGCTTCCCTGCAGTCTCTACTTAAATGACCCATTATGCCACAATTGTAGCATTTCCTGGTTTCACCCCTCTGTTGTGGTGCCCTGGGTCTTTCCTCTCTCAGCCTGCTGACCTCAACCGACAGGTCCTTGACCTGGTTCGACAGCGACTCCACCAATTCTAAGATCTTGCTCTGCTCTGAAGGCTGAGCCTGTGCAGTAAAAAGTGGTGTGCTTTGATGGAATGGGTTAGTTTCCGCATGTGCAGTCTCTGCTTTGCAGGACATCCAAGCACGTTCTTCCCTCAGGGCTATCTCTTTCACTTGGTCAATTGACTGAGGGTTAGCAGATAACACTCCCCGCCTTATTTCAGGACAAAAATTTGACAGCAACATGCTTCTGAGCATTCTGTTTCGGTATTGCTCCTCAATTTGGTGGTCACCATCACCCGTAGAAAACGCCTTGAAAGATAGGGAATCGGCCTTTGCCAAGAACACTGCCACCGGCATAGTGTTGGGTTGCTTGAATGAGAAAAACTCATGTACAGCCAATGACAAGTCAGGTCTATTGGTGTACCGGTCCAACAGGGTTTTTTCGAGGGATTTGAAATCTGTCACTGAATGTTTCTGTTCCCGAACAAGGGCCTTGGCCTCTCCTCGTAATCGGAGCTTCGTTGCCAAAAATAGGTCTTGGTCTGACCATTTGAAATGCCCAGCCAACTCTTTGCACTCTGCCAAAAACTCTCTAACATTTCCCGAGGAACTGCCATCATTGAAAAGTGGCAAGAGATTAATTTTATCCGCAGATAACCCTCCCTCTGCGACAAAAGTTCCAACCACTCGTTCCTCGTCCATGACCTGGCCGTTTTGTCTGACCTGATTTGTGGTCATTTTTGTTATCAAAAGGGGCGATTTCACATAAAGTTTCCCTTCACAAAATCACAATACCCTCATAACACATACAAAACTTAATCTAAATAACACATACAAAACAATCTAAAAAAAAAGGTCAAAAAAAGGAAAAATTTAAGCTTGCTCCTGAATATAGCACCATCAAAAACTCAGTCGGTAGAACGTCACGGCACCATCTTTTATTGTGTTTATTCTATTTTGAATCCGATACTCTTAATGAGCTTGGATAATTAATCAACTTCTACATTACGGTGTGAACAAAACCCTGTGTAAAAGGCTCTTACCGACTGTAATTGATGATGGAACTATGTAAAGATAGTGAAATTAGGTTTCACTAAAAGAGGGGAAAAGAAAACAAATCTTTAAAGATAAAAAATACATTTATTTTTTTCTAAACATTGGTATCACATCTTGATAAAAATAATATTCACTCTTCCTAGGTCACACAACCAAAACACAAAACAATTACTATCAATTCTTATAAACGATCTTGGTTATACAAGCATGCTATTTGGTTATCCAAGTCGATATCATAATGGATTAACCAAAATAAGGGCTTTTGCTCAAGAGACGCTTCACGGGTCAAAAATAAGGGAAAAAATCAAAATATCAAAAGAATCGATTCAGGAGCAAGGACCTAGCTAAAAGAATAAATAATGAAAACAAAAATCATATTTGCCCATCGTTGTTTTCCGATGGATGCTGTCGGATCGGGTTCAGAGGAGAGAGAAGTGGCCACTTTGGACGGGATTACGAGGGTCTCTTTGGTTTCCTTCTTCTAGGCCCTAGGATGAAATCAGGGATGGCGTTGGATCATGCTCCATCCAAGCACAGGGCGTCAGGATGTTTTGCAGTTGGTCTGACTCACTCAGGTTGATACCAGGAATGGCGTCGGATCAAGCCCCACCCAAACACAGGGTGTCCGGATGTCTTGCAGTTGGTCCGACTCACTCAGGTTGAAACCAGGAATGGCGTCGGATCAAGCCCCACCCAAGCACAGGGTGACCGGATGTCTTGCAGTTGGTCCGACTCACTCAGGTTGAAACCAGGAATGGCGTGGGATCATGCTCCATCCAAGCACCGGGTGTCAGGATGTCTAGCAGTTGGTCCGACTCATTCAGGTTGGAACCAGGAAAAACGTTGGGTCATGCTCCACCCGAGCACAGGGTGTCAGGATATCTTGCTGTTAGTTAGCCGTGTGAGCATGCATCATTGCTACAGAGAAAAATGCTATCCAACTGTGGGTTCGATCCCGATATCCATCTCAATTCATGGCCGGAATCTGTGATTAACTTCTCCAGCAACTCCAACGGACAAAAAAACAGCGTCCTCAATTCAACCAAACCACGCTCCGAGAAAAGAAACGGCGTCCTTTCAAAAAAGAAAACTCTACCGCGACTGGGATCACCGCACGGTGACCCCAGCCACTGAAACATCGGAGAGCGAATAGGACGAGACCGATTGACTCGCCTCTCTTATAGCTTCGGAACCTGGATGTTGAGTGGTTAAAGTTCTTCTCCCGTGAACTCGTGGGAAAACTATTTTTCGCCTAAATCGGCACGAGAAAACGAAGGGTGAACTATTTCCCAGCCTTTTCAAAAACGCCTCGTCATTTCGCTGGCGTGCCGTGATTGGTTGGACATTCAAATTCAAAAAAACTCGGGGGTTGAGTACAAATGTACCGCTGAAAAGAGAGGGACTTAGCACACATTGATAGGGGAAGAATTTAGGTAGAATTTCCAGTGAAACGTCCCGGAGCAAAAGCGTACATGTTTATCAAGTATCCATGCTTATAAACTAACGACAAAAGGTTGAACGGATGGTTTCGAAAACTTTATACCCAACAGCACTCCTCTAGTATGCATTGCCGGTACTTTAAAGAGCCAGCGCTACATCTCCGAGGTATTGAAGCCAGTTGTCCTTCCTTACCTTCAGGGCTTGCCCACAGCCATATTTCAACAGGATAATGTGCGACCACACGTGGCACGTATAGTCCAAGGGTTCTTCGTCAATCGCCAGATTGAATTGCTTCCCTGGCCAGCTCACTCTCCGGATCTTTCGCTGATAGAAAACATGTGGTCCATGGTTGCTCAACGATTGACCCAGATTACATCCCCAGCTGCCACACCAGATCAACTTTGGCAACGTGTGGAAGCTGCTTGGTCTGCTGTACCCCCCAAGAACACATCCATAGTCTCTTTGAATCAATGCCGAGGCGTGTGGCAGCGGTGATCTCCAACAAGGGCAGCTACTCTGACTACTGATTTTTGCAGGAACCACGCTTCACAGAAGTCTATAAATTTAATCATTTGATACTTGGTCATCATGTTATCTACAAAATAAATTTTGTTGTGATATCTCTTGTCTTTCTTGGTGTTGCAATTTGGGTGGCCAGCAGTGTATTTCTTTCCGTATGTAAGACCTCTGTGATCCACTGTCATAAAGTGTTCGCACCAATTCCGTCTTTCCATTGTGGACAATCTTCACCATTATAGTATGCAGACGAGTTGTTCGTATGTTTTGATTAGACAATAAAACCTCACTCGTTTCATTAGCTAGTTTAGGTTGTTCTTTTTTGAGACTTTTAGAACCTTTTAGGAAAAGCTTGTATTGCCAGTTGGAGACGCTTTTTACTTTCAACATCAATACGTAGAAAGTTTCAACAAATTTCCTACGTTTTCAGAGTGCGCGACACTTTCCTTACGCTGTCGAGATCGCTCCCACGCACTCAGAATTTCTTCCGGTAGTGTAGACTCTACAAGGGGATATAGCATAGCTGCATAAATTTCACTTTTTACCCCTAATGTCTCCAAAGCTCTGAGTTGAGTTTCTAACTTATCATATAAATTGGGGTACAGCTACACTCTACGTTTATGAGTGATGGCAACGGCTTGGCGATTTTTTTTTTGGCGCACTTCTAGTAGCGAGTTACGATAAATTAATTCGTTGCTGTTGTGGTGGTTTTCATGGCAACCTAGGCAAACGGAAACTTTTAATTTTCATTTTGAATTCCTACTAAAGTTCTTCTAAAATCCGTTAAAATCGTTTGATTTCATTGATTCGTTTGAAATTTTTTCTTTCCTCCCATTGGTTATTTTGTTTTTAAAATATCCTTTGATTGCATTGGTCCTTTTAAATCGTTTTCTGTGATACCATTGGTCCTTTTATTTATATTTTGACAGTTGTGGAATTTTTATTTTGTTATAATACTTTTCACGACAGGGTTAAGAATTTTGTTTTTTTTGACCATTTTCGTTTTCATTATTTTTTTACGAGAGAATTCTGACTTTATCAGGTATTATTTCTTGCTTTTTTTCTTTTGTAAATATTTTTCCTTTTTCAACATGCTCTCTGTATTCTTACCATTCGTAGCTTAGTTTCTCTGTTGGTTCACAAATGTGTTTTGATATGTGCTTAAGCTTACTACTTTTTGTGAAAATTTTTTAAAATATGCTTTTTAAAACGTTCTGAAAGATGCTTAAAAAGTGTGTTGTGAAAAGAAAAAAAAATTGTGACATTAAAAGAGTAAGAAAATAATTCTTTCCTTGGCGACTTTAGAAGTGCGCCAAAAAAATCACCAAAGCCGTTGCCATCACTCATAAACGTAGAGTGTAGCTGTACCCAAATTGGATAGAGTCATACTTCCATCTTTGGCGGCTTGAGCTAAACCCAACCTTAATAATTCACGAACGTATATTTCTACCAGTAATTCGTCGCGTGCAAATCTGGATTTTTGCTGCTTGATAGCTTCTTTATAATTCGCACCTAAGGGAGGATAACTATCTACGAGCTCTCTTGCTGGGGAACCAACGACAGTCGCTTGTAATAAGTACTGGAATTTATCATCTATATTTACATCTTCGTCGATTCTTTTGAACTGTCCCCTAATTCCTAACCAATTTCGAGTTTCCCCATTGAATTTTTGAAGCTCCAACTGCTGTAGTTTAAAATTCCTCTTCGTGGAATTTTCTGAAATTACAGATGTAACTACAGGTATGAAATTCGCCATTTTCTGTTTTACCTTTGTTTTTAAACCGATATATTTATCGCGGTATGATTCATTATTTTCAAAATCAGTCAAATAGTCGCTTTCGTTTTCAGCTTCCAGTAAAAGTTCAGAAATTTCTGATTGAACTTCATCTAAACTATTAAATTTACCTTGTAATTGCGAGTTCAGTACTTGGAGATGATCATATTCATATCAGCCTTTAGAATTTCTGATTCTAAAGAATTTGCTGTAGTTGTAAACGACTGCCTTAAAGGCTTACGTTTTCTTAATAAAACTTCCATACTTATACAAATAAATATTTCGAATGATATATTCAAACTATTGGATGGTATGTAGTATCCGATACGTTACAACTTTCGAGCGATGTATCGCCAAATGTGGTAACCTTCCCGTTTTCCCACTTTTCTTAGTTTTAAGGCAACCCTAGATATTTTCTCCTGACGATAAGAAACGGGTCTCATGATTGGTTAAGGAAGAAAATACGCTTTTCCACTTTTATTTTTAATGTAGAAGGGAATTAAAATTTAGACAGTCTTTGAAATTGTTGGGTACATATGAATTTTGCTCTTGATTTATAAAATCGACTTGTTTTATTTATTTTCAAAATTTTTAGGATAAGTTTGGAAAGCAGATTGTAAGCTACAATTTTTAAAATTTGTCACTTAATTTAAATTTTGATTGAAATTTCAAAAAAAAATTTGGATTAAATTTGATTTTTAAAATTGCAGATTTGAAAATGTTTTTTTTTTTTTTTTTTTTTTTTTTTGCAAACATGTAGCTTGATTGGGAAGAGGGTGAAATGTCTTTCATGTGAGAATGATATGATTTTAACATTGAGAAAGGATGCTGGTGATAGGTAGGAGTGGAAATGTAGAAAGAATGGACAAAAGTTTGGCAAAAGAAAGTATAACAGGAGTAAGAAATTGGAGGGTAAATGGGTGTTTGGAGGACTTGAACGAGGGACGGATAAATGTTTTATGGTTAAGGTGAAAAATAGGAACCAGAAAGTTTTGGCTGAGGTAATTCGGAGCTGGATTTTGCAAGGAACTACAAACATTTCTGACTATTGGAAGTCATATGCAGGTATCAATACCCGAAGGACAAAGAGTTCAAGGGTTATCGATTCGAGCATATGACTGTTAACCATAGTCAGAATTTCAAGGACTCGGCTATGAGGGTAAGTTTGATTTTTGTTTAGCTTTTGGTTATATTACAAACACTGGACTATGCTTGGGTGGGCACCCAATACGGTGACTTATACGCATGGAAGCCAACGGTGAAAGGTCCTCGCCGGCAGGCGGGGATCGCGCGTTATACGCTGTGACTTATCTACGAACAAATTTCTCCCGGTATACTGGTTTAAACGCATTGGAACCTTAAGCGCAATACGCTTTGACTTCTCTAAAAAACAATTTCATCTTGTAAAGTCGTTACAATAAAAAAATTAGTTTTGCTTTTCCATATATGGCTCTATAACCAGGAATATCCCCATTGAGTTGCTCACATAATGCTAATTGCTAGAAAAATTGTGAAAAAATATCACACTTATGGATAGCAGAAGAATTTTTAGATTTTTTTTTTTCATCAAAAACCTTTGTGTGGTTTATGATCACAGAAAAGAACTACCTTATTAAAAAAATATTTCTTGTTTTGAATTTTCTATGCATTGCAAAGTCTCTAATTCAAAATTGATAAAAATCCGGACGTTTTGAAAAAAACGCGTTTTTTTTTATTAAAAAAATAAATTTTTTTTAAACAATTTTTTTTTTAGTTTCTTTTTATTCAACATTTTTTTTTTAAAGGGACAAAACTAGGATGAAATTGACGCAAAATTGCGTACGGAGAAGACCAGACTGAAATATTATAAATTTTTCAAGTGAAATTTATATTGCTTTTTTCTTAATTTTTAAACAAATTATTATTATTTATGCACTGTATGCAAAGGTTCACGGTGTGGATTTTGCTATATGGCGGCCATCTTGGAATTGCTTATAACGGCCGCCATCTTGATTTGGCGTATACAATCGCTTTGGCGGCCTAACGTATCGGATGCTACCACTCCACCAAACTATTAAACTCACCCGAATATCTGTAATATCTTCGCTGTTTCGTTTTCTCTAGATCGCCATTTGTCCTGTCGCGGACGCCACTTGTTTAAAATCGATCTAAATCCTTTTCTTTAATAAATGACAATGGAACTAAACGAAAACCTTTTAATTAACAGCGATAAGAACAGTATAAAAACGAACTATATCAATATTTTTCACTAGAAAAATCACAACAACATCACTGTTGCATTCATTAAAATTTCATTTTCCTTAAAAAACATGTTAAATTAAAGTCACTAGTAAACAAAAGTCACAATCATTGAGTATGTTCACGTTCTTCAACACCCACATTTTGAGAAACTCCCTTTGAGTTTAAGAATAAGAACAATTTTTCCGCAGTTAGAATTCTGATTTCTGTAATGTAGCAAATTGTTTTCTGTACGTCTTACGTATAAGTATGACTTTGTGAAGACGTTCACGGATAACAGAATCTCTCGGTCACTCTTGACTAATATTTAAAGTGACGGCATCAGCCACCAGACTCTCATTTAACTTTGGAAAAGAAACAGTCAAAGGCAAATTTATGAAAAGCCAGTGAACCTATTAGAAGATAAATTGTGCTCTACTGAATTTATTTATTTGCTGGACTGTGTTTTGAGCCTTTTCATAACATGGATGCCTTTAAAATGAAATGGAAGATTGTCCGAGCCGTATCTACTCACTTGTTTAACGTCTTGAATGAAGCAATAGAACAGGAAAACTCCAAGACAATCCAAGACTTTTTGGCGACATTTCAGCTAATTGTAAATATGAAAGCAAAATATTGAAGTAATTTGAGTGGGTTTTGTTTTTCGAGTTTTAAGGAAAATCACAATCACGTTACAATTCAAAAATCAGGGCTAGGAACATGAAATACAAAGGTGATGCCAAATTGGACAAATGTTAGAATTAAAAAAAAAAATTTATTTATGCTCGATACTTCAGAAATACTAGTTATTTTAACACAGCTGCTGGGCGAAAAGCATCAATAACGTTCAGAGCTTAACGAGGTTATTTTGGGTTTTATACTGACTGCAGAAAATGTGAGCAGGAACAAGATTTAGAAAAAGATATGATGACAGCAGACGAATATGCACGCAAATTTACGTCTACCGTATAATAAATTTGTTTCGTTAGGATTTCTCAATTTTTTTATGCCATTCACAGGTAAAATAACCTCTCTTGTTACTCTGTCACACAACTAAAATTTGAAGTGCCAACCATAAAATGTAGAAATTCTAAAAAGAAAAACCAAAGAACAAAATCATACAAAAGGCGAAAAATTGAAACGATTTTAATCTCATGTGATTCGATTCGTTCACAAATCGAATATATTAACTCCTAATGGGGATTGAAACGCCACATTGGTAATTGATTCGCAACGCATTTGAGCGGACTACTGGCAATGTTCCGAGATCAATCTACATGAGAAAGATACGAAGACAACATTACGTAATTTTTAACCACGGTCAGATGACGAGGTCAACACCTGAGCCGCCACCATATTCTCTAAACTTCCATACCATGTCAATTTAATGTTATACCACATTCATTCGGACGTCTATTGCATATATCTCAGCCTCTTAATATAGCCCGTTGTATTGCTCTAGTACGACGTTAGTTAAAAATTACCAATCTCAACCTCTTAAACTATTTTTTAAACCTAGCAGCCAAACTTTTTCTTCTTCAGGAGCACAACAGCCTTTTACAGGCCAAGGCTGACTCGCAGATCCTCCTCCATCTGGCTCTGTCTGGTGCGACCGCCCGCCATCGGTTGACTCCCAAAAACTTGAGATCTCTCTCTACGTTATCAATCCATCTTGTAGGTGGTCGTACCTTTGTTCTAGTCCCTTCAATTTTGGAAAAAGTCACTTTTTTGGTAGGGTCAGCATCGGGATTTCTAAGGAGATGGCCCAGCCATCTGATGCGTGACGCTTTAATTGTTCTCACTAGGTAGGTCCCGCCGAATTTATCATATTTTTTGTAAATTTCGTGGTTGTAAAGGATCCTTCTCACGTTGTTCTTTTGAGTAGGTCCAAATATTTTTCTTAAGATCTTCCTTTCAAAAATTAGTAGTTTTTCCTCCTCGGTTTTATTGAGGGTCCAACATTCACTCCCATACATGACTATGGGTCTGATCAAAGTCTTATAAATGGTTAGTTTAGTCTTTACGCTGATGAACCTGGATTTTAGTTGGTTTCTGAGGCCGTAAAAACTTCTGTTAGCCATGAAAATTCTGCTATTTATTTCAATTTTCAGGTCGTTGTGGCTTGAGATTAAGGTTCCTAAATACTTGAAGCGGGTTACAGTTTCAAAGGAGTAGGTCATTATCTTTAAAGGGGATAGATCAGGAGTTTTATTTGTTGCTATCAAAAACTTTGTTTTGTCTGCGTTTATCAAGAGCCCCATCTCCTTTGCCGCACTCTCAAGCGCTACAAAAGCGTCGATAACTGAGCGTTTCGTTCTTCCAATTATGTCAATATCATCGGCAAAAGCGAGTAGTTGGATAGTCCTTCGCAGGATCGTTCCATTTGTGTAGATACCAGAGTCTCTAACGGCCTTTTCCAGAGCTATGTTAAATAACAGACAAGAAAGAGAATCACCTTGTCTCAGGCCTTTTTCGGTGAAGAATGGATCAGAGAGACTTGACGAGATTTTTACTCTACACGAAACTCTTTTGAGAGTCATTCTTGTGAGGCTGATCAGCTTCTTTGGGATGTTAAATTCCAACATGGCCTCGAGTAGTTTTTCTCGGTTGACGCTGTCGTAAGCAGCTTTAAAGTCAATAAATAAGTGGTAGGTGTCAATGTTATACTCCTTGGTTTTCTCCAAAATCTGCCTAACTGTGTGTAATTGATCAGTCGTTGTTTTCCCTTTCTGGAATCCGCATTGGTAACTTCCAATGATTTTTGAAGTGTAGGTCTCCAATCGTTTGAATAAAATTATGGAGAAGATCTTGTACGCTATATTTAGAAGGGTAATTCCCCTGTAGTTACCACAATCTAGCTTCTCTCCTTTCTTGTATATAGGACAAACAGAGCCTTCATCCCATTCAGTGGGCATTTGTTCTTGTGTCCATATACTACAGATCAGGCCATGAATAGATTTGCTTAGTTTCGTTTCGTTAATTTTAAAGAGCTCGGCTTTTATGCCATCAGGTCCTGCTGATTTGTTGTTGTTTAGCCTCCTCATTGCTGTTTCAACGTCATAAAGAGTAGGTGTATTATGCTCTATGGTTTCACCCTCCGTACTTATGGTTGGTAGCATGTTACGGGTGTTTAGATATTCCTC
Organism: Metellina segmentata; assembly: GCA_947359465.1. NCBI lineage: Eukaryota > Metazoa > Arthropoda > Arachnida > Araneae > Tetragnathidae > Metellina > Metellina segmentata. Next base: position 17,876,476 of record OX375883.1, on the reverse strand, counting down.
TCTATCTCTGCCCATTAGTAGATCTACGAAATGCTCACGCCAACGGACTAAAATTTCCTCTGGGTCTCGAGTAAGTTCACCATTTTTCTTCTTGCAAATTATTGTTCTGGGGTTGAAATCTGCTCTGACATTGTTTACAAGTTGATAAAATTTTCTTGCTTCCTTTTGAGTTTTCAAGTTTTCAATGTCTTTATACAAGTCTTCCATATATTCTCGTTTTTTCATCTTATGAATTCTTTTCTCCTCTCATCGCAGTTCTTTATACCTTTCCTCAGCACTCCTAGTGTAGTGTTTCTGAATCATAAATTTATATGCTTCATTCTTCTTCTTCGTGATAGCACTGCACTCTTCATCAAACCAGGGGGTTGTTTTCTTTCCTTGAATTTCTGGTATTGTTTTTTCAGAAGCAGTAATTATGGTTTGTTTAAGATTCTGCCACGCAATCTCCACTGTTGGAGTTTCATCTTTCAGTTCTATCTTGTTTTTTAGTTCTTTTCGGTACTCTTTCAAAATCTTTGTCTTCTTGAGCTGTTCGATGTCAATCTTTTTGCTATTATTATCTCTTCTTTTATGATAATATCTATTTATCTTGTGACGTAATTTTGAAGCCACTAAAAAGTGATCCGAGTCCACATTTGCACCGCGATATGTCTGAACGTCTTGAAGACTGCTTCTATGTCTTAGATCGATAAGTATGTGATCTATTTGATTTTGGGTCTGTCCATCTGGTGATCTCCAGGTAACTTTATGTATGTTTTTGTGTTTAAAAATTGTACTCCCAATTACCATGTTTGTAGAAATGGCAAAGTTGAGAAGTCTGATACCATTCATGCTTGTCTCTTCGTGTAGACTTTCGTTTCCAGCAAATCTGTTCATGTTTGTATCGTGACCAATCTTCGCATTGAAGTCGCCCATGATCAGTTTCAAGTCATTTGAACAGCATTCACTGTGTGTCTTTTCAAGAAGGTCATAGAATTCATCTTTAACTTCATTCCCTTTGTCCTCTGTGGGGGCATGGGCACAAATAATGGAAATATTATGTGTTCTTCCTTTGATCCGTATTCTGCAAATTCTTTCATTCACTGTTTTGAATTCAATAACTTTGTCTCCTTTTATCTTGTTGACAATGAAACCAGTTCCAAATTGATGTAATCTATCATGGCAGCTATAGTAAAGGCTGCAATTTTGCTTGTCAATTACTCCATTTCCTGTCCACCTCATTTCCTGGACAGCAAGTACATCTAGCCTGTACTCCATGAAAACGTCAATGAGTTTTTTCAGTGCACCACCTCTATACAATGTTCTAACAAGCAGCCAAACTAGTATCGCTTAAAAAAAGACCTAAAAGGTAGGAAGTCGATTTATCGGCTATTTGTGAAGGGAGTTGATTGGTCGATTCTTTCCCTTTAAAAAATAGTTTTAATTGAACGAATTACTCATTTTCGAGTGGTTCAAAATTGCACAAGATTCAGCGGACAGTGTGCCCGAATTAGCAAGGTCTGCTCTGATTGGCTGGAATTAAAAATGTGCGTTTCTGTTATTTTTAGAAAGCGTTAATAACTGTTATCTATGTCTTAAAAAACTGTTATAAAATATCTGTTCCAAATAACAGTTTGTCTGATTGAATTTATAGGCGCCGTCTATGAAAAAAATTCAACTGTCGATCCATTTATCAGTTTAAAAAAGAACTAGATATTACTCTTAATTTTGTGGTTTGGTATAAGTTTTTTAGATTCCAGGCATGAGAGAAAATGCTGAACTCTCAAGATCTATGCCAGGGATGGGGAACCTTTTTAGTATAAAAAGCCACATCGATCTTTCGAACCACTACTAACTAAAATGTATTAATTTATATTATTGCAATGATAATATTACCATCTACTTTTGATATCAGCATAAATGAACATAACAAATAACTTTCTAAGTTATTGAAATTAAAAATTTGCTATACATACACTCTGTATATTATTCATTAATTTAAAAACCTATCTTATTATTAATAAATCTAATATTAGTTAACCTTAATAGATTTCGAGTTTTTTTTGTTAGACAATAACTGGATATTAGGCACCAGTTTTTATTTAAGATTCAATATCTTTCCAATGCACCTGAGACAAAGTCAGAATTCGCTTCGCTGACAGAAGACATCACTAGTTTATTTTAATAAAATAATAAAGTAACAATCGGAAATTGCAACTGTTGCATGTTTGAGAAGTATTATTTTCTGTCACTGATTGTAGTCACAACAAAGTTACTGCCTACATAAAATTAAATAAGCTGTTCTTTCATCATTATGGGGAATTTTTTTTATTACATATTCTAAAATTTACAAATTAGGTTTTACACATCGAAAAGGAGGACACTTTTCGAGGGAGGAACTTCTAAAAAGGACTGTCCTCCCTAGAGGAGGATGGTTGGTCACCTTATAGTAAATATATTCAAAATATAAAGCCACCTCTCAGACAAAGCAATTGTGGTTCGATAAAAGTATATTGGGAAATTAAAGAATAATTTGAATTGCATGTTTGTGAAGTTGCTCTTTCATAAGACTGGTGTGGTGTCAGTGTGGTTTTTTTTTCAAAGAACAATTACAAGAAAACTAAGAAAGATTGGTGACAATGAATTAATTTTGTTAAAAAAACTATTTGCACATATTAATGGAAATAATTTCATTTTTCTATAAAAATACAATACAGATTGAAAAAAAAACACAATATTTTTCTTTTGTGGAAATATAAATGAAACAGCTTCCAACCTGGAAGCATTTTCAAACTTCGACATATCAAAACTGAATTTCACATCTTCCTACTGACCCAACAAAGCAAAAAAGATATGAAAACAGTACTTAGATTAACTGTTTCCACTCGCCCCATTCCTCAGGATGAATGAAAATGACAAATTCTTAGATTTTATGTATAAAATGATTAGCTAGGGCCCAAAACTAATTACAAGTTTAAAAAGTAAGGCCCAAGACCCAGAGCATTTATATATTTTTTAAAACCGTTGTAGTTTTTCATCTGAAGTTTCTATTAATTCCTTTATATAGTACTTCAATGTAATCAAAACCAATGCAACAGAACTGAACACCCAGTTTGGCTTTCCCTTTTATCATCATGGTAGTTTCTGTTTAGCTTCATTCTATCTTAATACTGATAATATTAATCTAGTAACTTATTTTATTTAAATTTATCATGGCTGTTGAATTTTGTTGGTACTTCTAGTTAAAACACAACTAAATATCTGTTTGGGATTTAGTGCGCTCTTAATGATGTCACTCTTACGCCCATAATTAAAATATCAAATTCTTCTACTGCTTATTACTGAAAAACAAATAATGTACTGTGATGCTTTTATTGAGTTTTCATTCAATTATTTATTCATGTTTACACATTTATAATAATTTTGACATAAAACTTCATACAATGCTATTTTTTTTACTGAAAATACGTATTTATTAAGATTATTTTCCTTTTTATTAAAACAAGCAGCAATAATGCAACTTGTATTTATTCATTTCAGCTTCATATATTTTCCCCTTCAGAATGGATATCTGTACCAAAAAATACTCATAATTGATACCCTTTCAAAAGAGGTCATCAAATACAAATATCATTTAGTAGTTCAGCAATACAGCAACAACCTAAAAAGAAAAACACTATCAAAATTCAGGAATATATTCATAAATTCAAATAAGAAAATTTTTTTTTCATAAAAATATCTCCATGCCATAAGACTTCAGCTTTGATTCATTATTTAGCTAATTACCATCTCCCATTTACACGATTTGACCAAAGCAAAAATTTTACAAGCAAGAAAAAATATTTTTTCATGCAAACATCTCCATGCCATAAGACTTCGGCTTTGTTTCATTAGTTAGCCAATTACCATCTCCCATTTACACGATTTGACCAATGCAGAAACCTTATAAGCAAGAAGAAAAAAAATTTCAGGCAAACATCTCCATGCCATAAGACTTCGGCTTTGTTTCATTAGTTAGCCAATTACCATCTCCCATTTACACAATTCGACCAAAGCAGAAACCTTATAGGCAAGGTGTGTTATTTTCATGGAATATTTCAAAAACTCAAAGAAACAATTATTACAATCATTAGTTAAGATTTAATCACTGAGCTTACATACAATAGTGTTAAATTTTACTATTTACCATGTACATCAATCAAACATATATTCTCAGAAATAGTTATATGTATGTAACACATATGCAAAACACTAGGTTGATTTTTTTTTAGTTCAACACAACAAACAATGCAATCTTTAAAATATTGAACATTTAAACAAGGAAATTCCTATAGAACAACATGCTCAATGAGTGCATATTTTAAGACAATCTGGTCTCAGCATTTTCCTTCATCTTCAGCATTAACATCCAAATAAGTGAGACAAAAATCTCTTCAATCAAGTAGATGACTGTTTACATTACCATTTTGAATTCAAACAAATTTAGAGCAGTTTATCTTTATCTTGCTCTGAACATGCAAGTAAGCCTACTTACCTATTCAAAACAAAACTTCAATTAATACTGTCAACTAGAGAAGCAGATGTACTTCATAGCATAGCAAATAGAACACTTTAGGACTTGAGAATGTAAGTAGTTATAAAGCTTATCTTTCAATTAGGTTTAAATTCCTTGTGACCATGATCATTGGTTGAATTAAGCCTAATTTTTTCCCCATTTTACTAAAAAGATATTCACATTTCTTTACCATAATATGGGCTAATTTGATCAAGAGACCAATGTAATACATTCTTCATTTCCAATAAATGGCTCAAATAACACTACTTTAATATTTTTATGCAAAAGCCTTGCAAGATAAGATGCACCAATCTAGAGATACATGTAGATTTCTCTCTTATCCTTCTGTGTGGGTTTTTCCCAAAGAAGACTTGTATATCCTTTTCTTCTTGGTAGAAGAAAGCCTTTGTTTAGATAAGTTTTTGTTTAAACTACAAATTTCTTTTTCTACAAACTTTGGCAGTAATCCACTTAGCCTGAATGCCTTTATTGTAGGTCTTACAGGTTTAATTAAGTTTTGAACAACTTCGATCTCTGACACATTTTTAATACTGCTTACAATGCTGTCTAGATCTTTTTTCAAGTTCTGAGAGTTGGTTGCAAAAGAGTAACATGTGGTAGGCCGTAAAGTTGTTGACCTATCCTCATATGATACTGCAGTACCTTCTGTCAAAATCATCTTGTGATGCTGCAGTAACTTCTGCCAAGGTTCCAAACCCTTCTGTGATGGTGCATTAACTTCTGCCAAAGTTTCCAAATCCACCACTTCAAAGTTACTTCGGCACACCAAATGTATGCTTGCACATATTTGCCCTTATCATAGAATCATGACAAGTACAAATAAATTTGTGCAAACAAGCATTGCAATCTTCACATACCAAACACAATTGCACTGAGAATCATTTACTTTAATTATATACATATCATCTTCCGTATTAGAAGGTACAATCCAACTGTCCTGGTACTGTATGACTGAATTTAGTGGAAGAGAAAGACTAGCATTGTGCCGAGTTCTTAATTCCATCACCTTCTTAGTAACTTTACCCTTGAAATTCATAACAAGCCTATCAAATTTCTTGTATACAATGAAGTTCACTAAGGCACTAATTGCCTTATCCAGCCTTTTATTATGCTTTTTATCTAATTATTCATACTTCACACACACACACACAGAGTTCTATGCATCCTTTCAAGATGCATGTTTGTATTAATACCGCTATGTCCCCTGAAGCAATAGGTCCAGTTCTTAACATTACTTGAATAATTCATTCTTCTCAAAATAGTGTCCAAATTCAGCTAAGTCATCATCATTTTGAAAATATGCTAGTGCTTTCGGAAATAGCGACCAGAAAATTTCTTCATTTTTCTACTCCAGAAGAGTCCTCAATACCTTGTAAACAGCAGATTTCTTCTCTGAAGATTTTATTTTCTTTAAATTATTCCTCCATGCCTTGTCAACATGTCAGGTGCAATACAACCGCATTTCAGGTGGAGAAAAGACTTTGTTCCAAATGTAATAAAAGTTTTCTGCCATGTCAGACTTAAAAACTTTAGGCTTTAAATCCCCACATCGGTTCTTAACGACCGACAGAAAACATGCAATTGTCCCATAATCTGTACGAATATTAATACAAAATGCACCTGGATATCCCTGGGTTGTCAACTCAAAGTGGTAAGCATTTGTAGAATTGATTAAGCTTCCATACAAACAATATCATGCCCACATTTTTTTATCATCTCCTCCTGTGACTTTTCCATTATAACTAGCAAAAAGTCTTGGGCTAGAAGCATGGGAAATTCTGAATCAATTAGACCTTGAGTTTTATTACTGATAAAAATGTCCTTCCTTTCCTTCATCTCTCTAACCCATGCTTCTACACTCATAGCATCATTAGGGTGTCTTATGATGTCTGAATCCAGCCTGTAACTTGTTTTAATGTTGAACAAGTCCTTTTTTGTGAGCAAATGGAATCTACTTACTGAACTTGATGGAGCAGATCGAACCTCCTTAAGGATTTCCGAGAAGGGTATTTTTTTAGTAATTTTAGCTGCTAAATAATCTCTTTCTGCATCAGAGAGTCTTATATGGCCCAAGTCAATTTCATGACCAAAATGGGTTTTAGCATAACTCAAATTGCATTTGCCTTCATTGCTAACAGTTAGTTTCATGTGAGCAGGGCAACATGCATTCAGTTTTGAACTTCCTTGAGATTTCAAGTGACGTCCACCAACACCTCTACTTTGATAATATCCAGATCGATTGCAGTGAAAATATGAAATAGACTCTTCTTTCAAATTTTTTCTTTCAGAAATGAAAAGGGCATGTGTAAGGGCAAGGGAAAGGGCAAGTGCAGGTGGAAAAACAAGATATACTGAGGAAATTAGCAAAAGCTCTTTACTTACATAATATTTTTAGAGCCAGACGATAGAAACGTTTAGTGACGTAGCTTAAAAAAAATGAATTTTTGGGAAGAAAAATATTGAATAGTAGAAGTTTATTTAGTTTGCACTATCAAATCGTCTGCAAAACAATTTTATTGAGTTTGAATGGCATTACGCGATCTGCAAACGATTCTTTGCTGTTAGAGAATTAGCTTTCTGTTAGAATCTTTGCTGTTAGAAACGATTCGTTGCTTTTCATTTTCTCAGCATTTCTTGTTTTTTCCCCTGCTCTTTTCATTTCCAACCCCATGTTGCTATACAAAAAAATGCTTCTTTATTTGTATTTTGCTTACCCTTAAATTTTGGTCCGTGAATTTAGAAACACCCTGTATTGGCACAAAATAGCAAGAAATCGAGATGTCATTTTTAAATTACTTGACATAAACCAGCCACATTAACAAATCTGATAATCAGTGCATTTAATATTGAATAGATTCCGAAAAGAAATTTAAATTACCTTGGTTCCATTCTCTTCTCGTACTGTTGAGACAACCGTTTTCCATAGAACTCTAGTTCTAGTCCTACTCCTAACCTAATGCTTTGATTAATTTGATGTTTGTTGTTATATTTGCACAGGAACTGCTCCTTTCTGTGCCTAAATCTTTCGAAAGAGTGATTTTATAGGCCAGCCAATCTGAAGAGACTCGGCTCATTCGGGCACTCTGTCCGCAGAATCTTCTCATTTCCAACACCCACCCTTGCTGATATGTGTCCACTCGCAAAGAAAAGGATAATCTAAATACCCAATTTACTCTTGCATCTACACAAAGTTTGTTTTGTTACAGACTTCGTAAGTATATCAGCAACATTGTCTTGAGATGGGACGTATACAAAATTCACTACTCCCTTGTTGACAAGATCACGCAAGAAGAAATACTTCAAATCGATGTGTTTGCTTCTTTCCGAGGTTTCTTGATTCTTGGCAATACACATTGCTCCTTGATTGTCTACCAAAATGGGTTGGGGTTCACCAATGAACATCTTCATCTGTAATTCATTCAGCAAGTTTATGGTCCATAGAACCTCCTTTGCAGCATGGCACATTGCGACATACTCTGCTTCCGTAGACGAGAGTGCAGTGCAAGTTTGTTTTCTACTGCACCACGAAACAGCTGCTCCTGCCAGGACTATGACGTATCCACAAAAGGATTTCCGATTAATTCGATCACCACCCCAATCCGCATCAGAGTATATCTTCAATATTTCTCCCGTCTTCTTGTACGTTAGTTGCTGATCTTTAGTTGCTTTCAGGTACCTGAATATATGTTTAATACCTCTCCAATGATCGTCAGTATGATGCTCATTGAATTGACTCATAAAAGTCGACGGATATGACAGGTCTGGCCGCGTTCCACAGGCTAGGTATAGTAGACTTCCAACCGCTTGTCTGTAGGGTACAGTTGCCTTTTGGATGTCAGGATCTGGTAAGCTATATTTCAAACTAGGGTATAATGGAGTCGACGCACCCTTGTCACTTTCCATCTTGAAGGTGTTGAGGATTTCTTCAGCATAAGAGGATTGATCCAAAGTCAATGATCCGTCCTCTTTCTTGTCTATTCTCATGGAAAATATATGCCTTGCTTCACCCAGATCTTTAGCTTCAAAGCGCTTTTATATCTTGACTTTAAAAGCTTCAATTTTTGCTTTCTTCTTTCCAAGGATAAGTAAGTCATCTACGTATACATACACCTATGATGACTTCTCTTTCATCGTCATAGTATATACATGGTTCTGCAATTGAACGATTTAGGCCACACTGTCTTAGAAATTCATCTAAGCACTTGTTCCATTTAAGCCCCGATTGTCGCAAACCATATAAGCTTCTTTTTAAATGGCAAACAAGATGTTCGTTCCCTCTTTCAGCTGTCCCTTCAGGTTGAATCATGTAAACATCTTCTTTCAGAGTGCCGTTAAGGTACGCAGCTGTTATGTCCATTTGATGTAATTTGTAATCCATTTCAATGGACAATGCTAGTAGCATACGAATGGACGATTTTTATTACTGGCGAAAAAGTTTGATTGGAATCAACATCAGGGATTTTGTAATATCCCTTTGCAACCAATCGTGCCTTGAATTTGGAGACGTTTCCTTTTTCATCGTATTTTCTCCGGAATAGCCATCTTGAACCAATAGCTTGGGTATTTGGTGGTTTTGTGACTAGTTCCCAAGTTTGATTACGTCTCAAGTTATTAAGTTCTTCGGTAATAGCTTCTTTCCATCTCTCTACATAAGGGGATTTCATTGCGTCTCTCAAATTTGCAAGGTCTTTTTCATCTAGTGTAGACAAATTTGGTTCAGCTGTCTTCTTTCACTTTGTACAAAACATAATCTTCTAAGTACCTTGGTGGTTCTCGAGTCCTGTTGCTTCTTCTAATTAGATCGTCAGCATTTGTGGGATATGCATCTGAATTGGTATCTTCATTTGCTTCTTCAATTTCACTTGCTTCATTATTACCATCTTGCATTACCTCAAAACTATCCGAATTTCCTTCATCGGAGAAATTTGTGGTAAGTGTCTCATCTGGGATGTCTCTATCAGGTACATGGAGTGTAAACTCTTTTGTATCAGAGTTTGAAATTGATAATTTTTCTTTGAAATAGAAAACGGTTTCTTCAAATGTCACGTTTCGGCTTACAAAGAATTTATCATTCTTAACGTTCCAAAGCTTGTATCCCTTAACTCCCTCCACATATCCAATCATGATGCATTCTTCTGCTCAGGGAGCTAGTTTTCCACTAATTTGACTATTGTCAAGTTTAGAGAAAACTCTACAGCCAAATACTCGAAGATTATCAATGTTTGTTTTTCTGCCAGTCCATATATCATTTGGTATATTTCCATCCAATGAGGTTGTTTGACATCTGTTTCGAATATAACAAGCAGTATTAACAGCATCAGCCCAAAGATGACTCGGTATGCCTGACTGTATAAGCAAGCAACGTGTCATGTCGAAAAGAGTTTGGTTTGCTCTCTCGGCAACACCATTCTGTTGTGGTGTTCTCGGTACAGTCAGTTGACGAGAAATCCCATGTTCTCTCAGGTAATCATCAAATGTATGGCTTATGTATTCTCCACCATTGTCACTACGTAAAATTTTTATTTTGGCACCATGAATATTTTCTACTTGTTTCCTGTACTCATCAAACTTCTCCAATACTTGGCTCTTAGATTTCATCGGCCTCACCAACATATATCTTGAGAAATCATCAATAAAGGTCACCAGGTAATTTGACCCTCCCTTCGAAACAGGTGAAATTGGTCCAGTGACATCTGAGTGGATGATTTCTAGTGGTTTTGAGGCTCGTTCTGCTTCTTTAGTAGGGAATTTATATTTCTTCATTTTTCCTAGAGTACACACTGTACATAGTTCATTTGTATCTTCATTACTTTTTTCTACAGTCAAGTTCTTCAAGGTGTTAAAGTTCGTATTGAGTTTTCTTACTCCTTCCATGTGAAGGCGGCCCAATCTGCTGTGCCACAATTTTTCTTTGACCGATCTCGTCAAGTAGGTGGTTTCAGGCATTTCATCCACTCGATAGAGTCTTCCATGTCGGTATGCAGACAAGATAAGTTCTTCAGTTTCATGTTTCAAAACCTCTGCCTTTCCTTCTTTGAAACGTACTTCACATCCTTTCTGTTCTATCCGGCCAACTGATAGTAGGTTTGCTCCGAGGTCAGGAATATACAAGACATTTTGTAATGTGATCTTCCTTGAGCCACAATCTTCACTGAGATTCAGTGAAATGTCTCCAATCCCAGTCACTTTAACTTTTTCAGAATTGGCAACTTCAACCATCGATGATGTAGATTTCAGGTTTGAAAATTTGTGCCGATGTGATGACATATGCTCAGTGGTCTAACTGTCTAAAATCCATGAGTTTGAGTCGTCAATTCCACAATGGTTTATTGTTAAAGCATGATGGGTTTCTTCATCTATGACAGTTTTTGCCGAATTTTGGTTTCTTCTAGATTCATCACAAAATCTTGATATGTGGCCCCATTCTCCACAGGAAAGACAACGAGTGTTCCTCTTAGTTTTGGTGTCATATCCTTCAAAGTTATTTGTGTTTTTCTTTGGTACATGTCGTTTAGAGAATTTACTCGTCCCTTTGAAGTTCTTTGTAGTTAAGGCTCTTTCATCGGGGATCTGAGTTGAATTTTCTTCTGCTTTACGAGATATTCTTCTTTTTTCTACAGTAATTCTTGCCTTTACTGTCGTCGTCGTCAGATTTTCTTCATCTTTTTCAAGGCTTAGGATTAAGGGTTCATATGCTTTTGGCAAGCCTATGAGCTTCACTAGTGCAACTTCTCTATCTGTGAATGCATATCCTCCATTAGCAAGCTTTCTGTGAATGTCGATTAGTCTTCCTAAGTAATCTTTAACTGGTTCCCCAGGCTTCATGATAACGTTGAAAAAGTCACGCATCAACTGCAAAATGTGCAAAAGTCCGAATTGGGTGTGCAGCTTCTTCAAAATGTCCCAAGCTTCGGCAGCACGCAGACACTCTCCTATATCGTCCAAAAATGTGTCTTCAACTATTAGGAGTAATAGTGCCAATGCTTCTTCGTTTTTTCTTCTTTCATCATTCGTCAGTTCCGGACCAAATCCAGGTTGAATGGCCTCCCAACAGCGTTTCTGGACTAACGCTGCCCTGGCGCGAATGCACTATGTGTGATAGTTCTCGCCATTTAGTTTGCAAAATTTGTGTTCTTCGTGAGCCGCCATCATTTACATAAACAAAAGCTTTCTTCTAAAAAAATGCCTTTTACCTCTTCGGAAAGTCTTGTGTCTCTTCTATTTCAACGTTCCGACTTCTTCTGAACGTTTTATTTCTTCAAGACGAAATCAATGAATGGCACTTCGCTTTTTAAGTAAATGTTCATCAACAAATATCAATATTTGCTACTTCAAAAAAACAGTTCGTTTTTCAATAGATCTCTTCCTTAACGATGCTTCATAAAAAAAATGGTACTTTCGTTTCTTCAGTAAGAGTCCAACCATAGACTTCTAATATAAGTAGACTGAGCATCGCTATTGAGAAGAGCTTCGCAAAGCGTCCGCAACATTTGTCAGTAGTCACGTGACTGCTCCGCTAAAATTCGGCTTGGTTGCTTGATTTGGCCTTTTATCGCCTCTCTTGGCGACATTTTTTTATTAAAAAGTTAGCGATTCGTTGAGCATAATACTGAGTATTTCTGGAATTTGCGTTACATTTTAACATTTTTGGGCAATGCAAATGAATATTTACTTTTTCACTTCTGAATATTTTTATCACTTTTAAATGTTTTTAGTTTTATTATAGAATTAAGTTCTCATTGGCATTGGGATTAAGGTTAACCAGTATATTTAAGATAAATAAATTGTAGTCAATAGATTAATTTCATATTTTACATATAGTTCTTCAACTACATTAGGTGTGGAGAGATTATCTGATTTAACTTCAGAAAATATTTCAAACTTTTGGGAAAACTTATTGAGGTTAGCATGAGTTGGAATTAATTGAAAAATAAATACCCATGTTTGGAAATAACTTCAATTAATGTGCATAGTATTGAATATGCATAGTACTGAATGCTCCTTGAATTTGAGTTACATTTTACCATTGTTGGGCAATGCAAATGAATATTTACTATTACACTGCTGAATATTTTTTGAATTCATATTACTTTTTAAAGTTGTTAGTTATTTGAGCTTTTTTATAATTAACTGAAGTTTTCATTGGAATTAAGGTTAACCAGAACATATACAAACAAAACAGTACACTTGAGATAATTAAATTGTAGTCAATATATTGCTCTCAGGTCAGGAGCTCAGATTAAAATTTGGTATAAGATAGTTGCTCTTAACCCGACATTATTTAATTAATAAAATACTTTATATATATTTCTTACAAAACTGTATTAGGTGTGAAGAAATTATCTCAAAGATTTCATTTCAGAAAATAATTTAAACTTCTTTTAATGTAATGAGGTTAGCATGAGTTGGAATAAATTGAAAAATAAATGACCATGTTTAGAAATGATTGCATGCTGCATGAATAAATATTTTACTGATACATAAAATAAAAATACTGAAAACAGATTAGAAGATTCCCTATTCAAATGACGTTTGGGTTACAACTAAAGCTTTCATTGATAGTATGGATTCTTAATTGCTTACGTTTCCATAAACACAAATTTATTCCAGGAGTTACGCTTAAAAATATTAACAAGAAAACTTATACATATAATATTTAAGGTTGAAGGAAACTATTTTAAACCATTCCCTTGATGTTAGCTGTTTTGTAATTTTAGATTTCTGGTTCAAAAACTAATTAAGTTGCAACTGTGAGTCTATATGTAAATTTTGAATTGATCAAAGTGATGATGTAAATAACTCTTGGCAATTTTTATGCTTTTAAGCATGTATAAGTTTGGTAAAGATTTTGATATTGAATTTTTATTACTTATTGTGTGTGAAGTTAATATTTAATAAATAAAAAAGATAAATAAGAAACAGTAAACGAATGAAATTTATTGTCACATTCATCACATTTTAAATGAATTAAAAGACAGGAACAAAATTCTTCGATTAATTAATTAAAACGATTTTCTTCTTTCTTCATCTTTGGGAAAACTAATAAATGGAATAAAATAAAAATTTTAAATACATAAGAACTGAATAAATGAATTTTCAGCAGGTGCACATCTTTACAAGTTCTTATTACAAGTAAATATAAATTGTTTTACTTATAGTTCTAAAAAATCATAAATACAAATTCACAATTATAATACTGCTTAGAAAAAGCCTATTTTTAACAAATTGATTTTATTTAATATAGAATATAAATTTTCAAACGTTATCTTTTAAATATTATTCTTATGTAATTACAGGGACTGATCCCGGACCGTCGTCAATAGCCCGTTGTGTTGCTCTAGTACGACGTTAACTAAAATTACCATTACCATCTTACGTAATTACAGTTTGCACAGATGGGTGGATACAAAACAATTTTTCTCAGCAAGAAAAATAATTTATGTGATGTACTTAAATTGATGTTACCAAACTCATACCATTTTTATCGTGAGACACGAAAGAATATAGTACTCTTAGTTGCCAAGACAGAGAACGATTTCGCACAAGTTTTTGCACTTCGGTTAACTATTTTTAATATTTTAAGTATAAATTTCAGTTATAAACTCAGTATAAACATACAGTATAAATTTCAATTTACAATTAGAAACACCATTCCACCCGTTATTTTGTTACAAACATTATTTTAGATACATACGGATTGCAAATGTATGAAATCTTTACATAGAACGGGAAATGTACGTGGGTTGTATTTATTAATTCCAAAGTTAGAATATCCATTTTTATCATACTACAGAGTGTCCTAAAAGTTCCTGTACTGACGATTTGTGAATTTATTATACAAAATCAACAAACTTTAAAACAATTATTTTAATGTTAATGGTTAAAAGCACTTTTAACATTACTTAGGGAAAAAATATGAACTTACATTTGGTTATCGTTGACTGTACGGTCCCCCTTGGCGACTTTTCAAATAAAATCGCCAAACTTAAGATGGCGTCGATGAATAAACCTCAAACAGCGAAATTCTCTCAATGCGTGATAAATTCATCTGAAAAACGAAATGACGAGGATTTTCATCATCGCACAACTTGAGTGCGAAGAAAACCAAACGATAAAAATTAAAGCGTCGATAAAAATATAAGCAGATGATAAAATTCAATATTTAAAAAAAACCACGGGCAGTACTTTTTTTTTAAAGTTAGAGTACGGGAAGTTTTAAGACACCCTGTAGAAAGTATTGCAAAATACAAATTTGAAAGAAACGTTTTCAGCTCACCTTTGAAATGTAATGTTTTTACCTTTAATAAATTTGGAATTTCATCCATATACGCAGCATTGTAGACCGAATTTCGCTTGAGTATTCAATGCAATTGCTACTTGCTAGGGAAGAATAAATGTGCAAACAATATGCGCGAAGAGAGAATTAGTCACGTGACTACTGATTTTCGTCATATGATCATGCGGACATGTAAAGGAGAAGCGGCTCAATCCCATGATAGTACTTTACGCAAGTCTAACTTGATTGGCTAGTTTCACGGGCTTGGCTTCACTTGGATATCTCGCCAATCTGATTGTTGCAGTAACCATTTGATTTTGAATATGCGCGTTGTTTCGTAGAAATACAATACATACACTAGCTCCTCAGCGTACAGCGTAAGTGTCCGACAAGTTGACTCTGATTTGCTCCTCATATATATGTTGTATGGTTGTTAGTAGTATTTCTTGCCAACTTATATCAAGGGTACTTATACTTTAAAGAGCTTCTTTTCGTGAAGCAACGATGGCCTAATGGCTAAAGTCACCCACCTTCAGATTAGCGTTCGGCAGCGGAGGATGACTTCACGAGTTCGAACCTAGATGGCGGATAAATTTTTAGATCCTCCAAATTATTTTTAAAAAATTCCAATTTAATTCCTTTTCATTCTAATTTACTTTTCCTGATTTTTAATACCCTTTTCATATTTTTCCAAGCTTCCGTTGATTTTACATAAATAATCTAAGAACCACACCTGAACTCACTACCAGCTGATATTTTTCCGCCCCTCTGCCGTCCCCTTTGCTTTAGGATGATTGTGTCGTATCCACCGCTGGCTTAGGACCATTCTGATGTAACAAAAAGCATACATAAAACACTAACTTATATAATTATTAACTTATATAATAAAAGGATACAATTTTCGGCTCTCCCCTCTACCCACCCATAGCCATGGATCTGAAAAGAAAAGAAGAAAGCAGAAAGGAAGAGATAAATCGCCAACAACTATAAACCTTGATGACATACGTATTAGGTCATGTGATCCGATTAGCAAATCAAGTTGGACTTGCGTAAAGTACTATCATGGGATTGAGGCGCCTGTTAAAAAGGTTGCCATAGCTCACTCTACTATTATATCTCCTCTATGAGTCCAACTCATGCTGATAACGTGTTAGATATTCAAATAAAAGTACCACAAAAATACGTTAATTCAAATTACTGAGATTTATTAAATATGCAAATAAGAAATATATGAATGAAATGAATATAGAACAGATTAATAAATGACGATCACAAAAAGGCACGATACATTTCTTCAAGCCATTTTTCAAAAGTCAACGACCACGCACTGTTGCCACATAGCAAAAGAGAAACTTACATACAAGTATCAGTCAATCTATGTGGCTCGGACATAGAGCAGCATTTCCAACATAACAGTGTTACAAACGAAAGTCCTTATTATTAAGGGATTGGTGCTTGTTAAATCTCTCTCTGTCGTAGCCTCAAATTTCATCACGTTGGTGTAGTGTGGGAGTTTCGAGTTTGGAGCGCCAGCTCACCGTATTGCATCTTCATGTGACCGTGGTTCTTTTCCTTTTGGATTGATCCCTGGCAGTCGTCAATAGCAACTTGGGTTGCTCCAGTACGATGTTATTTATCAACCTACAGTTACTTTTTCATTTTCAACAAATGTTTCTTCCATTTGTAGGCAAATTAAGAATTGTGATTTGTAATGCATCATTAGCAGTATGTAACAACTTCTAGTTCGCATAGATTTGCACTGTATGTTCTTAAATGAATTTCTTAAGTTCTGTTACCTGTCAGACGGTAATAAGTGAATCCAGACCACCATCCATTTATTTATTACATCACAAACAAGAAAATAAAAACACAGTATAGATTTTCTTGGTTTATCATAACGTTCTCTAAAACTACTTCTAACTACAAGCTTCGACATCAATCTCAAGCCAGATTGCTCGCAGCGTGCTCTGGTGTCACTGTTTCAACAGAGCATTCAGTGAAGTTAAGTAGTTGATATTACGGAGCACATGGCCGCGTATCGGCCTTCATCTCCAGTTGGTGTACAGTGGCATGATTAAATGTGCTTTCAGGTTCTGGATGGGGCCAGGATAGTGAATTTGGAATAGGAGTCAGGGAGCTCGCTCGATATGGTCTGGCCCTGGTGAGATCAACTGCTCACGAACGGAACGCAGGTATCAAGTACGGAGTACTTTGCAGAAAACTGCGAACCTCCAGATCAGAATTAATATAAAGTTTAATCCTTGTAAACGAGCACATATCGAAGGAAGTGACAGTGCACTTTGCAAAAGTTGAATAACTGCGATAGAATTTAGTAATTGATAGAATTAGGAGTTAAATTCACGTTCCAAAAAGGGTGGGTTAACGAGGAGGGGTGAGCAATCAGTACCGCAAAGAAGTGGCGAAATGCATGAGCTGTGGTGTGGACTAGGTGATAAAAGGGGGGGAATGAAATATAAAATGGTTAATGTGGTATGTCCAGGAGATTCCCAGATGAGTCGCTCAAGTGCCGCCCACACTGGACTGGACTGGACATATCACTTATGGAGCTCCCGCTGCAGTATGCAGCTCATCTCCTCATCGAAATAAAGGAAGTGCTTAAGAGGGGGTAGTTCAAAGAGTGTAGGTGCAATGGCCTTGTCGCAGAATGTGACTGAACGATGCAGAAGCAAGCGGAGAGCAGCCCTACGTCTGATAACGAAGTGAAGCTCCTCCCGTGTGTGGAAGGTCCGCTGTTTTGCAAGAGGAAAGAGAGGGGAAAGTGCCGTCCAATTTGAATTCAATGTTTGTTCAGGGAATGTAGCCCCGTATGGGGCTTTAATCCCTTGTCTGAATCTAAGGAACATCTCGGGAATAAAACATAACATAAGGGTAGTTGAACATTAATGGCAATGTACTCTGACAAAAGGAAACCTACATAAAAAGGGTGATTTTATGTTACCTGGGCCATGGGCTTCAATTTGAATAAGGTGAACCTCCTTTGGGCATGAGCAGTCGTTACAGTGATTTATATATCTCCTGGGAGGTCGAAATCGTACGTCCAATCCACACAGTATTTTAAGAACAACTTGGTTCTTTTAAGATTAGCGTTTGGTGGAGTGGCAGCACACGAGACCTTGTCGCCAAGACTTTTTTTTTGTTGCCAAATCAAGATGGCGGCGCCCATGTAGAAAAATCCACACTGTGCACCTTTGTATATGGATAGCAATTTTTTGGTAGATAAGTTAGCCTCATTTCGTTTCCTTTGCTACATTGTAAGCTCTGTTAATTTCCTGGACGAAGGCCAGAAACATCAGCTGCTAAACGCAATCGTAAAAAAAGACGAAACAAAGATGTCACACAACTGCATGTTAGATTACATCGAAAAAAAAAACGAAGCGGCGGAAAAAGCGTCGTTATCGCTTATCGTTAACCAAGAAATACAAATCTGAACCAATCAGAGCACGTCCTAATTCCAATCCCCAGAGAACGTCTTAAATTCCAGAAAATTCTGAATAGGGTTGCCTTAAAACTGCCTAAGAAATAGGCCCACGTCTGAAGGTTACCACATTTGGCGAAAAATTGCCAAGGTCTCGTGTACTACCACTATATTTAGCTATTAGCCACCAGTCTAGGATCAACCCCCGAAGGGAATCGTCTGCACCACGTCACTTTTCACCACGATCAAATGACACACTTGAGATTTCACTTGAAACCATTTCAATGTGAGGACATTCGAGGCGATGACAGATTTAACGTGGAACAACCCCCGTAATACCCGATGGACTTTGATTCGAACTCACAACGAACAGGTTGCTAATCCGCTACTCTTCCATTTCGGGTTACAGCGGCCCATTGAAGCAATTTACTTCGATTTTCATAAGAATGAAGGGCATAGTATCTGTTACAATCAAATTCCCTTAGTCCATCTTGGTTTGCATGACATCCACAGTAGCCTTTGATAGAGTTTTCAAGAATGAAACCGAGCCAAGGAGATCAAAGCTATCAATAGTAACCTAATGCCTTAGGAGTTAACCGTAAGGCACTTTACTGACTTGCGTATAGGATGTAAATCCTTATACCTAAGAGTAGGGATGTTAAGCAAATCACAGAACTGCTACTCAATCACAGATACTTGTGAATCACAGTTCATACCCGTTACTCAAATATCAAAATATCAGTGATTGGGTAACAGTTATTGGGTAACAGTGATTCGGTATCAGTGATTTGGTATCAGTGATTCGGTATCAGTGATTTGGTAACAGTTACTAAACTGATACCTTGGCTGATACCTTAGCTGATACCTTGGCTGATATTGATACTGTTACTGCGATCAGTGATTACTACCGGGATCGGGGATTCGGTAGCAGTGAAAGCTGTGACTGAGTTTTGGTTATTTGGAAGCGGTGCCAGTTGGTCTGTGACGGATTGGGATTTCTCTGGAGGATTTTTAACCGGATGTTTAAGAAGGTAATACGTTGCTTTATGACTCACCAGTTTCCCGCGCCTTTTTCTAAAGAAAAAGAGAATCTCGACAGTTTTCAGGAGAGTTAATATAAAAACATTTCAAATTCTCTGTTTTAAATAATTTTTTGTTCGTTCTTAAACTATCACTGATTATTTATTTTGTTGTTTTTTTATAGCGAGTAACATGATTAAAACTTGTTTTTTTTTTGGTTTGTTTATAGTTAAAATTGTTCTGTTTAACCTCTTGTAAATTGTTTTTAATTCTAAAAAATGAATTATGTGCTTTTGAAAGTATAACTTGAATGAGTCGAAATCACAGGAGGGGGGGGGAGATATTTATTTTATTTCGCTAGTGATTAGAATACGTTTTACGAGTTTCTGCCTTCTTTAAAGTTTGTCTCTTAAGATGAAACCGTTTCAGAGGGAGGATCAACACAACAATGTTTACAGCGGTAAAGAATGCATTCTTAAATATCGTAATGCAAGTACAAAAAATTTTGATGACTGAATGTTTAATTTATAATTTGTTGTTTTTAAACACTGATTCTCTGGATTTCCTTATCAGACTGTTTTCAAAACAAATAAAAATGTTACTCGTTAGAATATTCCCTGTTTGTCTTAGAGATAAATTAGATACTTTCACTCAGCTTATCAATTTTAAAGAGCTACTAAAGAGAATATCTTCATCTTTTGTCTTCGGGGTGGATCCCGGACCGTTGACAATAGTACGTGGTTACTCCAGTGTTGTGTGGAAACTGAACTACTCCACATTTTAGTTAATATTTTGTATAAATTGTATGATTTATAAACTAAAGTATTGGACAGAAATTGTTGAAACAAGTCAAAAGCTACAGATTTCTCACAGTAAGGTTTGACTTTTCTGCTGTTGTTTGTTTTGTGTTTTCTTCGTCTCAAATAAAATTATTGTGTCTTTGCACCACCACGAATACAACAATACAAATTAATTCGAATGTTACTAGATATTTAGAAAAATTACTTAATGTTTTGAAATTGTCAGATTATCAAATGTAAGGAAATTGTCGTGCTACACATACTGAGATGAAAACATTTTTCTTCAACAAACAAATATTTTGTATAAAGGTTATTTAGTGAAACGGATTTAAAGATAAAAAATAGGTTTGTCAATTATATATATTTATTTAATGATTAAAAATCCATAATTTGAATTCAATTAGAACTAAAATGATCAAGCATTCTAATGTATATCTCTTGATTTTAATGTTTAATTAATTATAAAGTTTAATTTATATGAAAATTTCGATATAGTTGAAACCATCTTAGTCACCAATATTAATTTATTGAGAAAAAGTACCTTTAAAAAAATGAATTACAGGTTAAAAATAAAAAAACGGCTCATAGTGGTGGAATAAAAATGAAAAATTCATTTTATAATTGAAGGTTTATTAAATATATTCCAGTTGATCTGGATGAAAAAAATACTGGGGTTCGAACTGTAAACTAGAGCACTGTAAGGACACGACGTTTCCGACTTAGCTATGTATTCCTTCGACGAAGTCGTATTATTGAAAATATTCACCGTTGCTACGAGTGACTAGAGATACTTTGCAGTCAACCCATCAGATCCAGTCACAGTTTTGAATCACAGATATTCGTCAGTAGCAGTCACAATTAGAACTGCTACTGTTAAATCACTGTTAGTCACATTCTACCTCAGTCTTCAATTCCATTCGTAGTAATGCAGATACCATTTGAAACATTCTGCAACAGCTGACACAGATAAGGAGATCCGTCCAAAATTAATCACCACATTTTTGTTTTTGCCTAATTAGTTGAAAAAAGTTTTTATTCCATATGAAAAGTTAGAATTTTAAAATACTGGTAGGTTGACTCAAATTAGAGGCATTCAAGTTTATAGTAATAAACCATCAAAAACACATATTTCGTGGTAGCTAATTGCCATCAGGAGTCCACGAAATTTGCCTGACATAAATCGAGATTTGGAAAATTGGTTCTAGTATAATAGTACAAATATAATATAGGGCGTTTAAACATGATTTCATCTTCAGATGGCGCAGTCCCTTGTGCAATAAGTGAAAATAAAAGTATAGTGATGTTAAAAGCGGAATCACTCACACCTTTGAAACAGAGTTCTTACATGTTACTGATTTATCAAAAGAACACTGGTTTAATAGTTGTTAGTACTGGAGGTTCCCTATTTTAATTACCTTAGAATGCCTTAGATTGCTTGTAGTGTGTGCTTTGTCTCTCTGGCCTTTTAATATGTATGGACTGTGATGTTCGTAAAATAATAACTTTCTGATTATGTCAGCTTCAGATCTCTATTAAAAAATCCATTGTTCGAATCCATCTTTGTGGGCAAATTTTTTTAGTAGCCTCACAGCACTTATTCATCATCAGATGTAGGTGAGTTGCTTCTTTACACTGAATAAGCCTCTCTTTTGAATCATAGCTACATTACGTGAATGCTATATTACAATAAATTATGCGAGCTTAGAGAGGAAGGGAAGAAGGCATAGTGCAAATGTTCACAAACAGATGGCGCGGTATAAAATAGAACTCCAAAGTGAGATAGGTTCATGATTCGAAGTAGCGTCTAACGAACACGTTATCATAAACTTTTAATATCACCAACGAAATCGAACTACTACTAAAGTTAGATATAGGTGAAGGAATATCTTGAGAGTCAAATCAACATATTTACCCATCACTAGGTAAAAGAAATAGAATATAGTGATCAGGGATTGTGCAATTCATATATAATGCGTATAATTTTTTTTTATGTAAAATTAATATTTTAAAAGCTCGTGGCTACGAATCAATTTATAAGAATTTTTAGCGCAAAAAATTAATCACATCTCTATCCAGACCGCCACAAAACTCTTTAGCCGCAGTTGAACTTTCCTTTGAAACAGAGCACTGTAATTCTAGCATATGTGTATTTATTAATCGTAATTTGACAGCATTCCCTTCTTCAGAGAGCCGTTTTGAAAAGCTAATTTTTTTAGTATTCCTAATTTCAACAATGAGTTGCAATTTATTGAATACGTTTATATAAAATGTTAGTATTTAGAAATACTGGTAGTTTGACTCGAATTAGGGGCTATTCCAGTTTCAAGCAATAATTCACCTGAAACACCTATTTTATAATAAATTAATGCTATTTTTAGCACGAAAATAGCTCGATAAAGATGGGAATTGAAAAATCGATTTTATAACAGTTCAAACATAATATTGGGCGTTTAAACAAAATTTCACCTTCAAATAGCGAGCGCTTACTGCTTTTAAATAAGATTAGAGAAGCGTTTCCAAACAGGTGTAAATAAAAGTATAGTGATGTTATAAAAGCGGAATCACCCATACTTTTGAATCACAGTTCTTACAAGTTACTGAATTATCAAAGTAACAATGATTTAACAGTTATTATTACTGGAACTAGAAGTGATAATATCTGATTTATTAGCAGTAATTTTGGTCTAACGGCCTTATTCACAAGTCCGAGTAAACTCGAGGATCAACAATAATCCGCGAGTTATCGAAGAAACCGTATTCACAAGTCTTGATCCGTGGATTAAACTGCCGTTTCGGTGTTACTTTTTGATCCTCCGAAATCGGCGAGTTAATTCGTGAGTTACATTTAACGCATGCGCAGTACTATCTTTTTGCGAAAAACAAAATGGATGACACATTTCATTCTATGCTCAATTACAGTATTCTTGCGTAGCTGTAGATGTTTACAACACTCACTATCAGGGGCCTTTTCCCACCCTTCTTCCCACAATGTTTTGCATTTGCCATGAATGTATGTGAAAAAGCACTTCCCAAGATACAATATAGCATGAAAAAAATATATTTTGTGGTTTTAACCTTCTAATATTATTATTGGGGTTATAAAGTGATAATAATACAGCACTGTACAGAAACTTGAGTTCTTAAGCAATAATTTATTTGAAAATTATTTTGCTTTCAGCATAATTGAGATTACGAGGTACTCGTATGTGCACCTGCAACCTTTAGACCCCTATGATTTTATTGGATATGATTTTGTGGCATTGAGTCCGCTTGGGACAAATTATGCCAAACTCAAGATAAAAAAAAAATCAAATATATAATATAATAATAAAGTGAAATGAGTCAAAACATAATGAATGAATACTACATAAAATTATATGTGATGGATAAAACCAATGTCACGTAAAAAGCTAAAAATGCTTGGATGAGGATTCTCTCCAATCATGTCTTCTAAAGTCAAGTTATAAGAATTAAAATGTATATGTCGTTGCCTATTAAAATGAGAACATTCAATTAAAATGTGTTTTACTGTTAGTGGGCAAATGCAGTGGTTACATATAGGGATGTTAAGCAAATCACAGAACTGCTATTCAATCACAGATACTTGTGAATCACAGTTCATACCTGTTACTCAAATATCAAAATATCAGTGATTGGGTAACAGTGATTGGGTAACAGTGATTTAGTATCAGTGATTCAGTATCAGTGATTCGGTACCAGTGATTTGGTATCAGTGATTCGGTAACAGTTACTAAACTGATATCGCTAAGCTGATACCTTGGCTGATATTGATACTGTTACTGCGATCGGTGATTGCGACCGGGATCGGTTATTCGGTAGCAATGAAAGCTGTGACTGAGTTTTGGTTATTTGGTTGCGGTGCCAGTTGGTCTGTGACGGATTGGGAATTCTCTGGAGGATTTTTAACCGGATGTTTAAGAAGGTAATATGTTGCTTTATGACTCACCAGATTCCCGCGCCTTTTTCTGAAAAAGAAGCTCTCTGGACAGTTTTAAGGAGAGTTCATATAAAAACAGAAAATTCTCTGCTTTAAATAACAATTTTTTGTTCGTTCTTAAACTATCACTCATAATTTATTTTGTTGTTTTTTTATATAGAGTAACATGACTAGAACTTGTTTTTATTTATTTTTTGGTTTGTTTAAATTAAAATTGTTCTGTTTAACCTCTTGTAAATTGTTTTTAATTCTAAAAAAGGAATTATGTGCTTCTGAAAGTATAACTTGAATGAGTCGAAATCACAGTAGGGGGAGGGGGGAGAGATATTTATTTCATTTCGCTAGTGATTATACGTTTTACGAGTTTCTGCCTTCTTTAAAGTTTGTCTCTTAAGATGAAACCGTTTCAGAGGGAGGATCAACACAACAATGTTTACAGCGGTAAAGAATGCATTCTGAAATATCGTAATGCAAGTACACAAAATTTTGATGACTGAATGTTTAATTTTTTAAAACGTATAATTTGTTGTTTGTAAACACTGATTCTCAGGAATTCCTTTTCAGACTGTTTTCAAAACAAATAATAATGTTACTCGTTAGAATATTCAGTGTTTGTCTTAGAGATAAATTAGATACTTTCACTCCGCTTATCAATTTTAAAGTGCTACTAAAGAGAATATCTTCATCTTTTGTCTTCGGGGTGGATTCCGGACCGTTGACAATAGTACGTGGTTACTCCAGTGTTGTGTGGAAACTGAACTACTCCACATTTTAGTTAATATTTTGTAAAAATTGTATGATTTATAAACTAAAGTATTGGACAGAAATTGTTGAAACAAGTCAAAAGCTACAGATTTTTCACAGTAAGGTTTGACTTTTCTGCTGTTGTTCGTTTTGTGTTTTCTTCGTCTCAAATAAAATTGTTGTGTCTTTGCACCACCACGAATACAACAATACAAATTAATTCGAATGTTACTAGAGATTTAGAAAAATTACTTAATGTTTTGAAATTGTCAGATTATCAAATGTAAGGATTCATCAAATGTAAAGATGTAAGTCTTGCTACACATACTACGATGAAAACATTTTTCTTCAACAAACAAATATTTTGGATGAAGGTTATTTAGTGAAACGGATTTAAAGATAAAAAATAGGTTTGTCAATTATATATATTTATGTAAAGATTAAAAATCCATAATTTGAATTCAATTAGAAGTAAAATGAATGAAGCATTCTAATGTATATCTCTTGATTTTAATGTTTAATTAATTGCCGACCAACCGGTATAGTGGTTAAGGTGTTAGCCTCTAGATCGGAAGGTCCCCGGTTCGAATCCGGGTTCGGGCATGGATGTTTGTAAGCGTATACCAGCTCAGGTGTTGCTTCGTCATCTGAACATAGTGCAAAATTACGAAGTAATTGTTAGGAGCAATGATGGTCCTCCCACTGGGTGCTCCTTCACAAGTGGCCATCACTTCGGGCCTTGTAGTGGCCAATGACTTCGGTCAAAATGTGCCCGCCATTAGAAAAAAAAATGTTTAATTAATTATAAAGTTTAATTTATATGAAAATTTCGATATAGTTGAAACCATCTTAGTCACCAATATTAATATATTGAGGAGAAAAAGTACCTTTAAAAAAATGAATTACGGGCTATAAATAAAAAACGGCTCATTGTGGCGGAATAAAAATGAAAAATTAATTTTATAAATGAAGGTTTATAGAGTGGCAGTTGATCTGGGGGGATGAAAAAAATACTGGGCTGCGAACTGTAAACTAGAGCACTGTAAGGCCACAGCATTACCGACTTAGCTGTGTATTCCTTCGACGAAATCGTATTATTGAAAATATTTAACACATAAATAAAAGCATTCCGTTGCTACGAGTGACTAGAGATACTTTGCACTCAACCAATCAGATTCAGTCACAGTTTTGAATCACAGATATTCGTCAGTAGTAGAGATGGGCGATCCGCTCAGGAGCTGACTCAAAGAGTCGACTCTTTTGACGGAGTGAGCGAGCGCTGATTCGTCAAAAAAGAGCTATAGCTCTTTTTTAACCAATCAGGGCTGAAGAGCGGTAACTCTTTTTTAACGAATCAGCGCTTCCACTCTCGAAGAGTCATTTCCGCATGCGATCACCAGCTCAGTGATTCTTTTGGGAGTTGATTCTTTGGGAGTTGATTCTTTTGAGAGTTGATTCTTTACGAGAGTTGGCTCTTTCGAAGAATCATTTCCGCATTCGATCGTTTGCGCTCACTGATTCTTTTGGGAGTTGATTCTTTTGAGATTTAACTCTTTGGCTCTTTTCGATAACTATCGCTCTTGAAGAGTCAATTCCGCATTCGTTCTTTTGCGCTCCCTAGCTTTTTGTTACTTTTTTGAAGTTTCAAATTTTTAAATATCTATGTATTATCATAAATGTTATTTTTTTAAATTTAATTCAATTTTAGATTGAAAGGGTGTTTTTACGGCTCAAGTCATATCACGCCTTTTAGCACTAATTAAAACTAGTCTTAAGGTTGTTATTAAAACATATTCTAACAGTTATTATGTTATTCACTTAACATTAATATAATAATTATAATAAAACCTTGATTTCTCGGGAGTGATATCATTTTAATAAAGCTACACAAAATTAAATTAAACGTAACTCGTTTTTATTGCATTGCCTTCACAAAACAAGGCATTTTGAAAATATTTTATTAAAAGACAGGTAGGGGACTTGGATTTTGAAAATCTTTGGGACAACGAGTATTCGAGGGTATTATATACCTATATCTTAAAATAAATAGTTAAAAATCTTAAGTACTTAAATAAATTATTAATATTTTTATTATATGATTTTAAAATTTCATTTAAATTATTAGGAAGTCTCATTTGGTAACTAAGTGGTTTTAGAAAGAAATCTTAATGTATCCAAACACGTCCAAGACACTTTTTTTAAATGTGGTATAGAAACATTTTAATGGTATTTTTATGTTTTGTGTTTTAAACAATAGCAATGGGCTATAAATATTAAAAGTATATATTAATAATTTTGTAAAAATATGATAATTATGTATGAAATTTTAAAGAAATGTGTCAAAAACTTCAAATGTGCTACATGAAAATCTATTCAACCAATTTGAAAAATGATGCTACCAAAATAAACTACATGCATATTTCTAGGGAATGAACTAGAATAAAAGGATATTTAAATAAACAACAATTTTACAAGTGATGGAAAAATGAATAGAAGATTTTTTATAGTTTTACAGTCCTACTTCTTAAATAAATAGTAATAATTTAGAAACTTTTGAACTCAGCATAATTATTCTAGTTCATTCACTTGACAACATTATAAATAACAAACTCTCAAAAGTTTACTAGAATCCAGTTATAAGTTTTTGTATTATAACATTTGAAGTGAGGAAATAATGCAAAAATATTAATTTAGAGTTAAAGGTAGTTTCAAGTGCATTGCTTGCTCCCTACGTTTGCTCTTTGTGTAAACAATTTTGTTCTTCCTTCTCTTTAAAAAAGTTCACTCCATTTCCAAAAGAGAAACCATTTAAATATTTGAAAAAACTTTCTAAAATTATATTTGCAAAAAAAAGTAAGGTTTAAATTTAGATTTTGCCATGTTTTTGGCCTTTTAATGGCCATTTCCAATGTTTTCCATTCTTACTTCTTGTTTTCCCGCCTTAATTAAAATCTTAATACTTCTTCAAGTAATTAACAGAGAAAAAATTAAATATGTTTCGGAAAGTCAAATAAATACTCTATCCAATAAAATCGAAAACTTTTTTAGAATTCTTGGTCAAAAATGAAATTTTTAACGTGTTTGGATATTTTAATTGCTACTTCTGTAATCTCAACGGGTTCATGACAGGAATTACAAAAGTAGAAGTGTCCTCAAAGTAATTTATTCTTTATGGACAATTTCAAAGTTTTTGAATTGACATGGTTTTGGGCCATCTTATGCCTTAGCAATTAAATTTTACAGCTTAGCAGCCCTATGCTGCAATGCTTATCGTCCTCGTGCCCCGTCTCCCTCCTTTAGTTGATTTTAGAGGTAAACTGCCCAATTGCTGGATGAGTGAGTGTTTCAAGTGTTGTGTGCGTGGGTGTTTCAAGCACGCTTGGCGCCTCTTCGTCTGGACACATGCGCTCACGTGACAACGAGGGATGTTCGATGGCCCAAACATATTGTATACATTTCGATGTGTTATATACATTATTATATATCTCAAAGGAGCGGTGAGTCATCAAAAAGAGCTAGCTCTTTTAAGTGAGTGAGCGATTCCGATCCGATCCCTGAAAAGAGTCATTTTCCCCATCACTAGTCAGTAGCAGTCACAATTAGAACTGTTACTGTCAAATTACTGTTAGTAACATCCTTACCTAAGAGTGAAAATATGATATTTTCAAATAAATAATTAAAAAGTAGTGGTGGTCAGTGCTCTCGAAGTTATATATATATATATTATTGTATTCCAAACCCAATGGATTTATTCTTTCTTTCAATATATTAATGCTCGTAGTAATGGTCTTAATGAAATTGAGAGTATTTATAGTCACTTAAAAATTTGAGTCAGAAAACTAAATTTAGCAGCTAGGCTATTCGATTCCGTAAAGAAAATATCAAGGACTCCTGCACAAGTATAGTGTTTTAAAATACAATGAATTAGACTCTGAGATTATTATGTTTAAATAAATATTTGAAGTCTAGCTAATTATACATATCAAAAGAAGCGTTTAAAATGGCTTATGGTATACAAGACGTAGAGGTTGAGGCATGTGAGCCGAAAGCGCTCTATATCCATGTTGAAGTCTTGAGCACAGCTGTCAGATTATTATTGGACTTCTATAGTGTTTCTTATAAAAGACTGACATAGTTGAAAAATGAATTAAAAAAAAAAAAGGATGGTAATAGAAGTGTACTTATTGCTGCATTTCACTTGCAAAACCAAGAACTTATATCCAATCAATTTTCAAGATTAGTTATGAATTGAATCAACAGATGGCGCTAAAGATCTGTAAGAGCTGCAGGGAAAGCATTCCGGTCATGGCTCATCGGCAGAATAAAAAATGAAAAGTCAGTTTAAACTGTTGGCTTGTTGACTGCTATTGTATTTGATTAAATTTTTTTTTATAATTCAAGGAAATTCCAGTTTTCCTGGATGAAAAGAAAAACCGAGGTTGAAATAGTTCTCTAGCATCGTAAGCCGATTCTGACACCGCTGTGTATTACTTATACCGAATGAACTAATGTAGGATTTTAAAACAGAGATAAGAGAATACCTCACGGAGAAGTTTTCAATTCTGGAACGGAGCTTGGTGAGTGCAAAGGGTTGCAATATGTCTCCCGAGCATTTCCCACACATATTCTATAACAGCAGTTCCCCACCGGGATCACGCATACACATGGGGGTACGTGGTGGCCCTGTTAGGGGCACGCGAAAATAATATTGATAATGGCGGAAAACACCAGAAAAAGGGGTTTAAATAAAAACACAAAAAACAGATTATATATTTATGATTTACAAAGAAATATGAAAATTGTCACTAGATCATTTCACTACCACTCGTATCGTTCAATTGCGCATGTTTCCCCCTTTCGCCGTGTCTGTTCACTATGATTGAAAGCCGTCCGCCAGTCTTATGATATATGTCCTGTAATCTATCAAATGGTAGCACAGAGCAGTGCCCGAGTCAGGTAAATTCTCTGTGTTCAATAGAGATGGGCGATCCGCTCAGGAGCTGACTCAAATAGCTAGCTGTCTTGAAGGAGTGAGCGAGCGCTGATTCGTTAAAAAAGAGCTGTAGCTCTTTTTTAACCAATCAGGGCTCAAGAGCGGTAGCTCTTTTAAAACGAATCAGCGCTTCCGCTCTCGAAGAGTTATTTCCGCATGCGATCACCAGCTCAGTGATTCTTTTGGGAGCTAGCTCTTTCGAAGAATCATTTCCGCATTTGATCTTTTGCTCTCATCAGCTCACTGACTCTTTTGGGAGCAGCTCTTTTCAAGGACTGGCTCTTTTCGAGAACTATCGCTCTCGAAGAAACAATTCCGCATTCGCTCTTTTGCACTCCCCAGCTTTTTGTTACTTATTTGAAGTTTCAAATTTTTAAATATCTATGTATTATCAAATACTAAACGCTATTTCTTTTTTAATTTTAATTCAATTTTAGGTTGAAAGGGCGTTTTAACGGTTTAAGTCATATCACGCCTTCTAGCACTAATTAAAACTAGTTTTAAGATTGTTATTAAAACATATTCTAACAATTATTATATTTATTCACTTAACATTAATATAATAATAATAATAAAACCTCGATATCATTTTAATAAAGTGTGATATCATTTTAATAAAGCTACACAAAATTAAATTAAACGTAACTCGTTTTTATTGCATTGCCTTCACTAAACAAGGCATTTTGAAAATATTTTATTAAAAGACATGGAAGGAACTTGGATTTCGAAAATCGTTGGGATAACGAAGATTCGAGGGTATAGTAAATCTATATCTTAAAATAGATAAAAATCTTAAATATTTAAATAAATTATTAATATTTTTATTACTTGATTTCAAAATATCATTTAAATTATCAGAAAGTCTCATTTGGTCCCTAAGTGGTTTTAGCCCAGGACATTCTAGAAGGAGGTGTGTTACGGTATAAAGGGTATCGTTAAATTTTAAAACTGACAACGCGGACAGAATTAAAGGTTCCCCAAACAAAAATCAAAAATTTCCTATAAATATTTTAACTTCCTCCAGAGCTTTTGAATTTCTTTTAAATTTTGTTCCTTGTTATATATATATATATATATATATATATATATATATTATATATATATTATATATATATATATATATATATATATCTGAGGGATGTCTATAGATAAATAGTACATTTTCTATACAAATGGATACGATTCACACTATTTCCAAAAGAGAAACCATTTAAGTAACCTTTCTAAAATTATATTTGCAAAAACAAAAGCTTTAAATTTAGATTTTGCCAGGTTTGTGGTCTTTCAATGGCCAATTCCGATGTTTTTCATACCAACTTCCAGTTTCCCCGCCTTGATTAAAATCGTAATATCTCTTCAAGTAATTAACAGATAAAAAATCAAATATGTTTTGGAAAGTCAAATAAATACTTTATCCAATAAAACCAAAAACTTTTTTTGGAATTTTTGGTCTAAATTTTTTTTAACGTGTTCGGATACCTTTATTGCTATTTCTGTAATCTCTTTGGGTTCATAATAGGAATTACAAAAATAGAAGTGTCCTCAAAGTAATTTATTCTTTACGGACAATTTTAAAGTTATATGAATTGACATGGTTTTGGTCCATCAATTAAAGTTTACAGCTTAGCAGCAGTATGCTGCAATGCCTTTCGTCCTCAGGCCCCGTCTCCCTCCTTTTGTTGATTTTAGAGGCAAACTGCGCAATTGCTGGATGAGTGAGTGCTGTGTGGTTGTTCAAGCACGCTTGGCGCCTCTTCGTCTGGACACAAGCGCTCACGTGACAACGAGGGATATCCGATGGCCCTGAGTGGCTAGCCCGGCGTTGCCCGTGATACAAGGTATTAATCGGGTGTAAAATTTTCCGCAGATTTCAAATCTGTTGAAGATATATTCAATTTAAAAAAATCGTATTTTTAGGTATCAATCTAAATTAAAATTTCCGCAGATTTCAAATCCGTTGAAATTTTTACTCCATCTTTAACGGTCTAGGAGATGGAAAAAATATTTTTGACCTCAGTTAAAAGATTTATCGTCTGGCTGGGAAATCAATCGCGCAAAATCAAAGCGGAAACGAAATAATTAATTTTCTACGTGTTCTGTGGATGAAAAAAACTTGGCATGATTCCTAACCCTGACTGCAAGGTCGCATGAGTAGAAAACGTTCTCCGCGTTTGAAAAACCGATAAAGAATAAAATTATGAAATTCATTTAAAAATCTTCTAGATTGAATTTAAAAATTCGCCGTGACCCAAAAATTGCAAATGTATACCAAATCTCATTGTTTCAAGTGCCATAGAATCGTTGGGATTTTGCGGCCCCAAACAAACACTTTCTTTTATAGTAGTAGAGACATCTCGATATGTTATATACATAGCATATATCTCAAAGGAGCTGTGAGTCATGAAAGAGAGCTAGCTCTTTTTAGTGAGCGAGTGGTTTTGATCCGATCCCTGAAAAGAATCATTTTTCCCATCACTAGTGTTCAGTGTGTGTATCGACAAAAGGTTTTTACTCTGGACAACTGCTAAATCACACTTTGCTTGATTCACTCTTGCACGAAATGTACTGAATCTGGAGTTTGGTTGCACAATCGGATAACATTTCCAGAATTAAATGCTTCATTAAGAAATAGTAAATCCTTTGTAGAGCAAAAAAAATGAAGATTCTAATATATTCCTTTCTTTTTGAAGAGAGAAAAGAGCAGGTTCAGACCTATCAAGTTGGTAAGAATTTCCGAAAAGCGTGCATTGCTGCTAATGTGAAAAAACAATTTCAAATAATCAACAGAATAACAGAAATTTACAAAATAATTTCAAATGTTATTTTTAACCGTTGAAAACAGGTTCAACTTTTTTTTAACCCAAAGAACTTCAATTTTAATTTGGAATGTAATTCTTTAAAATTGACTCATTGCTGACCTAATATCATTTTCTCAATATTTTATAAAATAGCTATTATTTTTTAAAAAACACTGCTATTTGAACTGGTATGGGTGGGATATGCTGTGAAACAAATGTGAACTTTTGTTTATGCATACATTCCGTCAAATGAGAAATTATGCCGGTCAGATTTGGAGATATGTAGCTCAGACCCACATAAACAAAATTAAAGCATTCTAAAATTCTACCCTCCGTATCATTAGGGACAGCCCATGGTATTACAGAAATACTACAATAAAAGAATTTGAAATTTTAAAACTCGAGAATTTTTTGGAAAAATTAGCAAAACTTTTTTCTGTTTCCTTCATTGCAAATAAAACTCAGCTATTGCACAGATCTCCTGATATGACTGTTATTAATTATGCTAAAAAGGTAAACTTAGTTAAATCCATACTTTTAATTTGACACTTCTTTTAACCGCAGTTGCTACAGGTATTCTGAACTCTGGTATTTTCTGAGATTTCACTGGATTTATACGATTGCCCTACATTTCATTATTGCTCTATATTTTGCGTCCAAGGGCTTGTCTATGTTAAATAGCGATGTTTTTAGTACTGGTAAACACATTTTGAATATAAAAAACGATTAAATAAATTTTAAGATATTTTTAACTTTTTTTAAATCTTTAATTTGATTACAAAAATTTCTCTTGGCCCACATGATTGTCATCATAATGGTATGGAAATTCTCACTTAATGTTATAGAAAATTTATTCCATTTTTATACCATTAACATTTCATTTAAGATATCAGCATTGATTGTTAAATTTTTGCTCTGCAAAATTATTTCATACTCACACATTCATATTGCAATGAAGACGTGTAAAAAACAAATGTTTTTTACATAAATATTCGCTTTACACGCTTTTTCTTTGACGAAATTGATTCAAAGGAATAAATTTCACCATTTAAGTGATCAAAGTTTTATTGTTGAGAAAATGCAACAATAATGAAGAAAAATTACAATAAATTCGGTGAAATAATGAAAACGACGACCAATATAAATATTAACCAAACTATGACAGGCTTATTTGAAATGAAGCACAAAAGACAGTAATACAAAATTTCTCTCTATATTAAAAAAAAGTTACCGCCACAGGATTGAAAACTGTGTTGTTTGGATTGATTCTTAGACGGTTTCCCGAGAAAGTACGGATCAGAAAATTAAGAAATTAACATGGGTTGTTCAAAATTGTCCAGTCAACATGATGAATGGTAGTATAGGATTTTCTAAGTTGGGAGGTCTTTCTTCAAAGTGAGTTGTCTTCCGTCGATAAAGACTATGTGGCTGTGCCATCTTTCTTGACTGAGTGAACCAACGATTTAATATCTTTGTCGACTTCCTGCTTGGTTTGGGGGTGACGAGATCTTTGCCAAATTTTCCTCAACCGATTTTGATGCTTAATTTTTATCCTGATTTCTTCAGAGAAACGAAGAGGTTCCGGCTCAATTTGGGTTTGGAAGCACCATCGAATGCTTCCTTAATCTTAATTCCTAAATTTTCAATGGATTTTTCAATGTCATCGATATTAGAGAAATTTGGGGAGGGAAGGGTTGAGTTAGCCAAAATTTAAATTAAAATGCCCGAAATTAGTAAAAAGGTCTAACAATTTTTTTTGGTAAACTAATAAGTGCTGAGAATTAATTTGACTGGGAGATGGTTGTAACTTAAGTCAGTTGCAATCTAAAGTTTGTTCTAGGGAACCTAGCCCCGGAGGGGCTTTAATCCCATATCTGAATATAGGACATAATATATTACACATAAAGATAAGAGTAATTGGTCAAAATTGGTATGCTCTGGATTATAATGAATCATATATACATAGAAGAAAAGAAAAATGAAAGAAAATAAACATTTATATACAAGGATGGAATAAGACTTCCATCCAACAGATCGGCTGAATCCAAAGATTCACCAATTCTGTTGCCATTGCTTCATTTGCCATTGCGTCCTTCTAGATGGCGCATACATATAAATATATATTAATAAAAGTAGTGGTGGATATTGATTTTTTAGGTTTTGTTTTTTATGTATAACATATTTGTGTCATTTAATATTAAAAAACTGAATCTTCAGGCCAAACTCAATTTTACTCCTTTCGAGGATCTTAAAATAGAAAAGCTTGCGATAGAAAGAGTAAAATGGTAATTATTTATAGTTTGTTCAAAATCTGAGTCAGAAATTTAAAGTTAACAAATAAAAAATTCGATTCCTTAAAAAAAATTTCTAAAACTCTCAACCGTATTAAAAATAATTTGGTCAATTTAGCAGCCTAAAGAATCAGTTTTTCTACGTGAGGAAAAAGTTAATGAGATAAGAATGTCACGCGTTGAAAGCGATATCAAGGTACACACGAAACCAACTTACGGTAAAAACAAATTAGTTTTTAAATTCTCGAAATTATCACGAGAGCGTTCAGAAACTTTTGCAAATATATCAGTCTTTTATAGAAGTTCCGAGATAATCTACAATGCTCGTTTACCAAATGGAAAGGAAAATAAGACAGAACGAGCATGAATCTATTGTATTGTTTACATGTCAATAACGATGTTATTTTGCACAGAAAGACATAACCACAAAAAAAACCCAGCTATTTTAAAGAAAACAGCCGTTTAACACGAATGATCGTTCACTCAATATCACTTAGTCATGTCGGGTTCTTAACATTGCTGATCGTTCGCTCCATCCTCTTGGGGTTATAACAGGGCATAAAGGAAACAACACAGTGATAAGGTTAACAGCTCTTCGGATGAAAGGATAAAAATAATTAACAAAAGAGAATGAACTCACTCACAAAGGTAATTTTACCATTACGAGTATAGAAAAACAATGATGTCAGAAGCGGGATAATGCAAACCAAATATTGAGTAATTCTTTATATAAACATATCAAGATAAAAATAGTGGTGGATTTTGAATCTTCAGGGAATATTTATTTTTACTCTTATTCGAGGATCTTAAAATAGTAAAGCTTGCGATAGAAAAAGTGAAATGGGGAGTATTTATTGTTAGTTTAAAATTTGAGTCACAGAAAACTGAAGTTAACAAATAATTTAATTCCTCAAAGAAAATATCTAAATCTCACGTATAAGTATTGTATTCAAAAATAAAAATCTACTATTATAATAACTCTGACTATTATGATTTAAATATGTGGAAATCTGCCAAGTCTAACATATCTTTAAAAGAGTGCGCTGACGTATGACTTGGGGGTTTCTGTACATAGAAGAGCTACCACAACACACGAAACTTCGGGCAGCCTGTAAGACAAAATTTGTGACGGAAAAAGATTGAAATTTCTAAAAATATTTTAACATACAAAGTTCATTTTCCTTATAATTTTATTTGCAGTTAAATAATTAACCACCTTCTAACAGTTGATCATGATATATAGCTAATGATAAAATAACTCTGTTTGCCCTCATTTCTATGAAAATGCTGCCAACTAATGTTGCAAGTCTTCTTCTGCCTATGTGACAACATTTATCTGCTTGAACTGACAGCTGAATCTTTTAAAAAATTAATGTCAATGTGATAGCAGTGAAAAGTTTAACTACGAATTCAAACTGCAGCAGATAATTGGATGCACCCGTTATTACCAGCAGTTATACAAGTTGCGTTTTCCTGCGATCGCAGTTAAAATAGCAGTGTTGTTGCAAAGCAGTTAGAAAATGCACATGTCGGAATAACAAGTTATCGATACAAGTTATATGCTCCGACACCATTTTAAACTGGATTCGCAATTACTTGTCACATGTTTCATATTCCCCTCCCTTGTGGGTCACGTTTATTGTATACACATATTTTTATTTGATTGAGTTTTAACGTCATTACAAGTTCTGACAACAGTTCTATCTGTGATGAAAGTTTTGTCCGTTGATCTGCTGTCGAGTTTTGATGTACGGGAATAAATTTTTGGAAAGAAGGATTTATTTGTATGTTCATAAACCATCGATCTGAATTTTGAACTTCCGTTGACAGGTATTTAGAGTTTGATAATGCATATCCAACAAGTAGGAAGGTGTTTTAATTAACTTCGCACTGGCGCAACACAACCGGTTATTGGTGACGAGGTCACACCTGAGCTTCATACCCAGACTCCAAACTTTCGCATCATTAAAAATGAATTTTTAAACTAAATCAATTTGGATTTGTTTATTTTAAAAAATTTATGCGTGTTTCTGTTTGTGATTTTATGTGATAGTTGTGTGATTTTGAGAGCACGATTTTGAAAAATTATTACACTGTAAACTTATTAAGGGAAAATTAAATGGATGATACGTCAATTAGAAATTGTCAGGGAACAGATTTCTGAATTATATGTGCAAAATGCGTCTAAAAATAAACAAAAGTGCTCTATTATAAAATAAAATGCAAACTTGTATTTCTTCTCAAAGAATTCGTGTCAATAAATCTATGGATTCAAAAACAAACAAAACATGAAAAATATTTAAGAGACATGGTTGTGCAAATTACTACAAATTTCAATGTGACTTTGTGATTTTTTTCTTACCAAAATAAATTTTCCTCAAGAATCAAGCTTTAAAGATTATTATTAGTTCTAATTTACAGTTGAACTAATTTCTATTAAAAAAAAACCTTGTTTATCTGGGGCAATATATTTTTCCTTCGCAAAACTTTACAAGCTTTCCTGTAGTTGACCAGGAACGCATCTCATTACTTTAATTTCCATTCGCTTCTTGATTTTAGCAAATTTTCGTTTTTAGTAATTATCCATCCCAATCCGCACCCTTTGCTGCCTGAAATCCAACCCTCCATTTCTCTCCGAGCGCGCGCGGTCATCAACCCATCCTCGATTCATATTTGGAGAATCTTAAAAAAAAAGGAAACGGGAGATTAATAAGTGTCTGCCTTACACAAAAATGATTGTCTTATTTCGTCGATTTTACACTCTTGCTAGGAGCTTTAATGATGTATAACCAAATTTAATAAGAAACACTTGCCCTGTAATACATTTCAAGCTCCCCATGTTACACAAACACTAAGTCATTTAGACTTTGTGATTTTAATACATGCACTTTAAAATCACAAATTTATGGAATGCACAAATTGATATAAGTATTAAATAAATTAAAATAGTGGTGGATACTGTATTTTTAAGTTTTGTTAACGCATAAAAATGTTTGTGTAATTTAATATTACAAAATTGAATTTTCAGGCAAAAATAATTGCTACTCTTCTTGAGGATGTCAAAACAGTAAAACTAATAACCAATTGTTAAAAATGGGGAATATTTATAGTTAGTTCATATTTTGAGTCAGAAAACTAAAGCTAATAAATAATTTAGTTCCTCAAAGAAAATTTCCGACTCACTTAAGTATTGTATTCAAAAATAAAAATTTGATGTTAAACCAACTCTGAATAGTATGACTAATTAATGAGTTTTAGTCTGCAAAGTCTAATATATCTTTATAAAGATGGCGCTGGAGAATGGCTTGGGTATTTCTGAAAGAGCGAATTTTTTAATGAACTCTTCGGACTGCCATCTGATCTTAAAAAAAAATATTTTACAAAAACAAATTTGTGGTGGGAAAATATTGAAATTTCTAAAACTAATTTAACATACAAAGTTGATTTTCATTAGAACTTTATTTAGTGAAAAAAAACACCACTTTCTCTAAAAGTTGATCATGATACACTATTTGCACTCATTTCTACGAAATATGTGCTGCCAAGTAATTTTCTATAAAACATCTGAGAGCAGTTGACATACGAAAGAGTAAAAAATTTGTATGTATGCGTGCTCCTTCATCTAGCAATTCTTCATTTCACTATGTGACAATATTTGTCTGCCTGAATTGACAGTTGTTTCTTGAAAACAATAAATTTCAATGTGATAGCAATGACAAATGTTGACTACGTATTCAAACTTCCCGAGCATTAACTTATCCTACGTGAGGATTTATTTAATCAGAATACAATATGGGAAGTAATCAAAACATCAGGTTTTAAATTAAACTTACTCACAAAGTCAATTTATCTTTACGAGTATTAACTAATAGTATTAAATCAGTTACGAGCGGAGAGATATGCAACTGTTTCCACTGACGTCACAGAATCGATATCCAATGAGAAGAGAATGGGAGCAGTTGTTGGCTAATCGGATCACATGACCTAGATACGTATGTCATCAGAATTTTTCTGTTGGCAATTTATCTCTTCCTTTGGCGTACTTCGAAATTTATGTGAGGATAAATTTCTTTGCTGCTGTTTAGTTATAAATTTTAGTTGACTCGCGGTAACTTTAAATTCAGATCTGCTGTAGTATAATCAAGAGGCTATAGAAAAAAGGAAATAAGGTGTGTAACATGATTTTCATTGATCTAACATCATCATCGAAAATTGTATCCTTTTATTATATAAGTTAATAATTATATAAGTTAGTGTTTTATGTATGCTTTTTGTTACATCAGAATGGTCCTAAGCCAGGGGTGGATACGACACCATCATCCTAAAGCAAAGGGGACGGCAGAGGGGCGGTAAAATATCAGCTGGTAGTGAGTTCAGGAGTGGTTCTTAGATTATTTATGTAAAATCAACGGAATCTTGGAAAAATATAAAAAGGGTATTAAAAATTAGGAAAAATAATTTAGAATCAAAAGGAATTAAATTGGAATTTTTTAAAAATAATTTGGAGGATCTAAAAACTTTTCCGCCAGATGGGTTCGAACTCGGGAAGTTATCCTCCGCTGCAGACGTCAATCTGAAGATAGGTGACTTTAGCCATTAGGCTATCGTTGCTTTCCAAAAAGTAGCTCTTTAAAAGTATAAGTACCCTTAGGATAAGTTGGCGAGATCAAAATCAAAATTGGTTATTGCAACAATCAGATTGGCGAGATATCCAAGTGAAGCCAAACCCGTGAAACTAGCCAATCAAGTTGGACTTGCGTAAAGTACTATCATGGTTCTCTTCTCATTGGTTATCGATTCTGTGACGTCAGGGGAAACCGTTGCATATCTATCCGCTCGTAAATCAATTGGAAATCTCAACTTTCAGAAACCGAGTAAAATATTATATATAATCATATATAAATAAGAATAGCGGTGGATCTTATCTTTTAAGTTTTGTCTTTTTTATGCATCAAAATACTTGTGTCTTATAATGTTACAAAATTGATTCTTCTGCAAAACTCATTTTTAGTCTTTTTGGGGATCTCAAAACAGTAAAGCTTTTATCTAGTGTTAGAAATGGGGAATATTTATAGTTACTTAAAAATTTGAGTCAGAAAACTAAAGTTAGCAAAATTTTAATTCTTTAAAAAGAATTTCCAAGACTCACTAAAGTATTGTATTCATATATAAAAATCTGATGCGATACCAACTCTGAATATTATGATTAATTAAATGTGTTTTAGTATTCAAAGTCTAATGTATCTTTATAATTGTAATGTATTTTTCTTCATCTACTTCTGACACTCCATACATAGGCCATTCATCTGGCTCTTGTTTAAGCCAGTCGGGCCCCTCCCACCATCTGCTCTGCAGTAGTTTTCTGAGATCGTACCCTCTAGATGGAAGATCTGCTGGATTGATTGAACCCGGTACACAATGCCAATCTTCAGTTTTGGTGCATCCTCTAATTTCAGCTACACGATTTGCCACGAAAATACTCCAGTGGGAATCTCTTTTTATCCAAGTCAGAGCTACAGATGAATCACTCCAAAAATACGCTTGGCACCTAGTCAATTTGAGAGCGTCAATGACTTGACAATACAAACGAGTAGCTATGAGTGCTCCAAGCAACTCTAATCTAGGAATAGTTACTTCTTTGGCAGGTGCTACTATTGACTTGCATAATACTAATTGTACCGAAGTTTTGCCCTCAAAAGATGCACGTAAGATAACACATGCTGCATAAGATACCTTACTAGCATCACTAAAACAATGTAGAGTAATAGAGCATTCGTCAAAGGATCCAAACACAAGTCGTCTTGAAAGTTTACAATAATTCAAGAAATGCAACTTTTTTAGCCAGGCCTGAAACTCTCTTTCTATGTCTTGTGGAAGATTTTCATCCTAAGAAAGTTTCATCTCCCATTTTTTTTGCAAAATCAGTTTTGGAATTAACGTAGCTGGACTAGTATAGCCGATACGGTCGAAGATTCTCTGTGCAACTGACAGCAGAGACCTTTTGGTATGGACACTTTCAGAAAAGGTCAAAGAGGTTAAATTGCAATAAATTTCATCAGTCTCTGTGTCCTATGAGAGTCCCAGAATTGAAACGATCTTTTGAGTGCAAGTTATGCCTTTAAATGGTGCAGCAATCCACCCTCTAAGGTCAAACCCTCCTGAAGACATCAGAGGAATTCTCTTTTCCATCCTTTAACGATGCATCGAATACAGGACGAACTTTTGTAGTCAAACTCGAATTCTTGATTACTGCTTGATGCGATAGATAGTGACCAATTGTACCATTATTTGGAGCTATTTTAATTATGCCCTCCTCGTGCCAGCGTTTTATAGTATCATCGTAATCTTCAAAATATTCCATTTCCTGAAGTCTTTTTGTATTAGAAAAAAGCCTCTTTTCCGCTTTATCTTTATTATATCCAAGAATCTGATGACCGTCCTTCCAAGGCAAACATACTTCATACCTATTACCTTCTATAACATTGACGTTTTCTCGAAATAATTTAAGGGTTTCATTACCTAAATTCTCCTTTGACTTCACTTTTGCCGGAGTTTTTATGCCAATTGTTTCTAAATTCCACAGTTCTGTGAGATCTAAATAGCAAAATCCGACGGCATCAAGCAAGGTAGATTGACTCTTCACCGGACATGACCGGAGTTTTGTTTCCATAGCAATCAGATTTATTTCACTGATTCATTAAGCGTTTTACAATCATTGAAACATCCTGATCATGACAGTCATCCCATTGTTTTAGAGTCATTAAAAATAATTTATCATCTTTCATCCAAAAATTTTAACTTGTTATTTTGTTGGATCCCATCTCATGTTGGGATATTAGGAAATGAAATTGCTGACAAAGCCGCCAAATCGGCCGTAAATAATTTTAACCATACTATCCCTTATCGTGACATAAGACCTTGCATTTACAAATTTTTAGAAGACAAATGGCAGAAAGAATGGAACGAACAATCGGAGAATAAACTTCACGCTATCAAACCAAGTATATCTAACTGGAAATCGCTACCTTTAAGAAGGCAGCAAGTAATAATGACACGCCTCCGTAATGGACATGCTAGGATCACCCATAGACACCTCCTCCTCGGAAAAGATCATCCTCTTTCTAATTACTGCATTTGCCCACTAACAGTAAAACACGTTTTAATTGAATGTTCTCATTTAAATAGGCAACGACTTTTACATTTTAATTCTTATACCTTGGTTTTAGAAGAGATAATTGGTGAGAATCCTCATCCAAATATTTTTAACTTTTTACATGACATTGGGTTTATATATCACATATAATTTTATATAGTATTCATTTTATTAAGACTTGACTCATTTCGTTTCATTAATATTTTATGTATCTGTTTCTTTTTTATCTTGAGTTTGGCATAATATGTCCCAAGAGGACTCAATGCCACAAAATCATATCCAATCCGATAGTAATAAGGCTTTTGTCGATCGTCATGATATTACTCGTCATCAATTGTCCGGAATAATCGGCACCTATTAACAATCCGATCTCTGGAGTATCTCTACCAGAATCATTGATTTTAATTTTATGTTTCCGAAGTGAGGAACTTGTATGTCTGAATTTCACCCTCTGAATGTATCCACAAATTTTATCTTTATCTAAAACTGATAACTTGTATTTGAATTCGTTTTCCACACTTTGTATCTCGATATCTAAAATCCCATGCACCTGTAACTCAGTTTCAACTCCTCCAAAAAGATTGTGGCTCAAAGTCTCTTGATCTAACGGGACAAAATCTAGTCTCTCTTTACTACACTGCTGGCCACCGTAAATGCAACACCCTGAAGGAAGCATGCAAATAATATGAAATTTACAACATGCATTAGCGGAGGTGAGATATGCAAATGATTA
This sequence comes from Metellina segmentata, assembly GCA_947359465.1. NCBI lineage: Eukaryota > Metazoa > Arthropoda > Arachnida > Araneae > Tetragnathidae > Metellina > Metellina segmentata. Next base: position 17,833,719 of record OX375883.1, on the reverse strand, counting down.
GAATTTCAGCGCAGACGCACATCACGTGCGCCTGTGGCGCCACTTCAAAGCGCTAATTAAGGCTTGGAGATTTCGACGATTTCAAGTACGGCAATTGTGTTTTTCTTGTGGTTTTTAAAAAAAAAAAACGATCAATTATGCCTCGTAGAAAACAGCAATCATCTTTTGATCAAGTATCCGAGTTCCACAGAGGAAGGATAATGGCCTACCGAGAATGAGGATTATCTTTCAGGGAAATCGGTAGTCGTGTTGGACGAAACCAAACTGTAATGCGGATATGTGATCGTTGGATGCAGGAGGGTACGACGGACCGACGTGTTTGATCGCATCCACCTCAGTGCACCACTTCACGGGATGACAGGCATATTGTGCATATGTCAATAACGGATCGCTCAGCCACATCACGAACAATAGCACAACACATTCAGTCTGTAACGCATCATCCAGTGTCTGCGCGTACCATTCGACGCCGTTTACAGCAGAGTGGTCTGTCCGCAAGACGTCCATTGCTTCGTCTACCCTTGACGCAGAACCACAGATGTCTCCGCCGCCAATCGTGCGATGAAAGAAGGATGTAGACGGCAGAATGGAATGAAATTGTCTTTACTGACGAGTCACGCTTCTGTCTGCAACACCACGATAGTCGGATTCGAGTCTGGAGACACCGTGGAGAGAGGATGCTGAACAACTGCGTTATGCACCGCCACACTGGTCCTGCACCGGGTATTATGGTATGGGGCGGTATTGGATATCACTCTCGCACTCCTCTAGTATGCATTGCCGGTACTTTAAACAGCCAGCGCTACATCTCCGAGGTATTGAAGCCAGTTGTCCTTCCTTACCTTCAGGGCTTGCCCACAGCCATATTTCAACAGGATAATGTGCGACCACACGTGGCACGCATTGTCCGAGGGTTCTTCGTCAATCGCCAGATTGAATTGCTTCCCTGTCCAGCTCACTCTCCGGATCTTTCGCTGATAGAAAACATGTGGTCCATGGTTGCTCAACGATTGACCCAGATTACATCCCCAGCTGCCACACCAGATCAACTTTGGCAACGTGTGGAAGCTGCTTGGTCTGCTGTACCCCCCAAGAACACATCCATAGTCTCTTTGAATCAATGCCGAGGCGTTTGGCAGCGGTGATCTCCAACAAGGGCGGCTACTCTGGCTACTGATTTTGGCAGGAACCACGCTTCACAGAAGTCTATAAATTTAATCATTTGATACTTGGTCAACATGTTATCTACAAAATAAATTTTGTTCTGATATCTCTTGTCTTTCTTGGTGTTGCAATTTGGGTGGCCAGCAGTGTATTTATTTCCGTATGTAAGACCTCTGTGATCCACTGTCATAAAGTGTTCGCACCAATTCCGTCTTTCCATTATGGACAATCTTCACCATTATAGTATGCAGAAGAGTTGTTCGTATGTTTTGATTAGACAATAAGACCTCACTCGTTTCATTAGCTAGTTTAGGTTGTTCTTTTTTGAGACTTTTAGAACCTTTTAGGAAAAGCTTGTACTGCCAGTTGGAGGCGCTTTTCACTTTCAACATCAATACGTAGACAATTCAACAAATTTCCTACGTTTTCAGAGTGCGCGACACTTTCTTTACGCTGTCGAGATCGCTCCCACGCACTCAGAATTTCTTCCGGTAGTGTAGACTCTACAAGGGGATATAGCATAGCTCCATAAATTTCACTTTTTACCCCTAAGGTCTCCAAAGCTCTGAGTTGAGTTTCTAACTTATCATATAAATTGGATAGAGTCATACTTCCATCTTTGGCAGCTTGAGCTAAAACCACAGAGAAGTAGTATACAGAGGGTTCACTGCCATAGGAAGCAATGGACTTATAAATAACATGGGAAATCGCATAGATGCTGGCGCCACCAGCGGGGGAGCCGGACCCTACTAAAGCGTTGAATCGAGACCTCGTTTCCATAACAACCAAACTAGATTACCACAACAGCTATCTCAGGCTATTATTTTTTTCGAAACCCAATTTGCATTTTTGATTAAAAGCTAAATATTCTTTAAATAATTTTTAGCATAAATGCTCTAAAATAGCACTTTTTTAATTTCTTATGAACTTAAAAAAAAAACCTTTATTTATGAAATCTTACCAATGTATGAACTTTTTTCTTTCATTTTTGTTTATTCTTTTATGTGAATGCTTCTTTAAAAATATATTCCAAACATGTTTTATTTGGAAAATTGTTGATATCTACTGATAGTCTGAAATATTATTTGAACGAAAAAGTACATAATAAATTTTTTTTATTAACTTAATCAGGTACATTATTCATTTTTGAACAAATTATACAATTTCAAAAAGGAATAGAAAAGAAGTACAAGAAATCTGCCGATTAGAAAATAAAAAAATGGCTTCCGTTCTGGCTCTGATTGAAACATTTCAAACTCCGCCCACAATTAGGGACTGGCTTCCCCACTGGAGCGCTATACGTCATGGCTTCAGTGAACGCTCTGTATACTACTTCTCTGTGGCTAAAACCAACCTTAATAATTCACGAACGTATATTTCTACCAGTAATTCGTCCCGTGCAAATCTGGATTTTAGCTGCTTGATAGCTTCTTTATAATTCGCAACTGAGGGAGGATAACTATCTACGAGCTCTCTTGCTGGGGAAAAAACGACAGTCGTTTGTAATAAGTACTGGAATTTATCATCTATATTTACATCTTCGTCTATTTTTTTGAACTGTCCCCAAAATCCTAACCAATTTCGAGTTTCCCCATTGAATTTTTGAAGCTCCAACTGCTGTAGTTTAAAATTCCTCTTCGTGGAATTTTCTGAAATTACAGATGTAACTACAGGTATCAAATTCGCCATTTTCTGTTTTACCTTTTTTTATAAACCGATATATTTATCGCGGTATGATTTATTATTTTCAAAATCAGTCAAACAGTCGCTTTCGTTTTCAGCTTCCAGCAAAAGTTCAGAAATTTCTGATTGAACTTCATCTAATCTATTAAATTTACCTTCTAATTGCGAGTTCAGTACTTGGAGATGATCATATTCATATCAGCCTTTAGAACTTCTGATTCTAAAGAATTTGCTGTAGTTGTAAACGACTACTACCTTAAAGGCTCTTACGTTTTCTTAATAAAACTTTCATACTTACACAAATAAATATTTCGAAAGATATATTCAAACTATTAAACTCGCCCGAATATCTGTAATATCTTCGCTGTTTCGATTTCTCTAGATCGCCATTTATCCTGTCGCGGACGCCACTTGTTTAAATTCGATCTAAATCCTTTTCTTTAATAAATGACAATGGAACTAAACGAAAACCTTTTTAATTAACAGCGATAAGAACAGTATAGAAACGAACTATATCAATATTTTTCACTAGACAAATCACAACATCACTGTTGCATTCATTAAAATTTCATTTTCATTAAAAAACATGTTAAATTAAAGTCACTAGTAAACAAAAGTCACAATCATTGAGTATGTTCACGTTCTTCAACACCCACATTTTGAGAAACTCCCTTTGAGTTTAAGAATAAGAACAATTTTTCCGCAGTTAGAATTCTGATTTCTGTAATGTAGCAAATTGTTTTCTGTACGTCTTACGTATAAGTATGACTTTGTGAAGACGTTCACGGATAACAGAATCTCTCGGTCACTCTTGACTAATATTTAAAGTGACGGCGTCAGCGACCAGACTCTCATTTAACTTTGGAAAAGAAACAGTCAAAGGCAAATTTATGAAAAGCCAGTGAACCTATTAGAAGATAAATTGTGCTCTACTGAATTTATTTATTTGCTGGACTGTGTTTTGAGCCTTTTCATAACATGGATGCCGTTAAACTGAACCGGAAGATTGTCTGAGCCGTATCTACTCACTTATTTAACGTCTTGAATGAAGCAATAGAAGGTGGAGTGGTAGTTTACGGTAAGACGATTATCGCCAGCTAATTTTTGTCGCCAAATCAAGATGGCGGCCGAATTCCGTAACAGCAGATAGGGTTGCCATAACAAAAACGGCAGATGTGAAGAAAATCGGCATAAGGTGATGGTTACCATATTTGGCGACAAATCCGTGAACGACCACTCCACCCAATAGAACGGGAAAACTCCAAGACAATCGAAGACTTTTTGGCGACATTTCAGCTAATTGTAAATATGAAAGCAAAATATTGAAGTAATTTGAGTGGGTTTTGTTTTTCGAGTATAATGGTTGGTTGGTTGGTTGGTTTGGGTTTTATGGCGCAAGGTCCAAAATTGGACAAGCTGCGCCAAACGCAAGATAAAATAAATAAAATCAATGTAAATATAAAGACATTGTAAAAAGATAGTGTATTTCTTGCGCAAGTAATTTAAAGAGATAGGTGTGATGTAATGATTAAAACATACTTATCAACATGGTAAAAATATAAAATGTTTGGATGTAGTGAATGACTAAATAAAGTGAGAAAATTTTATAGCGTTTAAAAATTTAAAAAGATTTGGATGGTGATTTTCTCCAATCAAGTCTTGTAAGTTTAAAATAGTTCTATTAAAAAAGTATTGACGATGATAATTAAAACCAGGACAATCAATTAAAATGTGATGAATTGTAAAAGGAACTTCACACGCGCTACACACAGGCGGACTCTCTCCTAATAAAAGATGCCTGTGGGTAAAACGCGTGTGTCCGATACGTAATCGTGTAAGAATAACATCGGAACGTCGAATGGATAGTGATGGCCATAATGAGAGTGATGAGTGGATGCCATGGAGCTTGTTAAGATGTTGTGTACTCCAATCATTGCGCCATTCGGTCCACACAATGTCTCTGACAGCTTGTCGGAGGTCACTGTATGGAGCGCGAAGACTCAAAGGTGTAGCAGCATTCTTTGCTGCGTCATCAGCCCGCTCGTTGCCTGGAATTCCGACGTGGCCAGGAACCCAACAAAAACAAACATCGAAACCACGTCGAGCGAGTTGTCGATTGAAGTTAAAAACGGCAAGAGCTAAAGGGTGTTCTGGGGAGTCTGATGATAGGCATTCAAGGACACTTTTGGAGTCTGTATAGATGATGAATTTGCCGCTCCCGAGTTGAGAAATGTGTTGCAGTGCTTCATATATCGCATGAAATTCGGCTGTAAATACAGAAAATACATGGGGTAGTGAAAAACTCACAGTGGTCGAACCACACACAAAGGCTGAGCCAACATGCTGTGTGGTTTTCGAGCCATCTGTGTAGACCTCTGTGTATTCCCTGTAGTTAAAGCGATGCGCAGCAAAAAGTTGACAGAAAATGATAGCACTGGTGTTTAATTTTTCATAACCTTGGAACGGGCGCAATTGTGAAAAATTTGGGTGGTTCCAAGGTGAATATGGGTAAAACACACGCTCAGAAACGGTTGTGGCATTCAAAGATGTATGAACGAGGGCATTCCGAATGCGTAAACTAAAGTGTGGGATGACTGATGGGCGATTGATAAAAAGACGATCAGAAGAGGTATTTAAAAGTAAGTCATTCAGTGGATGACTGGTGTGAGATAAAATGCGGTAGTAAAGTCTGAGAGACAACAACAGACGAGTGTAAGCCAAAGGAGGCTCGTGGCATACCACGTAAAGGCTTTTGACCGGTGAAGTGCGAAAAGCACCGGAACAGATTCTCAGTGCGGTGTGATGAATCGTATCGAGTCTTTTCAAAACAGATGAACGCGCAGAGTTGTATGCTGCACAGCCATAGTCCAATTTGGATCGAATAGTAGCTCGATATATGTTCAACATTGAGGATCGTTCCGCTCCCCAAGATGTATTCGATAGAACTTTTAAAAGGTTCAGTTTTTTCATACACGATAGTCGCAAATGCTCGACGTGGGGTAGAAAGGTAAGTTTATGGTCAAAAATTATGCCCAGAAACCTTACTCTTTCCACCACTGCGATCCTTGTACCACCCAGGGTGATTTCTGGATCAGGATGCAGATTCCGACGTCGGCAGAAATGGACGCAAGATGTTTTCTGTGCGGAAAAACTGAAACCATTTTCATCACTCCACCTGGTCAATCGAGAAACAGCAGTCTGTAGCTGTCTCTCGACAAACCGCATGTCTCTGCCTTGGCAGAAGATGTTGAGGTCGTCAACGTACAAATTTCCATGAACAGAAGGAGGTAACTGAGTGAGGATGTTATTAATTTTAATAGAGAATAGAGTTACACTCAGTACGCTTCCTTGAGGCACGCCCTCTTCTTGAATAAAAATATCTGAAAAAGTGGAACCAATACGGACCTGAAACTGTCGTACGGCGAGAAAGTTTTTAATAAAAATAGGCAAATGTCCTCGAAACCCAAGAGTATGAAGGTCTTGTAGTATACCGTGACGCCAAGTGCGATCATACGCCTTCTCCATATCAAAGAAAATTGATACTAAATGGTTCCGGCGCAGAAACGCACGGCGAACGTGGGTTTCGAGCATCAAGACATTGTCAATTGTTGAGCGGCCAGCCCTGAAACCACTCTGAAAAGGCGACAGAGCCTGAGTCGTCTCCAAGGTATAAACAAGACGCGAGTTTATCATCCTTTCAAACAGTTTGCAAATGCAGCTCGTAAGTGCTATAGGCCGATAGTTTGATGGGTTTTTAGGGTCCTTTCCTGGTTTGGGGAAAGGTATTACAATAGCACGCCTCCAGGTCGATGGGAAAGTGTGTTCCTCCCATATGCGGTTATATATTCGCAAGAGGTTTCGAAGGGAGTAATGAGACAGATGCTGAATCATGATATAACTGATTCCATCAGGACCCGGTGCTGACATCCTGGTTCTTTGAAGGCATCTTGTCAATTCCCTATCCGTAAAAACACAATTATAGCCGAGTTCGGAACGGGTGTTGTAATTTAGGCGACGGGACTCCGCGCGGTATTTTGCGCGTGTAAAGGTGTTGGAATAACTATTCGCTGCGGAAGCTGAAGAGAAAGCGCGTGCGATAGCATTTGCTATCTCAACCGCCTCCGAGACAAGTTGACCATTTTCTTCGACAAATGATATTTGATGGTCGGAATATAGTCCCATTGCCTTTTGTACTCGGCTCCACAGTTGTTTAGAAGGAGTGGCGGATGTTATGCTGGAAACATACTGTTTCCACGATTCCCGTTGGGTTTGACGGCGTATACGGCGTGCATTCGCTTTTGCCTTTTTAAAAGCGATGAGGTTTACAGTTGTGGGGTATCGACGGAAGACACCCCATGCCTTACGTTGTGTTTTAATAGCTGCAGTGCAATCTGTGTTCCACCAAGATTTGCAGTGTTTGTGAAAGGATGGAGATGTTTTTGGGATTGCTATATTCGCCGCTTTTATGATTACTTGGGTGATTTTTTGGACAGCTTCATCAATATTTCCCTCCACCATCTGTTCAGTAATAATGGCCAGAGATGTAAAATTTGGCCAGTCGGCTGCGTCATAAATGTAACGTGATGGACGGCTAACAGAATCATTATCACCGACATGAGTGACGAATATCGGGAAATGATCGCTGTTGCGCAAGTCACTTCCGACAAAAAAGGAAAAAAAGGGAAAAACAGAAGAAGAGCAGATGGCAAGGTCGATAGCATGAAACGTTCGAGATGGTTCGTGGAAGTAGGTCATTTCACCGTTGTTGAGCAGACAGAGACAGTGATCAGATATCAACTGTTCGATCTGTCGCCCACGGGAATTAGTATCCCTACTTCCCCATATCTCACTGTGAGCATTAAAATCACCAAGTATAATAAAAGGTACGGGTAGCTGATCCATTAAATCCTCAAGGCTCTGTTGTTGGATGGTCTGATTAGGTGGTAAATAGAGAGAGCATACGGTGATCATACGTCGTACTTGCACTCTGACAGCGACTGCTTGTAATGTCGTGTTTAGTGATAGTGTAAGATATGGGTATGCATGGGAGGTGAAAAGTGCAACACCTCCTGAAGCAGTTCCATCATTGCGATCACTTCGAATGCAAGTATAATGACGGATCCTTGCTCTGTCAGTCGACTTCAAGTGTGTCTCTTGAAGTGCGACGCATGCGGGATTGTATTCTCTAATTAGGGCTTTGACATCATCCAACTTATTGCGTAGGCCGCGACAGTTCCAGGATATGAAGGGGTTTATGGTTGAGTTTTAGGAAGAGGGGCAAATCGGTGTTGCCCAGGAGGTTCAACATGTGCAGACATATCAACATCGTCGTCCTCTGAAAGCTCCGACGCATGAATGTTGATTTCTATGTCTTCTGCAGCGCGTCGAAGAAAATCTTTGGACAATTTTTTAAATGATAGATTTTTTGTATTTTTGTTTTTTGTGGGAATTCCAACTTTTGAACGGCGTTTGGAAATTCTAGTAATCTTGGATTCTACGGTTGGGATTCGTGATGAGGCGTCTGAAGATTTAGAGGATGTATTAGATGTAGAAGGATTATTGTCTTTATTAGTTTTGGGTCGTTTGGGGTTAGGTCTTGAAGTTGGTCCTGAAGTTTGGCTGCATAATGATATTGGTGAGGGTATATTATCTAAAAGAGGATCTGTTTGTATGGATATTGATTGAAATGTTTTAGCTGCTTTTGATGCATATGAAGCCCCGACCTTAGGGGTTCGAGACTCTACAAGTTTACGTGCTTCGGGAAAAGAAATGTTTTGAAGTGTTTTCACAGATTGCACTTCTTTTTCAAAGGCCCATCTGGTACATGATCTTGAATACGCCGGGTGGTCCCCGTTGCAGTTTATACAATGGGGTGGCGCAGTGCACGAATCACTGTCGTGGCCAGGTTCAGCGCAGCGAGCGCAGGTTTCAGTGCCACGGCAGGAAGTTTTGCCATGCCCGAATCTCTGGCATTTGAAGCAGCGTAGAGGAGCCGGAACATATGGACGAACTGTGCAGCTTAAATAGGCGGCCTTGATCTTGGGTGGCAGAGAGGGTACATCGAAGGTTAGAATGAGATGTTTTGTGGGAAGAATATTTTCGTTTGGACGACGAAGAGTGATTCTTCGAACACCACATACATTCTCATGTCTTAAATTTTCGAGAATCTCCTCCTCAGACACATATAAGAGATCAGGCTCAGATATTACGCCTTTACATGTGTTTAAAGATCTGTGGGGTGAAACTGAAACTGTAAATGAACCTAAAGTAGAACTAGAACGTAAAACTTTTGCTTGTTGGTCTGAAGAAACCTCGACAAGTAGGTCTCCAGAACGAAGTTTTTTAATAGATTTCATGGTACCTATGAATGATTCGAAAGTCTTCTGTATTAGAAAAGGTGAAACGGAATTGAATGACTGTTGATTAGAATTTTGAGGATTAGTGCTGAGTAATTTTACAAAGAAAAATCTAGCATTTGGTAAAAAAGTATCGTCTATTTGTTGCTCCCTCTGAGAGGGAGAAGAATTTGAAATATCACTCATAATAATTTTTTTAAAGTTTTCGGACACCGACAGCACCACCCACCACGGAGTCCAACAGGGGGATACAGACACCTGCACCGGCGCTTGTCGGCGACTATACGCGCACGGCGCACCCCTGAGACAGCCTCCACCCTTAGCGAGGTGTCCAGTAAGTGGCCGATTGCTTAGCCCTAGCCAAAAAACGACCAGCCGATTGATGAGCACGGGACCAATGCACACCACCCGTTTACCTGAAGCCGGGGCCGAAGCAGTGTATTGGGTCAGTATATCGTCCCTCAACTGCCAGGATCCTCTTTTCCAGGGACACGGGTCTCCACGCACGGCAAACACGTGGGTGATATAATCCCCAAGAGGAGCTGAAAGCACAGACTGGCGAAAAGCTTCTCAAGGGGAGCCCTCACCTCCGGAGAGGCAACCACAACGAGGGAGGAAGAAAAAGCAAAAAGCAGAAGGGTAGAGGAGGAGAAGAACGAAAGGGAGTAAAGATCACTCAGGTACCCCGGGGTTGTGAAGCCCGTACAAACCTAAAGAAGGAATGCCCCTGGGGGCTTCGAGTATAATGGAAAATCACAATCACGTTACAATTCAAAAATCAGGGCTAGGAACATGAAATACAAAGGTGATGCCAAATTGGACAAATGTTAGAATAAACAAAAAAAAAGTTATTTATGCTCGATACTTCAGAAATACTAGTTATTTTAACACAGCTGCTGGGCGAAAAGCATCAATAACGTTCAGAGCTTAACGAGGTTATTTTGGGTTTTATACTGACTGCAGAAAATGAGCAGGAACAAGATTTAGAAAAAGATATGATGACAGCAGACGAATATGCACGCAAATTTACGTCTACCGTATAATAAATTTGTTTCGTTAGGATTTCTCAATTTTTTTATGCCATTCACCGGTAAAAGAACACAAGCGCCTCAGCGTACAGCGTAAGTGTCCGACAAGTTGACTCTGATTGGGTGGTATGATCATGTGCCTGAGACGTAAAGGTGTTTCATTTGGCTATTTATCTACGTTTTGGCACAGATCTCTTTGACTGATAGGAACGGTTTTCGAAAGGTTTTAACATTTTGAACCGAAAATTGTATCCTTTTATTATATAAGTTAATAATTATATAAGTTAGTGTTTTATGTATGCTTTTTGTTACATCAGAATGGTCCTAAACCAGGGATGGATACGACACCATCATCCTAAAGCAAAGGGGACGGCAGAGGGGCGGAAAAATAACAGCTCGTAGTGGGTTCAGGAGTGGTTTTTAGATTATTTATGTAAAATCAACGGAAGTTTGGGAAAATAAAAAAAGGGTATTAAAAATTAGGAAAAGTAATTTAGAATCAAAAGGAATTAAATTGGAATTGTTTTAAAATAATTTGGATGATCTTAAAATATTTCCACCAGTTGGGTTCGAACTCGGGAAGAACATCCTCCGACGCTAACGCCAATCTGATGGTAAGTGGCTTTAGCCATTTGGCCAACGTTGCTTCACCAAGAGGAGCTCTTTAAAAGAAGAGTTCATTTTTGCCTCCCCTTATTATAAGTTGGCGAGAAATACTACTAACAACAACCATACAACATATATATGAGGAGCCAATCAGAGTCAACTTGTCGGACACTTACGCTGTACGCTGAGGCGGTAGTTAAAAGAACCTCTCTTGTTACTCTGTCACACAACTAAAATTTGAAGTGCCCCCCAACCATAAAATGTAGAAATTCTAAAAAGAAAAACCAAAGAACAAAATCATACAAAAGGCGAAAAATTGAAACGATTTTAATCTCATGTGATTCGATTCGTTCACAAATCGAATATATTAACTCCTAATGGGGATTGAAACGCCACATTGGTAATTGATTCGCAACGCATTTGAGCGGACTACTGGCAATGTTCCGAGATCAATCTACATGAGAAAGATACGAAGACAACATTACGTAATTTTTAACCACGGTCAGATTACGAGGTCAACACCTGTGCTGCCACCATATTCGCTAAACTTCCACACCATGTCAACGTGATGTTATACCACATTCATTCGGACGTCTATTGCATATATCTCAACCTCTTAATATAGCCCGTTGTATTTCTCTAGTACGACCTTAGTTAAAAATTACCAATCTCAACCTCTTAAACTATTTTTTAAACCTAGCAGCCAAACTATAGTACCGCTAAAAAAAGACCTAAAAGGTAGGAAGTCGATTTATCAGCTATTTGTGAAGCGAGTTGATTGGTCGATTCTTTCCCGTTAAAAAATAGTTTTAATTGAACGAATTACTTATTTTCGAGTGGTTCAAAATTACACAAGATCCGAATGAGCAAGGTCTGCTCTGATTGGCTGGAATTAAAAATGTGCGTTTCTGTTATTTTTAGAAAGCGTTAATAACTGTTACCTTATGTCTTAAAAAACTGTTTTAAATATCTGTTTCAAATAATAGTTTGTCTGATTGAATTTATTGGCGCCATCTATGAAAAAAACAATGAGTAGCATGTGTTTTGAAGAGTTTCTTTTATTAAGTCTGAACATATTTAGAAAAAATTTAACTGTCGATCCATTTATCAGTTTAAAAAAGAACTAGATATTACTCTTAATTTTGTGGTTTGGTATAAGTTTTTTAGATTCCAGGCATGAGAGAAAATACTGAACTCTCAAGATCTATGCCAGGGATGGGGAACCTTTTTTGTATAAAAAGCCACATCGATCTTACGAACCACTACTAACTAAGTAAAATGTATTAATTTACATTATTTTAATGATAATATTACCATCTACTTTTGATATCAACACAAATGTACTTAACAAATAACTTTCTAAGTTATTGAAATTAAAATTTACTATACATACACTCTGTATGTTATTCATTAATTTAAAAAGTTATCTTATTATTAATAAATCTAATATTAGTTAACTTATCAGATTTCGAGTTTTTTTTTGTTAGACAATAAATGGATATTAGGCACCAGTTTTTATTTAAGATTCAATATCTTTCCAATGCACCTGAGACAAAGTCAGAATTCGCTTCGACAGAAGACATCACTAGTTTATTTTAATAAAATTATAAAGTAACAATCGGAAATTGCAACTGTTGCATGTTTGAGAAGTATTATTTTCTGTCACTGATTGTAGTCACAACAAAGTTACTGCCTACATAAAATTAAATAAGCTGTTCTTTCATCATTATGGGGAATTTTTTTTATTACATATTCTAAAATTTACAAATTAGGTTTTACACATCGAAAAGGAGGACACTTTTCGAGGGAGGAACTTCTAAAAAGGACTGTCCTCCCTAGAGGAGGATGGTTGATCACTTTATAGTAAATATATTCAAAATATAAAGCCACCTCTCAGACAAAGCAATTGTGGTTCGATAAAAGTATATTGGGAAATTAAAGAATAATTTGAATTGCATGTTTGTGAAGTTGCTCTTTCATAAGACTGGTGTGGTGTCAGTGTGTTTTTTTTTCAAAGAACAATTACAAGAAAACTAAGAAAGATTGGTGACAATGAATTAATTTTGTTAAAAAAACTATTTGCACATATTAATGGAAATAATTTCATTTTTCTATAAAAATATAATACAGATTGAAAAAAACACAATATTTTTCTTTTGTGGAAATAAATGAAACAGCTTCCAACCTGGAAGCATTTTCAAACTTCGACCTATCAAAACTGAATTTCACATCTTCCTATTGACCCAACAAAGCAAAAAAGATATGAAAACAGTACTTAGATTAACTGTTTCCACTCGCCCCATTCCTCAGGATGAATGAAAATGACAAATTCTTAGATTTTATGTATAAAATGATTAGCTAGGGCCCAAAACTAATTACAAGTTTAAAAAGTAAGGCCCAAAAGACCCAGAGCATTTATATATTTTTTAAAACCGTTGTAGTTTTTCATCTGAAGTTTCTATTAATTCCTTTATGTATAGTACTTCAATGTAATCAAAACCAATGCAATAGCACTGAACACCCAGTTTGGCTTTCCCTTTTATCATCATGGTAGTTTCTGCTTAGCTTCATTCTATCTTAATACTGATTATATTAATCTAGTAACTTATATTTTATTTAAATTTATCATGGCTGTTGAATTTTGTTGATACTTCTAGTTAAAACACAACTAAATATATGTTTGGGCTTTAGTGCGTTCTTAATGATGTCAGTCTTACGCCCATGATTAAAATATCCAATTCTTGTACTGCTTATTACTGAAAAACAAATAATGTACTGTGATGCTTTTATTGAGTTTTCAATTCAATTATTTATTCATGTTTACACATTTATAATAATTTTGACATAATACTTCATACAATGCTATTTTTTTTTACTGAAAATACGTATTTATCAAGATTATTTTCCTTTTTATTAAAACAAACAGTAACAATGCAACTTGTATTTATTCATTTCAGCTTCATATATTTTCCCCTTCAGAATGGATATGTGTACCAAAAAATACTCATAATTGATACCCTTTCAAAAGAGGTCATCAAATACAAATATCATTTAGTAGTTCAGCAATACAGCAACAACCTAAAAAGAAAAACATTATCAAAATTCAGGAATATATTCATACATTCAAATAAGAATTTTTTTTTCTTAAAAACATCTCCATGCCATAAGACTTTAGCTTTGATTCATTAGTTAGCTAATTACTATCTCCCATTTACATGATTTGACCAAAGCAGAAATCTTATAAGCAAGAAAAAAATATTTTTTCATTCAAACATCTCCATGCCACAAGGCCTTTGCTTTGATTCTAGAGTAGTTAAGCTAACTACTACCTCTCATTTACATGATTTGACAAAAGCAGAAACCTTAATGGCAAGAAAAAAAAATATTTCAGGCAAGCATCTCCATGCCATAAAACTTCAGCTTTGTTTCATTAGTTAGACAATTACCATCTCCCATTTACACGATTCGACCAAAGCAGAAACCTTATAGGCATGGTGTGCTATTTTCATGGAATATTTCAAAAACTCAAAGAAACAATTATTACAATCATTAGTTAAGATTTAATCACTGAGCTTACATAAAATAGTGTTTATTTTTACAATGTACTATTTACCAAGTACATCAATCAAATATATATTCTCAGAAATAGTTATATGTATGTAACACATATGCAACACACTAGGTGGATTTTTTTTAGTTCAACACAACTTAAAATCAACAAACAATGCAATCTTCAAAATATTGAACATTTAAACAAGGAAATTCCTATAGAACAACATGCTCAATGAGTGCATATTTTAAGACAATCTGGTCACAGCATTTTCCTTCATCTTTAGCATTAACATCCAAATAAGTGAGACAAAAATCTCTTCAATCCCGTAGATGAATGTTTACATTACCACTTTGAATTCAAACCAATTTAGAGCAGTTTATCTTTATCTTGCTCTGAACATGCAAATAAGCATACTTACCTAATACTCTTTTCATACTTACCTTTTCAAAACAAAACTTTAATAAATACTGTCAACTAGAGAAGCAGATGTACTTCATAGCATAGCAAATAGAACACTTTAGGACTTGAGAATGTAAGTAGTTATAAAGCTTCTCTTTCAATTAGGTTTAAATTCCTTGTGGCCATGATCATTGGTTGAATTAAGCCTAATTTTTTTTCCATTTTACTAAAAAGATATTCACATTTCTTTACCATAATATGGGCTCATTTGATCGAGAGACCAATGTAATACATTCTTCATTTCAGATAAATGGCTCAAATAACGCTACTTAAATATTTTTATGCAAAAGCCTTGCCAGATAAGATGCACCAATTTAGAGATGCATGTAGATCTCTCTCTCTCTTATCCTTCTGTGTGGGTTTTTCCAAAGAAGACTTGTATATCCTTTTCTTCTTGGTAGAAGAAAGCCTTTGTTTAGATAAGTTTTTGTTTAAACTACAAATTTCTTTTTCTACAAACTTTGGCAGTAATCCACTTTGCCTCAATGCCTCTATTGTAGGTTTTACAGGTTTAATTAAGTTTTGAACAACTTCTATCTCGGTCACATTTTTAATACTGCTTGCAATGCTGTACAGATCTTTTTTCAAGTTCTGAAAGTTGGTTGCAAAGGAGTAACATGTGGTATGCCGTAAAGTTGTTGACCTATCCTCATGTGATACTACAGTACCTTCTGTCAAAATCAGCTTGTGATGCTGCAGTAACTTCTGCCGAGGTTCAAAATCCTCCTGTGATGGTGCATTAACTTCTGCCAAAGTTTCCAAATCCACCCCTTCAGAGTTACTTCGGCACACCAAATGTATATACTTGCACATATTTGCCCTTATAGAATCATGACAAGTACAAATAAATTTGTGCAAACAAGCATTGCAATCTTCACATACCAAATTATAATTACACTGAGAATCATTTACTTTAATTATACACATATCATCTTCCGTATTAGAAGGTACAATCCAAATGTCCTGGTACTGTATGACTGAATTTAGTGAAAGAGAAAGACTAGCATTGTGCCGAGTTCTTAATTCCATCACCTTCTTAGTAACTTTACCCTTGAAATTCATAACAAGCCTATCAAATTTCTTGTCTACAATGAAGTTCACTAATTGCCTTATCCAGTCTTTTATTATGCTTTTTATCTAAATATTCGTACTTCAGAGTTCTATGCATCCTTTCAAGATGCATGTTTGTATTAATACCGCTATGTCCCCTGAAGCATTAGGCCCAGTTCTTAACATTACTTGAATAATTCTTCTCAAAATAGTGTCCAAATTCACCTAAGTCATCATCATTTTGAAAATATGCTAGTGCTTTCGGAAATAGTGACCAGAAAATTTCTTCATTTTTCTCCTCCAGAAGAGTCCTCAATACCTTGTAAACAGCAGATTTCTACTCTGAAGATTTTATTTTCTTTAAATTATTCCTCCATGCCTTGTCAACGTGTCAGGTGCAATACAACCGCATTTCAGGTGGAGAAAAGACTTTGTTCCAAGCATTATAAAAGTTTTCTGCCATGTCAGACATAAAAACTTTAGGCTTTAAATCCCCACATCGGTTCTTAATGACCGACAGAAAACATGCAATTGTCTCATAACCTGTACGATTACTAATACAAAATGCACCTGGATATCCCTGCCTCATTTCATCTAGCACTAGGAGGGTTGTCAACTCAAAGTGGTAAGCATTTGTAGAATTGATTAAGCTTCCATACAAACAATATCATGCCCACATTTTTTTATCATCTCCTCCTGTGAATTTTCCATTATAACTAGCAAAAAGTCTTCTGCTAGAAGCATGGGAAATTCTGAATCAATTAGACCTTGAGGTTTATAACTGATAAAAATGTCCTTGCTTTCCTTCATCTCTCTAACCCATTCTTCTACACTCATAGCATCATTAGGGTGTCTTATGATGTCTGAATCCAGCCTGTAACTTGCTTCAATGTTGAACAAGTCCTTTTTTATGAGCAAATGGAATCTACTTACTGAACTTGATGGAGCAGATCGAACCTCCTTAAAGATTTCCAAGAAGGGTATCTTTTGAGCAATTTTAGCTGCTAAATAATCTCTTTCTGCATCAGAGAGTCTTATATGGCCCAAGTCAATTTCATGACCGAAATGGGTTTTAGCATAACTCAAATTGCATTTGCTTTCATTGCTAACAGTTAGTTTCATGTGAGCAGGGCAACATGCATTCAGTTTTGAACTTCCTTGAGATTTCAAGTGACGTCCACCAACACCTTTACTTTGAAAATATGAAATAGACTCTTCTTTCAGAAAAATACTTGACAAACAAAGCTTTTGAATTCTCCTCTTCTTTTACTTTCCAGAATAAAAATTCTTCCTTACATGCATTTTCAATTGATTCTTTATCAATTCTATCATTATGGCTTACAAATACATGATTGCAGAGATTTTTCACACTTTCACAAGCATGAAAACATTGAGGACAGCACACTTTCCTTATGCTTCAAGGCTTGTGGGAGTGTGTTATGTTATGAATTTTTCTCATATGCTCCCTCAATGAACACAACGTTTCATAAGTCTTTTCACAATTAGAACATTTGTATTTCTTTTCTGTTGTAACAACTTTATTGGGATGTTTTTGCATTATGTACCTTTTCAAAGACGTGTTCAGTGCATATACACACTCACAATAGTTGCAACTGAGCATTTTTACAGTTTGTTTTCTGTCTTTTAAATTTTAATAACCTCCAAGAGCATTTAATAATGAGTGTATTATGAAAAGAACTTACCTTAGGTCCTTTTAGCGTGCCGTTGAGCCATCTTTCTCTAAAAGCTTAATCAATTCTACAAATAAATATTAGCATTTAGAGATGATAAAAAACAAAATGTCTACACTAAGCAATCTTTTGGAAACGACTTAAAATGACGAACATCACAAAGAAACGACTAAATACGCAACTAAAAATCTATCAATGACCCACAACTGCAGGAAACCGAGATGTAATTTCTAAATTACTCGACATAAAGCAACCACAATAACAACTCCGATAATGAGTACATTTGTCATAATTGGATTTAAAAAAAAAACCTTAGGTCCTTTTAGGATGTCGTTGAGTTTAAAGTCCTCTGGAATCTTAATCAACTCTAAAAATAAAAAATAGCTCGTTAGAAATGATAAAAATAAAGTGTCTAAAGTTATTTTTAAAAAACAGATTTAAATTGAAGAACATCACAAAATAACCGATTACACAGGCGTCTAAAAATATCTAATCATGACCTACATACAGGGTGTCCCTGAATTCATGGGCCAAACTTTAAGGGTAAATAAAACACATATAACGAAGCATTTTTTGTATAGCAACATGGGGTTGGAAATGAAAAGTGCAGGTGGAAAAACAAGATATGCTGAGGAAATTAACAAAAGCTCTTTACTTACATAATATTTTTAGAGCAGACAATAGAAACGTTTAGTGACGTAGCTTAAAAAAAAAAAGATGCATTTTTGGGAAGAAAAATATTGAATAGTAGACGTTTATTTAGTTTGCATTATCAAATCGTCTGCAAAACAATTTTGTTGAGTTTGAATGGCATTACGCGATCTGCAAACGATTCTTTGCTGTTAGAGAATTATAGTCTGTTTCACCCTAACTTGTCAGTAGAGTGAAGGCTACGTTGACCGCATCACAGCCGTTGTCGTAGAAACTAGGGTTACAATGTCAGAAGAAGTCAACTATAAGCGAGGAAATTCGCCCTTTTTGGCAAGGAGAGATAAAATGTACGTGGAAATTCTATACGTTTCACAGATCTTTAATTTCTAATGGCTCTTGCATTACATTCGTTAATTAAACAAAAAGCTACTCTATGTTAATATAAATACGTTTTGATTTTTCTAAATGAGTATTATTTTTAGTTATTTAAAAAAATATATATTTAGAATTTTTTTACAATAAATGTTATTTAAAAAATGTCTATTAAAGATGTGTTGAACCATAAAATTCATTTTTAAAATTTACTTACCTGAAAGCTATAACACCTTGATTAATACTTCTTTTTTCGATTTTATTAATTTTAGTAAAGGAAATTACTCCTTTCTTTTTTGGTCTTACCTTTGGTTGGACAAGGTAAGGGATAGTGCGTTGTCTGCTAAAATGTGTGTTTTAATGAACAGCAAAATATAGTCTCCAAATTAAATCAAATCACATTTATTCTGACATTAAATAAATTAAATAACAAATAAAAATGCATATAACCTAGATATAGAGATGCATTTAACCTAGAGGATATAAATCCTGTGTAGGTATAAAAAGATGCAAATACATTCATAATAAATAAATATAATATAAAAAAATACAAATATAGTAAATATACATATAATAATAAAAAAATGAGACCATTTTAAAAATTAGAGTTGAAAAAAATAAACCTTATATGTTAAACATATTCTGAAACTGGCGGAACGGTGTCGGGTTGATTAGTAGTAAATTATTAATTTTATGAATCATTTAAAATAGTTTACAAGAAAGTGTGCAGAAGAAACCAATCTCTTTCATGAATATTAGTTACAATGAGAAAACTATATAGACGTTATACTTATTCATCACATGCATTTATACATCATCAATATATATAAAACATAACCAAATCTTTCAGTATCCTGTACAGTGTACTTCGGCTAATGTTTGTCGAAAAAATATCCTTATCGTTGTAAATTTCATTTAGAACTTTGTGCAATGTAGGAATTGTATTTCGACGGGGGAAAATCAACAGGCGCCTCAATCCTATGATAGGACTTTACGCAAGTCCAACTTGATTGGCTAATCGGATCACATGACCTAGATACGTAGTCATGAGAATTCTTCTGTTGGCGATTTATCACTTCCTTTGTGCTTTCTTCTTTTCTTTTCAGACCCATGGCTATGGGTGGGTAGAGGTGGGAGCCGAAAATTGTATCCTTTTATAAAAAAGTTAATAATTATATAAGTTAGTGTTTTATGTATGCTTTTTGTTACATCAGAATGGTCCTAAGCCAGCGGTGGATACGACACAATCATCCTAAAGCAAAGGGGACGGCAGAGGGGCGGAAAAATATCAGTTGGTAGTGAGTTCAGGAGTGGTTCTTAGATTATTTATGTAAAATCAACGGAAGCTTGGAAAAGTATAAAAAGGGTATTAAAAATTGGGAAAAGTAAATTAGAATGAAAAGGAATTAAATTTGAATTTTTTAAAAATAATTTGGAGGATCTAAAAAGTTTTCCGCCAGCTGGGTTCGAACTGGGGTAGTCATCCTCCGCTGCCGACGCTAATCTGAATGTGGGTGACTTTAGCCGTTAGGCCATCGTTGCTTCACGAAAAGAAGCTCTTTAAAGTATAAGTACCCTTTAATATAAGTTTGCAAGAAATACTACTAACAACAACCATACAACATATATATGAAAATGAGGAGCAAATCAGAGTCAACTTGTCGGACACTTACGCTGAGGCGCTAGTGTATGTATTGTATTTCTACGAAACAACGCGCATATTCAAAATCAAATGGTTACTGCAACAATCAGATTGGCGAGATATCCAAGTGAAGCCAAGCCCGTGAAACTAGCCAATCAAGTTGGACTTGCGTAAGGTACTATCATGAGATTGAGACGCTTCTGGAAAATCATGGATTTTTCGTCTGATGCACGATAAAGTAAAGTTGTCATATTTCATCATTTTTGTTCTTTTTCCAACGACAGAAGGTCGTTTTTCCCCTGGAGTACTCAAAAGACTTGACGTCTTCTTTTCTTTTTTCAAACGAAAAACAGTTCTTTTAGAAACACCAGTTAGTTGGGACACCTTTTCGATGATTTGGTTAATAGAATCACTATAGCTTTCTGTTAGAATCTTTGCTGTTAGAAATGATTCGTTGCTTTTCATTTCCTCAGCATTTCTTGTCTTTTCACCTGCCCTTTTCATTTCCTATCCCATGTTGCAAAACAAAAAATGCTTCTTTATATGTATTTTACTTACCCTTAAAGTTTGGCCCATGAATTCAGTAACACACTGTATTGGCACAAAATAGCAAGAAATCGAGATGTCATTTTTAAATTACTTGACATAAACCAGCAACATTAACAAATCTGATAATCAGTGCATTTAATATTGAATCGATTCCGAAAAGAAATTTAAATTACCTTGGTTCCATTCTCTTCTCGTACCGTTGAGACAACCGTTTTCCATAGAACTCTAGTCCTAACCTAATGCTTTGATTAATTGTGATGTTTGTTGTTATTTGCACAGAAACTGCTATTTTCTGTGCCTAAATCTTTCGAAAGAGTGATTTTATAGGCCAGCCAATCAGAAGAGACTCGGCTCATTCGGGCACTCTGTCCGCAGAATCTTCTCAAAATTACGAGGTGTTGTCCTCTGCTCTTTCCCTTAAGGGACTGATCCCGGACCGTCGTCAATAGCCCGTTGTGTTGTTCTAGTACGACGCTGACTAAAATTACCATTACCTCATTTTCGATCTCACCCACTACGACTACGACTAACTTACACGTAGTTCCTCTTTTGGTTTCCTGTTAATGCACATTTGTGTCCGTTCTAGAAGTTCCGTTTAAATTATTCCTGGCGAAATGAAAAAGAATGGTTTCGTGATAATGAGCTCTCTTTGCCTGTAAAAAGTGGGACTCGAGAAACTTTTTGGTTACAGAAATTGATCGGAAGATAGGATCGTGACCTTAAATGGAAAACATGTACGTCATCGTATCCTCAACGTCGACCGACGCCTAGAAACAGCTTACGACCTCCATTCCACTTTCGCGTTTTCCGCTTAACACTTCCTGTTTGTACCTGACCATGTTCTCGAAGTATATCTTGGACTAATCATTCGATATCAAATGGAGTTATGGAGCAATGGTGAAAAAAAGTGTGAGAGCTGATGCGGTTTTCATTGGTGAACATCGAACGCTATTCTACATTGAAACAATTTGGAATGCCTGAATCGTCTGGAATGGGATCGGGATGACGCGTCATCGCTTTCGCAGCAGCTGGTAATGAACTTTGAAGGTATTCTACATCAGTTTGAAATACCTGAATCATCTGGAATGGAGAATGTTTTGAAAACTTCGAGAGATAACAATGTTTCTATTGTTAAAAGTCGAAACACTATTTTACGTTTGATGTCGTTTAGAATGCTTGGTTTATCATCTGAATGAAATATGGATGACGTGTCATACGCAGCAGCTTGTCGATGATTCGCAGCGATTTCTGTTCTTGTGTCTAACGTGTCTCCTCTTGTTAGAACAGTGAGACAGTTTCTTTTTCCGAATGTATTGAATGTTTCTGACAAGTTCTGAAAAGCAACCCTTGTTTCGGACGCAGAAAATTTCTGGAAAATCCTATTAGATCGAACTTGTATGTGTCTGTATCGTTACGTAACTATGAAAAGACCTCCACTCCTGATAACTGGAGTATTCCTTTGGAAAATATAACTGTGCAAAAGAATGGAAAGCGCCGAACATTAATGCAACATCTTTTGAGTGTTGAATACGCCAATCGCTTTAATATTAGGATTCTTAATTTCAAATTCACTTACCGGAGTATTAATTGGGTTTGTGAAGTGTGAAATTGTATTCATTATGATCTCGAAGTTCTCTGGTAATTCTCTCTTGTAAAGTCTTAATGAATTTGAACTTTTAAAGTATGGAAATGCTTTCGATTTATCTGAGAATGGATACTTAGTGGATCTTTCGCAAATATGGAAGTTCTATTTTGTTGTTAGATGAAGATTTTAAGCTTTTCAAGTATGGAAATGAACTTTCGATTTATCTGTGCGAAAAGATATTTCGTGGGTGTTTTGCAAAGTGAAAATTAACTTTTTCGATTCATCTGAGAATGAACATCCACTTATTTTATCTACTTGTGAACACATGTAAGAAAGATAAAATAATAGAAAAGTACTTTTCTGTAAAATGGATGATCTGGATTCTTAATTTAAAGAACATTTTTTAACTGTTTAGGACTTTAACTTAGGTATATGGAAAGTGATATTTTTACTTCAAATCTCTTCCTCATTGGAGTAAGAAATGAGAACTTTAACCTCATCATTTGACAATATTTTCACGCAGGCATGTTGAGTGTTAAGAAGTAAAGCATAAGATTCAAAATACATTTTTATGTTTTTACATTCAATCATCTGAAAATATGAAAACCTGAATATGTTTTGTTTCAAGAGTAATTGCTCCAATCCTAAATGAAAATTAAGAAATGCTTTAGCTGTGGCCTGAGTTTGTTGCTTGTTTTGGAATTGATTCCAAAAAGCAGGCTCAAATCTTGCCATACTTCAACCTAACCCCTTTTGGTAAGAGACAGAATCGAACTTTTCATCAATACAACCTCTACTAATTCAACCAACCAATGCCCTCAGGAGCACTTCTATAAGTGTATGGGCATCACAACCCCAAAGGACCCAAGTGATCTTGTCTCCATTTAATTTTTACCCTTTTTCTTCCACTCATTATTGTCTGTCTTTTGTTGGGCACCTGAAATCAACCAACAAAACCTCCAAACCTTGTAACTTTTTATCATTCCATCTCTTCTCGGTGATGGTTGCAGCCAAATTTTCGATCTTGAGTGTTCAGAAATGACGCTCTGGATGCGAGATCGTATTTAAGTTGGCGAGCATGCTGTAATCTCCATTTTGAGCATGTTCTATACTGGACGAAGTTTATGCTGTGTAGCATTATTGTTCATTAAAAAGGAAAGAATTAACAGAAGCTGCATTATATGGTATAATTTGGGTAATGATTTTTCCCAATCAAATCTTTGAAGTTTGAAAGCAACTAAACAAGTATGAAGGGCTGACAAATAAACACAGGACAATCAATTGGAATTAATTTAGGCATGCATAATTTCAAAGTACAACCCACCTTGTAATGTCTCCGTCAATCTATTGTAGTGGTAATTGTAATCTTTACTGGCTCTATGATTAGATTTAGATATGAAAAGTTCCTTTATATCGTCCAATGTGATCAGGGTTTCTGGTGTTGATTGAGGAATGTGATACAGGTTGCACGTTAACCATGGAGGGAAAATCTGACTATGGTTGCTATTTTCTTTCCTGGTTGAACATCGATGTGCCTGTCGATGAAATCTCGGGACATCCAGGTTATTACACGTAACCAAAAATTGGACTTTTCCAAACATGTGTACTTTTGCATCGTCAAACGAAACAAATCCTCAGCCAACAGCCTCTACTTAATAAAAGGAGTTCATTTCTGTCTATGAATAACGACTTTAAGAACACATAATCTAAAGAGGTTTTTCTGTATTTGTATGGTCCTTGTAAAATTATCTTGTCTTCTGGGTTCCTCTTTTGAAACTCTTTAGAATTAACTTAGCAATTTTGAGAAAGTTTGGCATATGATAATTTATCAAATACCGTCTTCCTGGTATAAATTTTGAAATTATTTTTTTTAGTTTCCATGATGGAATTGCGTCATCTGGATTGGTCTTTTTGACAAATGTTGTTAATCTAGGGCTAATTGCTTCCATTTCTTGCTCTACCATAGTTTTTGGTGGAATGGTAGCTTATGTGACATTGGTGCCAAGGCGTTTTTTCCCACCAAAACAAGATGGTGCCACATAAGATAGCAAAATCCACACTGAACCTTTGCATACATGGATTTGATAGTAATTTTTTGATAGATAAGTCAGCGAAAAGATATGAAAAAATGAAACTTGCCCTCATTTGGTTTTTTTGTAAAGTCATCTCATTCCCACATGCTGGACATTTCACAATTGTAGCAATCAATCCAACTTTCCGACAATATTCTATCACAACCAAGCTCTCAAGATCATTCATACTATCAATATACATTTTACCAAAAAACAAAGCATTTATTCTACCAGTTAAACCATCTACTGCCATAGGGGTAACTTCTACATAATCACCGTCCTGCTCTAGGGCATTTGGTAGAAAATTGACTATGAATTAGCTCAGTACAAGTACCTGGTGTGTAGTGCTCCGTTCTAGATCATCGCTCGCACCCCGGCGGTACCAGCCGGGGCGGAAGAGCCTCGCCCGGGACCCACCACACTGTAATGCGCGAGTGCCATTCTCTTGTCTTTAAGTTAATCTTTTTTTACCGGGAGTTAATTTTATTATTTTTCTTTTTCTTTAATCCATTGAGATCTCATCCCCTGGCAAAGGGAAGTTTTCTTTCTTTCTTTATTTATTTTCAATAAATACACAACCTATACAATATAGGGTCACACAATAAACTTATTTACAAAAAGGTTTTTACAGTCGAGTGCCCTTGCACCTTTAAAATTAAACAAAGATTTTTCTAGGAGTATTTGCTCCAAAAGTAATTACAGTCGGATGCCACTTGCACCTTTAAATAATAAGGTAATATAATCAAGCTCTTATGAAGAGACGTCTAGTTCTTCAAGTCTATTCTCCAAGATGCCTCTGGTTATTTTCTTCAGACCGTGTCTAGATTTTTGGTTCGTCCAAAGTTTCTTTTTCTTTATTTTATTGTACTCTTTTGGGAAGTATAACTTCCTAATGTCCTTCCATTGCTCGCATCTGTAGGTGGCGTGGTCTAAGTCTTCAGGTTCTTTTCTGCATTTGCATGTATTAGATTTTTGAACGAACATGTGTTGATGAAAGCTGCAAATGCCCCATGTTCAGTAATAAATTGTTAAATGTCAAAGGAGCCTTGCATTCTTTTGGTACTTATTTTTGGATAAGCCTCATATGTGCTTCTCCCTTTTTGGGATTTGTCCCATCTTTTTTGCCTGATATCTTCTTCTCTTAGATGGTTTCTTATATTCTGTCTTGTTCTTTTTTGAACTTTGTCTATTCTGATTTCTTTGTTGCCTCCTTTGCAAGTACGTCTGCTCTTTCATTTCCAAAATGACCTTCGTGCGCTTTAATCCACTTCATATTTATTTTTCCTTTGTATTCAATAATTTCCCCTTTTAGGCTTAGAATCTTTTCGTCATTTATTGTACTGCTGTTTAAAGCCATTAGAACCGATCTTGAGTCGGTTATTATGTTTATCTCTTTGATTTTACTTTCACATCATCTATTTGTTCTTTAAACATTTTCCAATTTATTTTTTCTATTTTCCATGGTGGTGATTTATTCATGTTTTCCAGGACAACATCTTCTATTTTTATCTCTTGATCTTTAATCTTAATAGATTTTTTATTTTTATAAAGATCTTAAATTTTGACGCAACTCTTAAATTTTATGTCTAATGGGATGCATCCAGCCAAGATTTACATAGCTCCGATTGGTACCGTTCTATAACATTTTGTTATGGACTTTAAGCAGCTTCTTTGAATCTGAAGTATTTTAATGTTTTGGTCTTTAAACCAAACTTCAGCTCCATGATTTATCATTTTCTCAATGGCTTTTAAATATATTGATTTATTTACTTTTGGGTCGATTCCCCAAGTCGCTCTCTGCACTCTGTTTAATTTGCCTTGCATCTTCTTGGTTTTTTCTAAGATGTAATTTAGGTGTGGTATAAAAGTCAGGTTCTTATCAATTATGATGCCTAGATACATAATTTCTTTTTTATATTTTCATTTTCTATTTTGATTCTTGGGATGTGTGTATAGTTTTTCTTTGAAATTATAGAAAATACACATTTACTTTTTAACTTTAATTTGTTTTCTTTTGTCCATTCGTTTACTTTTTGTAGCACTAGATTCGCTTTTTCTGTAAACTTATAAGTTGCTGTTTCTTTTAGGATGATTATCAAGTCATCCACAAAAGCTTGCATTTCTATATTTGTTCCTAAGGCAATACTTAATATGTTGTTTATGTATATGTTCCACAGTAAAGGACCCATACTGGATCCCTGTGAAACTCTTTGATTGTAGCTCTTTGTATTTGAGCTTAGTTTAACTTCTCCATCCATCAAGAAGCTTTCTGTAAGTCTTTTTAAATAATTGGGGATATACAATCTTCTTATTTTTGACTTCATTATCGCCCAATTTATTGAATTAAAAGCATTGGTCATGTCTAGTGAGATGATACAGGTTATTAGGTTTTGTTCATCTGCTGATCTGATTGAGTCTATAATTTTACTTATGTAGAAGTTACCCCTATGGCAGTAGATGGTTTAAGTGAACAACTGACAAAAAAGAAAAAAAGTGCAACTTCCAAAGACACGAAACGCAGTCGCAAAAAAAGACGGAGCAAAGCTATCATGCAACTGCACGTTACAACGATAAAAAAAGAAGTGGCAGATTAAACGTCGTTGTCGCTTATCGTTAACCAAGAAATACAAATCTAAACCAATTGGAGCACGTCTAAATTCTAATCTGAGCACGTTTTAATTCCAATCATAGCACGTCTTCAATTCTAGAAAATTCTGAATTGGTTTGATCGCATTCCCATGTATATGTGTGATGTTAATGACACATTCTTCTCAATTGCATCTCTATTCTAATCAGTTCTTCAACAGGGACTTCCTATTCACAAGATAAGCAATCCTGATTACCAAACACCTCTGCTCTATAATCATTTGTTAAGGATTGGTTCGTTCGATATCCTCTGGCCATAAGTAATCTCAAACAAGGTGTTTGATCGCATACCCACGTACTTGTGTGATGATAACGACACATTCTTCTCAATTGCATTGTTACCATGCAGAAACGGTTAATGGGTCAACAGTTTCACGAAAAAGCAGTCACCTTGTCGATGAGCCAAGGATCTCTGGACTTTTCCCACTGTACAAAGGATTACATATCTACATTTAGACTTGAAGGTTACAATGAATCCAACTAGCCAGCAGAGCCATGGCATTGGATCTCTATCCTTGATGCCATTACTCATGATGAGCGATAGTTCTCGTACTTTGTAGCACCCTTTCCAAAATTTTTGATCGGCACGTGGGACTTACCGTTGTGTATCCATGGGGCCAGATACGGTGGATGAAAATAACTGCACTATGTGAAACGAGATTTAGAAATGACTGATTCTGGACTAATTCTACAATCGGTGATGCATAGCATTTTAGCTATTCTAGACAGTTCTGCAGGAAAACTGTTCACAGGATGGAACAATATTTTTTATAAAATAAGTGTGCTCGATGCTCTAAGCAAGTTGTGAAATTGGGACTGGCAATAAGCGGTTTTAATTGAATTCAACTAACTTGATAAATTGCACATCCTACACAGAGGAGCAAAAGACATGACTGCATTGAACGTGTGACAGTAAGAAATTATGGCACCCATATTGGGCTGCTTTCTTGATAGAGGCTGGATGTACCATATTTGGTTTGTTACTCAAAGAAACACTTTGAGTCGTCAAGTCTGACGAGTGGGTGATTGCGATAAATTGGAACATTTTTTTTGAATGACACACAAACACATCTCCTTGTTAAGTAAACACATGACTTCTTAAGTCGTTTTACCGTGCTAACAACTTTAAAAAAATGAAGGATTGAGTTTAACCTGTGTCTTCTCTCGTTGGTTTAATTAGACTTTTTAAAGGAGTTTTCATTCAATTTGGGTGATATAGTTGTTTACAATTATTATTCTTCATTTATAATAACAAAATATTTTTTGACAACTCCTGATTATATTGCCCAGAATAGGATACTCTTCACCAATTAAAATTATATGTTCTCAATTCTTACCCTTTCGTTAATAGAATGTCACATGTACTGTTTATAATACTGCCATGTGATTTCAGTACAAATACATTGAATCAAGTGTTGATTATTGTTATTGACAATAGATTTAACATATACCAGAGTACAAAGCCTTTCGAAACAGTAAGTTATGGCATTGTTTCTTTTTTTATTTTAAATCAAAATAGTTTTCTTGACAATATGATTTTAATAACTTTAATTAACTTTATTTACTTAACTAATAATTAACTTTTGCAAAATTAGAAGGCAAATTTTTTAGAATAAGATGAGTATCTTAATTTCTAGAATTATGTTTTACAACAGGAACAAAGTATGTTGCTCTATAATTTAAATTGCACGATTGGTGTGCAAGTCCTCTGATATAACCACTACCCCAATGACAATGATCACACACTCTAATATCGTTTGTTTTAAAAGGCATTCTGCAAATGTTGCACGTTTTCGAATCAAAAGTTGGATAAAGATTATCAAACATAAGCATTAACCCGTGCATTTAAAAATTTTTTTCTTCTACAATATATTTTAAAGTTTTAAAAACTGTTTGATTACATTTTCTCCTCCTTAAAATTCATGGAAAAAAGATCATCATCTATATCGGTTACAACTATTGCATAACTAATGACCTCATGTTGCTCGATAATGTAAGTGTAACTAGCAGAAGGCAAAACAGTGTACTTTTTTGTTAACGATTGCAAGTCGGCGAATATTCAAATCTGGTGAATAGAATTTTTGCAAGATTAGTAAATCTCTCGAGTCTCACTAGGCATTGTAACTTTGAGGTTTCATTTGTTGACATAAAATGTTGACTGTTCAAAGTAGAGCGATGAGCAAAACGCATAAACATATACGACAGTAATCATGTATCTCATGTGTTTTATTCAATAGCCTGTTGAAGTTTTTGATTAGGAAATAATTTTTTTCGAAACAAAGCAAATCAATGCTTGTGTATGTTTTGGTTTGATTAGACACGTATGTGAGGAAAACATCATTTTCTTCCTTACCGTATACTTTGATATTTAATTTTTCAAGATTGGGTATTTAAGAAATAGACATAAGAAATGTTATGTTGCTAGTTTTTAAATATTTACGATATTTACATTGGAAATTGACATGAAACTGAGCGGGATGCAGCATGACTAGAACCAGTCGTGCGCGACACCACTCCAAACGGAAGCGTCGGTGGGTGGGTGTCATTGGCAGCACACGTAATGGGCGCTGCGATGCCAGATGTCCTTCAGCCAGGCGCCTTGCGATGGTTCGGGAAGACACAGGGGCCCGTAGTGAATACGCTGACTGTGTCTGGATAGCGGCCAATGAGGCAGTTGGCTCTACGCGTGCGTTGCGTATGATGCGACGGTCTTCTCGACGACTGGTCTGTCGTGGGCGTCCTGAGCCTGGTCGCCGTGTAAATGAAGTCTCTTCTGTCCACTGTTCCCAACACCACTCACCCAGTGAAATCAGAACGGCCTACTTGACGAGCTACTCGCCGACCTGACCACTCAGCTTCCATTCTTCCCCTCTCGAAATCTGACAGCTGCTCATATTGTCTTCGATGGCGGCGTAACGGCATGTCTACCTCAGCGTTTCCTTTGCAAAAGATTAAGTACACTCAAACAAGCTCTGCTTACCTGTTTTATACTCCAAGGAGAACGAAGTTCAACGCCTTCCAGTGGCATTACGCAATGCGCAATCACGCTGCATTTCTAATCATTTGCATATCTGGCCGACATGTACCTTCAAACCAAATTTCGTTACGATCCCACAACTATTGCTTGGTGCGCAAATTTTTATGTCAATGAGTGTATATATATAATGCGAGTTGAGAGTATATCAGAATTTGTCATGGATTACAAGTTCATGTTGGTCTCGGGAATCGTCTCTTTCGAACTCGTGATATTTACATTGAGTCTGCGAGACCAGTAGCGAGGTGGACATTTCGAATTCAACGTGTTATTATTCTGAACGGTTAGGTGATAGAAATAATTTGTTTTTTCATGTTTGTCGGAAAGAAGATTTACGATATACATTATTTTTTTAAAGACGAATCTTTAGGTTTAAAAGCAAATGTTGTAGGAGTGCAACTAATAGAATCTGAATTTCGTCAGTTATGTCAAGTATGCTGAAACTGAGACATCCCTCGACCTGCATGTTGACAGGACCGTCACAGAGTGAGCAAAACTTCAAACAAAACTTTTTTATCATAGAAACATGAAAGCGAAACCTTGTTCTGTAGAACAGTTCTCAACACGTTTCTTGCTTTGAGTAGAACATTGTTCGTAACGTAAGATTTTCGAGTTCAATAATACATCTTAATAAATTTCGTGTGTTCCATTTTTTAGAACAGCGCTTTTAACTCTTCGCTTTTTTCTTACTTATACCCTTACAGGTATAACTATAGAGTTTACATCTCAGACCTACAAACTCATCAATTGGCACATCTTGCGTTTAGGACTTTAACAATCCTAATTTCCCTTTATTCTCTTGTGAGAACAAAAAATGACGTTTAGAAAAATTGCTAGTATTTATGAAATCAGAAAAAGTATGTTTTTTCAAAACACTGTTATCAAACAAATTATACACATTAAAACGTGAGTAGTGGAGATTGATCACTTCTGGAATACTTTCTAACCATCCTTAGATTTTAAGCATGCATACGAACTAACAGTGTTAACCATCCTTAGATGTTAAGCATGCATACGAGCTAACAGTGTTAAACATCCTTAGATGTTAAGCATGCATGTGAACTAAAAAAGTATAGGAACTATAACTACTTACCTAATTTTCACTACTACCTAATTTTCACTACTACCTAATTTTCCTGCATAGACCACACCGGAAGGAAGTACGCGTATTCTTATAAATCTTCTTGATGAATCTAAATGATTTTCCTGACCAGTGTTTCCTATGTAATATATAGGACAGTCAACATGGTTCATGGATATTTCTCCCCAGTACCTATGTAACCTTCTTGCCGGTAGGGGTAGTGGTACTTGTATCTCTGGGCGAGTGATATAATTAGGCATTTTGCAAGCTCTCGACAAGTTGTAAAAAGAATTGAAGCTCACACGCATTTATATTACAATGAGCAACCCTCATTCTTGATTGTCTGGTTTTCCTTGATATCATCTAGGTCAAATGTATGTGCTTGAAAGACATTCAGTTGAATTGACAAGAATATTAATACAAACAGAGTAGGTTGTGTGAAGGCAAAGAAAGATTATAAAAGTGTTATATAATTTTGTTGCAAGATGTTCGAAAACGTGAGTTTCCTTGCAATGCGTATTTTAGGATTCGTTGGCGTGTGTTTAATTCTAATAACATTTTATTGTATATTCGATAGTAAATCTTGTCACTATCCAGATGATATCGATATTACAAACACTTCGTGTGTCTATTCGGAATATTTAGGAAGGAAGTTATACTTTCACATTTGCTCCAAAGAAAATCTAAGTGTGTTTGACATTCGTTATTTTTGGAAAGAGAAATTAAATAACTTAAAACCAAATATTATTGGAGTACAATTAAATGAACTAGAATTCATAAAACTATGTAAAAACTGTGCTAACGCTAAATATACTTAATAAATTGTATGTCAAAATTGTGTAAATTTCCTTTTGAGATAAATGATTAACCCTCTTTTTAATATAAAATAATGTTGCAACTACAGCATCCAAGCTCGTTAATTATTGCAGGTCCCTCTCAATCTGGAAAAACTGAATTAGTTCGAAAAATTATCAAAAAGCAGGCATATAATCATGATATGCGAAATATCATATGGTGTTATTCAGTCTGGCAACCATGGTTTCTTAAAGAAAAAAATATTGAGTTTAAACAAGGACTACCGGAAGATGATGTAAATGGGGATTTAATTGTTATAGATGATCAGATGAATAACATAACAAAAGAAATAGCTGAAATGTTCACAATTAAATCCCATCACAAAAATTTTAGTATTGTACTGATAACGCAAAATCTTTTCCCGCGTGTGAAACAGTTCCGAGATATCAGTTTAAATGCTCACTACCTTATACTGTTTAAAAACAACAGAGATCTTTCTCAAGCTTCGTGCTTTGCTCGTCAAGCATTTCCCGGGAAAGGAAAATATTTTCTGGAAGCCTATAAAAAAGCAACCGCTGAACCATATTCTTATTTACTTATTGACGTTCATCCAAAGACTTCAGATGAACAAAGGCTCCGGCAATCTATTTTTCCCGATCAAGGATTCATTAATTGGGTATTTCTACCAACTAAAAAATGAATAAATTGAAACAACACACGCATTTGTTACATTTATTAGCATCTGCTACTCCCCAACAAAGAAAGGCTATTTTAAGCACTCAATATTTCTACTGAAGTAAACACATCAGACATCACAAAGTTTGAAGTAACATAAATCTTACTGGGTCGAATCATCATAGATGATCCTTTAATATCTGCATTAAATGCATAACGATCAGCCCATATTTTCAAAAGATAACCAAGCCATTTTCAGTGACTAGGTTCAACATAGGACAACAAAACATTTCGTTTATCACGGTACCTATCCCACCATTTGTTTAGACCTTTCACGTAAACATCACCACCTTTACGCACAGCGTAATCTTTACCACAACGAGGGGGTCCACACACCACAAGCATCAGTTAATTCCGTAACGGAAAATGCAATACTCGAGAGTATATTGCTCTTGTAAGGGAGATAGATGCCTGGATTATCTCTCTTAATGGTGCTAATGTCACAGATCTCAGCGGCCGCAAGTACATCTGCAAACTTGCAAGCTTTAGATTTGGGTAGAGTACCAAACCTATTCCAGTCACCATCCTTTCGGCAATAAACCGCACACTCTGCGGGTGTCCCCCGAGCAGCTTCAAAATGCGCACCACTGCAAATTTTTTAAATCTCGTTAAGGCGTTTCCGAACAGTAAAGTAGATATACCCCTGCCAATGAGCGCGAGAAGTCTTCGGACAGATCTCACGACCGTAAATTAGGTATTCAAGTCTTGATAGACATCCTCCGTATAAATTTGTAAGTATAGGGAATCTGTGTCAAAAAAATAAAAGAAGCAAATGACAATTGTTTTGATAAATGCTTTTGAAACAATTATACAGTATACCCTATGTATATTGGTTTATTGAGAAATAAGTTTGCTTTTTTCAATTTAAAAATAGCAAAGTCTTCATTGACTGATTCAATATGTTCAAGTTAAAATCACACTACGTTTGTTAATACATATTATACAGCACATATTACTGCATCTCCAAGCATCCGTTCTGCTACACCCAGTAAAAATTATAACGTGACGAGCAAAATTGAATATACTTTTCAGGTAATATATCTACGATTTCAAATGAATTCCATCCTCAAAGAAAACTTTTTTATCATAGAAACATGAAAGCGAAACTCTGTTCTGTAGAACAGTTCTCGACACATGTTTCTTGCTTTGGATATAACATTGTCTTATTATCTGCTGCGTCAGCGTTCTCGTATCGTCAGCGGCGTCTAGAGAGAGAGAGAGAGAGAGAGAGAGAGTTGGGGCTTGAATGTAGTGCATTGTGGATGGCTTGAAAGCCAAAACTGTTCCAATAAAACGAACTTATTTCCGATAATGAAGCTGCTTATCCTGAAGTATCGTGATTCAGGAAAAGGATGCTTAACTTCTGCTACCACAACCATCTGACTGGTAGTGTTTTATTCAGTTTTGATAGCTATTACAAACTGCTGAACTTGTAAAATTATAATTCTGCAGTGCTTTAACTTTAAAATGATACCTTGTTTGTTAAACCAAAATAATTGCATATGGTTAAATAAAAGGTGTACGTATCTTTTTGGAAGTGTCGGCAAGTCCTATGTGTCGGCTGTATCTTCAATGTCCTCGATTTGAACTTCTACGGCATTGTTTAGAACATCACGTATGTTGAATGTTTGTGTTTATTTACTGTTTGAATCCTCGAACATACAACTGTTTTGCTCAAAATTACTTAAATCTAGAATATGTTTAAAATTCGATTTCATATCATGATACACATCTTCGGTTTGAATGTGCATATACAGAGAATCCGTATCCGTATATAAAAGTTCACATTTGGAACCGTAATAGGACTTAAAATATGAATAATATAATTGATACATATGAAGTTTCGAAAGTTCCAAAACGCAAAAACCTATGTAAATAGGCTGATCAAGAAGTATGTTTACTTTCCTCATTTTGAAAAGCACAAATTGGTCATTGATGGGTTCAAAGTAATCCAATAAGGGACTGGAAAAGTGTTTTCGACATTTAAACACAGCATTCTCTACACGTTTTAAACTAGAAACAAAGTCTTCTACAAAGTCATTT
The DNA here is from genome assembly GCA_947359465.1 of Metellina segmentata. Lineage (NCBI taxonomy): Eukaryota > Metazoa > Arthropoda > Arachnida > Araneae > Tetragnathidae > Metellina > Metellina segmentata. The sequence goes on along the minus strand of OX375883.1, from coordinate 17,798,924 downwards.
CCAAAGTAAGACCTATTATATACTAAATTTTTTTCATCATCTAAAAAAATAAAACAATAGCTAGCTGGTTCGTGAATCTGAGTTTGTAGAGAAAACGTTTCACAATGATTTGGTTCTGTTGCAGATACTGGTTTAGTAATACACTCAAAATCGGTGTAAACAACAAAAGGGTGAAAGTAAGATTTCTCCCATGAATGAAACTTCATAAACTTATTACTTCTACTTGGTAAAGTAATTTTTCTAGGGTCTTTATTCAAACACCTTTTTTGATGTTCATTTAACGTTGACTGACGAGCAAATCCAAGCAAACAATTTTTACAAAACTTATGAATACCATGCTTTTCCTGCATAAGTCTGTTAAAGTTTTTAATGAAGTAATAATGATTTTTGAACAGTAACAAATTTAATTCTTTAACAGCTATCAATTTGCTCTTATAAATTGGATAAATTACATCTTCGAATCCATATACATTAATTTTTAATTTATTTTTGCGTTCAAATTTAGGTAAATCACTTACTTTGACAGGAAAACTCAAGTGATTGTAGAATAGAAGTTTTTTATACTTATTATATGAAGATTTTGAATACTTATTAAAATTTTGAGGAAACAAACCGGCTATAATAGAATAGATAAAACACATGTCGGTACTACATCTGATACTCAGTATACATTTTTTTATTTTTTAATACTTTTGGTAAATATATTGATTTACATCTACCTCTAAGATAATAGTATTTTCCTATATGCACTTCAATGAAATCTACCGTTTTAATTTGCGATCCAGAACCATGATTTAAAAATTCTGCTATATCATTGAGTAATTTATCAGACGCTGATTTCATTTTGTCTTTGATTTCATATTGTGATAAGATGCGTTCCGTTTTCGAAGAAAAGTAAAATTTATTATAGATAACTTCATTATCTTTTACTTTTCAAAATTAACACATATTGATAGCACAAATCGCAATCTAGAATTTTGCCCATTTAATATTTCATAAATTTCAGTTGCAGAATTAGTAAGAGCTAATAACGGATCATAAGTATTAGTCAAATCATTTTTATGGGTCTGAACAAACCCCCTAAAAGCTTGAGCTTTTACGAAAAACATAATACCTTTGTATTTTAGGAATTATCTTTCTTTCCAACTTTTTCAACACTTATTAAAGTTTGTTTTCGTATGTAACGAAAGGATGGGATATCTTGGCCGTCAGCGTAACCAGAGGGTTAAACAAGCTAAAGTAAGAATTGATTTTTGTAATTGATTTTATTTAAAAAACAATTTTAGGTAAATAAAAAAAATCAGAAAAAAAATTATTTTAAGTAAGTAGTATATACATGGTCACAACTGCGGCAAACCAGTAACTGGCTGTGAAAAGTGTAGCCAGTAACCGGCTGTGAAAAGCGTCGCCAGTACTTACTGAAAAGACAAGCTACTTCTAAGGTTGCTTTTGAGAACTAAACAATTTTTCAAAACGTTGGCTTACCAAGAGACGAGATGTTGTTATTGATATAAGAGTTTACCTCTCTGGTGCACAGATAGTTCGATGTTATAAACGGAACTATCTGGGTATCCCGCGCAACAAACTACTTTCGAGTTCACGTTCCAGATGAGAACTGAGATAAACGTTGACTTACCCTCTGCAGACAGTTCCTAGGATGCAATAAGTCTAATGCTACGCGGTTAATGTAAATGAGTTTACCTGTGTGCTTGTCATGAAAATTGATGTTTGAGCAGCCTGTAAGACAACCGCTATGGGAATATAGAAATAAGAACACATTTCACATCTTGGATATCCGGCAGGCCCCCTTCTGCGGGAACCTGGCCCCCAATACCCACTCGAAACATTTTCGATGTCTCAGAGTTTTGGATGACCAAAAGAAACCGAAAAGAGCATTTGTTCTCTAGTTCGGAAACAGTTCAACTTCAAGTTTAACAGTTTCTAAAACCCAAACCGAGCATTTGTACTCGAGTTTGGAGAAACAGTCAAAATGTTGTGTCCAACACCGACTCGAACCGCTTTTTGTTGGCTCTGAGTTTGGATTAAATTTCTGAAACCGAATCGAGCATTCGTTCTCGAGCTCGGAAACAGTTCAACTTCAAGTTTAAAAGTTTCTAAAACCCAAATCGAGCATTTGTTCTCGAGTTTGGAGAAACAGTCAAAATCTTGTGTCCAACACCGACTCGAACCGTTTTTTGTTGGTTCTGAGTTTGGACTAAATTTCTGAAACCGAATCGAGCATTCGTTCTCGAGCTCGGAAACAGTTCAACTTCAAGTTTAAACGTTTCTAAAACCCAAATCGAGCATTTGTTCTCGAGTTTGGAGAAACAGTCAAAATCTTGTGTCCAACACCGACTCGAACCGTTTTTTGTTGGTTCTGAGTTTGGACTAAATTTCTGAAACCGAATCGAGCATTCGTTCTCGAGCTCGGAAACAGTTCAACTTCAAGTTTAAAAGTTTCTAAAACCCAAATCGAACATTTGTTCTCGAGCTTGGAGAAACAGACAAAATGTTGTGTCCAACACCGACTCGAACCGCTTTTTGTTGGCTCTGAGTTTGGACTAAGCATAGCAAGCAAAAATACACAGACATTGTTATAAATTCGTAAAGTATATGTTAGATGCTAACTAAACATAATCATAACAGAGTATAATATTAGACACATGCTATGCAAAACATGTCAGAGTATAACGCTCAAAACGAAAAATGGAAATAATATGTATATAATGTTATACTTTATCAATTAAAAAAATGTCCATATGCCAATGAATTAATACCATCGCTCGACATGTATTTTTTATCGTAATAGCCGGAAGGTCCAATTTTATTTTGAGTTACGGTGTACAAATAATGGTTTTTAGAAACAATAGAACATTGTTTTCCCCTCAAATGAGATTCATTTTGTAAAATTAGTTTATATTGTTCAAGTGTATAATCTCGTAACGTCGATTTTTTAACACCTTTAGCTGTTTTTTTTACAACAAGAATCATGAGAAAAAGCGTACATTTTGGCTTTTAACCCGACGAACTCTCGAATGGGATAAATGGTTTCAGCTTTTAAAAATCCTAGTTGGCCCTTATTCGTTAGATCACACAAAAAATGGTTTTCAGGATAGTTGCTTAGTTCTAAAATACCCCGAAATTGCGTATGCATATCAAAGTATACATTTTCGCTTGGAAAAAATATACAAATAATCAGTGTCCATGTACAACAATTCAGTTTTTTTTATAAAACTGTTTAAAATTATTATAATAAAGATCATACATATGGAGTTTTGATAACTTCAAAATACAAAACCCTGCATAAATGGGTTTGACGAATATAAGATTAATTTTTTTCATTTTAAACAGAGTTAAATTGTTATTTACGGATTCAAAATATTCTAAAAGTGGACTAGAAAGATATTTTTTACAATCTTCCTTTGTTGTACATCCTTTAACGGATACTTTTTTTCGTTGGTTAAGCATGAGTCGGCAGAAGAAGGAATTGTTCATCTTCTTGCAAAAGGTCTTTTCGAACTCATTGGCGGCTGCTTTTCGTTTCTCCATTGTTGAAATCAACATACTTTTTTAGCCATGGTTCTTGTTTAAAAGGTAATATTTTATGAATTTTACTCACAACCATACCTTTTTTAATGTAGAATTGCAAGTTTAAATAATGCGTAATGTAATTACTTTTAGGATAAAAGTTAGGTGTTAGTTTTTTACATGGAAGGCTGTGTCTAAGTTGGAATTTGTCGCATAATCTTTTAGAATAGGGAGAAAACATATCATAGGTGATATTTAAATGTTCTGGAGCAAGAGGTAGATTGTTTGTTTCAAAGTGTTCAACTCTGTGGATAGAGCAAATCAACCTCGAGTATGAATCCCACATCGGCGAAAGAATCGTAGTTAAAAATATCAAAATCATTAATTTCGTCGGAGCTCAGCCAAGAAAACTGTCCGACCGGGGGAGATCGACTCATGACATCCATAAAGATTGTTAGCATCAAGGGCTAAAATATATATTGATTTTTTGCTGGGGTCATACATATCGGGAACAAAGCTATTATTTGCTTTAGCATAGCGCTTGCCCAAATAACAAATTCCACCTCTCATCTGAGACTCAAAAACCAAATGTAATCGTTTACATTATTTAAAAGTTGTAACTTTACTTAAGTAAATTTCAATCCGGCGTTCCATGTTAATTCTGCGCTTGTAATAAAATGCACACACAGGGTCTAATTTATAATACTTCATCGCGGTTCTTTTAAAGGAAGCATTAGAACACCTCTGCTAGCATTAGAGCATCAACATTTTGATACAGCCCGAGATAATCCGACAAAGTTTTGCACTTAAAGGTGCGATACACAAGCTGTGCATGTTTGTAATCGGTTTCGCTAATGCTGCTATCGGTTAAAACATTGTATAATGCTTTTTTTGGGAGGTAGTTTTTTTTTTTTAGTTTTTCTACTGAATCAAAATATGAATATGGAATTATACCTTTTGTTTTAATAAAAAACGATTTTTTTTTCAAGTTTGTATAAAGCATCAAAAATTTTAAAAGAATGTTTCGATGTTTTTAAATTATTAACTAACACATCCAGAAACGAATCTGAAAATTGGTATGAGTCAATAAATTTAAGCGCATCAAGAGAAAAGGAGGTAAATCTCTCCATATTTATAGGTATGATGTTTATTACTTTTGCAAAATTAGCCGGTAAATTTTTTAAAATAAGGTGTGTATCATAATTTCTAGAATTATTAACAAAATATGTTGCTCGGTAATTCAAATAGCAAGATTGGTATGCCAACCCTCTGATATAACCACTACCCCAATGACAATGATCGCGTACTCTTAATATCACGTGGTTTAAAAGACATTCCGAAAATGTGACGTTTTAGAATCAAAAGTTCAATACGGATTATCGCCCACAGACATTATTCCATGCATTTTTGTCAATTTTTTTTTGCAATACATTTTAATGTTTAAAAAAAAGTTCCAATTACATTTTCACCGAAATTCGACCACGCGGTCGACCGGCCAACACGGATCACTCTGATTGATATATAGGTCGTTGCAGTATGGACGTGCCGCTCCGAGGATCCAGTCGAACACTTCTCGGGGATACACGTGATGGTGTCGCAGGACGCTGTTCCGCACCTGCGTCCAGCACTCCACGAGCCAGGCATGTTTCAGCTGAACCTCGTAGTCGTCGTTGAACTCTATGTGACAGGTCGGACATCGGAGCCCGGTGGCGTTCTTAGCTGCCATTTCCACCGCTTCGGTGGCAACCGATGCGACTGCCATTTCTCGGATTACAAGAAGATCGTCCTTACTGATTTCCTTTTCGCAGAATTTGCAGAACGGTTCTTTTCGGATGTTGGCATACTTGTCCAGGCATTTTAGGTGCAGAATACTTTCGCAGCAGTCCATTCGATAAAACGGGGACATCGCTTTTTGACGGCATAATGCGCACTTGGGCATGACTCTCTCTCTCTCTCTCTCTGTGTGTGTGTAAGGAATCGTTGCGAATGGAGGAAAAAGTGTTTTGTAAGGAACCATACGTAACTCCTCAGTCGACTCGTCTAAGAAAGAGTGCCGCCGCAGCCGTCCACGTCGTCTTTGAGAGATAACGAGTAGAGAAATTGGGCCTAAGGTCGTCAAAGACACGTTTGAAACAATAGAAGGCCACGTGCGTCGAGAGAGAGAGAGAGAGAAAACTCCGAAGGGTAGTATTTATTTATTTATTTATTTCGAATCACATAGGGCGTGCATCGCTATACAACACATCAGGGTCTATGTAATTAACTATAGCTCTCAAACTTTTAATATAATTTTGGAAAGGTGATTTAAAAGTTCTAAATTCTACCATTTTACAAAAATGTTATTACGTACATATAAAAAGAAATATGGGCATAACACCATTTAGAAAAAACACTGTTTTTGACACATTAAACAGCACATAACAAAAGCAATACCCCACATTGCTAGCTCTAAAAGCAAAAAAGCTATCCCTCTAAAAAGCCGAAGGCATCCCTCCTCGGGCCTCACGGCTCGGCTGATTTAACATAAGAGGCCATCGCATCACATGCCTTTGTTACATTTTCTAGCAGGGACAGGGGTAGATTAAACCTATTTTTGACGCCTCCCCCTTCATTGGTTTTGAAGAAACCAACGTAGTTGAACTCTTTGAGCTCCACACCGATGCCCTTCCCGAGGTTGATACAATAGGGTGCCACAGATTTCGGACTATCAAAATCTGATGACAAGTCCAGATCAAAGTGAGGATCTTGTTTTCCACTACCAGTCGAGGCAGGCACACTTTTCTTTACTTTTTTGATAGCGGGTGAAAGGATATGGAGCTTTTGAATTGCTTCTTGTTCTTCTTCATCACTTATGCAAAAATATCGCTTTTTACGTGCCGGCAAAAGTAGTGGAGATTGATCACTTCTGGAATACTTTCTAACCATCCTTAGATTTTAAGCATGCATACGAACTAACAGTGTTAACCATCCTTAGATGTTAAGCATGCATGTGAACTAACAAAGTATATCAACTATAACTTTTGATGAAGTAAAGTTTTATGTAAACGCTATTATTCCAGAAGTGAGCATTTTTATTCCACTTACAGTTAATAGTTGTATATTTTGGTAATCTAACTAGGTGAAAGAGTTTTAACAAAGAAAACAACACATGAGTTAAAAAAATTTTATTTCATAAAAATGAACTTGAGTTATATGTTACAAGACCACAGCAAGAAATAATTGGTAAGTAACACAATTGTATGTATGGTGCCAATGTGATCAACAGTGAAGCTATAACGAAAGTAATTAAATTTACAAAATTGATAGGCAGTAACACATGAACCAAATTTATCATCCCGTAGAGCATTAACATTAACAGGAGTTGTAAACATCTCATAGGATACTTCATTTGGTTTCTCAGGTTTAGCAACAGTGAAAGTAGCCAAAAATTGTTCATCAGTTTTAAACACATCTTTCTTATATTCACACGAATTCCTCGCTCGACGAGTAGTCTTTCGTCGACGGACCCGCTTTGCCTTTTTTGCACGGTACCTTCGGGTTCTCTTCGACGTTAATTGTTTCCAGAGGCTTCTTCGTTTCCAGTACATCTCCGTGAAGAAGTAGCTGCTGGTACACAGTATCAGTTGGAGCTTCCGCTGGTCTTTTTATAACACTGTTATTGAAAAAATTGTGCACATTAAAACGTGCTAAAATAGCAGCTAAAATTTGCTCGGAATTGGAATATTAACTGTAAGTGGAATAACACACAGTAAACATGTTACACAATTAAAACAAATATAAAAAAAAAGAACCATTTCAAGATGCATTTTCACACAAGATTAAAGTTCAGTTGGATTTGATGAGCTGGATCCTATTGATGAAGCTGGTGATACTTCCACACAACGATAAAGAATCCCCGTTTGCGTAGATACATCCACAAAGTGTGGCTCTAATAAATTTTAGTTTTCATCAGTTTCTGAATGTTCTAATTTGTAATTGCCATACGATACACATGTAATTCCATCGTTAAGAATAAATTTCTTGTCATAGAAACAACTTAATGAAATTTTATTTACATTCATAGTATAAACATTGTGATTTTTACTCGTTATTTGACATTGGTCATTTCTCAGCAACACATTTTTTGTAAGAGTTTTAACAAAATGATTATGTTGTAGAGTTTTTAAAACAAAAGATTTTATTCCTTTTCCTGTTTGTTTACATTTATCTCCAAAAATGTATGAATACATTTTAGGTTTTAATCCACAAAACTGTTTTATAGGTATACCAGCTGTTTCATCTTTAAGATAACCTAATGTCATGTAATTGGAATCATCATACAAAAAATGAGATTGATCATAATTTGAAAAGTCAAAAATATTAGGTAGTTTAAATTTCAAATCGGAATATAAATCATGTGTTTTGATTTCCAAACATAAACTATCAGTATCTGTGTATAACAAGGTTACATTATTGTTATACAATTTTTTAAAAACATCATAATAAATTCGACTCGTATGCAATTTGGATAACTCCAACACAGTAAAACCAATATAGATGGGTTTGTTGAGACATAAATTATTTCGTTTCTTTTTAAATACTACACATTGTTCATTGATCGGTTGAAAATAATCTAAAGTTGAGCTTTGTAAATGTTTTTTACACTCTTTCTCAGTAATTGCAATTGCAATATTTCTTAGTTTTCTAACGTTTAATAATGTTTGGCCGAAAAAAGAAGGATGTTTAACACTGTTAGTTCACATGCATGCTTAACATCTAAGGATGGTTAACACTGTTAGTTCGTATGCATGCTTAAAATCTAAGGATGGTTAGAAAGTATTCCAGAAGTGATCAATCTCCACTACTGGCAAATAAGAACGGCGTTCCCTACAAATTCTTCCGATAGTGGTCTTGCAACCTTAAACCAGAATAAATTTATTCGTGTTGGAATGGGACTGGAGCAGAGCTGTTCTTCTATCAATGTTACTCCCTCCACCTTTCAGTCCAATAATCCAATGACTTGCACTACATTTACTGATTGTAATCCACCTAAATCATATGAACGTTTAACTCAGTTAATGTACGGTCAACCCCCTGAAACTACTGTTCCCCCAGGAGGCTTAGACCCTTCGTTGACTGTAATACCTACACATCAAATGGGAATTCCGATTGCATGTCAAGACTATCTTGCTCTACTTGCACAAAATAATTCGGCAGCTAGTGGTTGGCCCTTATTTCAGAGTTTAACAACGGAAATGGAAGGAGATTCATGTGTTAATAAAGTAATTGCTGAAATGTCGTATCAACCCGTAATGGGCTTAATAACAGCTCCCCCAAAATCTATATTTACCGGCATTCCGTCGGCTCCTAAGGATGTTGCTATTTCGCGTTACACTGCTTGTGGAAATAGCGAACATGCACATTGGATGTCACAAGACCAAGAGCAAAATAATTCGTTAGTTAGTAACTACTTTAGGTATAGACAAGGTTTTACAAATTTAAGTGCGTTTACCTATGACCAACGAATTGAAAAGTCTGAATTTCTTTCAATAAGGTTGTTTTTTAGCGTCCTTTAATAGCGGACAAGTGTTCCAGTACATCACCTTTAATCGAACGTCATTGAAATGGGGATCTGAAAAAATATCAAGAGGGTAATTAGATAGCAAAACTACAGGTGCACGAGTGAAAATTTTATCGCCTTTATGTTTAACCCTTATATTAAATGCTTTACCCTCACATAATTTTTTGAAATCTTCTTTAGCCCCTTCTTCCATACTTATCTCATTTCCAATTACTAAACGACGGTTGTAACACTCCTGCAATGCAAACTGATTTGTCTTGTTATTTACACGACCCACATGCCCTACATTTTGCGCAATAGATGCTACACAATAAAAAAAAATGATTTTCCAGCGTTTGGAGGTCCGTAAATTGCAATAGCATTGATTTTATTATTTAATTCAAATATGTTATTAGATACCTCACCCCAGCCTAACTTATTAAACCAAAATTTTATATTAATTAAAAATGTTTTCAATGCATCTTCATCATTGTTAAATTGAAATTTTAACAATTCATTTAAGAAATATAAACTTTCTTCTCTACTCATGTAATATGAAAGTGGGGCAACATCATTAGCATAAAAAACAGGTTGTCCAGCTGTATACATTACATTAAAATCTCCTAATGTTAAACGATTAAGATTAAGATTATACATTTTACAAGCTGACAAAAAGTTTTTTTTCATTTAAAGGATTATGTAATTCTATATCAAAATCAGTGTTACTTTTTGGTAACAATTCTCGTATCGATTCAGGAGGAACAGGGCAGTACTTTTCTAATAAGGTTTCCACCTTTTCATTGATTCGCGCAAACTTGCCCCCTTCTTTTGAAGATTTTTTTGACTGTCCGTGAACATACGGTCGACTAATTTCATAGCTGGAAAATTCTTCTCCAAAGTCATGTCCATTTCCTTCAGTTTCCCTACCCAGTATTGCGAGGGATTTTGCTTGAAAACTTTGCCATCGTATACTTTGATCTGAAGTCGGAAGTCTTTTAAGGGCTCCTCTAAACCAAACTTCTTTTTGCTCATGCCATTTTCGCATAATGAAGTATACGAAAACATTGATCTAGTCTGCGAGTTGCAGGTCTGAAATGAATCGTCGGACCCGCACGCCACGTTGAACATTTCTTCGAAAGAGGGTCGATTGGGCGAACCGGCATCGGCAGGCTTTGTTTGACCAGACGCAATCGTGGATGACGTGGATGTGGTTTCCTTCATCAACCCACATAAAAAGGTTTCCGGGGTAATGGGGTCCACATTCATGCAGCCATTGAATAAGCTCTGCATGTGTTGTAGAATCTGGCACGAGTAAGACGTCGCTGATGTAGCGGCGAGTAGCACCCCAACTTTGGTTAGCAATTGGTCGCACGAATTGATAGCCCATCGAGTAGAATTCCTCGACCAAAGTTGCATAATCTTCTGGAGAGATTCGAGCAATTTTGACAACGACGACAGAACGACGAATTAGCAACGACGACAATCGTCGTTCACGGTGGTGGCAGCCCTCTTTCTCCCCGCCATCGGAGCGTCTCGTTCTTCTTCTTGTTGTTGGTGTTGTTCTTCATCATCAGCGGCTGGAGGCTTTACGGGTTCCACGGTAGTACGCCTCGACGACGCTATCGGAGCGTTTCGTTCTTCTTCGGCTGCTTCAGCAGGTGATGGCGGCTTTATTACGGTGGTGGGTTTTTTTCTTCAACGACGACGCGTCTCTGTTTTTTTTTCTACAGCAACAGCTGATGGAGGCATTACGGGTTGTCGTTGTTGTCTTTGTCGTTTCTCATCATCGTCGTGACTGGTAGGCTTTTTCTTAGACGATGACGCGTCTCGATCGTTTTTTTCAACAGCTGGAACAGTAGTAGCTGGAGGCTTTACGGGGTCGTCTTTGATTACGACGATGACGAGGACTTAAATCCATAGGGATTTCGATTCATTCATCATCATCATTAGCCGCAGAAACCTGACTGGGTGTCTTTAGATCGGTTGCTGGGGTAGTTAGAGGAGGGTTCCGTCGACCCCATTCGTGTCGTTGGGGAAGTCTTTCTACTAGGTTCTTGTCGATAGTAAAAAGGACGTGTTCATCATCATTATCACCAGCAGTAGCATAATCTTTGTTTCCTTCGAGTCTCTAGTAGAAGTTGGGAGTTTTGTGAGAGGTGGGAGGATATTTTTTTTCCGCCCCGAATCAATTTTTTGTCATAAAAATTCTTCTCGGATCCAAATTCGGAGGAACGATGGGCTTTTTAGAAAAGTCTATTCCAATTAAAATATATTGAATTGGAACAGTATTAGGTGTAGTTGTAGCCGAAATATCTTCGACCGGAGGATTGGGAGAAGAAAGTTCAAAGACTGGACCATTGGCGGTGGTAAACGACATATCTTCGATTGGAGCATCATCAGGAGAAGGAGACAAAATATCTTCGATTGGAGGATTGAGAAAAGAAAGTTCAAACACAGCATTAGCAGTAATAGTAGACGAAATATCTTCGATTGGAGGATTGGGAGAAGAAAGTTCAAACACAGCATTAGCAGCAGTAGTAGTAGTAGACGAAATATCTTTGAGTGGAGAATTGACATCGGCGGTGGTAAACGAAGATATATTGACGGCGGCAGCAGCAGGACGAGGATTAGGAGAGGAAATGAGATCCCCCGACGACCAGACGAAGGTTCCGAGTAAATTGCAACTCGGGTCGTCTGGATCGGGGACCTCCGTATAGGTCTTGATTAATTTAAACGCTGGAAGCATCGGTGAGCATAGTATAGGCGAGATTGGATTGAAGACAAATTTCACTCGTTTCCAAATCTCCTCGTCCGTCAACAATGTCCTTTTTCTTTTTGACATCGCGAAATCCAAAAGTAATATGGAACACAGCAGAGACGTCTGAACTGAGCGGACGGTTCGAGTCTTTCTGAGGATAGTTGGCACGGGAATCGGGAACCTCCATTTCTCGGAATGAAATCACCCTTCATCTCAGTCTCAGACCTTGGCACGGCAGATAAAGCGTTTCTATATAGACAACAGGATATCCTCCATTCCTTGGAAGAAATGAAATCGCACCCTTCATCTCAGTTAGAGTCGGCGGAGTTGCAGTTGAATGAGAATCTGAAAGAAATGTTAGCTATATGTTAGAACCAATAGAATTTTTTTTAAATAATACTCCCTGTTGGAATTGGACTCTGAAAGAAATTTAAGTTATGTTAGAATCAATAGAATTTTTTAAATAATACTCCTAATTCACTTCTCAGCATCAAGGAGTGTTTTTCAAGGTCACATTACATCGTTTTTAAGGTAATTTATACACTATTGCAAATAATTTACATAAAAAATAATTACCTAATGGTTCTAAAGATCTTTGATGCTTATGAGTCTTGCAACTTTTAGAATGATGTTGACGCTGGGATTTGACTGATTATCTATATCGACGGTCGGATCTGGATTTGGATCTTCTGAAGTGGGGTAGCCACCTTGACAGTGAACTCGATCTGTAACTAGGTCCTGTTGAGATTCTATCCGATATATATACCGTTTGAAGAGATTGTAGTTTCGGAAGAAGACATACTTGAAATCCTAGAGAGGAGAATCTGAAAATTTTGAGCACATTTATATATATTTCATATTTCAAGAATGGGTCATGAGAATATGTTAGCTATGTGGGTCACCCAACGTGAAGATGTTCGCCCATGACAGATTTAAGGTGCACCCCCCCCCAAAAAAAAAATATTAATTTATCGGTTTATGTTGTACTAACCTTTATTGTGTGTTTTTAATCAGAGTCATCGACGATTTGCACCCTCGAGTTGTGGAAGTTATACGCCTGTCTGCATCGATCAGATTCATATATTGTGAACAGGGGCGTTCTGACGCAATTGTCGCACCAGTTTCGTTCACGTGTCGTTTCCCATAATATTCGACGTCCGAATCCGCATTCTAAATATGATAGGACATCTAATATTGCAAATGACGCTCCCCACGTCGTCTCATTTACCATTGATTCGTTACAGTAAATGCAGAAATGTAAAACTTCATGTGTTTCCAAATTGTATTCACTATATTGTTCATGTATTTCACTGTTAAACACATCGTCGAAAGGTTCGTCGTAACCCAACGCGATGCGATCGTCAGTGCATACTGGTGTCGCGTTGTAATTTAACAATTTTATCCATTTACATACTTTAACTGCAAACCGCATTTTAATCACGTCGACAGTCAAAGAAACTGGTAACGCTAATGTAAATAGTGCAAAAAACATTTGTATGTGAGTCGCCACTGCTATTGTCGCCGTTTTTTTTAAATTCATCGGTGTGTATATCGGCAATAGTTGTTCCTCCATTTCCAAATTGCTTATTCCAATTGTGGGTTTGTTTTTCATATAACCCTGAAATTGAAAAAAATATTACAAAAAGTTAATTGTCTTTTGGGAAAATACACATTTTTTTATTATTTACAAGACAAAGGGTTTGGTGTCTTGTTTATGAGGTAGTCGTGTCGGTGGCGTTTCATTCTCCCTTTACATGGTTCGTCGTCCCAATAAAGTCCCCGTAGTAGACGAATTTATAATAAATGGCTTGGGTTTGCTACGGCTACTTATGATGTAGTCGGGACGGTGGCGTGCCTTCCTACGCTAATTCGTCTCCCATCAAAGTCCCCGTAGACGAATATAAAATAAAAAAAGCGGGATTGTACATGTGTTTATGAGGTAGTCGTGGCGGTGGCGTTTCATTCTCACCTTACTTGGCTTATCATTCGTATCCCCAATAAAGTCCTCGTAGACTAAATTATATAAAATGGTTAGGTTATTGCTATTATGATGTAGTCGGGTCGTTGTAGACAATACTTGTCATCCTCTTGCAACGAAAAAAAATTCAGGAGCTCAGCTCGCGGTACTCGTTATAACTTTTTTTTTCTCCCTAAAACATGTATAAAAAAACAAGAGCATAGAAAATGTTTACGCAAGGATGTCTGGCCGTCGTCAAAGAGATGTTGGATCTGGACGCTACTTGTGAAAAAATTCAAACGATGACAGTTATTGTAGACGAACCCGTCATCCTCTTGCTACGAAAGAATTCAGCGAGTCGCGGCACTCGCTATCGATGAAGTCAATTGCGTCGTTGTACTCGATGCCAACTGGTTCGTGGTGAAGATGGTAATGGAACGCGACGGATTGGTGCAGTCGTAAACGTTTTAAAGAGTGTAATAAAGTAGCACCGAGATTAGACGAGTTTTTTTCAAAAGTGTCCGCATCGATCATTAGGAAAAGCTCCATTACCCATGTAGACAATGTAAAAGCAAATTGTGTTCAGTGCAAAAGGCGTACCTCACCTGGAGAAGAATTGCAAAGAGAGTACCATGTTTTATAGATCACTAAAAAAAATAGAGAGGGCTAGTATAAACAATATATAATAATAACTGCATAAACAAGTAGAGAATAATAACTACATAGAAAAATGATATATATATATATATATATATATATATACATACAGGGTGGTCCCGAATTCATGGTACAAACTTTAATGGTAGGTACAGGACATTGTAACAATGATTTATTGTATAGGAATGTATAGTCGCAAGTGACGCGGTGAGGCGAAAACAGGGGAAATAACGGCCGAAAGGAAAAACAAAGATTTTATTGAAAGCGTTGTTGACAAGTGTCATGTTTACAGTAATTGTTCAAAATTGCGTCCACCAGTATCGATACATGCTTGACAGCGTCGGTGGAGCGATTGGCGTACACGTTCAAAGATGCCTGGTATTTCACGCACACCTGCAGCAGCTACAGATAAGCGAGCGACGAGATCCTCATCTGAGTCAACTGGAGTCTCATAAACAAGATGCTTTAGATGTCCCCATAAAAAGTAATCGAGGCTCGATAAATCGGGAGATCGGGGTGGCCAAGGGACTGGTCCACCACGCCCAATCCATCGAGTACCAAACGTGGCATTCAGGTAATTCCGTACATCAATGCTGAAGTGTGCTGGCGCCCCATCGTGCTGAAACCACATGCGGTTACGAATGGCGATCGGAACATCATGCAGCAGTTGTGGTAACACTTCTTTCAGAAAAATAAGATAGCTTCCGCCAGTGAGCCGCGTGGGTAGTAAGTATGGGCCAATCAAAAAGTCGTTCACAATACCAGCCCACACATTAATACTGAAACGTTGTTGAAACGCATGTCGACGCGTTGCATGTGGATTATCGGTTGCCCACACATGGGAATTGTGCGCATTAAAGACACCCTCGCGTGAAAATGTCGCTTCATCTGTAAATAGCACATAATCTACGAAATCCGGCTGCAACGCACATTGCTGCATCACCCACAGGCAGAAGTTCACGCGGCGAGGATAATCTGCCGGATTCAATGCTTGTACTTTCTGAAAATGGAAGGGGTGTAAGCGATTTTCGTTTAACACTCAGCATACAGTCTGATGACTCACACCTACGTCACGCGCAACAGTTCTTGTGCTTGACTCGGGTCTATCAGTCACAATGTTCAAGATGCTTTCTTCCAGCCTTGGAGTGCGTACAGCTCTTACTCGACCAGCGCCATGTCTGTTGACGTCGAACGCACCTGTTTCACAAAGTTGGCGATGTAACCGTTGAAAAATTCTATGATCCGGCATTCGTCGATCAGGATACTCCGCGCGATACATTCGTAACGCAGCTCTGCCGTTACCATTTGCACGGCCGTACATGTAATGCATGTCTGCTTTTTCTGCATACGTAAAGTCACCCATCGTCTACGGCAGCACAATTGTGAATGGCGCTTTTCCCTACTGCGATGCATCATGTTCAACAGCGGCTAGACATCTGCTGCCCTCTACCGGCAATGATACCAACCGATCACTCCATTTCTCTTTCCTTTTATTTCCCCTGTTTACGCCTCACCGCGTCACTTGCGACTATACATTCCTATACAATAAATCATTGTTACAATGTCCTGTACCTACCATTAAAGTTTGTACCATGAATTCGGGACCACCCTGTATACATTTTTTTTTATAAAAAAGTTTTACATATAATTGAAAAAAATACATTATATACATTTTTTTTATAAATTTACAACAATTGAAAAATAAATTATATACATTTTTTTAATAAATTTACAACAATTGAAAAAATAAATTATATACATTTTTGTTATAAAAGTTTTACACATTTTATTTATATTTATTTTTGATGTTCGTTACAACTTGCGTTTCAATCAATCTTATGAGTTGTAAAATATTATTTAAAGTTAGTTGGTGACCTGAAAAAAATAAAATTTTATTATTGTGCTAAGCTTCTTACAAATTCGCTACACTGGCGAAAAATAAATTTCGCCAGGCACAACTTTACTGCTCTGTCGTTTCTGGTTCCACCTAAAAATATTATTTACTGTAAATTTTTTTTGTAATGGTATTTTGTTACTAAATGTTATTTTGTTACTAAATGTTATTTTGTTACTAAATGTTATTTTGTTACCAAATGTTATTTTGTATTTATTGGTTGAGGATGATCAACCACAACACTTGTTTTTCTTTCTTCTCTCCTGCATTTACTGCAGTAGGGTCTGTGTTCTAATAAATAAAGAATAACTTTAATTAGCATAGAGTGTTATTTATTTTTTGTGATATGTTTATTACCTTAGGTCTTTCATGAAATTTATTTACATTTTAAGAAAATATTTGTTAGGATTAAATCTTTATTAAGTCTTCACGAAATTGATTTACATTGTAAGAAAATATTTGTTAGGATTAAATCTTTATTAAGTCTTCACGAAATTGATTTACATTTAGTGAAAATATACTTACTCCTATCTTTCTTCATCTTGCGGCGTATATCTAAAAAAATAAAATAGGAGCAATTAAAAAACTTAAATAGTTATAATGATCTTTAATATAAAAAATATATTTACCTGAATAATGTCTTTTCAAGGGCTTACCAAAAAAATAAATAGTACCTGATTTCTGGAATAAAAGTTTTAACAAATTTACAATGAATTACCTTGAGAAAAGGAGCCGCAATCTGAAACTATTTAATCCATAACAAAAAATATACATACCCAATTCTTTACCATCAAGAACATACTTAAAATACATAATTAAAGATGAAAACAAAAATAATTAAAAACAATACTTACTTTTTTTTTTGCTGATTTTTAAAATTTTAACATCATCATCCGATGATGATGCATCTTTTTCTTTTATGGAACAATGTCCGCTTGGACCAGCTTCATTAGTAGATGTTTCTGAAATTTAAATTACACTTGTGATATGAAAACATAATTAAAAACAATTGTAATACTGAATTTTAATTAACGGTGTAACAATAACGCTGTTACAAAAAAATTCGGCTAAAAAAAGAAAGGCAGTTTATGTTACAGATTGCAACAATTAAATTTTTTATTAATATTTACCTTTAACTTGTTCATCTGATGAAATTGAACTGTTAGTTGTTTCTGAAATTTAAATTACACTCGTGATATGAAAACGTAATTAAAAGCAATTGATATACTGAATTTTAATTAACGGTGTAACAATAACGCTGTTACAAAAAAAAAAAATTAGGAGGAGCTAAACAAAAAAAAAAAGAAAAGCAGCTTATGTTACAAATTGCAACAATTAATTTTTTTTATTAATATTTACCTTTTGCTGCTTCATCCGATGATGAACTGTTAGTTGTTTCTGAAATTTAAATTACACTCGTGATATGAAAACGTAATTAAAAACAATTGTAATACTGAATTTTAATTAACGGTGTAACAATAACGTTATTACAAAAAAAATTTGGAGGAGCTAAAAAAAAAAAAGAAAGGTAGCTTATGTTACAAATTGCAACAATTAAATTTTTTATTAATATTTACCTTTAGCTTGTTCATCCGAGGAAGAACTATTATTGTCGAGCATGCATTCTTCCATGTTTTTTATATTTTTGCCTTGCGACATTTCTTCTAAAAAAAATTTAACATCGTTATATTATGAGAATTAATTCCATCAATTGTTTTAAAAACAAAACAAAAAATAATGAGAAAGTTTCTGAAACTAACGTTAACAAAGTTTAAAACTTTCAGATATAATAGATTCTATTGGATAATTTTTTTAAACATTTTTGGTTAAATATTTACACGTATTTATAATTGGTAAATGTTACTTTTATTTGAATTGGTTCTCTTTTTGATTTTTTCTGTTAAATCATATGTGAGTGTTAAAAAAATTAATTTTTTTCCTTATTAAAGTAGTAAATTTTATTCAGGTGAATCAAACGAGGAAAATATCACATGCAAAAAACTTTAAAGCGCTGAGGTGAAAACTATCCATTCTTGTGAAATAGGAAAAAATTGGCTTCTTAAAATTTTTCCCCTTTTGTCACCCTTTTGGTCTCCAAAGTGTTTTAAAAATAGGATACAATTATCGTCCAGGTTAACATTTTCCCACAACATATTCACTTTGGTCGTTTGCACATTTAAGTGGAGTTTCACCGATGCAATCTCGGAATCTAATTTGGTAGTTGGAAATGGGAAAAATTCCTCCACGCAATTACACATCGCGGAAACAGTTAATACTTTAAGAAAAACAGGTAAATTCATCTTACCTCAGATTGAGTCCTGCGAAGCTTCCAGAAATTATTATTATTATTTTTTTCAATTATATTTATTTCATTTACAACTTTACATAGCAGTAGTCGATACATGACACACAATATGAAAAACAGTCAATATATGACACCAAAATACGTCAAAAAAAAAACTTTACATAGCAGTCGATACATGACACATAATATGAAAAAAAAACTTTACATAACAGTCGATACATGACACATAATATGCAATAAAACAACTTTATATAGCAGTAGATACATGAAGCATAATGTGAGTATTATATCACCCAATAGAGTCCACTATGGTCTTCACTTCGCTTAACAGGTAGTCTAAAAGCGATTCTTCTTCTGAATTTCTTAGTATGATATTTCTCGGTGGTATTTGCATGTACGCTAAGAAATTTACTGGTGCTATCGCCTTTTCCGATTTAAAAAACGCGCAGTGTTTTCTGATCTTCTATGAATGTTCTATCGTTATCAAAGCGGCTTTTTAAGGGCAATTCTAGAAGTCCGTGATAATGTAAACAGTTATACTCACAGTTGGAATTTGAATCTACAGGGTGTTCGCTTATCACGACGTTTCTTTGCCTCAAAAGTGTTTTCATCATGGGATTGTTGTCTAGACGGAGATTGTGCGGGAGACCGAAGGCGAGAAACATAACCGAGAACGTGAATAAACAGTCAGAGAGAGATTGGCATTTCAATACCTCTCGGTCCCAAAGGTTCTTTACATTCAGGGCAGGTATCGCATCAACTTCTCCACATAGCTAGACAGTTGCGTTTTGGTATCCTACACCGATGCCCTTCCCGAGGTTGATACAATAGGGTGCCACAGATTTCGAACTATCAAAATCTGATGACAAGTCCAGATCAAAGTGAGGATCTTGTTTTCCACTACCGGTCAAGGCAGGCACACTTTTCTTTACTTTTTTGCTAGCGGGTGAAAGGATATGGAGCTTTTGAATTGCTTCTTATTCTTCTTCATCACGTATGTTAAAATATCGCTTTTTACTGTCTGAGGAGGAAAGAGAATATTATAAAAAATTAATTTCATTAAACATTTCACTTTTTGAATTATTCAGCACAAGTACTGCATCTACATTATTTGCTAAATCTTTACGAACTAACAAAATTTCAAAAAGCTTTGGCTTTTGAATAAAACATTTCTTTTCTCAATTTTTCTTCTTTTCATGCATTTTAATATGCTTTTCTATTGCATTCAAACCTGAAATGACATTTTTCAGTTGGGTCAGTGGAACATTGATGATTTTTTTCCTCTGTGAATCCATGTCAAGCTTTGAGAAGCACAGATAGTAGGTTTTGCGGTATAACTTGATTTTGTGCAGCGAAACCAGTACCGATGTATACGGTCTAGGGCGGTATGTTCCCCTTTCGCCTTGACCGTTAGATCATTAGAAATTATTAAATCAAACCTTTCTTCGGTTTGTGTGGTGGGTTGGTTGTTTAATGTTATCACATTCCAGGTTCACTTTTCTTTGGTGTTGTTCAACAAAATAGAGTTCCTTTCATCGTCAGAAGACTCTAAAATAATCGTCAATATTTACTTGCAATATAAATTAATTTTTTAAAGTATTTAAAACTTAATGGTTATTCTAGCTCTCAAAAACTTTTTTTTATCGAGAGCTGATTATTCCAGTAAGCAACAACTTTTTTTTTATCGAGAGCTGATTATTCCAGTAAGCAACAACTTTTTTTTTTATCGAGAGCTGATTATTCCAGTAAGCAACAACTTTTTTTTTTATCGAGAGCTGATTATTCCAGTAAGCAACAACTTTTTTTTATCGAGAGGTGATTATCCCAGTAAGCAACAACTATTTTTATCGAGAGGTGATTAACCCAGAAGGCAACAATTTATTCTACTCAGGCCACATTGATCATAAAATCCGTAAAGTCATGTGAGATTGCCATGATGCGAGGCCTCAATGTTGCTTGACGGGACGTCTCGTCCCATATAAGATATAGATAATATATATATATATATATATATATACGTAGTAATAGTACTAGGCTGCTATGTTGGTTGGATAGATCTGTGGAAAGTCCGTGTCTCCACATTCTTATCTTATTTTTTAAACCATTTCGACCCTCTGTAGGTCTCATCAGGTGGGCTGTTACTCCCAAGTAGTGGAGATTTAACACTTCTGGAATACTTTCTAACCAATCTTTAGATTTTAAGCATGCATACAAACTAACAGTGTTAACCATCCTTAGATGTTAAGCATACATACGAACTAACAGTGTTAAACATCCTTAGATGTTATCGATCTATAATAAAATGCATGCATGTGAACTAAGGAAGTATAGGAACTGTAACTACTTACCTAATATTCAACGATACACCTGTATTCCTGCATAGACCACACCTGAAGGAGGTACGTATATTCTTATAAAGCTTCTATGATTTTCCTGACCAGTGTTTCCTGTGTAATATATAGGACACTCTTTCTCCCCAGTACCTAAGTAACCTTCTTTGCGGTAGGGGTAGTGGTACTTGCCTTTCTGGTCGACTGATATAATTAGGCATTTGGATGAGGCTATCAAAAGAATTACGAAGAAATATCAGATTGCGATGGTCTCTACGAGAGACGTTTATCAGAAAGTCGTTTATTCGAAGAAGCTTATAGATCTATTAAAATAAAATTACTTACATAATCTTCAACAACTCAGATCATGTGTTTCCAAGCTCTCGACAAGTTGTAAAAAGAATTGAAGCTCACACGCATTTATATTACTATGAGCAACCCTCATTCTTGATTGTCTGGTTTTCCTTGATATCATCTAGGTCAAATGTATGTGTTTGAAAGACATTCAGTTGAACTCTAAGTTGAATTGATAATTGTCATTTTTACACATGATTTGTCACACTTATGTCATTTTCAATAAATGTTTTTCCACATAAATGACAAGATTCTTGTAAGATTATTCCATCACACTGACTCTCATAGGAATATTGGTACTCGTATATTTAAACACAGCATTCTCTACACGTTTTAAACTAGAAACAAAGTCTTCTACAAAGTCATTTCCAAAGTACAAAGAAATTGTATTATATACTACATTGTTTTCATCATCTAAAAGACTAAAACAATAGCAAGCTGGTTCGTGAATCTGAGTTTGTAGAGAAAACGTTTCACAATGATTTGGTTCTGTTGCAGATACTGGTTTAGTAATACACTCAAAATCGGCGTAAACAACAAAAGGGTGAAAGTAAGTTTTCTCCCATGAATGAGACTTCAAAAACTTATTACTTCCACTTGTCAAAGTAATTTTTATAATAATTTTTATAGTAATTATTAGATAAAACACATGTCGTTACTACATCTGATACTCTGTATACATTTTTTGTTTTAATACTTTTGGTAAAGATACTGATTCACATCTACCTCTAAGAGAATAGTATTTTCCTATATGCACTTCAATGAAATCTACCGTTTTAATTTGCGATCCAGAACCATGATTTAAAAATTCTTCTATATCATTGAGTAATTTATCAGACGCTGATTTCATTTTGTATTTGATTTCATATTGTGATAAGATGCGTTCCGTTTTCGAAGAAAAGTAAAATTTATTATAGATAACTTCATTATCTTTTACTTTTTCAAAATTAACACATATTGATAGCACAAATCGCAATCTAGAATTTTGCTCATTTAATATTTCATAAATTTCAGTTGCAGAATTAGTAAGATCTAATAACGGATCATAAGTATTAGTCAAATCATTTTTATGGGTCTGAACAAACCCCCTAAATGCTTGAGCTTTTACGAAAAACATATTACCTTTGTATTTTAGTAATTATCTTTCTTTCCAACTCTTTCATATTGCTTCACATGCTTTTCAATCATTTCAATTCCTTTACGACAGTTTTTTAGTTGTTCTAAAGGAAGGTTCATTCTGTTTTTTATTTCTCCATCGACTGTGCGAGATAAGCATAGATAGTAGTTTTTCCGGAAACATTTCACTTCCAATCCAAATCCCGCACCGACATCAACCTCGCTGTCAACACTGTCACCGACGCAATTATTGAGGCTTCTGATAAAACCATTCCTAAACGTTCCTCTCAACCTCGCAGTATATGTAAGCCTTGGTGGAACATCGAATGCCAAACTGCTTACAAGAGACAAAAGAAGCTGTGGAATATATTTCGGAGATACCCGACTACTACCAACCTGGTCGCATTTAAAAACGCCAAGGCCTTTGCTCGCAAGGTGAGACGTCAGAGCCAGAGAGAATCTTGGATTAGATACGTCTCCTCAATAACATCCTCAACATCAAGCAAGCAGTTGTGGAGGAAAGTGAAAGCAGCCAATGGTCTATATCGAGAATCGACCATTCCGATATTAGAAACCACGGCTGCTGTATACTCATCTCCACATGACATTGCCAACGTCATTGGAGAGGCTTTTGCACTAGTGTCGAGCTCCGATTCTTACAGTCTTGCTTTTCAAGCGACTAAGAGTCGAGCTGAACGAACACTTCTTAATTTTAAGAGCAGAAGAAACCTCTCCTATAACTGTGAGCTTATGATGTTTGAATTGAAGAAGGCGTTATCTCAAGCCCATAACACCAGTCCTGGGCCGGACGGAATCACATATTATATGCTTCGTCATCTTTCATCAGATTCTTTAAACAGCATTCTTTTGCTTTTCAACAGAATCTGGAAAGAACAAAAATTTCCCAATTCCTGGCAGAAAAGCATCGTGATTCCGATCCCGAAGCCTGGCAAGAACCCCAAAGATCCTCTGAGCTATCGTCCAATTGCCTTGACGAGCTGCCTTTGTAAGACTCTTGAACGTATGGTCAATGCCCGTCTCATTTATATTCTTGAAAAGAACAACATCATTTCTCCTCACCAGAGTGGCTTCCGCAGAGGAAGATCCACTCTTGACAATATAGTGAACCTTGAGTCACAAATTCGCAATGCGTTTGTGAGGAGAAATCACCTATTCTCGATCTTTTTCGACGTTGAGAAGGCGTATGACCGTACGTGGCGTTATGGTATCCTCCGTAATATGTTCGACTTTGGATTTAGAGGAAATTTACCTCTTTTCATTGAAAATTTTTTAACTTCACGTACTTTTAGGGTCCGCATGGGATCAATTTTATCTAACTCTTTTATTCAAGCTGAGGGAGTCCCTCAAGGTAGTATTTTAAGTGTCACTCTCTTCATCCTACATTTCAATAACATCCTTCATACTTTTCACCCACCAGTGCATGGAACTTTATACGTAGATGACTTGCAGATATCATGCCAAGGATCGGACATGCGACTAATCGAGCGGCAACTTCAAACTACTGTCAACAAATTGGTCGAGTGGTGCGACCAGAACGGCCACACACTATCCCCTAGCAAGAGTGTCTGTGTCCACTTCTGCAGAAAGCTGGGTTTACACCTCGACCCCGAGATTAATATTCGCAATTTTCCGATTCCCGTTGTCAACGAGATGAAATACCTCGGAGTAATTTTCGACCGCAGGCTCACTTTCCTTCCGCATTTATTATCTTTGCGAAGGAAATGTGAAAAGTCCTTAAATATCCTCAGGGTGTTATCTAACACATCTTGGGGTGCGGATCGAACATCATTACTCCGAATATACCAATCCATTATTCTCTCTCGTATTGACTACGGATGTATTGTGTATAAAACGGCGAATTCAAATAATCTCCGCAGATTGGACACTGTACACCACTCTGCTTTGAGGATATGTTCTGGTGCATTCCGCACATCACCAGTTCACAGCCTCTATGTGGAATGCCACCAGCTCCCACTTGACCTGAGGCGAAAGAAGTTGTCTGCCAATTTTTATTTTAAAATCCAGTCCATGCCATCTCATCCTTTGAAACGCATGATTCTTACTCCATGTTTGAGACGAATTTACGATGCCCGTCCCTCAAATATTCTTCCGTTTCACGAACGAGTACAACTTAGCATGAATGACTCAAACCTAAGTGACATCGCAACTCAACAAACGGATATTTTACGATTCCCACCTTGGAATACTCCTTCCGTAAAATATTTAAATCCCTTTTCCCACAATAAATCTGACACCGCCCCAATTGTTTTCCAACAGCTTTTTGCCACACACCGCTGTCAATACTCGTCATATATTCCAGTTTTTACGGATGGATCGAAAGGAGTGGGATATGTAGGCTGTGGTATTTCTTTTGATACCGCCATATCCAGCTACAGCCTTCATACTTCCTGCTCTGTATATACTGCTGAAGCTGTCGCCATTTATTGTGCGCTCCAGCAGATATCTTCTCTTCGCCACCGTAAATTCTGTGTCTATAGTGATAGTATGAGTGTATTGGAACAGTTGGAGTGCTACAATCATAAATGTCATCCCGTTGTGTCAGATATATTTGGCATCTTACATTCACTTGGGAAAAGGAGTTTTGATATTTTGTTTTGTTGGGTCCCGAGTCACGTGGGCATTAAAGGTAACGAACTTGCTGACAGTGCTGCGAAGGCAGCCTCTATTCCACTGCAGCAAGCCGTTCCTTTAACTGATATCAAAGTGTCCACAAAGGAGTACATTCACTCTTTGTGGCAGGAATCATGGAATCTGCAAGTCACCAATAAATTACATTCCATCAAACCATTTATTCATTTTTGGCCATCTGCCCGAATGCGAGGGACGGATGTCAAACTGACTCGACTTCGCATCGGGCACACACGATTCACTCATCGTCATCTTTTGCTGGGCGAGAGTCCATCTTTTTGTCATACATGCTCATTAGATTTTACCGTCAAACACATTTTAATTGACTGCCCTAATTTTAATCATCATCGTTAAAAAATTTTTAAAACATTAATTTTAAATTTGCACGATCTCATTGGGGAAAATCCTCATCCAAATCTTTTCCCTTTTTTAAGTATCATTGGGTTTTTAAATCTCATATAGTACATTTATCCATCACGATATTTATATCATGCCTTTCTATTATAATTTTATATTTTTTACCATGTTGATCTATGTTTTAATCATGACATTTTAAATTACTTGCGCAAGACTTGCATATATCTTTTATTACAACATTTTTATATTTACATCGTCTTAGTTTATTTTTATCTTGCGTTTGGCGCAGCTTGTCCGTTCTTGGACCTTGCGCCATAAAACCCCAAAAATCCATCCATCCATCCCGCACCGACATATACCGATAAGGGTGGTATGTTGAGCTTTGTTGCATTGGAATAATCAGATATAAAGATATCATACTGCTGTTTCGGCGACATTCCAGGTGTCCATGATGTGCTCGAAGTTGAACTATCTTTTGACCTCTTCCTATAGCCTCTATCGTTCTTTCCAATCAGAAAATTTCTATCATCATCGCTTGAAACAACTGTTAGAATGAAAAAAAAAAATTAGGAAAGGTATATAGCTGATGAAAAAGAATCAGCTTCTCTGTATTATGAAAAAACATTTAAGAATTAATGAAAACTTTGGAAAAGGTTAGAGAAATTGTATTCACCTCGTTTTTGAGAAGTTTCGGTTGACCCTGATGTGCTAGAAGTTGAACTCTCTTTTGACCTCTTCCTGTAGCCTCTATCATTCTTTCCAATCAGATAATTTCTATCATCATCGCTTGAAACAATTGTTAGAAAGTAAACAAAATTAGGAAAGGTATATAGCTGATGAAAAAGAATCAGCTTCTCTGTATTATGAAAACACACTTAAGAATTAATGAATATTTATTTAACATTTGTTTAACTTAAACTATAGTCTGAGAGGTAGAATAGAGGACAGAAATAATTAGACTATAGTAAATTATGTCTAAAACTTTATTATCTTAAAATAATCTAAAACTTTTGATGAAGCCAATTTTTATATAAACGCTATTATTCCAGAAGTGAAATTTTTACTCCACTTACAGTTCTATATAAAATTATTTACCTAATCTTCAACGATACACCTGTATTCTTTTATAGACCACACCGGTAGGAAGTACAAATATTCTTATAAAGCTATAAATTTCCTGACCAGTGTTTCCTGTATAATAAATTGGACAGTAAACGTGGTCAATGTCGGTTTCTCCCAAGTATCTTAAGTAGCCTTGTATGCGGCGGTGGTAGTCTTTCTTGCCTCTCCGGTCGATGGATGTAATTAGGCATTTGGATGAAGCTATCAAAAGAATTACGAAGAAATATCAGATTGTGATGGTCTCTACGAGAGACGTTTATCAGAAAGTCGTTTATTCGAAGAAGCTTATATATAGATCTATTAAAATAAAATTACTTACATAATCTTCAACTCAGATCCCCCGACGACCAGACGAAGGTTCCGAGTAAATTGCAACTCGGGTCGTCTGAATCGGGGACCTCCGTATAGGTCTTGATTAATTTAAACGCTGGAAGCATAGGTGAGCATGGTATAGGCGAGATTGGATTGAAGAATAATTTCACTCGTTTCCAAATCTCCTCGTCCGTCAACAATGTCCTTTTTCTTTTTGACATCGCGAAATCCAAAACTAATATGGAACACAGCAGAGACGTCTGAACTGAGCGGACGGTTCGAGTCTTTCTGAGGATAGTTGGCACGGGAATCGGGAACCTCCATTTCTCGGAATGAAATCACCCTTCATCTCAGTCTCAGACCTTGGCGCAGCAGATAAGGCGTTTCTATATAGACAACAGGATATCCTTCATTCCTTGTAAGAAAAGACGCGAAAAATAGTTTCATCTCAGTCTCAGACCTTTGCGGATAAGGCGTTTCTATATCGACAACTACAGGATATCCTCCATTCGTTGGAATAAATGAAATCACACCAGTCATCTCAGTTAGAGTCGGCGGAGTTGCAGTTGAATGAGAATCTGAAAGAAATGTAAGTTATACGTTAGAGCCAATAGAATTAAAAAAAAAATAATACTCCCAGTTGTAATTGGATTCTGAAAGAAATTTAAGTTATGTTAGAATCAATAGAAATTTTTAAATAATACTCCTAATTCCCTTCTCAACATCAAGGAGTGATTTTCAACGTCACATTACATCGTTTTTAAGGTAATTTATACATTATTGTAAATAATTTACAAAAAAAATAATTACCTAATGGTTCTAAAGATCTTCTTTGATGCTTATGAGTCTTGCAACTTTTAGAATGATGTTGACGCTGGGATTTGACTGATTATCTATATCGACGGTCGGATCTGGATTTGGATCTTCTGAAATGGGGTAGCCACTTTACCGTGAACTCGATCTGTAACTAGCTCCTGGTGAGATTCTATCCGATATATACACCGTTTGAAGAGATTGAAGTTTCGGAAGATGACATACTTGAAATCCTAGAGAGGAGAATCTGAAAATTTTGAGCACATTTATATATATTTCATATTTCAAGAATGGGTCATGAGAATATGTTAGCTATGTGCGCCACCCAACGTGAGGATTTTCGCCCATGACAGATTTAAAGTGAGCCCCCCCCCAAAAAAAAAAAAAAAAAAATTCGGACTGGATGGCCTCTTTCGTTGCTGCCGGACGCACGCAAATACTCCACTCACGAGGACGAGATGTCCAATAACTTCGGACCGGATGGCCTCCTTCGTTGCTGCCGGACGCACGCAAATACTCCACTCACGAGGACGGGATGTCCAATAACTTCGGACCGGATGGTCCCCTTGTTGCCGGACGCACGCAAATACTCTACTCACGAGGACGGGATGTCCAATAACTTCGGACCGGATGGCCTCCTTCGTTGCTGCAGGACGCACGCAAATATTCCACTCACGAGGACGGGATGTCCAAAAACTTCAGACCGGATGGCCTTCTTCGTTGCTGCAGGACGCACGCAAATTTTCGCTGAACACAGGACGAGATGTCCACAGTTTATTCTCAAATCAGGACGGGATGTCCAAGACTTCAATTTAATGGGAACGATCACAGTGCATGCCACCCTTAATAGGTAGCTGTAACGTCGTGATAAAAGAAAAAGTATTTTTTTAAAGAATTAAAGAACATTTATTTACAATTTGGTAGCGACATCACCGTTACAACTACCTCTCATCATATGTTTTAAACATAACGGCTGAAACATGCCATTCGAACACCGCACTCAGTCCACACTTCAACGAAGCATCCAATCGACTAAAGCCCCCAGGGGCATTCCTTCTTTAGGTTTGTACGGGCTTCACAACCCCGGGGTACCTGAGTGATCTTCCCTCCCTTTCGTTCTTCTCCTCGTCTACCCTTCTGCTTTTCCCTTTTTCTTCCTCCCTCATTGTGGTTGCCTTTTCGGAGGTGAGGGCTCCCCTTGAGAAGCTTTTCGCCACTCTGTGCTTCCAGCTCCTCTTGGGGATTATATCACCCACGTGTTTGCCGTGCGTGGAGACCCGTGTCCCTGGAAAAGGGGATCCTGGCAGTTGAGGGACGATATACTGACCCAATACACTGCTTTGGCCCCGGCTTCAGATAAACGGGTGGTGTGCATTGGTCCCGTGCTCATCAATCGGCTGGTCGTTTTTTGGCTAGGGCTAAGCAATCGGCCACTTACTGGACACCTCGCTAAGGGTGGAGGCTGTCTCAGGGGTGCGCCGTGCGCGTATAGTCGCCGATTAGCGCCGGTACAGTTGTCTGCATCCCCTTGTTGGACTCCGTGGTGGGTGGTGCTGTCGGTGACCGAATTCTTCCTTTTTTCATTAGCATGAATTCTTTATCTTCTTCTTCTCCTCCCAATGAGGAGCAACCAATGATAACGTCAATTGAAAAACAAACTGATCAGTTTCCTAATGCCAAATTTTTTATAGTTAAATTGATTAGCTCTACACATACCACAAATCCCATACATTCATCGTTTACTTCAGTTTCTCCATTTTTAATTAATAAAACTTTCGAATCGTTTTTGGGCAACATTAAATCCTTGAAGAAACTACGTTCTGGAGATCTCCTCATCGAAGTATCATCTGAAAAACAAGCAGAACTTCTGCGTAACACAAATATACTTGGTTCTTTTACAGTTTCCGTTTCGCCCCATATGTCCTTAAATACTTCACGAGGAGTAATCTCTGAACCAGAGTTGCTACATGTTTCAAGAGAAGAACTTCTAGAAAATTTGTGCGACGAGAATGTTTGTGAAGTACATAGAATTACAATCCGTAGAGATGGGAAGACCTTACCTACGAAACACATAATTGTAACTTTTTCAAACCCTACACTGCCGACTCGAATAAAGGCTGCATACTTGAGCTGTCCAGTTAGAGCATATATTCCGAATCCTCGGCGCTGTTTTAAGTGTCAGAGATTCGGACATGGAAAAATTTCCTGTCGTGGAACTGAAACATGCGCTCGTTGTGCAGAACCAGGTCACGACAGTGATTCCTGCACTGCGCCACCCCGTTGTGTCAATTGCCACGGGGACCACCCGGCATACTCAAGATCTTGCAGCAAATGGCAGCTCGAGAAGGAAATACAGTCTATAAAAATTACAAAAAACATCTCTTTCTTTGAAGCACGTAAGCAAGTCGAATCCAGAACCCCGACAGCTGGAAAATCTTATGCAGCAGCCGCCACTAAATCTGTAAAAAGTGTATCCATTCAAACAGATCCAACATTTGGAACTGATATTCCGCTTCCAAATTTTACACACACACTACAGCCAAAACCCCTAGAAAATAAAAAGAAAACCTCGCAAAGAAATACTGCCGTTTCCTCATCTCATGCATCCTCTGAGAGTCTCGAGACCCAAACTTCTTTAATTCCAAAACTATCTTCACGCCCTGCTTTTAAAAGCAGAACCAAACCCAAAAAGAAAGTTGGAGTCTCTACAAAAAAACGAGACCCGCGAAATCCTAATACAAAAAGATTGAAAATATCTAAGGACATTACTGAGGATCCAATACTTAATTTACACACCTCGGGACTTTCAGATGACGAATCAGACGTCGAAATGAAAGTTTCGTATCCTCAAGAGCGGCCAAAAGCTGCTCCTAATTCTAATTAAAAATATCTTTTATTTCTTGGAACTGTCGTGGCTACCGAAATAAGCTGGATGACATTAAAACTCTGATTGCAGAATACCATCCCGCCTGTGTCGCACTTCAGGAGACATACCTGAAGTCGACTGAACAGGTGAAGTTCCATCGTTATAATTGTATTCGAAGTGATAACATCAGTAATGACGGACGAGCATCGGGAGGTGTGGCTCTCTTCACTTCCCATGCGTACCCCACTCTTACTGTGTCACTAAGCACACCTTTACAGGCAGCAGCTATACGAATACAAATAAAACGAATGATTACAATTTGTACTCTGTACTTACCACCAACTACCCCCATCCAGCAACAGAGCCTTGAGAACTTAGTGGATCAACTGCCAGAGCCTTTCATCATACTCGGTGACTTTAATGGTCATAGTGTGCTTTGGGGAAGTAGGGATACCAATTTCCGCGGGCGACAGATCGAACAGCTGATCACAGATCGCTGTCTCTGTCTGCTCAATAACGGTGAGGTTACCTACTTCCACGAACCATCACGCACATTTCATGCTATCGACCTTGCTATTTGCTCCCCATCTATACTACCCCATCTCTCTTTCTTTGTCGGTAATGACCTACGGAACAGTGACCACTTCCCGATATTCATCACTCATATCAGTGGAAATAATCCTGTTGACCGTCCGTCTCGCTACATTTATGCAGCAGCCGACTGGCAGTATTTTACATCACTTGCCGTAATTACAGAACAGATGGTAGAGAACAATATAGATGAAGCAGTTGGAACAGTCACCGATGTCATGTTAAAAGCTGCTGATATGGCAATCCCTAAGAAATTTCCATCTTCTCGCAAACATTGCAAGCCATGGTGGACTTTAGAATGCACTGCAGCAATTAAGACCCAAAAGAAGGCGTGGGGTATTTTCCGCCGGTACCCCACAACTCAAAATCTTATTACCTTCAAACGAGCAAAGGCTAATGCTCGAAAAGTGCGACGCCAAAGCCAACGGGAGTCTTGGCAAAAATATGTTTCTAGCATAACATCCGCTACTCCCTCGAAACAGTTATGGAACAGAGTTCGGAAGGCGATGGGATTATACTCCGAATATTCTATCTCATTCGTTGAAGAGAATGGTCAATATATCTCGGAAGCAGCCGATATAGCAAATGCCATTGCACGCGCTTTTTCTGCGGCTTCCTGCTCCGACATCTATTCAGAGACATTTCAACACACTAAACATCGTGAAGAATCCCATGGTATTAATTTCCATTCTCGATCCGAACTCTCTTATAACTGCCGATTTACAGAAAAGGAACTGATGCGATGCCTTAAAACGACCAAAATAACTGCACCTGGTCCAGATGGCATTTCATATCTTATGATACAGCATCTTTCTCGTTACTCTCTTTGTAACCTTTTGCATCTGTACAATAGAATATGGGAGGAACATACCTTCCCTTTGGCTTGGAGGCACGCCACTGTTATACCTTTTCAAAAACCTGGAAAGGATCCAACTAATCCAAATAACTACAGGCCAATCGCACTAACAAGCTGCATGTGCAAACTATTTGAAAAGATGGTTAATTCACGTCTCAATTACATCTTAGAGACAACTCAGGCTCTTTCACCATTCCAAAGCGGTTTCAGAGTTGGCCGCTCAACAGTAGATAACATCTTAGCCCTCGAGACTCAAGCTCGCCGTGCGTTTCTGCGCCGAAACCATCTTGTCTCCATTTTTTTCGACATGGAGAAGGCGTATGATCGCACCTGGAGATACGGAATACTCCGTGACTTACATTCTCTTGGGTTTCAGGGAAATCTACCGATTTTTATTCAGAACTTTTTAGCCCTCCGACAGTTTCAAGTTCGAATTGGCTCCAGCTTATCAGACATTTTTATCCAAGAGGGTGTTCCACAGGGCAGCGTCCTAAGTGTAACCCTTTTTTCAATTAAAATAAATAATATATTGAATCAACTACCTCCAACTGTCCAGGGTAATTTATACGTAGATGACTTGAGCATACATTGCCAGGGAAATGACATGCGGTACATCGAGCGACAACTTCAGACGGCTGTCTCTCGCTTGACGAGGTGGAATGTTGAAAACGGTTTTAGTTTTTCCCCTCAAAAGACATCCTGCGTTCATTTCTGCCGACGTCGGAACCTGCATCCTGACCCAGATATATTTCTGGATGGTAACAGGATCGCAGTGGTGGACAGAGTGAGATTTCTAGGAGTCATTTTTGACCAGAAACTCACCTTCCAACCCCACGTCGAGCAACTGCGGATGTCTTGCATGAAAAAGCTGAATCTTTTAAAAGTTCTCGCTAATACATCCTGGGGAGCGGAACGGACCTCCATGCTTAACATCTATCGAGCTTTAATTCGTTCCAGGCTAGACTATGGGTGTGCAGCCTATGGCTCCGCCCGTCAGTCTGTGTTACGAAAGCTCGATACAGTACACCACACCGCACTGAGGATCTGCTCCGGAGCATTTCGCACCTCACCAGTTAAAAGCCTATACGTTGTGTGCCATGAACCATCTTTGGCCTCCACACGTCTTTTGCTGTCACTACGATTGTACTATCGCATTTTGAGTCATCTCACCAACCCACTACGTAATTTTCTCCTGGACAGTTCTTATGAGCGCCTCTTCAGGAACAAACCATCCTACATTCCATCTTTTGAGTTGCGTATGAGGAATGCCCTCGGGGGTACTCCTCTTAGTTCCATATCAGTCGCGAAACGACCTTTTTTTACTTTTCCCCCTTGGAATCATGTCACAATATCAATTTTAGAAGTATTCACAGGTTATGAAAGGTCGAATACCAACGCAATCATCTATCGACAACTTTTTATCGCTCATCGTCACTATTTTAGAGACCACTCAGCCATATACACTGATGGTTCGAAATCTAATAATTATGCCGGTTGCGCATTCGTATGCGACTCAAATACTTTTAGCTTTTTATTACCACCATTCGTTTCTGTTTTTACTACTGAATTTTTAGCTATATACAAAGCTTTAAAATATATTTTCACTCTTTCAATTAAAAACTATATTCTTTATACAGATTCAAGAAGTGTCTTGCAATCTTTGACATCGGTATGCCCGAATCATCCCCGTGTTTGATTTCTGTCGCATCGAGAGCGACATTCGAGTCCCGACCTTTTCCCTGCTCAAGTTTTTCGGCTCTCGGACCAACGTCTGGGCTAGTTTTAACCTTGTCAGATAGGAAAGCGCGGCTCCATTGTTTCCTTCTATTTTCTGAGACCCTCCTTCAGACAGGAAATGGGGTTTCCCGTCCACGCTCAAATCTAAAGGCTTCTACTCCTCCTCCTTCTCGATGCAATAGTTGCTATCCGCCGCCGGAGGATAATAGTAACACGTCATGATGGGCTCAAAAAGTTCTCTGATTTGCACTGGACCATTGGCGGTGGTAAAGGACATATCTTCGATTGGAGCATCATCAGGAGAAGAAGGTGACAAAATATCTTCGATTGGAGGATTGAGAAAAGAAAGTTCAAACACAGCATTAGCAGTAATAGTAGACGAAATATCTTCGATTGGAGGATTGGGAGAAGAAAGTGCAAACACAGCATTAGCAGCAGTAGTAGTAGACGAAATATCTTTCAGTGGGGCATCGGCGATGGTAAACGAAGATATATTGACGGCGGCAGCAGTAGGACGAGGATTAGGAGAGGGAATGAGACCAGACGAAGGTTCCGAGTAAATTGCAACTCGGGTCGTCTGGATCGGGGACCTCCGTATAGGTCTTGATTAATTTAAACGCAGGAAGCATCGATGAGCATGGTATAGGCGAGATTGGATTGAAGAAAAATTTCACTCGTTTCCAAATCTCCTCGTCCGTCAACAATGTCCTTTTTCTTTTTGACATCGCGAAATCCAAAACTAATATGGAGCACAGCAGAGACGTCTGAACTGAGCGGACGGTTCGAGTCTTTCTGAGGATAGTTGGCTCGGGAATCGGAAACCTCCATTTCTCGGAATGAATTCACCCTTCATCTCAGTCCCAGACCTTGGCGCGGCAGATAAGACGTTTCTATATAGACAACAGGATATCCTTCATTTCTTGGAATGAAATCACCCTTCATCTCAGTTTTAGACCTTGGCCCCGCAGATAAGGTGTTTCTATATAAACAACAGGATATCCTCCATTCCTTGTAAGAAAAGACGCGAAAAATAGTTTCATCTCAGTCTCAGACCTTTGCGGATAAGGCGTTTCTATATCGACAACTACAGGATATCCTCCATTCGTTGGAATAAATGAAATCACACCCGTCATCTCAGTTAGAGTCGGCGGAGTTGCAGTTGAATGAGAATCTGAAAGAAATGTAAGTTATACGTTAGAGCCAATAGAATTAAAAAAAAAATAATACTCCCAGTTGGGTAATTGGATTCTGAAAGAAATTTAAGTTATGTTAGAATCAACAGAAATTTTTAAATAATACTCCTAATTCCCTTCTCAACATCAAGGAGTGATTTTCAACGTCACATTACATCGTTTTTAAGGTAGTTTATACATTATTGTAAATAATTTACAAAAAAAAAATTACCTAATGGTTCTAAAGATCTTTGATGTTTATGAGTCTTGCAACTTTTAGAATGATGTTGACGCTGGGATTTGACTGATGATCTATATCGACGGTTGGATCTGGATTTGGATCTTCTGAAATGGGGTAGCCACCTTGACCGTGAACTCGATCTGTAACTAGCTCCTGGTGAGATTCTATCCGATATATACACCGTTTGAAGAGATTGAAGTTTCGGAAGATGACGTACTTGAAATCCTAGAGAGGAGAATCTGAAAATTTTGAGCACATTTATATATATTTCATATTTCAAGAATGGGTCATGAGAATATGTTAGCTATGTGGGCCACCCAACGTGAGGATTATCGCCCATGACAGATTTAAGGTGCACCCCCCTCCCCCCCAAAAAAAAATAATATATTAATTTATCGGTTTACGTTGTACTAACCTTTATTTTGTGTTTTTAATCAGAGTCATCGACGATTTGCACCCATATGCCTGTCTGCATCGATCACATTCATATATTGTGAACAGGGGCGTTCTGACGCAATTGTCGCACCAGTTTCGTTCACGTGTCGTTTACATAGCAGTAGATATATGACACATAATATGCAAAAAAAACTTTACATAGCAGTAGATACATGAAGCCATAATATGAAAAAAACACTTTACATAGGAGTCGATAGATACATGAAACATAATGTGAGTATTATATCACCCAATAGATAGAGTCCACTATGGTCTTCACGGCTGGCGGAATGATAGGCGAGAAACATAACCGAGAACGTGAATAAACAGTCAGAGAGAGATGGGCATTTCAATACCTCTCTGTCCCAAAGGTTCTTTACATTCAAGGCAGGTATCGCATCGACGTCTCCACATAGCTAGACAGTTGTAGTGAAAACGATGGTTGCATGGGGTCTTTTTGCATACATACATCATATTCGAACAAATGGAGCAGGGAGCAGCGTTTTGGTATCGAGTGTAGTGAAAATAGTTCACTTCATCAGCTCAGTTTTCAGGCCCCGAATTAATTTTTTGTCATAATATTCTCCTAGGATCCAATTTTGAAAGGTTCGGAGGAACGATGAGCCTTTTAGAAAAGTCTATTCCAATTAAAATATATTGAATTGAAGCAGTATTAGCTGTAGTTGTAGCCGAAATATCTTCGACCGGAGGATTGGGAGAAGAAAGTTCAAAGACTGGACCATTGGCGGTGGTAAACGACATATCTTCGATTGGAGCATCATCAGGAGAAGAAGGAGACAAAATATCTTCGATTGGAGGATTGAGAAAAGAAAGCTCAAACACAGCATTAGCAGTAATAGTAGACGAAATATCTGCGATTGGAGGATTGGGAGAAGAAAGTTCAAACACAGCATTAGCAGCAGTAGTAGTAGTAGACGAAATATCTTTGAGTGGAGAATTGACATCGGCGGTGGTAAACGAAGATATATTGACGGCGGCAGCAGCAGGACGAGGATTAGGAGAGGGAATGAGATCCCCCGACGACCAAAAGAAGGTTCCGTGTAAATTCCAACTCACTCGGGTCGTCTGAATCGGGGACCTCCGTATAGGTCTTGATTAATTTAAACGCTGGAAGCATAGGTGAGCATGGTATAGGCGAGATTGGATTGAAGACAAATTTCACTCGTTTCCAAATCTCCTCGTCCGTCAACAATGTCCTTTTTCTTTTTGACATCGCGAAATCCAAAACTAATATGGAACACAGCAGAGACGTTTGAACTGAGCGGACGGTTCGAGTCTTTCTGAGGATAGTTGGCTCGGGAATCGGGAACCTCCATTTCTCGGAATGAATTCACCCTTCATCTCAGTCTCAGACCTTGGCGCAGCAGATAAGGCGTTTCTATATAGACAACAGGATATCCTTCATTCCTTGTAAGAAAAGACGCGAAAAATAGTTTCATCTCAGTCTCAGACCTTTGCGGATAAGGCGTTTCTATATCGACAACTACAGGATATCCTCCATTCGTTGGAATAAATGAAATCACACCCGTCATCTCAGTTAGAGTCGGCGGAGTTGCAGTTGAATGAGAATCTGAAAGAAATGTAAGTTATACGTTAGAGCCAATAGAATTTAAGAAAAAATAATACTCCCAGTTGTAATTGGATTCTGAAAGAAATTTAAGTTATGTTAGAATCAATAGAAATTTTTAAATAATACTCCTAATTCTCTTCTCAACATCAAGGAGTGATTTTCAACGTCACATTACATCGTTTTTAGGGTAATTTATACATTATTGTAAATAATTTACAAAAAAAATAATTACCTAATGGTTCTAAAGATCTTCTTTGATGCTTATGAGTCTTGCAACTTTTAGAATGATGTTGACGCTGGGATTTGACTGATGATCTATATCGACGGTCGGATCTGGATTTGGATCTTCTGAAATGGGGTAGCCACTTTACCGTGAACTCGATCTGTAACTAGCTCCTGGTGAGATTCTATCCGATATATACACCGTTTGAAGAGATTGAAGTTTCGGAAGATGACATACTTGAAATCCTAGAGAGGAGAATCTGAAAATTTTGAGCACATTTATATATATTTCATATTTCAAGAATGGGTCATGAGAATATGTTAGCTATGTGCGCCACCCAACGTGAGGATTTTCGCCCATGACAGATTTAAAGTGCACCCCCCCAAAAAAAAAAAAAAAAAAATTCGGACCGGATGGCCTCCTTCGTTGCTGCCGGACGCACGCAAATACTCCACTCACGAGGACGGGATGTCCAATAACTTCGGACCGGATGGCCTCCTTCGTTGCTGCCGGACGCACGCAAATACTCCACTCACGAGGACGGGATGTCCAATAACTTCGGACCGGATGGCCTCCTTCGTTGCTGCAGGACGCACGCAAATATTCCACTCACGAGGACGGGATGTCCAAAAACTTCAGACCGGATGGCCTTCTTCGTTGCTGCAGGACGCACGCAAATTTTCGCTGAACACAGGACGAGATGTCCACAGTTTATTCTCAAATCAGGACGGGATGTCCAAGACTTCAATTTAATGGGAACGATCACAGTGCATGCCACCATTAATAGGTAGCTGTAACGTCGTGATAAAAGAAAAAGTATTTTTTTAAAGAATTAAAGAAAATTTATTTACAATTTGGTAGCGACATCACCGTTACAACTACCTCTCATCATATGTTTTAAACATAACGGCTGAAACATGCCATTCGAACACCGCACGCAGTCCACACTTCAACGAAGCATCCAATCGACTAAAAAAAGCCGTTACAAAAAAATATCTTTTCACCAACGTTATACATAAAAGAAAAAATGAACTTCCGGGAAAACCATTTAAGCTCACATAAATATGTGAAAAGAAAAGATATCCTTTCCAAGAGTATTAAGAAGTAAAAATAAACACAGGAAGTATCACAATATCTTGGGGAATAAGGAAAAAGAAATACTATAGAAATACATTTAAAAGATATTCCGGAAGTGTACGTTACACCTTTAAATATTGAGGAAAAAAAAGACTTTGCTTAGTTTAATTATTAATTGGAGAGTCTTGTTGACGTTAAATCTGGAGTCTTGTTGGCATCCAATCTGTTATATTTGAAATTTTTAAATAACTAAATGGTGCAATTTTTTTTGTTGAATTAGTTTGTTTTTCAAAAACTTTCATTTATCTTACTGGGTGTTCTCTGTACATTGGGAAAACTGAGCTGTGACTCACACTACATGAAATGGAAATGATACTTTTATTAAGTACAAAAACTCTTGTTTCTTCCTCTGTTTATTATCAAAAAATTTTGTTTTAAAATTATTGTTACTTCCAATAATTGTACTTTAATAGCAAATTATTAATAGATTAATTAAATATTTAATTAATTTATAACGTGACATTTTGTTTGTGACTCACACTACTTGACAAATGTGACCCACACTACACTCAATACATTTTTAACACAAAAACATTTGTATTAACAATTGTGAAACACTAAAAAAAATACATCAGAAACATTTTTATTTACATGAGATGACACAAAATATTACATATTTTTATTTTATTTATATTGATTAATAATGTTTGTTTTAACTTGTGTTTCCACTAGTTTTATAAGTTGTATCATGTTATTTATTGACAGCTGATGACCTAAAAAAAAATGTAATTTATAATTATTTCGAGATACTTCTTATTATTTCAATACATTGATGAAATATAAATTTTGCCAAGCACAACTTCATTGTCTTGTTTCTGTTTCCACCTAAAAATATTATTTACTGTAAATTTTTTTGTAGTTTTATTTTGTTACTAAATGTTATTTTTATTACCACAAAAGTTATTTTGTTATTAAAAGTTATAAATATTTAATTACCTGGAGGCGTTAAAAAAAGGATGGCGTAATTGGCATATTTGTTTGTTGTGGATCCACCACAACACTCGGTTGTTCTTTGTTATGGCAATTTTTACAGTATGGTCTGTATCCTAATAAATAAAGAACAACTTTAATTAGAATAGAATGTTATTTATTTTTTGTGATATGTTTATTACCTTAGGTATTTCACGAAATTGATTTACATTGTAAGAAAATATTTGTTAGGATTAAATCTTTATTAAGTCTTCACAAAATTGATTTACATTTAGTGAAAATATTTGTTAGGATTAAATCTTTATTAAGTCTTCACAAAATTGATTTACATTTAGTGAAAATATTTGTTAGGATTATATAAATCTTTATTAAGTCTTCACGAAATTGATTTACATTTAGTGAAAATATTTGTTAGGATTATAAATCTTTATTAAGTCTTCACAAAATTGATTTACATTTAGTAAAAATATACTTACTTTTTTCTTTTTTTATCTTGCGACGTATAACTAAAAAAATAAAATAGGAGCAATTAAAAAACTTTAATAGTTATAATGATCTTTAATATAAAAAATATATTTACCTGAATAATGTCTTTTCAAGGGCTTACCAAAAAAATAAATAGTACCTGATTTCTGGAATAAAAGTTTTAGCAAATTTACAATGAATTACCTTGAGAAAAGAAACCGCAATCTGAAACTGTTTAATCCATAACAAAAAATATACATACCCAATTCTTTACCATCAAGAACATACTTAAAATACATAATTAAAGATGAAAACAAAAATAATTAAAAACAATACTTACTTTTTTTTTGACAGACTTTTAGAATTTTAATATCATCGGATGATGATGATGATAATATATATTTTTTTTTTAAGGAACAATTGCCACTTGGACCAGCTTCATTGATAGATGTTTCTGAAATTTAAATTACACTTGTGATATGAAAACATAATTAAAAACAATTGTAATTCTGAATTTTAATTAACTGTGTAACAATAACGCTGTTACAAAAAAATTCGGCTAAAAAAAAGAAAGGGAGTTTATGTTACAAATTGCAACAATTAAATTTTTTTATTAATATTTACCTTTTGCTGCTTCATCCGATGATGAACTGTTAGTTGTTTCTGAAATTTAAATTACACTCGTGATATGAAAACGTAATTAAAAACAATTGTAATACTGAATTTTAATTAACGGTGTAACAATAACGTTATTACAAAAAAATTTGGAGGAGCTAAAAAAAAAAACAGAAAGGTAGCTTATGTTACAAATTGCAACAATTAAATATTTTATTAATATTTACCTTTAGCTTGTTCATCCGAGGAAGAAACCGAATTAATGTTTTGTTTCTACATCGATTTCCGTTTTTTTTGTTGCATTATTATTATTTTTTGTTTTTCAATGTTGGTGGAGAAGAGTCGCGAAAGACTTGTGAGATCTAGCATTGCTACGCGTACCAATGTTCAAGAAGCACACGAAGAGCAATACGTATATAATAGTATCGAGAAGGAGGGGGGGGGGAGCCATTGTCAAGAAGCACATGAAGAGCAAAACCTATACCAATTGAATCAAATTACCTGATAGTGTTTTGTGAAACTAGTGAAGTTCTAAAAGAAAATGGACATTTAAATTCATGACTGAAGTAAAAATGGGAAATTTATAATAGACCTTTTGGCTGAACAATGTTTACTTATTATTTACTCTGCAGCGGTAATAATATATTAGCTGACCTGGGCGAGATATGCTGTCAAAGCAATGCAAAACTTCATCGAATTTTGACAAAGTATGCAGTGAGAAAGAGACATAATAGCATTTTCTTCCAACGTTATCAAAACTACTTCTGCAAGCTTGAGTCAAAAGATTATTCATCTCCAATACAAAGACATAGACATGAAAATAGGGCATCTAGTCGAAAGTTGTCCTCCAAGAGAACTGTTTACTTTGTCACTGATTGGGGCTGAAATGTTTGTAATACTTTCAGTTGGATGTGTTGTGGTTGGTAAAAAGAAGACATTTTGCTGAAAAACATCCGAAATCAATTTTGATTTGAACTCGATTGGATGTACGTAGTAGTAATGGTGTCGTGTCCCTTTTTTTCAAATGTTCTGAAAAATGATAGTAGTAATGTTTTATCGTGTTGTGGTTGGAAAAGGAGATTTTTTCTTTTAAGAAACTCAATTAATTTACATCTTTCAAAACCATTTCGACCCCTTTAAGTCTCATCAGGTGGGTTATTACTCCCACGATGTTTTTTTTTTTAATTTTTTAATTAAAGCAAATACATTATTTACAAATACATTATTTATTTACAAATACATTTTTTTACACACAGCTTCGATTCGGCTTTATATACACATAAAGACGGTAAACCGCACCAAAAACTTCAACCCTCCCCCCCCCCCAAAAAAAAAAGGAAGAAGTTCAATAAAATCTCCACGGGAAACGACCTTTCTACTCACGACGAGCCTATAAACAAAGGTCCTTTTACTTCATTTCTGTTTTTATATCAAAGGATTCGTAAAAGTATTGAAAATACGCAATGTCTTCAGAATCAATGGCAGAGGGGTCTGGGTTCATTTGCATCGGCTGGTGGTGGTCAGTGCTGCTGCGTTTCCTTAAATCCAAGGGTTCCACATGGCAGTTGTGGTCGTACGACACATTAGACACGCATTCTCCTATGGGAAATCTTTCCACTCTTTGTATATGAGCCATTCGAGGGGAGAAGACTCTTTCTAGTGGAGGCGGCGAGAAACGTTCTTGAACGATTGTTTGTCGTCGAGGGGAGACCGGTCTTCCCTCGACGTCTCTCGA
The DNA here is from genome assembly GCA_947359465.1 of Metellina segmentata. NCBI lineage: Eukaryota > Metazoa > Arthropoda > Arachnida > Araneae > Tetragnathidae > Metellina > Metellina segmentata. The sequence goes on along the minus strand of OX375883.1, from coordinate 17,756,618 downwards.
TGGGATTGGTCTGGTCGTCTGGATGGGATTGTTGTTGTTGTTGCTGCAGTAGCGTTTCAACTCATGGGCCGTTGCCGCGGTCACCACGTCCAGGGCGAACACGGTCGGCTGGATGGTAACAATGATATAAGTAGTGCCGGGATCCACCAGGTACACATGGTTCGGTTCCAATATGGTCATTTCATAGCAGAACTGGTCCTCGGGCCGAAACAGTCGTTCCCCGACACGACCTCCCTCCGAGTCTACCTTGTAAAAGAGAACGGGCACTTGCGACAATTGAATAACGTGGTAAGTACCCTCTCCTACGGTTCTCTGTCCAAAAGTGAAAATTTTTTCACAAAGAATAGGTTCTCGTAGACGTAGACAGTCCTCACGTCCGTGTTTGATTTCTGTCGCATCGAGAGCGACATTCGAGTCCGGACCTTTTCCCTGCTCAAGTTTTTCGGCTCTCGGACCAACGTCTGGGCTAGTTTTAACCTTGTCAGATAGGAAAGCGCGGCTCCATTGTTTCCTTCTATTTTCTGAGACCCTCCTTCAGACAGGAAATGGGGTTTCCCGTCCACGCTCAAATCTAAAGGCTTCTACTCCTCCTCCTTCTCGATGCAATAGTTGCTATCCGCCGCCGGAGGATAATAGTAACACGTCATGATGGGCTCAAAAAGTTCTCTGATTTGCACTGGACCATTGGCGGTGGTAAAGGACATATCTTCGATTGGAGCATCATCAGGAGAAGAAGGTGACAAAATATCTTCGATTGGAGGATTGAGAAAAGAAAGTTCAAACACAGCATTAGCAGTAATAGTAGACGAAATATCTTCGATTGGAGGATTGGGAGAAGAAAGTGCAAACACAGCATTAGCAGCAGTAGTAGTAGACGAAATATCTTTCAGTGGGGCATCGGCGATGGTAAACGAAGATATATTGACGGCGGCAGCAGTAGGACGAGGATTAGGAGAGGGAATGAGACCAGACGAAGGTTCCGAGTAAATTGCAACTCGGGTCGTCTGGATCGGGGACCTCCGTATAGGTCTTGATTAATTTAAACGCAGGAAGCATCGATGAGCATGGTATAGGCGAGATTGGATTGAAGAAAAATTTCACTCGTTTCCAAATCTCCTCGTCCGTCAACAATGTCCTTTTTCTTTTTGACATCGCGAAATCCAAAACTAATATGGAGCACAGCAGAGACGTCTGAACTGAGCGGACGGTTCGAGTCTTTCTGAGGATAGTTGGCTCGGGAATCGGAAACCTCCATTTCTCGGAATGAATTCACCCTTCATCTCAGTCCCAGACCTTGGCGCGGCAGATAAGACGTTTCTATATAGACAACAGGATATCCTTCATTTCTTGGAATGAAATCACCCTTCATCTCAGTTTTAGACCTTGGCCCCGCAGATAAGGTGTTTCTATATAAACAACAGGATATCCTCCATTCCTTGTAAGAAAAGACGCGAAAAATAGTTTCATCTCAGTCTCAGACCTTTGCGGATAAGGCGTTTCTATATCGACAACTACAGGATATCCTCCATTCGTTGGAATAAATGAAATCACACCCGTCATCTCAGTTAGAGTCGGCGGAGTTGCAGTTGAATGAGAATCTGAAAGAAATGTAAGTTATACGTTAGAGCCAATAGAATTAAAAAAAAAATAATACTCCCAGTTGGGTAATTGGATTCTGAAAGAAATTTAAGTTATGTTAGAATCAACACAGAAATTTTTAAATAATACTCCTAATTCCCTTCTCAACATCAAGGAGTGATTTTCAACGTCACATTACATCGTTTTTAAGGTAATTTATACATTATTGTAAATAATTTACAAAAAAAAAAAATTACCTAATGGTTCTAAAGATCTTTGATGTTTATGAGTCTTGCAACTTTTAGAATGATGTTGACGCTGGGATTTGACTGATGATCTATATCGACGGTTGGATCTGGATTTGGATCTTCTGAAATGGGGTAGCCACCTTGACCGTGAACTCGATCTGTAACTAGCTCCTGGTGAGATTCTATCCGATATATACACCGTTTGAAGAGATTGAAGTTTCGGAAGATGACGTACTTGAAATCCTAGAGAGGAGAATCTGAAAATTTTGAGCACATTTATATATATTTCATATTTCAAGAATGGGTCATGAGAATATGTTAGCTATGTGGGCCACCCAACGTGAGGATTATCGCCCATGACAGATTTAAGGTGCACCCCCCTCCCCCCCAAAAAAAAATAATATATTAATTTATCGGTTTACGTTGTACTAACCTTTATTTTGTGTTTTTAATCAGAGTCATCGACGATTTGCACCCATATGCCTGTCTGCATCGATCACATTCATATATTGTGAACAGGGGCGTTCTGACGCAATTGTCGCACCAGTTTCGTTCACGTGTCGTTTACATAGCAGTAGATATATGACACATAATATGCAAAAAAAACTTTACATAGCAGTAGATACATGAAGCCATAATATGAAAAAAACACTTTACATAGGAGTCGATAGATACATGAAACATAATGTGAGTATTATATCACCCAATAGATAGAGTCCACTATGGTCTTCACGGCTGGCGGAATGATAGGCGAGAAACATAACCGAGAACGTGAATAAACAGTCAGAGAGAGATGGGCAGTTCAATACCTCTCTGTCCCAAAGGTTCTTTACATTCAAGGCAGGTATCGCATCGACGTCTCCACATAGCTAGACAGTTGTAGTGAAAACGATGGTTGCATGGGGTCTTTTTGCATACATACATCATATTCGAACAAATGGAGCAGGGAGCAGCGTTTTGGTATCGAGTGTAGTGAAAATAGTTCACTTCATCAGCTCAGTTTTCAGGCCCCGAATTAATTTTTTGTCATAATATTCTCCTAGGATCCAATTTTGAAAGGTTCGGAGGAACGATGAGCCTTTTAGAAAAGTCTATTCCAATTAAAATATATTGAATTGAAGCAGTATTAGCTGTAGTTGTAGCCGAAATATCTTCGACCGGAGGATTGGGAGAAGAAAGTTCAAAGACTGGACCATTGGCGGTGGTAAACGACATATCTTCGATTGGAGCATCATCAGGAGAAGAAGGAGACAAAATATCTTCGATTGGAGGATTGAGAAAAGAAAGCTCAAACACAGCATTAGCAGTAATAGTAGACGAAATATCTGCGATTGGAGGATTGGGAGAAGAAAGTTCAAACACAGCATTAGCAGCAGTAGTAGTAGTAGACGAAATATCTTTGAGTGGAGAATTGACATCGGCGGTGGTAAACGAAGATATATTGACGGCGGCAGCAGCAGGACGAGGATTAGGAGAGGGAATGAGATCCCCCGACGACCAAAAGAAGGTTCCGTGTAAATTCCAACTCACTCGGGTCGTCTGAATCGGGGACCTCCGTATAGGTCTTGATTAATTTAAACGCTGGAAGCATAGGTGAGCATGGTATAGGCGAGATTGGATTGAAGACAAATTTCACTCGTTTCCAAATCTCCTCGTCCGTCAACAATGTCCTTTTTCTTTTTGACATCGCGAAATCCAAAACTAATATGGAACACAGCAGAGACGTTTGAACTGAGCGGACGGTTCGAGTCTTTCTGAGGATAGTTGGCTCGGGAATCGGGAACCTCCATTTCTCGGAATGAATTCACCCTTCATCTCAGTCTCAGACCTTGGCGCAGCAGATAAGGCGTTTCTATATAGACAACAGGATATCCTTCATTCCTTGTAAGAAAAGACGCGAAAAATAGTTTCATCTCAGTCTCAGACCTTTGCGGATAAGGCGTTTCTATATCGACAACTACAGGATATCCTCCATTCGTTGGAATAAATGAAATCACACCCGTCATCTCAGTTAGAGTCGGCGGAGTTGCAGTTGAATGAGAATCTGAAAGAAATGTAAGTTATACGTTAGAGCCAATAGAATTTAAGAAAAAATAATACTCCCAGTTGTAATTGGATTCTGAAAGAAATTTAAGTTATGTTAGAATCAATAGAAATTTTTAAATAATACTCCTAATTCTCTTCTCAACATCAAGGAGTGATTTTCAACGTCACATTACATCGTTTTTAGGGTAATTTATACATTATTGTAAATAATTTACAAAAAAAATAATTACCTAATGGTTCTAAAGATCTTCTTTGATGCTTATGAGTCTTGCAACTTTTAGAATGATGTTGACGCTGGGATTTGACTGATGATCTATATCGACGGTCGGATCTGGATTTGGATCTTCTGAAATGGGGTAGCCACTTTACCGTGAACTCGATCTGTAACTAGCTCCTGGTGAGATTCTATCCGATATATACACCGTTTGAAGAGATTGAAGTTTCGGAAGATGACATACTTGAAATCCTAGAGAGGAGAATCTGAAAATTTTGAGCACATTTATATATATTTCATATTTCAAGAATGGGTCATGAGAATATGTTAGCTATGTGCGCCACCCAACGTGAGGATTTTCGCCCATGACAGATTTAAAGTGCACCCCCCCCCAAAAAAAAAAAAAATTCGGACCGGATGGCCTCCTTCGTTGCTGCCGGACGCACGCAAATACTCCACTCACGAGGACGGGATGTCCAATAACTTCGGACCGGATGGCCTCCTTCGTTGCTGCCGGACGCACGCAAATACTCCACTCACGAGGACGGGATGTCCAATAACTTCGGACCGGATGGTCCCCTTGTTGCCGGACGCACGCAAATACTCCACTCACGAGGACGGGATGTCCAATAACTTCTGACCGGATGGCCTCCTTCGTTGCTGCAGGACGCACGCAAATATTCCACTCACGAGGACGGGATGTCCAAAAACTTCAGACCGGATGGCCTTCTTCGTTGCTGCAGGACGCACGCAAATTTTCGCTGAACACAGGACGAGATGTCCACAGTTTATTCTCAAATCAGGACGGGATGTCCAAGACTTCAATTTAATGGGAACGATCACAGTGCATGCCACCATTAATAGGTAGCTGTAACGTCGTGATAAAAGAAAAAGTATTTTTTTAAAGAATTAAAGAAAATTTATTTACAATTTGGTAGCGACATCACCGTTACAACTACCTCTCATCATATGTTTTAAACATAACGGCTGAAACATGCCATTCGAACACCGCACGCAGTCCACACTTCAACGAAGCATCCAATCGACTAAAAAAAGCCGTTACAAAAAAATATCTTTTCACCAACGTTATACACATAAAAGAAAAAATGAACTTCCGGGAAAACCATTTAAGCTCACATAAATATGTGAAAAGAAAAGATATCCTTTCCAAGAGTATTAAGAAGTAAAAATAAACACAGGAAGTATCACAATATCTTGGAATAAGGAAAAAGAAATACTATAGAAATACATTTAAAAGATATTCCGGAAGTGTACGTTACACCTTTAAATATTGAGAAAAAAAAAGACTTTGCTTAGTTTAATTATTAATTGGAGAGTCTTGTTGACGTTAAATCTGGAGTCTTGTTGGCATCCAATCTGTTATATTTGAAATTTTTAAATAACTAAATGGTGCAATTTTTTTTGTTGAATTAGTTTGTTTTTCAAAAACTTTCATTTATCTTACTGGGTGTTCTCTGTACATTGGGAAAACTGAGCTGTGACTCACACTACATGAAATGGAAATGATACTTTTATTAAGTACAAAAACTCTTGTTTCTTCCTCTGTTTATTATCAAAAAATTTTGTTTTAAAATTATTGTTACTTCCAATAATTGTACTTTAATAGCAAATTATTAATAGATTAATTAAATATTTAATTAATTTATAACGTGACATTTTGTTTGTGACTCACACTACTTGACAAATGTGACCCACACTACACTCAATACATTTTTAACACAAAAACATTTGTATTAACAATTGTGAAACACTAAAAAAAATACATCAGAAACATTTTTATTTACATGAGATGACACAAAATATTACATATTTTTATTTTATTTATATTGATTAATAATGTTTGTTTTAACTTGTGTTTCCACTAGTTTTATAAGTTGTATCATGTTATTTATTGACAGCTGATGACCTAAAAAAAATGTAATTTATAATTATTTCGAGATACTTCTTATTATTTCAATACATTGATGAAATATAAATTTTGCCAAGCACAACTTCATTGTCTTGTTTCTGTTTCCACCTAAAAATATTATTTACTGTAAATTTTTTTGTAGTTTTATTTTGTTACTAAATGTTATTTTTATTACCACAAAAGTTATTTTGTTATTAAAAGTTATAAATATTTAATTACCTGGAGGCGTTAAAAAAAGGATGGCGTAATTGGCATATTTGTTTGTTGTGGATCCACCACAACACTCGGTTGTTCTTTGTTATGGCAATTTTTACAGTATGGTCTGTATCCTAATAAATAAAGAACAACTTTAATTAGAATAGAATGTTATTTATTTTTTGTGATATGTTTATTACCTTAGGTATTTCACGAAATTGATTTACATTGTAAGAAAATATTTGTTAGGATTAAATCTTTATTAAGTCTTCACAAAATTGATTTACATTTAGTGAAAATATTTGTTAGGATTAAATCTTTATTAAGTCTTCACAAAATTGATTTACATTTAGTGAAAATATTTGTTAGGATTATATAAATCTTTATTAAGTCTTCACGAAATTGATTTACATTTAGTGAAAATATTTGTTAGGATTATAAATCTTTATTAAGTCTTCACAAAATTGATTTACATTTAGTAAAAATATACTTACTTTTTTCTTTTTTTATCTTGCGACGTATAACAAAAAATAAAATAGGAGCAATTAAAAAACTTTAATAGTTATAATGATCTTTAATATAAAAAATATATTTACCTGAATAATGTCTTTTCAAGGGCTTACCAAAAAAATAAATAGTACCTGATTTCTGGAATAAAAGTTTTAGCAAATTTACAATGAATTACCTTGAGAAAAGAAACCGCAATCTGAAACTGTTTAATCCATAACAAAAAATATACATACCCAATTCTTTACCATCAAGAACATACTTAAAATACATAATTAAAGATGAAAACAAAAATAATTAAAAACAATACTTACTTTTTTTTTGACAGACTTTTAGAATTTTAATATCATCGGATGATGATGATGATAATATATATATATTTTTTAAGGAACAATTGCCACTTGGACCAGCTTCATTGATAGATGTTTCTGAAATTTAAATTACACTTGTGATATGAAAACATAATTAAAAACAATTGTAATTCTGAATTTTAATTAACTGTGTAACAATAACGCTGTTACAAAAAAATTCGGCTAAAAAAAGAAAGGGAGTTTATGTTACAAATTGCAACAATTAAATTTTTTTATTAATATTTACCTTTTGCTGCTTCATCCGATGATGAACTGTTAGTTGTTTCTGAAATTTAAATTACACTCGTGATATGAAAACGTAATTAAAAACAATTGTAATACTGAATTTTAATTAACGGTGTAACAATAACGTTATTACAAAAAAATTTGGAGGAGCTAAAAAAAAAACAGAAAGGTAGCTTATGTTACAAATTGCAACAATTAAATATTTTATTAATATTTACCTTTAGCTTGTTCATCCGAGGAAGAAACCGAATCAATGTTTTGTTTCTACATCGATTTCCGTTTTTTTTGTTGCATTATTATTATTTTTTGTTTTTCAATGTTGGTGGAGAAGAGTCGCGAAAGACTTGTGAGATCTAGCATTGCTACGCGTACCAATGTTCAAGAAGCACACGAAGAGCAATACGTATATAATAGTATCGAGAAGGAGGGGGGGGAGCCATTGTCAAGAAGCACATGAAGAGCAAAACCTATACCAATTGAATCAAATTACCTGATAGTGTTTTGTGAAACTAGTGAAGTTCTAAAAGAAAATGGACATTTAAATTCATGACTGAAGTAAAAATGGGAAATTTATAATAGACCTTTTGGCTGAACAATGTTTACTTATTATTTACTCTGCAGCGGTAATAATATATTAGCTGACCTGGGCGAGATATGCTGTCAAAGCAATGCAAAACTTCATCGAATTTTGACAAAGTATGCAGTGAGAAAGAGACATAATAGCATTTTCTTCCAACGTTATCAAAACTACTTCTGCAAGCTTGAGTCAAAAGATTATTCATCTCCAATACAAAGACATAGACATGAAAATAGGGCATCTAGTCGAAAGTTGTCCTCCAAGAGAACTGTTTACTTTGTCACTGATTGGGGCTGAAATGTTTGTAATACTTTCAGTTGGATGTGTTGTGGTTGGTAAAAAGAAGACATTTTGCTGAAAAACATCCGAAATCAATTTTGATTTGAACTCGATTGGATGTACGTAGTAGTAATGGTGTCGTGTCCCTTTTTTTCAAATGTTCTGAAAAATGATAGTAGTAATGTTTTATCGTGTTGTGGTTGGAAAAGGAGATTTTTTCTTTTAAGAAACTCAATTAATTTACATCTTTCAAAACCATTTCGACCCCTTTAAGTCTCATCAGGTGGGTTATTACTCCCACGATGTTTTTTTTTTTAATTTTTTAATTAAAGCAAATACATTATTTACAAATACATTATTTATTTACAAATACATTTTTTTACACACAGCTTCGATTCGGCTTTATATACACATAAAGACGGTAAACCGCACCAAAAACTTCAACCCTCCCCCCCCCCCCAAAAAAAAAGGAAGAAGTTCAATAAAATCTCCACGGGAAACGACCTTTCTACTCACGACGAGCCTATAAACAAAGGTCCTTTTACTTCATTTCTGTTTTTATATCAAAGGATTCGTAAAAGTATTGAAAATACGCAATGTCTTCAGAATCAATGGCAGAGGGGTCTGGGTTCATTTGCATCGGCTGGTGGTGGTCAGTGCTGCTGCGTTTCCTTAAATCCAAGGGTTCCACATGGCAGTTGTGGTCGTACGACACATTAGACACGCATTCTCCTATGGGAAATCTTTCCACTCTTTGTATATGAGCCATTCGAGGGGAGAAGACTCTTTCTAGTGGAGGCGGCGAGAAACGTTCTTGAACGATTGTTTGTCGTCGAGGGGAGACCGGTCTTCCCTCGACGTCTCTCGATGGGATTGGTCTGGTCGTCTGGATGGGATTGTTGTTGTTGTTGCTGCAGTAGCGTTTCAACTCATGGGCCGTTGCCGCGGTCACCACGTCCAGGGCGAACACGGTCGGCTGGATGGTAACAATGATATAAGTAGTGCCGGGATCCACCAGGTACACATGGTTCGGTTCCAATATGGTCATTTCATAGCAGAACTGGTCCTCGGGCCGAAACAGTCGTTCCCCGACACGACCTCCCTCCGAGTCTACCTTGTAAAAGAGAACGGGCACTTGCGACAATTGAATAACGTGGTAAGTACCCTCTCCTACGGTTCTCTGTCCAAAAGTGAAAATTTTTTCACAAAGAATAGGTTCTCGTAGACGTAGACAGTCCTCACGTCCGTGTTTGATTTCTGTCGCATCGAGAGCGACATTCGAGTCCGGACCTTTTCCCTGCTCAAGTTTTTCGGCTCTCGGACCAACGTCTGGGCTAGTTTTAACCTTGTCAGATAGGAAAGCGCGGCTCCATTGTTTCCTTCTATTTTCTGAGACCCTCCTTCAGACAGGAAATGGGGTTTCCCGTCCACGCTCAAATCTAAAGGCTTCTACTCCTCCTCCTTCTCGATGCAATAGTTGCTATCCGCCGCCGGAGGATAATAGTAACACGTCATGATGGGCTCAAAAAGTTCTCTGATTTGCACTGGACCATTGGCGGTGGTAAAGGACATATCTTCGATTGGAGCATCATCAGGAGAAGAAGGTGACAAAATATCTTCGATTGGAGGATTGAGAAAAGAAAGTTCAAACACAGCATTAGCAGTAATAGTAGACGAAATATCTTCGATTGGAGGATTGGGAGAAGAAAGTGCAAACACAGCATTAGCAGCAGTAGTAGTAGACGAAATATCTTTCAGTGGGGCATCGGCGATGGTAAACGAAGATATATTGACGGCGGCAGCAGTAGGACGAGGATTAGGAGAGGGAATGAGACCAGACGAAGGTTCCGAGTAAATTGCAACTCGGGTCGTCTGGATCGGGGACCTCCGTATAGGTCTTGATTAATTTAAACGCAGGAAGCATCGATGAGCATGGTATAGGCGAGATTGGATTGAAGAAAAATTTCACTCGTTTCCAAATCTCCTCGTCCGTCAACAATGTCCTTTTTCTTTTTGACATCGCGAAATCCAAAACTAATATGGAGCACAGCAGAGACGTCTGAACTGAGCGGACGGTTCGAGTCTTTCTGAGGATAGTTGGCTCGGGAATCGGAAACCTCCATTTCTCGGAATGAATTCACCCTTCATCTCAGTCCCAGACCTTGGCGCGGCAGATAAGACGTTTCTATATAGACAACAGGATATCCTTCATTTCTTGGAATGAAATCACCCTTCATCTCAGTTTTAGACCTTGGCCCCGCAGATAAGGTGTTTCTATATAAACAACAGGATATCCTCCATTCCTTGTAAGAAAAGACGCGAAAAATAGTTTCATCTCAGTCTCAGACCTTTGCGGATAAGGCGTTTCTATATCGACAACTACAGGATATCCTCCATTCGTTGGAATAAATGAAATCACACCCGTCATCTCAGTTAGAGTCGGCGGAGTTGCAGTTGAATGAGAATCTGAAAGAAATGTAAGTTATACGTTAGAGCCAATAGAATTAAAAAAAAAATAATACTCCCAGTTGGGTAATTGGATTCTGAAAGAAATTTAAGTTATGTTAGAATCAACAGAAATTTTTAAATAATACTCCTAATTCCCTTCTCAACATCAAGGAGTGATTTTCAACGTCACATTACATCGTTTTTAAGGTAATTTATACATTATTGTAAATAATTTACAAAAAAAAAATTACCTAATGGTTCTAAAGATCTTTGATGTTTATGAGTCTTGCAACTTTTAGAATGATGTTGACGCTGGGATTTGACTGATGATCTATATCGACGGTTGGATCTGGATTTGGATCTTCTGAAATGGGGTAGCCACCTTGACCGTGAACTCGATCTGTAACTAGCTCCTGGTGAGATTCTATCCGATATATACACCGTTTGAAGAGATTGAAGTTTCGGAAGATGACGTACTTGAAATCCTAGAGAGGAGAATCTGAAAATTTTGAGCACATTTATATATATTTCATATTTCAAGAATGGGTCATGAGAATATGTTAGCTATGTGGGCCACCCAACGTGAGGATTATCGCCCATGACAGATTTAAGGTGCACCCCCCTCCCCCCCCCCCAAAAAAAAATAATATATTAATTTATCGGTTTACGTTGTACTAACCTTTATTTTGTGTTTTTAATCAGAGTCATCGACGATTTGCACCCATATGCCTGTCTGCATCGATCACATTCATATATTGTGAACAGGGGCGTTCTGACGCAATTGTCGCACCAGTTTCGTTCACGTGTCGTTTACATAGCAGTAGATATATGACACATAATATGCAAAAAAAACTTTACATAGCAGTAGATACATGAAGCCATAATATGAAAAAAACACTTTACATAGGAGTCGATAGATACATGAAACATAATGTGAGTATTATATCACCCAATAGATAGAGTCCACTATGGTCTTCACGGCTGGCGGAATGATAGGCGAGAAACATAACCGAGAACGTGAATAAACAGTCAGAGAGAGATGGGCAGTTCAATACCTCTCTGTCCCAAAGGTTCTTTACATTCAAGGCAGGTATCGCATCGACGTCTCCACATAGCTAGACAGTTGTAGTGAAAACGATGGTTGCATGGGGTCTTTTTGCATACATACATCATATTCGAACAAATGGAGCAGGGAGCAGCGTTTTGGTATCGAGTGTAGTGAAAATAGTTCACTTCATCAGCTCAGTTTTCAGGCCCCGAATTAATTTTTTGTCATAATATTCTCCTAGGATCCAATTTTGAAAGGTTCGGAGGAACGATGAGCCTTTTAGAAAAGTCTATTCCAATTAAAATATATTGAATTGAAGCAGTATTAGCTGTAGTTGTAGCCGAAATATCTTCGACCGGAGGATTGGGAGAAGAAAGTTCAAAGACTGGACCATTGGCGGTGGTAAACGACATATCTTCGATTGGAGCATCATCAGGAGAAGAAGGAGACAAAATATCTTCGATTGGAGGATTGAGAAAAGAAAGCTCAAACACAGCATTAGCAGTAATAGTAGACGAAATATCTGCGATTGGAGGATTGGGAGAAGAAAGTTCAAACACAGCATTAGCAGCAGTAGTAGTAGTAGACGAAATATCTTTGAGTGGAGAATTGACATCGGCGGTGGTAAACGAAGATATATTGACGGCGGCAGCAGCAGGACGAGGATTAGGAGAGGGAATGAGATCCCCCGACGACCAAAAGAAGGTTCCGTGTAAATTCCAACTCACTCGGGTCGTCTGAATCGGGGACCTCCGTATAGGTCTTGATTAATTTAAACGCTGGAAGCATAGGTGAGCATGGTATAGGCGAGATTGGATTGAAGACAAATTTCACTCGTTTCCAAATCTCCTCGTCCGTCAACAATGTCCTTTTTCTTTTTGACATCGCGAAATCCAAAACTAATATGGAACACAGCAGAGACGTTTGAACTGAGCGGACGGTTCGAGTCTTTCTGAGGATAGTTGGCTCGGGAATCGGGAACCTCCATTTCTCGGAATGAATTCACCCTTCATCTCAGTCTCAGACCTTGGCGCAGCAGATAAGGCGTTTCTATATAGACAACAGGATATCCTTCATTCCTTGTAAGAAAAGACGCGAAAAATAGTTTCATCTCAGTCTCAGACCTTTGCGGATAAGGCGTTTCTATATCGACAACTACAGGATATCCTCCATTCGTTGGAATAAATGAAATCACACCCGTCATCTCAGTTAGAGTCGGCGGAGTTGCAGTTGAATGAGAATCTGAAAGAAATGTAAGTTATACGTTAGAGCCAATAGAATTTAAGAAAAAATAATACTCCCAGTTGTAATTGGATTCTGAAAGAAATTTAAGTTATGTTAGAATCAATAGAAATTTTTAAATAATACTCCTAATTCTCTTCTCAACATCAAGGAGTGATTTTCAACGTCACATTACATCGTTTTTAGGGTAATTTATACATTATTGTAAATAATTTACAAAAAAAATAATTACCTAATGGTTCTAAAGATCTTCTTTGATGCTTATGAGTCTTGCAACTTTTAGAATGATGTTGACGCTGGGATTTGACTGATGATCTATATCGACGGTCGGATCTGGATTTGGATCTTCTGAAATGGGGTAGCCACTTTACCGTGAACTCGATCTGTAACTAGCTCCTGGTGAGATTCTATCCGATATATACACCGTTTGAAGAGATTGAAGTTTCGGAAGATGACATACTTGAAATCCTAGAGAGGAGAATCTGAAAATTTTGAGCACATTTATATATATTTCATATTTCAAGAATGGGTCATGAGAATATGTTAGCTATGTGCGCCACCCAACGTGAGGATTTTCGCCCATGACAGATTTAAAGTGCACCCCCCCCCCAAAAAAAAAAAAAAAATTCGGACCGGATGGCCTCCTTCGTTGCTGCCGGACGCACGCAAATACTCCACTCACGAGGACGGGATGTCCAATAACTTCGGACCGGATGGCCTCCTTCGTTGCTGCCGGACGCACGCAAATACTCCACTCACGAGGACGGGATGTCCAATAACTTCGGACCGGATGGTCCCCTTGTTGCCGGACGCACGCAAATACTCCACTCACGAGGACGGGATGTCCAATAACTTCTGACCGGATGGCCTCCTTCGTTGCTGCAGGACGCACGCAAATATTCCACTCACGAGGACGGGATGTCCAAAAACTTCAGACCGGATGGCCTTCTTCGTTGCTGCAGGACGCACGCAAATTTTCGCTGAACACAGGACGAGATGTCCACAGTTTATTCTCAAATCAGGACGGGATGTCCAAGACTTCAATTTAATGGGAACGATCACAGTGCATGCCACCATTAATAGGTAGCTGTAACGTCGTGATAAAAGAAAAAGTATTTTTTTAAAGAATTAAAGAAAATTTATTTACAATTTGGTAGCGACATCACCGTTACAACTACCTCTCATCATATGTTTTAAACATAACGGCTGAAACATGCCATTCGAACACCGCACGCAGTACACACTTCAACGAAGCATCCAATCGACTAAAAAAAGCCGTTACAAAAAAATATCTTTTCACCAACGTTATACATAAAAGAAAAAATGAACTTCCGGGAAAACCATTTAAGCTCACATAAATATGTGAAAAGAAAAGATATCCTTTCCAAGAGTATTAAGAAGTAAAAATAAACACAGGAAGTATCACAATATCTTGGGGAATAAGGAAAAAGAAATACTATAGAAATACATTTAAAAGATATTCCGGAAGTGTACGTTACACCTTTAAATATTGAGAAAAAAAAAGACTTTGCTTAGTTTAATTATTAATTGGAGAGTCTTGTTGACGTTAAATCTGGAGTCTTGTTGGCATCCAATCTGTTATATTTGAAATTTTTAAATAACTAAATGGTGCAATTTTTTTTGTTGAATTAGTTTGTTTTTCAAAAACTTTCATTTATCTTACTGGGTGTTCTCTGTACATTGGGAAAACTGAGCTGTGACTCACACTACATGAAATGGAAATGATACTTTTATTAAGTACAAAAACTCTTGTTTCTTCCTCTGTTTATTATCAAAAAATTTTGTTTTAAAATTATTGTTACTTCCAATAATTGTACTTTAATAGCAAATTATTAATAGATTAATTAAATATTTAATTAATTTATAACGTGACATTTTGTTTGTGACTCACACTACTTGACAAATGTGACCCACACTACACTCAATACATTTTTAACACAAAAACATTTGTATTAACAATTGTGAAACACTAAAAAAAATACATCAGAAACATTTTTATTTACATGAGATGACACAAAATATTACATATTTTTATTTTATTTATATTGATTAATAATGTTTGTTTTAACTTGTGTTTCCACTAGTTTTATAAGTTGTATCATGTTATTTATTGACAGCTGATGACCTAAAAAAAATGTAATTTATAATTATTTCGAGATACTTCTTATTATTTCAATACATTGATGAAATATAAATTTTGCCAAGCACAACTTCATTGTCTTGTTTCTGTTTCCACCTAAAAATATTATTTACTGTAAATTTTTTTGTAGTTTTATTTTGTTACTAAATGTTATTTTTATTACCACAAAAGTTATTTTGTTATTAAAAGTTATAAATATTTAATTACCTGGAGGCGTTAAAAAAAGGATGGCGTAATTGGCATATTTGTTTGTTGTGGATCCACCACAACACTCGGTTGTTCTTTGTTATGGCAATTTTTACAGTATGGTCTGTATCCTAATAAATAAAGAACAACTTTAATTAGAATAGAATGTTATTTATTTTTTGTGATATGTTTATTACCTTAGGTATTTCACGAAATTGATTTACATTGTAAGAAAATATTTGTTAGGATTAAATCTTTATTAAGTCTTCACAAAATTGATTTACATTTAGTGAAAATATTTGTTAGGATTAAATCTTTATTAAGTCTTCACAAAATTGATTTACATTTAGTGAAAATATTTGTTAGGATTATATAAATCTTTATTAAGTCTTCACGAAATTGATTTACATTTAGTGAAAATATTTGTTAGGATTATAAATCTTTATTAAGTCTTCACAAAATTGATTTACATTTAGTAAAAATATACTTACTTTTTTCTTTTTTTATCTTGCGACGTATAACTAAAAAAATAAAATAGGAGCAATTAAAAAACTTTAATAGTTATAATGATCTTTAATATAAAAAATATATTTACCTGAATAATGTCTTTTCAAGGGCTTACCAAAAAAATAAATAGTACCTGATTTCTGGAATAAAAGTTTTAGCAAATTTACAATGAATTACCTTGAGAAAAGAAACCGCAATCTGAAACTGTTTAATCCATAACAAAAAATATACATACCCAATTCTTTACCATCAAGAACATACTTAAAATACATAATTAAAGATGAAAACAAAAATAATTAAAAACAATACTTACTTTTTTTTTGACAGACTTTTAGAATTTTAATATCATCGGATGATGATGATGATAATATATATATATTTTTTAAGGAACAATTGCCACTTGGACCAGCTTCATTGATAGATGTTTCTGAAATTTAAATTACACTTGTGATATGAAAACATAATTAAAAACAATTGTAATTCTGAATTTTAATTAACTGTGTAACAATAACGCTGTTACAAAAAAATTCGGCTAAAAAAAAGAAAGGGAGTTTATGTTACAAATTGCAACAATTAAATTTTTTTATTAATATTTACCTTTTGCTGCTTCATCCGATGATGAACTGTTAGTTGTTTCTGAAATTTAAATTACACTCGTGATATGAAAACGTAATTAAAAACAATTGTAATACTGAATTTTAATTAACGGTGTAACAATAACGTTATTACAAAAAAATTTGGAGGAGCTAAAAAAAAAACAGAAAGGTAGCTTATGTTACAAATTGCAACAATTAAATATTTTATTAATATTTACCTTTAGCTTGTTCATCCGAGGAAGAAACCGAATCAATGTTTTGTTTCTACATCGATTTCCGTTTTTTTTGTTGCATTATTATTATTTTTTGTTTTTCAATGTTGGTGGAGAAGAGTCGCGAAAGACTTGTGAGATCTAGCATTGCTACGCGTACCAATGTTCAAGAAGCACACGAAGAGCAATACGTATATAATAGTATCGAGAAGGAGGGGGGGGGAGCCATTGTCAAGAAGCACATGAAGAGCAAAACCTATACCAATTGAATCAAATTACCTGATAGTGTTTTGTGAAACTAGTGAAGTTCTAAAAGAAAATGGACATTTAAATTCATGACTGAAGTAAAAATGGGAAATTTATAATAGACCTTTTGGCTGAACAATGTTTACTTATTATTTACTCTGCAGCGGTAATAATATATTAGCTGACCTGGGCGAGATATGCTGTCAAAGCAATGCAAAACTTCATCGAATTTTGACAAAGTATGCAGTGAGAAAGAGACATAATAGCATTTTCTTCCAACGTTATCAAAACTACTTCTGCAAGCTTGAGTCAAAAGATTATTCATCTCCAATACAAAGACATAGACATGAAAATAGGGCATCTAGTCGAAAGTTGTCCTCCAAGAGAACTGTTTACTTTGTCACTGATTGGGGCTGAAATGTTTGTAATACTTTCAGTTGGATGTGTTGTGGTTGGTAAAAAGAAGACATTTTGCTGAAAAACATCCGAAATCAATTTTGATTTGAACTCGATTGGATGTACGTAGTAGTAATGGTGTCGTGTCCCTTTTTTTCAAATGTTCTGAAAAATGATAGTAGTAATGTTTTATCGTGTTGTGGTTGGAAAAGGAGATTTTTTCTTTTAAGAAACTCAATTAATTTACATCTTTCAAAACCATTTCGACCCCTTTAAGTCTCATCAGGTGGGTTATTACTCCCACGATGTTTTTTTTTTTAATTTTTTAATTAAAGCAAATACATTATTTACAAATACATTATTTATTTACAAATACATTTTTTTACACACAGCTTCGATTCGGCTTTATATACACATAAAGACGGTAAACCGCACCAAAAACTTCAACCCTCCCCCCCCCCCCAAAAAAAAGGAAGAAGTTCAATAAAATCTCCACGGGAAACGACCTTTCTACTCACGACGAGCCTATAAACAAAGGTCCTTTTACTTCATTTCTGTTTTTATATCAAAGGATTCGTAAAAGTATTGAAAATACGCAATGTCTTCAGAATCAATGGCAGAGGGGTCTGGGTTCATTTGCATCGGCTGGTGGTGGTCAGTGCTGCTGCGTTTCCTTAAATCCAAGGGTTCCACATGGCAGTTGTGGTCGTACGACACATTAGACACGCATTCTCCTATGGGAAATCTTTCCACTCTTTGTATATGAGCCATTCGAGGGGAGAAGACTCTTTCTAGTGGAGGCGGCGAGAAACGTTCTTGAACGATTGTTTGTCGTCGAGGGGAGACCGGTCTTCCCTCGACGTCTCTCGATGGGATTGGTCTGGTCGTCTGGATGGGATTGTTGTTGTTGTTGCTGCAGTAGCGTTTCAACTCATGGGCCGTTGCCGCGGTCACCACGTCCAGGGCGAACACGGTCGGCTGGATGGTAACAATGATATAAGTAGTGCCGGGATCCACCAGGTACACATGGTTCGGTTCCAATATGGTAATTTCATAGCAGAACTGGTCCTCGGGCCGAAACAGTCGTTCCCCGACACGACCTCCCTCCGAGTCTACCTTGTAAAAGAGAACGGGCACTTGCGACAATTGAATAACGTGGTAAGTACCCTCTCCTACGGTTCTCTGTCCAAAAGTGAAAATTTTTTCACAAAGAATAGGTTCTCGTAGACGTAGACAGTCCTCACGTCCGTGTTTGATTTCTGTCGCATCGAGAGCGACATTCGAGTCCGGACCTTTTCCCTGCTCAAGTTTTTCGGCTCTCGGACCAACGTCTGGGCTAGTTTTAACCTTGTCAGATAGGAAAGCGCGGCTCCATTGTTTCCTTCTATTTTCTGAGACCCTCCTTCAGACAGGAAATGGGGTTTCCCGTCCACGCTCAAATCTAAAGGCTTCTACTCCTCCTCCTTCTCGATGCAATAGTTGCTATCCGCCGCCGGAGGATAATAGTAACACGTCATGATGGGCTCAAAAAGTTCTCTGATTTGCACTGGACCATTGGCGGTGGTAAAGGACATATCTTCGATTGGAGCATCATCAGGAGAAGAAGGTGACAAAATATCTTCGATTGGAGGATTGAGAAAAGAAAGTTCAAACACAGCATTAGCAGTAATAGTAGACGAAATATCTTCGCTTGGAGGATTGGGAGAAGAAAGTGCAAACACAGCATTAGCAGCAGTAGTAGTAGACGAAATATCTTTCAGTGGGGCATCGGCGATGGTAAACGAAGATATATTGACGGCGGCAGCAGTAGGACGAGGATTAGGAGAGGGAATGAGACCAGACGAAGGTTCCGAGTAAATTGCAACTCGGGTCGTCTGGATCGGGGACCTCCGTATAGGTCTTGATTAATTTAAACGCAGGAAGCATCGATGAGCATGGTATAGGCGAGATTGGATTGAAGAAAAATTTCACTCGTTTCCAAATCTCCTCGTCCGTCAACAATGTCCTTTTTCTTTTTGACATCGCGAAATCCAAAACTAATATGGAACACAGCAGAGACGTTTGAACTGAGCGGACGGTTCGAGTCTTTCTGAGGATAGTTGGCTCGGGAATCGGGAACCTCCATTTCTCGGAATGAATTCACCCTTCATCTCAGTCTCAGACCTTGGCGCAGCAGATAAGGCGTTTCTATATAGACAACAGGATATCCTTCATTCCTTGTAAGAAAAGACGCGAAAAATAGTTTCATCTCAGTCTCAGACCTTTGCGGATAAGGCGTTTCTATATCGACAACTACAGGATATCCTCCATTCGTTGGAATAAATGAAATCACACCCGTCATCTCAGTTAGAGTCGGCGGAGTTGCAGTTGAATGAGAATCTGAAAGAAATGTAAGTTATACGTTAGAGCCAATAGAATTTAAGAAAAAATAATACTCCCAGTTGTAATTGGATTCTGAAAGAAATTTAAGTTATGTTAGAATCAATAGAAATTTTTAAATAATACTCCTAATTCTCTTCTCAACATCAAGGAGTGATTTTCAACGTCACATTACATCGTTTTTAGGGTAATTTATACATTATTGTAAATAATTTACAAAAAAAATAATTACCTAATGGTTCTAAAGATCTTCTTTGATGCTTATGAGTCTTGCAACTTTTAGAATGATGTTGACGCTGGGATTTGACTGATGATCTATATCGACGGTCGGATCTGGATTTGGATCTTCTGAAATGGGGTAGCCACTTTACCGTGAACTCGATCTGTAACTAGCTCCTGGTGAGATTCTATCCGATATATACACCGTTTGAAGAGATTGAAGTTTCGGAAGATGACATACTTGAAATCCTAGAGAGGAGAATCTGAAAATTTTGAGCACATTTATATATATTTCATATTTCAAGAATGGGTCATGAGAATATGTTAGCTATGTGCGCCACCCAACGTGAGGATTTTCGCCCATGACAGATTTAAAGTGCACCCCCCCCCAAAAAAAAAAAAAAATTCGGACCGGATGGCCTCCTTCGTTGCTGCCGGACGCACGCAAATACTCCACTCACGAGGACGGGATGTCCAATAACTTCGGACCGGATGGCCTCCTTCGTTGCTGCCGGACGCACGCAAATACTCCACTCACGAGGACGGGATGTCCAATAACTTCGGACCGGATGGTCCCCTTGTTGCCGGACGCACGCAAATACTCCACTCACGAGGACGGGATGTCCAATAACTTCTGACCGGATGGCCTCCTTCGTTGCTGCAGGACGCACGCAAATATTCCACTCACGAGGACGGGATGTCCAAAAACTTCAGACCGGATGGCCTTCTTCGTTGCTGCAGGACGCACGCAAATTTTCGCTGAACACAGGACGAGATGTCCACAGTTTATTCTCAAATCAGGACGGGATGTCCAAGACTTCAATTTAATGGGAACGATCACAGTGCATGCCACCATTAATAGGTAGCTGTAACGTCGTGATAAAAGAAAAAGTATTTTTTTAAAGAATTAAAGAAAATTTATTTACAATTTGGTAGCGACATCACCGTTACAACTACCTCTCATCATATGTTTTAAACATAACGGCTGAAACATGCCATTCGAACACCGCACGCAGTCCACACTTCAACGAAGCATCCAATCGACTAAAAAAAGCCGTTACAAAAAAATATCTTTTCACCAACGTTATACATAAAAGAAAAAATGAACTTCCGGGAAAACCATTTAAGCTCACATAAATATGTGAAAAGAAAAGATATCCTTTCCAAGAGTATTAAGAAGTAAAAATAAACACAGGAAGTATCACAATATCTTGGGGAATAAGGAAAAAGAAATACTATAGAAATACATTTAAAAGATATTCCGGAAGTGTACGTTACACCTTTAAATATTGAGAAAAAAAAAGACTTTGCTTAGTTTAATTATTAATTGGAGAGTCTTGTTGACGTTAAATCTGGAGTCTTGTTGGCATCCAATCTGTTATATTTGAAATTTTTAAATAACTAAATGGTGCAATTTTTTTTGTTGAATTAGTTTGTTTTTCAAAAACTTTCATTTATCTTACTGGGTGTTCTCTGTACATTGGGAAAACTGAGCTGTGACTCACACTACATGAAATGGAAATGATACTTTTATTAAGTACAAAAACTCTTGTTTCTTCCTCTGTTTATTATCAAAAAATTTTGTTTTAAAATTATTGTTACTTCCAATAATTGTACTTTAATAGCAAATTATTAATAGATTAATTAAATATTTAATTAATTTATAACGTGACATTTTGTTTGTGACTCACACTACTTGACAAATGTGACCCACACTACACTCAATACATTTTTAACACAAAAACATTTGTATTAACAATTGTGAAACACTAAAAAAAATACATCAGAAACATTTTTATTTACATGAGATGACACAAAATATTACATATTTTTATTTTATTTATATTGATTAATAATGTTTGTTTTAACTTGTGTTTCCACTAGTTTTATAAGTTGTATCATGTTATTTATTGACAGCTGATGACCTAAAAAAAAATGTAATTTATAATTATTTCGAGATACTTCTTATTATTTCAATACATTGATGAAATATAAATTTTGCCAAGCACAACTTCATTGTCTTGTTTCTGTTTCCACCTAAAAATATTATTTACTGTAAATTTTTTTGTAGTTTTATTTTGTTACTAAATGTTATTTTTATTACCACAAAAGTTATTTTGTTATTAAAAGTTATAAATATTTAATTACCTGGAGGCGTTAAAAAAAGGATGGCGTAATTGGCATATTTGTTTGTTGTGGATCCACCACAACACTCGGTTGTTCTTTGTTATGGCAATTTTTACAGTATGGTCTGTATCCTAATAAATAAAGAACAACTTTAATTAGAATAGAATGTTATTTATTTTTTGTGATATGTTTATTACCTTAGGTATTTCACGAAATTGATTTACATTGTAAGAAAATATTTGTTAGGATTAAATCTTTATTAAGTCTTCACAAAATTGATTTACATTTAGTGAAAATATTTGTTAGGATTAAATCTTTATTAAGTCTTCACAAAATTGATTTACATTTAGTGAAAATATTTGTTAGGATTATATAAATCTTTATTAAGTCTTCACGAAATTGATTTACATTTAGTGAAAATATTTGTTAGGATTATAAATCTTTATTAAGTCTTCACAAAATTGATTTACATTTAGTAAAAATATACTTACTTTTTTCTTTTTTTATCTTGCGACGTATAACTAAAAAAATAAAATAGGAGCAATTAAAAAACTTTAATAGTTATAATGATCTTTAATATAAAAAATATATTTACCTGAATAATGTCTTTTCAAGGGCTTACCAAAAAAATAAATAGTACCTGATTTCTGGAATAAAAGTTTTAGCAAATTTACAATGAATTACCTTGAGAAAAGAAACCGCAATCTGAAACTGTTTAATCCATAACAAAAAATATACATACCCAATTCTTTACCATCAAGAACATACTTAAAATACATAATTAAAGATGAAAACAAAAATAATTAAAAACAATACTTACTTTTTTTTTGACAGACTTTTAGAATTTTAATATCATCGGATGATGATGATGATAATATA
The DNA here is from genome assembly GCA_947359465.1 of Metellina segmentata. Lineage (NCBI taxonomy): Eukaryota > Metazoa > Arthropoda > Arachnida > Araneae > Tetragnathidae > Metellina > Metellina segmentata. The sequence continues at coordinate 17,733,802 of OX375883.1, read as the reverse complement.
TATATATTTTTTAAGGAACAATTGCCACTTGGACCAGCTTCATTGATAGATGTTTCTGAAATTTAAATTACACTTGTGATATGAAAACATAATTAAAAACAATTGTAATTCTGAATTTTAATTAACTGTGTAACAATAACGCTGTTACAAAAAAATTCGGCTAAAAAAAAGAAAGGGAGTTTATGTTACAAATTGCAACAATTAAATTTTTTTATTAATATTTACCTTTTGCTGCTTCATCCGATGATGAACTGTTAGTTGTTTCTGAAATTTAAATTACACTCGTGATATGAAAACGTAATTAAAAACAATTGTAATACTGAATTTTAATTAACGGTGTAACAATAACGTTATTACAAAAAAATTTGGAGGAGCTAAAAAAAAACAGAAAGGTAGCTTATGTTACAAATTGCAACAATTAAATATTTTATTAATATTTACCTTTAGCTTGTTCATCCGAGGAAGAAACCGAATCAATGTTTTGTTTCTACATCGATTTCCGTTTTTTTTGTTGCATTATTATTATTTTTTGTTTTTCAATGTTGGTGGAGAAGAGTCGCGAAAGACTTGTGAGATCTAGCATTGCTACGCGTACCAATGTTCAAGAAGCACACGAAGAGCAATACGTATATAATAGTATCGAGAAGGAGGGGGGGGAGCCATTGTCAAGAAGCACATGAAGAGCAAAACCTATACCAATTGAATCAAATTACCTGATAGTGTTTTGTGAAACTAGTGAAGTTCTAAAAGAAAATGGACATTTAAATTCATGACTGAAGTAAAAATGGGAAATTTATAATAGACCTTTTGGCTGAACAATGTTTACTTATTATTTACTCTGCAGCGGTAATAATATATTAGCTGACCTGGGCGAGATATGCTGTCAAAGCAATGCAAAACTTCATCGAATTTTGACAAAGTATGCAGTGAGAAAGAGACATAATAGCATTTTCTTCCAACGTTATCAAAACTACTTCTGCAAGCTTGAGTCAAAAGATTATTCATCTCCAATACAAAGACATAGACATGAAAATAGGGCATCTAGTCGAAAGTTGTCCTCCAAGAGAACTGTTTACTTTGTCACTGATTGGGGCTGAAATGTTTGTAATACTTTCAGTTGGATGTGTTGTGGTTGGTAAAAAGAAGACATTTTGCTGAAAAACATCCGAAATCAATTTTGATTTGAACTCGATTGGATGTACGTAGTAGTAATGGTGTCGTGTCCCTTTTTTTCAAATGTTCTGAAAAATGATAGTAGTAATGTTTTATCGTGTTGTGGTTGGAAAAGGAGATTTTTTCTTTTAAGAAACTCAATTAATTTACATCTTTCAAAACCATTTCGACCCCTTTAAGTCTCATCAGGTGGGTTATTACTCCCACGATGTTTTTTTTTTTAATTTTTTAATTAAAGCAAATACATTATTTACAAATACATTATTTATTTACAAATACATTTTTTTACACACAGCTTCGATTCGGCTTTATATACACATAAAGACGGTAAACCGCACCAAAAACTTCAACCCTCCCCCCCCAAAAAAAAAAAAAAAAGGAAGAAGTTCAATAAAATCTCCACGGGAAACGACCTTTCTACTCACGACGAGCCTATAAACAAAGGTCCTTTTACTTCATTTCTGTTTTTATATCAAAGGATTCGTAAAAGTATTGAAAATACGCAATGTCTTCAGAATCAATGGCAGAGGGGTCTGGGTTCATTTGCATCGGCTGGTGGTGGTCAGTGCTGCTGCGTTTCCTTAAATCCAAGGGTTCCACATGGCAGTTGTGGTCGTACGACACATTAGACACGCATTCTCCTATGGGAAATCTTTCCACTCTTTGTATATGAGCCATTCGAGGGGAGAAGACTCTTTCTAGTGGAGGCGGCGAGAAACGTTCTTGAACGATTGTTTGTCGTCGAGGGGAGACCGGTCTTCCCTCGACGTCTCTCGATGGGATTGGTCTGGTCGTCTGGATGGGATTGTTGTTGTTGTTGCTGCAGTAGCGTTTCAACTCATGGGCCGTTGCCGCGGTCACCACGTCCAGGGCGAACACGGTCGGCTGGATGGTAACAATGATATAAGTAGTGCCGGGATCCACCAGGTACACATGGTTCGGTTCCAATATGGTCATTTCATAGCAGAACTGGTCCTCGGGCCGAAACAGTCGTTCCCCGACACGACCTCCCTCCGAGTCTACCTTGTAAAAGAGAACGGGCACTTGCGACAATTGAATAACGTGGTAAGTACCCTCTCCTACGGTTCTCTGTCCAAAAGTGAAAATTTTTTCACAAAGAATAGGTTCTCGTAGACGTAGACAGTCCTCACGTCCGTGTTTGATTTCTGTCGCATCGAGAGCGACATTCGAGTCCGGACCTTTTCCCTGCTCAAGTTTTTCGGCTCTCGGACCAACGTCTGGGCTAGTTTTAACCTTGTCAGATAGGAAAGCGCGGCTCCATTGTTTCCTTCTATTTTCTGAGACCCTCCTTCAGACAGGAAATGGGGTTTCCCGTCCACGCTCAAATCTAAAGGCTTCTACTCCTCCTCCTTCTCGATGCAATAGTTGCTATCCGCCGCCGGAGGATAATAGTAACACGTCATGATGGGCTCAAAAAGTTCTCTGATTTGCACTGGACCATTGGCGGTGGTAAAGGACATATCTTCGATTGGAGCATCATCAGGAGAAGAAGGTGACAAAATATCTTCGATTGGAGGATTGAGAAAAGAAAGTTCAAACACAGCATTAGCAGTAATAGTAGACGAAATATCTTCGATTGGAGGATTGGGAGAAGAAAGTGCAAACACAGCATTAGCAGCAGTAGTAGTAGACGAAATATCTTTCAGTGGGGCATCGGCGATGGTAAACGAAGATATATTGACGGCGGCAGCAGTAGGACGAGGATTAGGAGAGGGAATGAGACCAGACGAAGGTTCCGAGTAAATTGCAACTCGGGTCGTCTGGATCGGGGACCTCCGTATAGGTCTTGATTAATTTAAACGCAGGAAGCATCGATGAGCATGGTATAGGCGAGATTGGATTGAAGAAAAATTTCACTCGTTTCCAAATCTCCTCGTCCGTCAACAATGTCCTTTTTCTTTTTGACATCGCGAAATCCAAAACTAATATGGAGCACAGCAGAGACGTCTGAACTGAGCGGACGGTTCGAGTCTTTCTGAGGATAGTTGGCTCGGGAATCGGAAACCTCCATTTCTCGGAATGAATTCACCCTTCATCTCAGTCCCAGACCTTGGCGCGGCAGATAAGACGTTTCTATATAGACAACAGGATATCCTTCATTTCTTGGAATGAAATCACCCTTCATCTCAGTTTTAGACCTTGGCCCCGCAGATAAGGTGTTTCTATATAAACAACAGGATATCCTCCATTCCTTGTAAGAAAAGACGCGAAAAATAGTTTCATCTCAGTCTCAGACCTTTGGGGATAAGGCGTTTCTATATCGACAACTACAGGATATCCTCCATTCGTTGGAATAAATGAAATCACACCCGTCATCTCAGTTAGAGTCGGCGGAGTTGCAGTTGAATGAGAATCTGAAAGAAATGTAAGTTATACGTTAGAGCCAATAGAATTAAAAAAAAAATAATACTCCCAGTTGGGTAATTGGATTCTGAAAGAAATTTAAGTTATGTTAGAATCAACAGAAATTTTTAAATAATACTCCTAATTCCCTTCTCAACATCAAGGAGTGATTTTCAACGTCACATTACATCGTTTTTAAGGTAATTTATACATTATTGTAAATAATTTACAAAAAAAAAATTACCTAATGGTTCTAAAGATCTTTGATGTTTATGAGTCTTGCAACTTTTAGAATGATGTTGACGCTGGGATTTGACTGATGATCTATATCGACGGTTGGATCTGGATTTGGATCTTCTGAAATGGGGTAGCCACCTTGACCGTGAACTCGATCTGTAACTAGCTCCTGGTGAGATTCTATCCGATATATACACCGTTTGAAGAGATTGAAGTTTCGGAAGATGACGTACTTGAAATCCTAGAGAGGAGAATCTGAAAATTTTGAGCACATTTATATATATTTCATATTTCAAGAATGGGTCATGAGAATATGTTAGCTATGTGGGCCACCCAACGTGAGGATTATCGCCCATGACAGATTTAAGGTGCACCCCCCTCCCCCCCCAAAAAAAAATAATATATTAATTTATCGGTTTACGTTGTACTAACCTTTATTTTGTGTTTTTAATCAGAGTCATCGACGATTTGCACCCATATGCCTGTCTGCATCGATCACATTCATATATTGTGAACAGGGGCGTTCTGACGCAATTGTCGCACCAGTTTCGTTCACGTGTCGTTTACATAGCAGTAGATATATGACACATAATATGCAAAAAAAACTTTACATAGCAGTAGATACATGAAGCCATAATATGAAAAAAACACTTTACATAGGAGTCGATAGATACATGAAACATAATGTGAGTATTATATCACCCAATAGATAGAGTCCACTATGGTCTTCATGGCTGGCGGAATGATAGGCGAGAAACATAACCGAGAACGTGAATAAACAGTCAGAGAGAGATGGGCAGTTCAATACCTCTCTGTCCCAAAGGTTCTTTACATTCAAGGCAGGTATCGCATCGACGTCTCCACATAGCTAGACAGTTGTAGTGAAAACGATGGTTGCATGGGGTCTTTTTGCATACATACATCATATTCGAACAAATGGAGCAGGGAGCAGCGTTTTGGTATCGAGTGTAGTGAAAATAGTTCACTTCATCAGCTCAGTTTTCAGGCCCCGAATTAATTTTTTGTCATAATATTCTCCTAGGATCCAATTTTGAAAGGTTCGGAGGAACGATGAGCCTTTTAGAAAAGTCTATTCCAATTAAAATATATTGAATTGAAGCAGTATTAGCTGTAGTTGTAGCCGAAATATCTTCGACCGGAGGATTGGGAGAAGAAAGTTCAAAGACTGGACCATTGGCGGTGGTAAACGACATATCTTCGATTGGAGCATCATCAGGAGAAGAAGGAGACAAAATATCTTCGATTGGAGGATTGAGAAAAGAAAGCTCAAACACAGCATTAGCAGTAATAGTAGACGAAATATCTGCGATTGGAGGATTGGGAGAAGAAAGTTCAAACACAGCATTAGCAGCAGTAGTAGTAGTAGACGAAATATCTTTGAGTGGAGCATTGACATCGGCGGTGGTAAACGAAGATATATTGACGGCAGCAGGACGAGGATTAGGAGAGGGAATGAGATCCCCCGACGACCAAAAGAAGGTTCCGTGTAAATTCCAACTCACTCGGGTCGTCTGAATCGGGGACCTCCGTATAGGTCTTGATTAATTTAAACGCTGGAAGCATAGGTGAGCATGGTATAGGCGAGATTGGATTGAAGACAAATTTCACTCGTTTCCAAATCTCCTCGTCCGTCAACAATGTCCTTTTTCTTTTTGACATCGCGAAATCCAAAACTAATATGGAACACAGCAGAGACGTTTGAACTGAGCGGACGGTTCGAGTCTTTCTGAGGATAGTTGGCTCGGGAATCGGGAACCTCCATTTCTCGGAATGAATTCACCCTTCATCTCAGTCTCAGACCTTGGCGCAGCAGATAAGGCGTTTCTATATAGACAACAGGATATCCTTCATTCCTTGTAAGAAAAGACGCGAAAAATAGTTTCATCTCAGTCTCAGACCTTTGCGGATAAGGCGTTTCTATATCGACAACTACAGGATATCCTCCATTCGTTGGAATAAATGAAATCACACCCGTCATCTCAGTTAGAGTCGGCGGAGTTGCAGTTGAATGAGAATCTGAAAGAAATGTAAGTTATACGTTAGAGCCAATAGAATTTAAGAAAAAATAATACTCCCAGTTGTAATTGGATTCTGAAAGAAATTTAAGTTATGTTAGAATCAATAGAAATTTTTAAATAATACTCCTAATTCTCTTCTCAACATCAAGGAGTGATTTTCAACGTCACATTACATCGTTTTTAGGGTAATTTATACATTATTGTAAATAATTTACAAAAAAAATAATTACCTAATGGTTCTAAAGATCTTCTTTGATGCTTATGAGTCTTGCAACTTTTAGAATGATGTTGACGCTGGGATTTGACTGATGATCTATATCGACGGTCGGATCTGGATTTGGATCTTCTGAAATGGGGTAGCCACTTTACCGTGAACTCGATCTGTAACTAGCTCCTGGTGAGATTCTATCCGATATATACACCGTTTGAAGAGATTGAAGTTTCGGAAGATGACATACTTGAAATCCTAGAGAGGAGAATCTGAAAATGTTGAGCACATTTATATATATTTCATATTTCAAGAATGGGTCATGAGAATATGTTAGCTATGTGCGCCACCCAACGTGAGGATTTTCGCCCATGACAGATTTCAAGTGCACCCCCCCCCAAAAAAAAAAAATTCGGACCGGATGGCCTCCTTCGTTGCTGCCGGACGCACGCAAATACTCCACTCACGAGGACGGGATGTCCAATAACTTCGGACCGGATGGCCTCCTTCGTTGCTGCCGGACGCACGCAAATACTCCACTCACGAGGACGGGATGTCCAATAACTTCGGACCGGATGGTCCCCTTGTTGCCGGACGCACGCAAATACTCCACTCACGAGGACGGGATGTCCAATAACTTCTGACCGGATGGCCTCCTTCGTTGCTGCAGGACGCACGCAAATATTCCACTCACGAGGACGGGATGTCCAAAAACTTCAGACCGGATGGCCTTCTTCGTTGCTGCAGGACGCACGCAAATTTTCGCTGAACACAGGACGAGATGTCCACAGTTTATTCTCAAATCAGGACGGGATGTCCAAGACTTCAATTTAATGGGAACGATCACAGTGCATGCCACCATTAATAGGTAGCTGTAACGTCGTGATAAAAGAAAAAGTATTTTTTTAAAGAATTAAAGAAAATTTATTTACAATTTGGTAGCGACATCACCGTTACAACTACCTCTCATCATATGTTTTAAACATAACGGCTGAAACATGCCATTCGAACACCGCACGCAGTCCACACTTCAACGAAGCATCCAATCGACTAAAAAAAGCCGTTACAAAAAAATATCTTTTCACCAACGTTATACATAAAAGAAAAAATGAACTTCCGGGAAAACCATTTAAGCTCACATAAATATGTGAAAAGAAAAGATATCCTTTCCAAGAGTATTAAGAAGTAAAAATAAACACAGGAAGTATCACAATATCTTGGGGAATAAGGAAAAAGAAATACTATAGAAATACATTTAAAAGATATTCCGGAAGTGTACGTTACACCTTTAAATATTGAGAAAAAAAAAGACTTTGCTTAGTTTAATTATTAATTGGAGAGTCTTGTTGGCATCCAATCTTTTGAATAACTAAATGGTGCAATTTTTTGTTGAATTAGTGTTTTTCAAAAACTATTCAATAGGAGTTTGTACTTTTTGGTTTGTTAAAAATTCATGATTACATTCAATTATTGTTTGTCCCAATTTAATTATTAATTGGAGAGTCTTGTTGACGTTAAATCTGGAAACATCCAATATGTTATATTTGAAATTTTTAAATAACTAAATGGTGCAATTTTTTTTGTTGAATTAGTTTGTTTTTTAAAAACTTTCATTTATCTTACTGGGTGTTCTCTGTACATTGGGAAAACTGAGCTGTGACTCACACTACATGAAATGGAAATGATACTTTTATTAAGTACAAAAACTCTTGTTTCTTCCTCTGTTTATTATCAAAAAATTTTGTTTTAAAATTATTGTTACTTCCAATAATTGTACTTTAATAGCAAATTATTAATAGATTAATTAAATATTTAATTAATTTATAACGTGACATTTTGTTTGTGACTCACACTACTTGACAAATGTGACCCACACTACACTCAATACATTTTTAACACAAAAACATTTGTATTAACAATTGTGAAACACTAAAAAAATACATCAGAAACATTTTTTTTTATATGATATAACACAAAATATTACATATATTGATTAATGATGTTTGATTTAATTTGGGTTTCCACAAGTTTTATGAGTTGAATCATATTGTTTATTGACAGCTGTGATGACCTAAAAAAAATGTACTTTATAATTATTTTGATATACTTTTTATTATTTCTATGCATTGTTGAAATATAAATTTCGTCAAGCACAACTTCATAGCCTTGTTTCTGTTTCCACCTAAAAATATTATTTACTGTAAATTTTTTTGTAGTAAATAATATTTTGTTACTAAATGTTATTTTTATTACCACAAAAGTTATTTTGTTATTAAAAGTTATAAATATATAATTACCTGGTGGCGTTAAAAAAAATGATGGCATATTTGTTTGTTGTGGTGGATCCACAACAACACTCTGTTGTTTTTTGTTGTTGCAATTTCTACAGTATGGTCTGTAAATTTGTACAGTATGTCTGTATCCTAATAAATAAAGAACAACTTTAATTAGAATAGAATGTTATTTATTTTTTGTGATATGTTTATTACCTTAGGTATTTCACGAAATTGATTTACATTGTAAGAAAATATTTGTTAGGATTAAATCTTTATTAAGTCTTCACAAAATTGATTTACATTTAGTGAAAATATTTGTTAGGATTATATAAATCTTTATTAAGTCTTCACGAAATTGATTTACATTTAGTGAAAATATTTGTTAGGATTATAAATCTTTATTAAGTCTTCACAAAATTGATTTACATTTAGTAAAAATATACTTACTTTTTTCTTTTTTTATCTTGCGACGTATAACTAAAAAAATAAAATAGGAGCAATTAAAAAACTTTAATAGTTATAATGATCTTTAATATAAAAAATATATTTACCTGAATAATGTCTTTTCAAGGGCTTACCAAAAAAATAAATAGTACCTGATTTCTGGAATAAAAGTTTTAACAAATTTACAATGAATTACCTTGAGAAAAGAAGCCACAATCTGAAACTGTTTAATCCATAACAAAAAATATACATACCCAATTCTTTACCATCAAGAACATACTTAAAATACATAATTAAAGATGAAAACAAAAATAATTAAAAACAATACTTACTTTTTTTTTTTACAAACTTTTAGAATTTTAATATCATCGGATGATGATATGCCTTTTTTTTAAAGGAACAATGGCCACTTGGACCAGCTTCATCCGATGATGAACTGTTAATTGTTTCTGAAATTTAAATTACACTCGTGATATGAAAACGTAATTAAAAACAATTGTAATACTGAATTTTAATTAACGGTGTAACAATAACGCTGTTACAAAAAAAAATTAGGAGGAGCTAAACAAAAAAAAGAAAAGCAGCTTATGTTACAAATTGCAACAATTAATTTTTTTTATTAATATTTACCTTTTGCTGCTTCATCCGATGATGAAATGTCAGTTGATAGTTCTGAAATTAAAATTACACTCGTGATATGAAAACGTAATTAAAAACAATTGTAATACTGAATTTTAATTAACGGTGTAACAATAACGTTATTACAAAAAAATTTGGAGGAGCTAAAAAAAAAAAGTAGCTTATGTTACAAATTGCAACAATTAAATTTTTTATTAATATTTACCTTTAGCTTGTTCATCCGAGGAAGAACTATTGTTGTTTAGCATACATTCCATGTTTTTTAAATTTTTTCCGTGCGACATTTCTTCTAAAAAAAATTTAACATCGTTATGTTATGAGAATTAATTCCATCAATTGTTTTAAAAACAAAACAAAACAAAAGAGAAAGTTTCTGATACTAACGTTAACAAAGTTTAAATTTATCAGATATAATAGATTCTATTGGATAATTTTTTAAAACATTTTTGGTTAAATATTTACACGTATTTATAATTGGTAAATGTTACTTTTATTTGAATTGGTTCTCTTTTTGACTTTTCTGTTAAATTATATGTGAGTGTTAAAAAAATAAATTTTTTTCCCTATTAAAGTAGTAAATTTTATTCAGGTGAATCAAACGAGGAAAATATCACATGCGAAAACTTTAAAGCGCTCAGGTGAAAACTATCCATTCTTGTGAAATAGGAAAAAAATTGGCTTCTTAAAAGTTTTTCAATCGAAGGTCTTTCTACCATTAAGTAAATTAAAGACAATCTAAATTATTAACATTTTGTTAAGGAAAAAAATATTGGAAGGCAGGACATTTCATATAACCATGTATTTTTAATTCAGCTACATAAATAAAATTACTAGGGAGTATAGTAGGAACATTGTGGATAGCTATTACTGCAACTTTTTAACAAATTATGGTGTTAAATTAATGCAATCAATTCTCAGCTATTTTTGATTAGTATTTCTTTTTTGTATTTGCCTTGTATATTTTTTCTTAAAGTAGGTCTTTACTCTAACTTTGTTTTCTTAACATTATCATCTCCTGATGAAATTTCACTCAATGAAGTTTTAAAAATGTATAAAATATATCATTAGATTCTAAAAGTGATCCTAAACTAGTTGACAAAGAATTTTGCAAGAATGACCCGGTTTGATGTAACAGCAACGATATGTTTACATTCAATCATTATAAAAAAATGATATGGGTTACAACAAATGGTATAGTATAAAAAAAAGAATTTTTTATGCAATATGTAAAATTACGTTTTACAATGACTAGATTGAACGAACCCTGGATTATTATTTATATCGCGTAACATAAAGTAAAGCAAAACACACTTACTTTGGTAAATATGGTAAGTTAGTATATGTTCTGTGAACAAGGAAATGTTGTTTCAAATCGTCATCTATTTATACTCCTCGGATGTTTCGAGAAAAATCTAAGTTATCATTATAAAAGAACACGGTAAATAATACTGCAATAAACGGAAATTGAATTCGTGATTTTATCACTGGAAGAAAAATATGCTTACAATCTCGAAGATTCCTGTACCGAAACGAAAAGAATAAAAAAATATACCCTTGATGAATGTATTGTGAAATGTTAACATTAAATCAGTTGACAACTTTTGCGTCTTAAATTAGCTTAGTTTAATTATTAATTGGAGAGTCGTTACATCTTGTTGGCATCAGTAGTAATGTAGTAACTCATTCTTCAAAGGTTGTTTCGCAAAAGTGACATGTCATTTCAGTTTGTATCCTGTTGCGTTGAGAGCATATCTTTAAAATTTGTGAAAACTACGAGCGTGTTGCTGAACTTATAAATAGATCCCTATTTAGCTACTCTCTATATTATTATGTGTGCCAAGAACTTAAAAAATGTTGTGCGTTCAATTCTCGAGAGGATTACAACGGTGTTCCTGATCATCCAGAAGGGATATATGAACTGAAAAATGCTCTGTGTGCCCACTTTGTGGATACATTTTTGAACAGTGTATCGAAAGCAGTGGATTGCTTCTGATGTAAAAATCAAATTGTGAACGAAGTCGCTCATACCTGCTTAGATGTTAGTAGGGAAGACTCTTTTTCGTTGCATTTTACTTCTACTTTTTATGGTATTGATTGGCGTTATTTTGCTGCAACCTTTGTACAAAAATATAACATGCTTTTAAATTTCAGGTATTTGATTTTGGTTGGTGATTTTTTTGAATTATTGAATGTTAATGAATTTGTAGAATCTGTACGAGAAATGTATGTAAATGCCAATTATATATCTCCATATTTTACATCAGTGTAATGTGTTTTTTTTTTTACTTTATGTATGAATAAAATTGTGTTGATTCTTATTACAACCGTGTGCGTTTTATTTATTTTTAGATTTAAGCTATTTATTTTACTAACTTGTTTCTTCATGTGCAGTATGTTTAACAGCGTTTGATTTAATTTGTTATTACTGGTTGTCTTGAATATGAAATAGTATTTTGAAAATGTAAGTTTTATTTCTCTAATTTCAATAGGGGGGTGGGGAATATTTTTTTTTCTGAAAGATTAGAGAAGTATATAAATAGTATGTTTCTTTATAATTTAACAGTCATAATGAATATCAACTTGAGGTTAGACCACAACCGTTGCTGCAATGGAAGAAATTCTGAATCAGACGTATTGGAATCCCAAACTTCCCGGCAGCTTTGGTGGTATCAATGCTTTACATCGTGCTTTAAAAGGTCGCGTGAAAAGAACACAGATAAAAAATTGGCTACAAACGAAAGATTCGTATACTTTACACAAGCCTTTGCGGCACAAATTCCAGAGAAATCGTGTAATAGTAGGAGGATTAAACGAACAGTTTCAATCTGATTTAGTGGACATGCAATCTCTTGCCCCTCATAACGATGGGTATAAGTATTTACTTACTTGTATTGATATTTTGTCTAAATATGCATGGGCCATTCCTCTGTTAGATAAAAAATCTTCAACTGTAATGAGAGCTTTTGAAAAAATATTTTTGGAACGTAGTCCTCAATCCTTACAGACAGATGCTGGGAAAGAGTTTACGAATAAACTAGTGCAGAATTTCTTAAAAAGAAGAAAGTTCATTTCTTTACCACACATAATGCAACAAAAGCTTCAGTTGTTGAACGCTTTAATCGTACTCTTAAAACTAAAATGTGGAAATACTTCACTGAAATAAATACGAAAAGATATATTGACGTCATAGATCAATTCATGCATAGTTATAACAATACGTGGCATCGTAGTATTAAAACAGAGCCTACATCAGTGACATTACAAAATGAAGGAAAAGTATGGCATGCATTATACGGTCAGCAATCTGTTGTAAAAAATAGTTCAGAGTTAAAGGTTGGTGATACTGTTCGTATCAGTCGGGAGAAAATGCGCTTTGAAAAGGGATACGAGCAAAACTGGACAAGAGAAATTTTTACTATTGATAAAATAATATCTCGGATACCTGTTGTCTATAAACTGAAAGATTTATCGGAGGAAGTGATACAAGGAAGTTTTTACAAAGAGGAATTGCAAAAGATTTCGGATTCTGGATTTTATCCAGTCGAAAAGGTTTTAAAGAAAAGAAATCGTCATGGAAAAATGGAATACTTTGTGAAATTTCAGGGTTATCCTGAAAAATTTAATGCTTGGGTTGAAGATGTCAAAATGATATAAATAGATCTGTCACTGTACTTACCTATTCATTTTCATCCATGTCGTTCTACATCACGCTTCCCAGTGACAGCTCTATCGAGTTTTATCCTGGCAATACATTGTCTCACTTCTACACGAAACTCTCTACACGTCTAGAACTCTCAGGTGATTGGGAAGTTGGTTTAGTTGAAATGATTTATCCCAGAATGTGGAATAACATTATTGATGGTGAAAATTCTTTCGAATATGATTTAGGAAACGGAGTAAAAATTAATGGAAAAGTAGCGTGTGGTTTTTATGATTCTCCGAATGACATTTTAAATACATTTCCAAAGCACATAAAAATTCAAATGAAATACAACAAACACACTAAAAAGGTGGTGGTGCAACTCACTAACGGTGCAACTTTGCGATTATCAAAGGGATTAGCTGAAAATTTAGGTTTTGAACCTAATCAAGTGATTGGAGAAAATTTTATTCCAGGAAATGGAGGCCCAGATACAGTAATCATGGAGAGTCCTTTCATTGCGGATCCAAATGTAGACTTACATCTCTTGTACGTTTACACTGATATCATTCAGCCTGAAATTGTTGGTGGGATCTCAGCTCCTATTTTGCGAACTCTGACAGTGAAGGGAAGAGATGGTGATATGATTCAGGAACAATTTGAAAGACCTCATTATTTACCAGTTTCCAGAAAATTTTTTGACTCAATTGAAATAATGATAAGGACGCACACGGGTCGTTACGTCTCATTTGAACGCGGAAAGTTAATAGTGAAACTACATTTTCGATTGAAACAAATCATATAAAAGAGTGTTCCTTTCTGAATAGATTCATTTTTAATTTTGCATTCAAGAAAATTAGTAGCAAAATGTTGGTGCCTTACACGTGCTGTAATAAAAAGTTTCAAGATTATTATGCAGGGCAAATCGGAAATGGTCTGCCTTACTATAAAGGAGTTGTTTTTCAAAAGGGGCAGGGAATAGGAGGATTCTTTGCAAAACTCTTTCGCAAAGCATTGCCTTTTTTGATTAGTGGTGCAAAAACGGTTGGAAAAGAAGCTTTACGGTCTGGAACAATGGTTGCTAATGACGTGTTATCGGGCGAAAATTTGAAAACATCGGTTAAAACGCGTGCAAAAGAGACTGGGAGAAAATTAGCAAGAAAGGCGATTCAGAAAGCAGATGAGATGATTGGTCATGGAAAGTTTAAAAGGAAGCGCAAATCCTCGAAACGTGTCATTCCGTCGAAAGTCAGAAAGGTACAAGGACGTGATATTTTTGACTCGTAATACCATGGCTTTTCTACTAAAAGATTCTCCAGAATGTGTAAAATCCGAACTAGAATTATTCTCTTTACCTCCAACACAAACTGTCATCGAGAGAGGTCAGTGGGTTGAATTTCATCCCCTAGCCAATGTTTCTGATGGAAGCCCTATCGAATTTAATGTCTCTGGAAGCCGTGACGAATACCTCGATTTGTCACAGACTCAATTATATGTTAAAGTTAAAATTTTAAAAAGTGACGGCAAACCAATCACAGCTGAATGTAAAGTAGGCCCTGTAAATCTATTTTTGCACGCCATGTTTTCTCAGGTGGATATCAGTTTAAACGAAAGAGTTGTTTCCTCTAGTAATAACACATATCCATACCGTGCTATAATAGAAAAATTACCGAACCATGGTTATGATACTAAAACTTCTCAACTGTCTTCAGAACTCTTTTTTAAAGATACCGCAGGTCGTATGAATGTGTTTGATACAGCAGACACCCATCCTAATGATGGATTTAATCAAAGGACAGAAATGTTTAAGTTAAGTGCATCGGTGGATATGATTGGCCGTTTGCACTTGGATATGTTTCATCAAGAGAGACTCCTTTTAAATATGGTGGACGTGAAAATTAAGTTTATACGCAGTAAATCGGAATTTTGTTTGTTAGGGGACGGGGAATTTAAAGTTTCGTTGGAATATGCTTCATTGTTTGTTCGTAAAGTCAGAGTGAGCCCTGGTGTTATTATAAGACATGCGAAAGGTTTGGAAAAAACAGGAGCTAAATACCCCATTAACAGAGTACTGTGTAAAGCTTATTCCATTCCGGCTGGTAATATGAGCTTTGTTCAAGATAACATTTTTACTGGACAGATGCCTAACCGCATTGTGATTGCCTGCGTCGATAACGACGCATTCAACGGACACTATAAGAAGTCACCCTTTGAGTTCAAACATTACAATATTAATTTTATAGGAGTCTATGTGGATGGTCAGCCCGTACCTCATAACCCACTTCAACCAAATTTTGAAAAAAATCAATTTGTCAGAGCATATCAAAACTTATTTACGAATGCAGAAAACAGAGGTCTGTACCTATCACGGTCGGAATTTTCGAAAGGTTATTCTTTATTTTGCTTTGATTTATCACCAGATTTGTGTGATGGTTCACATCTAAATCTTGTTCGACACAGTAACTTAAGAATACAGACTTTACAAAAATATGTTACCTTCCCAAATGTGAATGTTTCCAATCCCGTGGAGCATAACACTCCAGAACCAGAACCTGAAAACAATATGGATCTAGAAAATGAAGTTCTGAAATCTGTTCCTGAGAAACATAAAGGTACTGCACGAAACATCGTGGACTTTTTAAAGGAACATAACATTTCATGGAACAAGGAAATAGAACTTATATTAAATAAAGAAGGAATCCCTGGCTCAGATATAGTTCAACTTATAAATTTTTTATTGAGAAGAAGAGTTATTCACAGAACTTGAACCCTTACACAAATGTTTACAGCAAATGTTTACAGCAAATGTTTAAAGGATAATGAATAAATGAAACTTTTTGTTTTTCAAAACAAAAATAACAAACTATAAAAAATAATAAGACAGACACATATTTTAAAGTGGAATTTTTTTTTTATTGATATTATAATACATAATTTTTCTTAATACTTTTTGGCAATAATTTTTTTCTTACAGTATTAACAAATCAATTTCTTATTACCTTTTTTTCTTTTTTACAGTCATCTTCTCAATATTATTAACAAATCAATTTCTTTCTATTTGCAATAAGTTTTTTCTTAATATTATCAACAAATCATTTTCTTAATACTTTTTAGAGTCATTTTCTAAGTGTTATTTACAATAAATTATTTACAGTCATTTTCTCAATATTATTAAAAATCAATTTCCTAATACTTTTTTTTACAGTCATTTTCTTGACATTATTATTTACAATAAATTTTCAAAATAATACTTACAATTTATTTTCTTAATATTATTTACACTTAACATTATTTACCCCTCCCTTCCCTTCTTCTTCAATACCCATACGGTAGTGTAGTCATGTCTGACTGTATGACTCTTTTGTCATATATGATTCTATACGTCTTTGTTTCCTCTCTGTTCACTACTTTCCTCCTCTTGGCGTCATTGCTGATTTTTGAGGCATTGGTGAGGCATTTCACTATGTCATCGGGATCCATTGAACGTACCACAGCCTTCAGGGAATTAAAATTCAAAAGTTGAGCGTTTTTAAAATTTAGAGTAAACCCCCTCACTTTACAGCATGTTTTTTGGTTTACAGTTACGTAGGCGTAGTTCTTTGGACCTCCTGAAAATAAATGGGTAAACGTAAATATTCGAAATAAAATACTGTACTAAGTTCCAAAACAGTTTCAAAAATACATATATTTAAAAAATATTACTAAAAAAAAGTTTAAGAGAAAAATAAAATAAATAATAACATATAGTACCTGACACAAATTGAGAAATGGAATCTCCGTCTAATTCATCAGTGAATTCTCCTAAGAAATTTCCAAGAGGAGGGTCGTTCCTTCCGTTCTGTGCATATACAATGGAATCTGTATTGTGATACAACACGTTTCTATCCAGCTTATCCATTTCACTGAATAGTTTTATTCTGGCCCAAGCGGTTCTAAATGCGGCCAGAAAGACGTTTGTGCACGCATCTTGCTGCAAAAAGCCTTTTGTTTTTTCCCAGTGAACCGCTGCCACCTCTTCACTCGGAAAATAAACATCCTTGATCTGAAAGAAAATATTTATTTAACTATTCAAAATTTTTTAAAATGTATATTAAGTTGCATTCGTAATAATAATAATATATAATTACAGTTTTGGTTGAGTCGGATAACAGTTTATTGAAATTAGGAACGGTATTAACGAATGAAACCTGTGCTTTGTTGAGATTCATTCCCCACCTACAAAAAATGAGAAAAATTATTATTTCCAAACTCACTAAGAAAAAAAAGGATTTTTAGGTGGGATCTTTTTCTGAAATTATTACCTCCCCCATAAACTATTTCAACGATAACTTCGCAGCTTGACGGCAACCCGGGTTTTTTTGTATGGAGGCTACGTCCAATAAAACCCCCTCTTTATTCATGTATTCCTGCACATATTCTTGCCTCTGTTCATCCGTTTGACAATCTGCTGGCCATCCGCTACTTTCCTGTTTAATTTTGAGGAACATATCAATGTAAGATTTAAATAGCGTATCGGATTTGTCCTTAAAGTGGTAAACTTTATATATCTGGAAAATAAAAAATATTAATTATAGATGTTAAATATCTCTCTCTGAAAATAAGAACAGACAATTAGTGAGGAATGGGTAAATTACGTGTGTGATCCGATAGCCTTTACTAACGGCCAGTTTCACCTCCTGAGTTACCCATGTGCCAATAAGTGATCTTTCAGCATCTGTGTGATTGCATGCTGTTTGTTGTCGGGATGTCACACATGTCCTGCATAACGGAAACATAAGCTTATTGTGTGAACGATAAGGCAGCACCGGCAAGTACAACCCTCTGGGTGGAAGGACTTCACATTTAATTAGCCCGAAATATTCTTCAATGTTAGTGCGTCCTTCTGTCATTATATCTGTTATTATTTCTGGGTGCCCAACTGGATAGGTACATTATTTATTAACCTAAAAAATAATAGTAATAAGAGTATTTTAACAACTAAGAATTGAACTAAGAATTTGATGGCATTTGTTCTGCCTCCAAAGAAAGCATCTCTTGGTATTAATCGATCTTGCAGACGATGTGTTTTTAAAAACGTCTTGAGATCTTCATCAATTGTTTTCATTTGTGAAAACTCGTGCTCCCACATCTCAATGACACAATATCCCAAATCTCTTAACCTCTCTGTGGTTTCCTCCGTTTTTTGTTTCAAAAGACCCATGGTGACACCTTTACACCTTTCAGAGGATGTTTGGCATCTTTATCAAAGCATGTATTACAGCCGTGATAGAAGCAACCCTGTTAAAAGAAATACTTCACTAACACTGGCACAACACACACAAGCATACACATATATAATTTAGGAAAAAAATAGGAAAAACTTGCATGAAACTGATAGACGGTGTTGTTCCCTCTGCAAAATCCATCCACCGAAACTCCGCTGATCTTTGCTTCCCCAGTATTGTTGAGGGCATGCTTAATTTGCAGTCCTTCTTTTAAAGATATATAGTCTAACCACCTAATAATGGGCTGTAATTTGTCTTATTTATATGCCCATGAACTGGTACCATTGCAATTGTATTTGGCTGTATATGTTGACTCCGGTATGTGGCCATGCAGGCTGAAGCAATCGTGACATACCTAAATAAAATTATTTTAAGTAACAGTTTTTCTTATACATTATAAAATAAAAAACTTAAAAAAAAATGTATTGATAACACACCCACCTAAACGGGTCAACTTTTGCTACTTCTAAAAATTGAGACCGAAACTCTAAGCAACAACGTCTTAATATGTCAACATCCGACCTAAAATAAGAAAAAAATTATATTTACGCCAAATATTCATAAATGATTATTTTTGTAGTGAAAAATTTAACTGTAACGTGTACTTGCAATATTCCAGTATCTCACGTTGAAAATTGAACACCTTATTTTTATTTTTTTCATACCACTCCAGAAATGCCTTGCGAGCTGTAGGAGACATTACATCTGGACAGTAGAAACTTTTATCCGGAAGCTTGCCTACATATTGTTGATTTTCAACCGTGTTAAATAGGTGCGGGAAGTAACCTTTTTTTAATTCGGTCAAACCAAAACAGGGAGGGAGCTTGGCAAGCGCCATAGGGAGAAAATTAAGGGAATCAATTATCCGTAGGTTTAAGCCTCTGTGTATAATTGTCATCAGTTTTGACCCATTTGGTATTATGTCAGGAGCGATTCCTTGGGCTAAAATCCATTCCAATATGAATTGACCGTCGAAGCTGAAATACATAAAAATACAATAACTATAGCATGTAACAAGAAAAAATAATTGTTTACTCTTAAGTTTAAAGTTGTTTTACACTATCGAATAAACCTACCCCTTCATATTGTGCGCTACGGCTGTAAAGCCTTTGTGTTTGGGATCAAACAACCATGAACAAAAATCTGGGCAGGCTGTATTCCCTCTAAATATTTTTTCGCTACCATCCGCATATTGAACAACAGTCAGGTTTACTTTATGCACACCTGAAGACTGATCAGTCTCGAAGTCGAAGAAAATTAGATTTTCTGACGACTTCTTTGAATCAATCTTCTTCGGGTAGCACATGTGCTCCTCAGCTATCACATACTTTTCACACGAAGGGCATTTAACGGTCCAGCACTGATGACACTCTCGAGGACACTCATGGCGATTAATAACTTTACAGCACTGACGGCATTGATAAACCTATTAAAAAACATTTTTTTTAAAGTCTCACACTTTATGCTATTATTTTAATTGGGTTACTGATTTTAAAAACCATATACGTACTTTGTCACACATAGATAAAAGTTGTTGCCCCGTAAGCGACTTGTGTGCTGTAAAGCAATCATCTGATATACACAGACGATCGCAGTCCATGCATCGCCGTGCTTCTCCAGGGAGGCAACCTTCTCTCTTACATATGTGACATACGTTATCACATTGATGCCACTCTATATTACTATACGGTTTCTCGCATTTTAAACAGTAATAGCTTGATGCGAAAAAGCCTGTCAAGCTCTTTATGACATCGTAATGCTGGTTGTGCAACCATAAGTTTATGCGTTTCGGTCTCTCATGACATTTATAGGAAACCTGTAAATTAAACACACACTAAGAATGTTTCATGTAAAAAATAAAACCAAAAACAACACACTCGAAAAAATAAATCTACGCAAATCCCCTAAAACAGGAAAATACAGACATTATAATGAATGCATTTCATGTAAAAATAGTTACCTTATTTAAACTGTCTACATTAAAAATCGCTATTTGAACATTCAGATACTCTTCAAATCTTGCAACTTCAGTGTACGTGCAGGGGCCTAGCGGTACTTCTGCTGCTTCGAGTAATTTTCTAGCTTCGATGAGAAGAGCAGGACGGTTTTTCCTACGCAGCGTATCTATTTTTCTTTTATCATTTTCTAAGTGTGCCAAAGCAGTCACGACTGCTTTCGCACAGCAGAGCCCTTGATCATCGAATGGAATTGATATTATTGATTTTTTACACAGACGATCTACCTCAACGTTCACTATTTTTCGTCTACCGCCACCTACATCTCTACGGATAGTCGCAATATCAATTGTAAAACCTGCATCCATTTCGATTGTATCTTTTGACTGCGAAACTTTCATAACAACAGACAAAACCTTCTCCACTGTAAGTTCGGAAACTGTCATCAATGTGGTACTAATCGGCTTATCTAAGCCATATGCTAAAATAAAAAACCGAACCAGGTCAGTACCGCTTAAATGTTCAGTTGTGCGTTGTATTACGTGAGAGAACAGCTCTCGTACAACGTCTACAGCTCCTGAAAGTGGGTTTCTTTGTACATAAAGAGGCAACCGTTCAACATCTACGCGTGCACGTAAAGAAATTTCTTCTCCATTATATTTTTTGTTTCGGCGCCGACTTCTTTCTTCTAACATTATAGCCCGATTCAGCTAAAAAAAAAAAATTATAATAATAATTATAAATTTTACAGTTTTAAACATGCAGTTAAACACCCCTGAATTTTATCAAAATTCCAAAACAAATTTACTATTACATTTCCACTGGCAATAGTATATATTTGTTCATTATCAGCATTTGAAAGACCAGGGCGATTCTGAAACAAACAAGCATTTTTATTTCAATTTTTCTGTCTTGAAGCAATCCCCCTTCACCCTTTTCACTGCAACAAATAATACAGTCGGTTCAAAAAATATATAAGCACCGGTACCCTTTCGATTCCGGATCGAATCGATTCTTTTTTTGGGTGTTGTTTTCGAATCGATTCATTTTTTTTGGGGGGGGGGTGTTGTTTTCGAATCGATTCTTTTTTTTTGGGGGGGGGGGTGCTTTCGTTTCAACGTTGGATGCGAAAAAAAAAGCACATTTTGTAGTTACACAAAGGTCCCGTTGTGTACACGATTCAATGGCGGGGGGTGGGGAATTTCACACGAGGTCATAAAACCAAAGGTTTTAGTCGATTGCAAAGCCGTTTGGTGCGTGCAAACTCGACCGTTTCCAATACAAATCTGTTGGAGAAATCCTCTCCTTCAAGAAAAAAAAACCAAGGTTGGTCAAGACTCTGACGTTAACATAAAGAACCGTCACGAGAGGCTTTTTATGGAACAAAAACCCAAGGTTGGTTTTTTTTTTAAAATCTATCAAATACATGTAGGAATTTTCATTTGAGTAATTTCTACTGTTTACCGAAGCCGGTAGGAGAGAGATTGGAGAGAAGCACTCCTCCTCTACACGAGTCACCGTCCCCAGTTGCAGCTCCCCGTCCTTTACATAAGTCACCGGCATCACCCCGTCCAAGACGTGAAAAACGTCCCAGTCGTCCGTCTCGATTTCGAAACTTCTTCCAATACATTTGTTAATACAGTCCCCGAGATTTTTGTAACAGTCATTCGACAAATCTCGTCTGTAGACTGTGAGGTAGCGAAAGTTCGACGCATTTTGGTAGTACGTTTTTCCTCCGTTTATAACGTTTCGTTGGACCTCTAAAATCATGGCGTCTCTTAATCTTTGCAATGCAAAAGACGTTCCAAAGTCCATGTCGACCCACACCATCTCCAACGACTTCCATTGTTCCAAGTCGTTGGTAACTATCCATTTTGCGGAAACGACTTTGAAGTGGATCATGGTGAAAAACGTGATCTCGACTGGGGGAGATGTGGGGTTTTATATATATATATATATATATATATATATATATATATATTTATATAAACCCCAGCTTATCGAATTTCCCGTTGGAGCGGATATCCGCTCCTTCCTGTTGCGGATGCGCGTTTCTATTTTTAGTCGATTTTTTTTCACACGAGGTCATAAAAAAATTTTCATGATTGTGGTGATAATCATGCAAGTGTCTTGTAAAAGAAACGTCAAGAAACATCAAGAAAGAAAATTTTACATAATTGATACAAAATAGAGACAATAAAAATAAGAACGAAATTAAATTCCTGTCCAAATCGATGGCGAGTAATGTCGAAAAAAAAGTTATTTTTCCTCGAAGCTTTCCCAAGGATAGCATCCCCACGCGGGATTTTTTCCCGCGTGGTCAATGAGTGTGTGCTGCTTGCGACACCAAGGTTGGTCGGGAAAATGTCCGTGAAAAAAAAAGGCCTCTCACGAATCAATCTCCTCCGAGATTGATTCGTGAGAGGCCTTTTTTCCACAGACATTTTTTTTTGTTCATTGACACACATCGTTAAAATATTCGAAGTAAATCACTTCTGCAAAGTCGATGGGGTCCATGGGTTCGTTGGTGGACGTTTCGGGTTGCAGTCGCCTACAACTCAAGTCCAAAGGTTCTTCTTCCCAAATGTCATTGTCTCGAGACTCCATCGGAAACCTTTCCAAGTTTTGTCGGTGCGCAGGACGAGGAGACATCGCGTCTTTACAAAACGTCGGAACCTGTTCCGAAAAGAATTGAGGATCCATCGAGCAGCCTGGAGCAAGCGAGACTCGAGTAGTAGTAGTAGCAGGACGAGGAGACATCGCTACTGCGGGAGACGTCGGAACCTGTTCCGAAAAGAATTGAGGATCCATCGAGCAGCCTGGAGCAAGCGAGACTCGAGTAGTAGTAGTAGTAGCAGGACGAGGAGACATCGCTACCGCCGGTATTTTCTCGATTCCAACCATCTCGTGGACCTTTTGCAGCGTCACGACGTCGAGGGCAAACACGGTCGGCTGCACCGTCACGACGACGTACCGCGTTCCTGGATCCACCCGATAGACGCGTTGCGACTCGAGCACGGTCATCGTGTAATGGAATTGATCTTTTGCTCGGAAAGATCGTTCCCGGACGCACTGGATCGGCGCCTCTGCATCCAGCTCGTAAAACAGCATCGGCACTTGCGACGTTTGCAACAGGTGGCAGGTGCCTTCTCGGACCGTCCTCTGTCCAAAGGTAAAAAGTTTTTTGACGAAAAAGACGTTTTCGTGAACGTAGACGGTCCGCACGTCGGAATTGGTTTTCTGCCGCATGGACAGGGACATTCGGGCCTCGACCTTGTCCCAGCCGACGTTTTTCGCTTCCGTCACCAGAGTCTGCGCCCTCGTGGCCGAATAAACGAAATGGTCCATGAGCTTGCGGGTAAACCCTTGGATTCGGGTAAACGAGACGAGGCTCTTGGCCAGTTTGGACACTGCAATCGTGACGCTGCCTTGCGTCGCATGATTTGCCAGTACCCCCTTGTCCGCCGAGTACTGGAGGATCCTGACGTGCTGGGTAACGGTGGTTGGAAACAAATCCACTTCCATGATGTGAGAGAGAGAGAGAGAGAGAGAGGTTCTGAACCGATGGAGCGTTTGTAAGATAATGACTCGAGAAAAGACTGGCAAGCGTTTAAATAGGGTTCCAGTCAGCAGGAAGCAGAGGCCATCCCTCAAGGACAGGAAGGGAAAAGTCTGATAAGGGAGAACATCCGGCAGCAATAACCGGAAGCGTTGATCTCGGCATGCTCAAATCCAAAGGTCGCATATCGTCGTGACTGGCCGCCTCCTTGTGCGCGATTTGCTCTCGACTCGCTTCCTGCTGCCAATCCTCTTCTCGCCGGCGTTTCGAAAGAGGCTCGTGCGTCGCGTAGGGATCGTGGACCAAAACTTTACTGCCGAAAGGATTTTCAAATCGCAGTAGCGTTTCGTTGGTCACTCGAACCGAAAACAGAGTGTGTTGGACGGTGACGACGACGTACAGGGTGTCCTCTGGTACCCCATAGGCGGTGTGGGGTTGCAACACGAACCTTTCGTAGAGATGTTGGTCTTGCCATCGAAAGATTCCATCGCCGACCCACGGATCCGCTTTCGATCCAACGGAACTCGAAGGCAGGCGATACAAAAGCACGGGAGCGTCCGACGTCTGATAGACGTGGGAGGTCCCCGGTGCGACGCGTCGTTGTCCGAAAGTAAAGTAAGCCCCGACCACGAAACAGGCGTCTGGTTCCGATGCGTTCAACAGGTAGACCGTCCTGACGTCGGTGTTGCGTCCCTTTTCCCTGATGGGCTTGGCCAAGCGTCGATGAATCTTTTCCCACTTGACGCGATGCGGTTCGAACTCGTTGAGCTTGCTGGCTCCCAGGGCATTGTAGATGAAATTCTGAACTTTTTTCTCGTCGAGCGATTTTCCTCGGCGCCAGGAGACGCGGTGGTCCCCGATGGGATCCAGGCTCGTCAGCAGACACGCCACTCGGCCCGACTCGGCCAGCTTTTCAAAGGCAGACTTTGACGGGGGAACGACGAGAGTCGTCACGGTATCGCAAACGCTCGAGGGGAAGAGGTCGAGGGACATCGTGTGTGAGAACCTCGAGTGATGTTGAGTCCAAATCGCGTAGCCTTCTTATACTCCCCTCGACGACGACAACGAGGAAGAAAAAAATTTTTTTTTTTTTTTTTTTTTTTGAGTTGTATAGAAAATTACATTTTTTTTTACGGTGCAACTATTACGTTCCACTTGACGTATCGATATTTTCCGTGCCTCCATGTGATGTGGACTTCGCTCGGCGGGTGTTCGAGTCCATCAAACCTTAAATGCATCGGACCAATGATCGACTCCCTTTCTTTTTTCGTAACGACGACGGCAGCGTCATCAGAGTCAGCATCTTGCTCTTTCATGTCGACGACGACATCATCGGTAGCAGTCCCACTCGACTCGGCTACGAGTTCCCCTGGTGTTGCATCGTTCGACATAGTGCTTTCTTGTCCAAACAAGGCATCCCGCGTCGCCTCTGAAAATTGTTTTACTAATTCGTGTTTCGAAATAATCTCGTTGGCCCGCATCGAAACGAAATGCGTAAACCCTTCCATCCACTCGGTCAGGTAGCAAGAGTCGGGCACACCTCTCTGAACCATTCGAAGGAGAGGAGACGAGCGACTGTTTGTCGAAAAGAAAAAGGGCTCGTTCTTGACTACTGCTACCGAATATAGTAGACTCTTGAACATTTCTCCTTTCGCGACACCCCCTCTGCGGGACGTGGCGATGGCCTTAAACATTTCTTGGGGAGTGACGATCCGAGTCGACATGGATCCTTTGAAGAACGACGGCACAACGTCCGACACGTGCCTTCGCGGAAGGGTCCCGTATCCGTAGCTCGTCTTGTTTTTGTATCCGAGAAGCGAGTTGACGTCTGACAATTTCCAGTAAATCAGACCGTCGACGATGCCGACGCAGGCCGAGAGGACGAGGTCGTCGTTGATTTGAACTCGAAACCACATGCTTGGGATATAGTGAAGGACTGGAGAGTGAATGACAAACTCGAGGATTCGCAGTGCCTTTTATACGGAGGCATTCCTAAAAAAAAAAAAAAAAATCCATCGAAATATTTTTGGCTCGAGCGATGAAAGTCAACTCGCTTCTCTTCTGATACAGAGACTTTTTTTAGACCCATTGGGTATATAATCAGACGCATCGACTCGCGATTCAATCACTCTCGCTTTGGCTCAACAATCCCCTTTGTCGTGGACCCATTCAATGGCCGACGACGATTTGCAAGACGTTTGGGACTTGATAGACCGAGCCATGGACGCATCTCCTAGCCGACGATACCAGAGGTCCAGTACTCCTTCGTCGGAAAAGTGTTACTCTCCAAAGACTCCTCCGAACGAAACGCGAGCTTCGCCCGTTCTCTTTACTATAGACACAAAGCCCGATCCGTTTGTGGAAAGTCGCCCGATCGAACGTTATCCTCGACGCCACGATTGGCACGACAACCCGAAATCCACCGAAAAGTCTCCTCCAAACGATGATAAAGAGCCCTACCGAAAAGCATCTCGTCAAAGAAACAACGCTCTTTCTACAGAGGAAAGTCGACCGAAACTAAATCGAAACGACGATGCAAGGTGTCGAAATTTTCGGTCCGAGGTATGGAAAAGTAACAAAGGTCGGTGGAACGACCATCGGTTCCCGACGAAAAACTACTACAGCCACAATCGATTCGACGACGAGACCTGTCGTCGAAAACTCTTTTCGAGGCCGTGGAAAAACAACGGCGTCGAGAAAAAACGGTGCGGCACGAGACAAGTGTTTGACCACGGTCTCGATGTGTCGCTCGTTCTCTGCGTCCGAGGGAATTCGTATACAGTCTCGAACGGGTTCCGGAGCGTGTCGGAGGACGGATGCCCAAACTGGCAACACCAGCTCATCGAGGACTTGGAAGAGTTTGGAGGGAGAGGCCTCTATCTCGTAGGGGCCGAGACGGAAACGGTGTGGAAAGAGTTGAAAAGAGAATTTCAGCCACTCCAAGAGATTAAAGTGCACGCGCTGGACGATCGACTCGTCGGGAAATGCAAGTACTGTAAGGAAACCGAGTGCCACCGATGGAAGGTGGTGGTGGGTGGCGTTCAAAAGGTGATTGGGAGGACCGTGAATGCCATACCCCACTAGATGGTTTTTTTATTTGCACTATTTATATTTATAAAAAAAAAAAAAAATTTTTTTTTTTTTTTTTTTTTTACATCAAACCACCCCGACGTTGTGCATTTTTTTAGAAGTTGCAATTTCACAAATTCCGCCAACGTCATCGAGAGGAATCCAAATCGTTTTTTCAGCTCGACGGAGAATAAAGGCCTCTCGTTTATACACATCTATATAAAGTGATCGCGGCAACGAAAAGAAAAAGATTAACTTTTTGTTCCGATGGAAGCTTATTTAATTGAAAAAGAAAATTTTCTTACTTTCCATAGACCTTTCGACGAGAAATTAATTCCATCTGATTTGGTTTGTATAGAGTACGGGTCCTGTCCCGAGCCCACGAAAAGAATCTTGGAAAAGGTGTATTTGAAAGAAAAAATTTACGATTTGAGGACTATAGGTCGTGACGAAAGTCAAGTGTTTGTGATGTTCATAGGTCGAAAAACGTGTGTCGGTTGCTATGAAGACTATGAAAAATTAGTTCAGCGTACCGTGACTGTACCGGTTTTTGCAATTGATCCACGTCATCTGAAGCATTTTCCACCGTCTGGTGAACGTTGGAATTATTTACCTCTCCAACAGTTTCTCAAAGAGTTGGAAATGTGACCCCCCCATTTTTTTTCTCTGAAAATAAAACATTCATTGGGAAATGTACAGTCGATTGTTCGAAACGATGCGAAAAAAAAGCTGAATGGGCTCTGAGATGGATCCGGCAAGAGACTGGTGGCGTTCGCAGCCTTTTCGCGGTCCAACCTTGGTGGAGCTTTATATAAAGTGGAGGCAAAAAAGTCAATTCCATAGCAGTCATTGGAATCTCTAAAGAAATATTTTTCAAGGGGGGGGATGAAAATATTTTTAGAATCCCAAGGTCGAATTCTCTTTAAAAATTTCTGTCAGTATACAAGTAGAACGCAGCGAGCGGGGGGTCGGTTCGACGTTTCTGTCAGTATACAAGTAGAACGCAGCGAGCGGGGGGTTAAATCTGTTGTTACCAGACTAAAGGGGCAGATGCGAGGACAACATTTTAAATTAATTCTATAAACAAGAATTAATTCTATCAACAAGAAATAATTCTATCAACAAGAAATAATCCTATCAACAAGAAATAATCCTATCAACAAGAAATAATCCTATCAACAAGAAATAATCCTATCAACAAGAAATAAATTGTCTACAAGATTAAAAAAAAAAATGAATTCATTTTCTATAGGCTGGTGTATGTTAAATCTGTTGTTACCAGAGTAAAGGGGGCAGATGGGAGGACAACATTTTAAATTAATTCTATAAACAAGAATTAATTCTATCAACAAGAAATAATTCTATCAACAAGAAATAATTCTATCAACAAGAAATAATCCTATCAACAAGAAATAAATTAAACTCAAATCAATAAATTGTCTACAAGATAAAATAAAAAAGATGAATGCATTTTCTATAGGCTGGTGTATGTTAAATCTGTTGTTACCAGACTAAAGGGGCAGATGCGAGGACAACATTTTAAATTAATTCTATCAACAAGAAATAGCAATAAATATTTTAATTCTATCAACAAGAAATAATTCTATCAACAAGAAATAATTCTATCAACAAGAAATAATTCTATCAACAAGAAATAATTCTATCAACAAGAAATAAATCAAACTCAAATCAATAAATTGTCTACAAGATAAAATAAAAAAAGATGAATGCATTTTCTATAGGCTGGTGTATGTTAAATCTGTTGTTACCAGACTAAAGGGGGCAGATTTGAGGACAACATTTTAAATTAATTCTATTAACAAGAAATAATTCTATCAACATTTTAAATTAATTCTATCAACATTTTAAATTAATTCTATCAACAAGAAATAACAATAAATATTTTAAACCAATAAATTGTCTACAAGATAAAATATAAAAAAAATGGATTCATTTTCTATAGGCTGGTGTATGTTAAATCTGTTGTTACCAGACTAAAGGGGTCAGATACGAGGACAACATTTTAAATTAATTCTATAAACAAGAAATAATTCTATCAACATTTTAAATTAATTCTATCAACAAGAAATAACAATAAATATTTTAAACCAATAAATTGTCTACAAGATAAAATAAAAAAAGATGAATGCATTTTCTATAGGCTGGTGTATGTTAAATCTGTTGTTACCAGACTAAAGGGGCAGATGCGAGGACAACATTTTAAATTAATTCTATAAACAAGAAATTAATTCTATAAACAAGAAATTAATCCTATCAACAAGAAATAATCCTATCAACAAGAAATAACAATAAATATTTTAAACCAATAAATTGTCTACAAGATAAAATAAAAAAAATGAATTCATTTTCTATAGGCTGGTGTATGTTAAATCTGTTGTTACCAGACTAAAGGGGTCAGATACGAGGACAACATTTTAAATTAATTCTATCGACAAGAAATAAATCAAAACAAGAAATAATTCTATCAACAAGAAATAACAATAAATATTTTAAACTCAAATCAATAAATTGTCTACAAGATAAAATTTAAAAAAAATGAATCCATTTTCAATAGGCTGGTGTATGTTAAATCTGTTGTTACCAGACTAAAGGGGGCAGATTTGAGGACAACATTTTAAATTAATTCTATTAACAAGAAATAATTCTATCAATATTTTAAATTAATTCTATCAACAAGAAATAACAATAAATATTTTAAACCAATAAATTGTCTACAAGATAAAATAAAAAAAATGAATGCATTTTCTATAGGCTGGTGTATGTTAAATCTGTTGTTAATAGACTAAAGGGGGCAGATGCGAGGACAACATTTAAAATTAATTCTATCAACAAGAAATAGCAATAAATATTTTAATTCTATCAACAAGAAATAATTCTATCAACAAGAAATAATTCTATCAACAAGAAATAATTCTATCAACAAGAAATAATTCTATCAACAAGAAATAAATCTATCAACAAGAAATAATTCTATCAACAAGAAATAATTCTATCAACAAGAAATAAATCAAACTGAAATCAATAAATTGTCTACAAGATAAAATCAAAAAGATGAATGCATTTGCTATAGGCTGATGTATGTTAAATCTGTTGTTACCAGACTAAAGGGGGCAGATGCGAGGACAACATTTAAAATTAATTCTATCAACAAGAAATAACAATAAATATTTTAATTCTATCAACAAGAAATAGCAATAAATATTTTAAACCAATAAATTGTCTACAAGATAAAATCAAAGAGATGAATGCATTTTCTATAGGCTTGTGTATGTTAAATCTGTTGTTACCTGACTAAAGGGGCAGATGCGAGAACAACATTTTAAATTAATTCTATCAACAAGAAATAACAATAAATATTTTAATTCTATCAACAAGAAATGACAATAAATATTTTAATTCTATCAACAAGAAATAGCAATAAATATTTTAAACCAATAAATTGTCTACAAGATAAAATCAAAAAGATGAATGCATTTTCTATAGGCTGGTGTATGTTAAATTTGTTGTTACCAGACTAAAGGGGCAGATGCGAGGACAACGTTTTAATTTTCAAAAAAATGCCCGTGTTTTTTAGAGATATAACACAAATATCTCATAAAAATATTAAGTCATACTGAAGTTTCTCCATCTCAAATAAAGGGCACAACTAAATTTATAAGGTCCTAACCTTTTATTTAGAATTAAAATGGAGCTATATATGTACAACTAATTTACAATTTTTTTAAAATAACCGAGTAGCGTCAGCGAGCAATGATGCTCCTACAATAACATTTAAATAATATATGAGCAATGATGCTCCTAAAATGAATTTTAATAATATATGAGCAATGATGCTCTTGAAAATGGAAGAGAGATTATCATTGACTTAAAATATATATATGAACTCTTTTCAAATTGCAATGATGCAAATGTACCTAACATTCAGAGTAAAAAGAAATTGATGTTTCAATGAGACACGCGAAAACCATAGGGGTTTTCTCTCTCGCTTACAATGAAAAAAAGAAAAGAGCCACATCCAATCAAAACTCTCACCTCTCATTCCCGGCAAGTTCATCGTTACAGACTGCGCCACTGAAGTTTCTCCATCTAAAATATAAGGCCCAAACCTTTTATTTAGAATTAAAATAGAGCTATCTGTACGACCGCTAACAGACGCTTCTTACTCTTATTCTCCCCCCTCCTTTCAACCCGGGGGGGGGGAGAAAACGTCCCGCTCCAACTTGGAGGTCGATGGCCTTGACGGCGTGACCTCGTCTTGTTGGAACCCCATTACAATCTCAGTAGATTCTGAGAAAATGGGGCCTCAATCTTAAGTTTTGAGAAAAATGGATTTTTATAAATAATTTACCGTTAATGAAATCCTGATTTATATAAAGGGTGATCTCTTTCATTTTTAATACATTCAATTTTTTTATGCTTTTCTTTCTATGGCGGGTCTTTTTACTATTCGGAGAGTTTTCGCTCTCCGTCGATAACACGGTCTTTGTCTAG
Source organism: Metellina segmentata (assembly GCA_947359465.1). Classification (NCBI taxonomy): domain Eukaryota; kingdom Metazoa; phylum Arthropoda; class Arachnida; order Araneae; family Tetragnathidae; genus Metellina; species Metellina segmentata. The sequence continues at coordinate 17,702,423 of OX375883.1, read as the reverse complement.
TTTTCTTAAAAATTTGTATAAAATGGATTGCTCTAGATAATGTATAGCACTTTATAATATTTCCACTGCATCAAACACTCCCAGTTTTGGATGGTTACAAACACATTTTTTTTTTGGAACGCGAGTCCAAATCACATTGTTCATTTAGGTCTTTCCGTGAACACATTTTTTTCAACAATTCACCAAGTCTCTGAAATTTGATTTAATTCTCTTCAAAATGTAGGCAGTATAAGGCAAGGCAATATGTGTGTGTTTATCATGGTAATACACATCACTCTTTTAGCACGTTGAAATTTCCACCAGCTTTCATTCCCAACTGGACAAAGGCCGTGATTTGGATTTAAGTTACGTAAATAAAAATATTCTGCCCAGACAGATTGTTGCATATCGTGCAGAAAACCAACATTTATCCTAGTCAGATCATGTCTCAGAAAAGCTAACTCATGGTAAAATTAATAAAAATAGTTAGAAAAAAAAACTAAATTATTACTGATTATCGAAAATAATATACATTGTTGAGAGATTAGAAATGTCGGTTTGTTTACATTTGAAAGGCCGTGTCAGATGTGAAGTGCATAATTTTCAAACTTCCTCTTATTCTATTACCATTGGAAAGAGGAGATTTTGAACTAGGAGCAATAAAATAGAAATTGATTTTTTTAGTAGAATGTTAAGCGGTAATACTTGACAAACTCTACTCGACTTCTCCAAGTCGACGTAATTGGGAAATTGGGCAGACTCATTTTTTTTGGACATGTCAAAGACCAACGTCCATCCGATTAAAAAAAAACACGGGTTTTTTTTAAATCAATTTATTTAAAACCAAAAGAAATTGTATACATTACATTGGGATTATTACAAAAAAAGATGTTACACGTGCCAAACTTCGTCCGTCTCCACTTTATCCTGCCCCAAACCATTTGGGTGATATAAAGCCGACATGATTAAAACGTCCACAGTGTCCATTACTCTGAAAATGTCCATCCAGGGTAGCGTTTTCGAGCATTTCGGGCAACATTTGATGGTGGGGTCATGTTCCCGCGTCGTTCCCACGTGAGGTTTGATGGCCTCCAGATTCTTCCCTTGTTCTTTCAACAGAGGCACTATGCAGGCAATATGGAACGCATGCTCGCATCTGGATAACTTTATATTGTGTCCGGCACAATATCTCGGCGTCTCTACGTTGAAGGTATCATCTCGGCACTGGGTGAAACACAAGTTTTTCCCACACAGCGTACACATAATATGACACATAATATGCAAAAAAAAACTTTACATAGCAGTAGATACATGAAGCATAATATGAAAAAAACACTTTACATAGGAGTCGATAGATACATGAAACATAATGTGAGTATTATATCACCCAATAGATAGAGTCCACTATGGTCTTCACGGCTGGCGGAATGATAAGCGAGAAACATAACCGAGAACGTGAATAAACAGTCAGAGAGAGATGGGCATTTCAATACCTCTCTGTCCCAAAGGTTCTTTACATTCAAGGCAGGTATCGCATCGACGTCTCCACATAGCTAGACAGTTGTAGTGAAAACGATGGTTGCATGGGGTCTTTTTGCATACATACATCATATTCGAACAATTGGAGCAGGGAGCAGCGTTTTGGTATCGAGTGCAGTGAAAATAGTTCACTTCATCAACTCAGTTTTCAGGCCCCGAATTAATTTTTTGGTCATAAATATTCTCCTAGGATCCAATTTTGAAAGGTTCGGAGGAACGATGGGCTTTTTAGAAAAGTCTATTCCAATTAAAATATATTGAATTGAAGCAGTATTAGCTGTAGTTCTAGCCGAAATATCTTCGACCGGAGGATTGGGAGAAGAAAGTTCAAAGACTGGACCATTGGCGGTGGTAAACGACATATCTTCGATTGGAGCATTATCAGGAGAAGAAGGAGACAAAATATCTTCGATTGGAGAATTGAGAAAAGAAAGTTCAAACACAGCGTTAGTAGTTATAGTAGACGAAATATCTTCGATTGGAGGATTGGGAGAAGAAAGTTCAAACACAGCATTAGCAGCAGCAGTAGTAGTAGACGAAATATCTTTGAGTGGAGCATTGACATCGGCGGTGGTAAACGAAGATATATTGACGGCAGCAGGACGAGGATTAGGAGAGGGAATGAGATCCCCCGACGACCAGACGAAGGTTCCGAGTAAATTCCAACTCACTCGGGTCGTCTGAATCGGGGACCTCCGTATAGGTCTTGATTAATTTAAACGCAGGAAGCATCGGTGAGCATGGTATAGGCGAGATTGGATTGAAGACAAATTTCACTCGTTTCCAAATCTCTTCGTCCGTCAACAATGTCCTTTTTCTTTTTGACATCGCGAAATCCAAAACTAATATGGAACACAGCAGAGACGTCTGAACTGAGCGGACGGTTCGAGTCTTTCTGAGGATAGTTGGCACGGGAATCGGGAACCTCCATTTCTCGGAATGAAATCACCCTTCATCTCAGTCTCAGACCTTGGCACGGCAGATAAGGCGTTTCTATATAGACAACAGGATATCCTTCATTTCTTGGAATGAAATCACCCTTCATCTCAGTTTCAGACCTTGGCCCCGCAGATAAGGTGGTTCTATATAGACAACCGGATATCCTCCATTCCTTGTAAGAAAAGACGCGAAAAATAGTTTCATCTCAGCCTCAGACCTTTGTGGATAAGGCGTTTCTATATCGACAACTACAGGATATCCTCCATTCCTTGGAATAAATGAAATCACACCCTTCATCTCAGTTAGAGTCGGCGGAGTTGCATTTGAATGAGAATCTGAAAGAAATGTAAGCTATACGTTAGAACCAATAGAAATTTTTTAAAATAATACTCCCAGTTGGAATTGGATTCTGAAAGAAATTTAAGTTATGTTAGAATCAATAGAATTTTTTAAATAATACTCCTAATTCCCTTCTCAACATCAAGGAGTGATTTTCAACGTCACATTACATCGTTTTTAAGGTAATTTATACACTATTGTAAATAATTTACATAAAAAAATAATTACCTAATGGTTCTAAAGATCTTTTATGCTTATGAGTCTTGCAACTTTTAGAATGATGTTGACGCTGGGATTTGACTGATGATCTATATCGACGGTTGGATCTGGATTTGGATCTTCTGAAATGGGGTAGCCACCTTGACCGTGAACTTGATCTGTAACTAGGTCCTGGTGAGATTCTATCCGATATATGTACCATTTGAAGAGATTGAAGTTTCGGAAGAAGACATACTTGAAATCCTAGAGAGGAGAATCTGAAAATTTTGAGCACATTTATATATATTTCATATTTCAAGCATGGGTCATGAGAATATGTTAGCTATGTGGGCCACCCAACATGAGGATTTTCGCCCATGACAGATTTAAGGTTCACCCCCCCCCCCCAAAAAAAAAAAAAAAAAACATATATATATATATATATATATTAATTTATCGGTTTATGTTGTACTAACCTTTATTGTGTGTTTGTAATCAGAGTCATCGACGATTTGCACCCTCGAGTTGTGGAAGTTATATTCCTGTCTGCATCGATCATATTCGTATATTGTGAAGAAAGGCGTTCTGACGCAATTGTCGCACCACTTTCGTTCACGTGTCGTTTCCCATAATATTCGATGTCCGAATCCGCATTCTAAATGTGATAGGACATCTAATATTGCAAATGACGCTCCCCACGTCGTGTCATTTACCATTGATTCGTTACAGTAAATGCAGAAATGTAAAACTTCATGAGTTTCCAAATTGTATTCACTATATTGTTAATGTATTTCATCGTTAAACACATCGTCGAAAGGTTCGTCTGCAAACCGTTTTAACTGCAAACCGCATTTTAATCACGTCGAAAGTCAAAGAAACTGGTAACGCTAATGTAAATAGTGCAAAAAACATTTGTACGTGAGTCGCCACTGCTATTGTCGCCGTTTTTTTTAATTCATCGGTGTGTATATCGGCAATGGTTGTTCCTCCATTTCCAAATTGCTGATTCCAATTGCGGGTTTGTTTTTCATATATCCCTGAAATTGGAAAAAAATATTACAAAACGTTAATTGTCTTTTGGGAAAATACATATTTTTTATTATTTACAAGACAAAGGGTTTGGTGTCTTGTTTATGAGGTAGTTGTGGCGGTGGCGTTTCATTCTCCCTTTACTTTGTTCGTAATCCCAATAAAGTCCCCGCATTAGACGAATTTATAATAAATGGCTTAGGTTTGCTACGGCTAATTATGATGTCGGGACGGTTGCGTGCATTCCTACGCTAATTCGTCTCCCATCAAAGTCCCCGTAGACGAATATAAAATAAAAAAAGCGGGATTGTACATGTGTTTATGAGGTAGTCGTGGCGGTGGCGTTTCATTCTCACCTTACTTGGCTTATCATTCTTATCCCCAATAAAGTCCTCGTAGACTAAATTATATAAAATGGTTAGGTTATTGCTACTATGATGTAGTCGGGTCGTTGTAGACAATACTTGTCATCCTCTTGCAACGAAAAAAAATTCAACGAGTCGTGGCAGTAGCTATCGATGAAGTCAATTGTGTCGTTGTACTCGATGCCAACTGGTTCGTGGTGAAGATGGAAATGGAACGCGACTGGATTGGTGCAGTCGTAAACGTTTTAAAGAGTGTAATAAAGTAGCACCGAGATTAGACGAGTTTTTTTCCAAAAGTGACTGCATCGATCATTAGGAAAATCTCCATTACCCATGTAGACAATGTAAAAGCAAATTGTGTTCAGTGCAAAAGGCGTACCTCACCTGTAGAAGAATTGCAAAAAGAGTACCATGTTTTATAGATCACTAAAAAAATAGAGAGGGCTAGTATAAACAATATATAATAATAACTGCATAAACAAGTAAAGAGAGTATATAGTACAGTAATAATAATAACTACATAGAAAAAGGAGATAGCGAGTGTGTGTGTGTGCATATATATATAATAACATCCGGACACAGTTGGATACCAGATGTAAATTGGGACTCAGAAAGCAGGCGAAGTTAAACAAAAGGTCTTTATTGAAACATCATCGTGGCAGTTTCCCCAGCAGGAAGGGAACTAGGTCATGTTACATCGTTATTGAATGGTACTGATCAGAAAGAGAGGGATTACAGGCGTGCAACGATATTTAAATGGGGATTTCCAGAAGAGATGATAAAAGGGTTTTTCCTTATAACGGCATATTACGTCACGTATTAGGGTGTGACAAATGACTCTTATTGGCTCAATGCTTCTAGACAGAGGACGTTCAAAGTCTGACAGGGAATTCGACCTGTCTACATGGGACAGAAGGGATTAAGCATTACTAGAACTTTAGAAATATTACATCATCTTTGAAAATAGAATAAACCTTGTTTTACAGAAACATTAAGAATTCAGAGATTATTAATATAAAATTATATATATATATTATCGAATTCAGGATACGACTCCTTTCGATCTTCCATCATATCTTGAATACCGGATTATTTTGCTGAGGTAATTTCATGAGAAACCTTCTTCACTGTATTCATCATGTTCAAATAAATTTCACTCGCTACTATTAACATGTCAACTCTGGGATGGTACACTTATCCAAATCAAGAAACCATACATTGTCAATCTTTTGGTCTCCAAATTGTTTTAAAAATTGGATACAATTATCGTCCAGGTTATTATTTTCCCACAAGATATTCACTTTGGTCGATTGCACATTTAAGTGGAGTTTCACCGATGCAATCTCGGCATCTAATTTGGTAGTTGGAAATGAGTTGGAATAGAGACTCCCCACTATTTGAACTGTGTGCTCCATCTTTTATCAAACGACTTTAAAGTAGTTGGTGAATACCTTTATATATTCATCCCATGCGCCCTCTATGTTACTCCAATGAGGGCGGAGGGGATCATGGTGTACCACCATACGCTTGCGGACAACCGCAAACAACCATTCATGGCCTTGATCAGGTATTCGAACCGAGAACCTTTCGATCCAGAAGCTAACCACTATATCGGTTGGTGGACGAATTTCAAGAATGGGTCATGAGGATATGCTTAATCGAAAATAAACGTCAAGACAAATGTCTTCTACCAATCACAATTTGAAACCGATGAACAATCTTTGGGACGACCAGCCGGTGGATCACCACATAATTTTGAACCGCGGTCAGTTGACAGGGCAACATCTGAACTGACACCCTCACTCTCTCCAAACTTCGGCATCCACCCATTTCATTACACACTTGTTCATTAGTAAACACATCTCGCATAACAAAATTGCTAGTAATATATATACGTTTCGGTCTAATATATACATTGAGGAACCTTTAATTTGAGCATTAAAAGCATACCTATCACACCAAATTTTCAAAAAATAACCTAACCAAGATCAGGTTCAACATCTGTATTAACACATTTTTTTGATGCCCCCAGGGGCATTTCTTTAGGTTTGTACGGGCTTCACAACCCCGGGGCCACGTCGGGATTCCAGGCAACGAGCGGGCTGATGACGCAGCAAAAAGTGCTGCTACACTTTTGAGTCTTCGCGCTCCATACAGTGACCTCCGACAAGCTGTCAGAGAAATTGTGTGGACCGAATGGCGCAATGATTGGGGCACACAACATCTTAACAAGCTCCATGGCATCCACTCATCACTCTCATTATGGCCATCAGTACCCATTCGAAGTTCCGATGTCATTCTTAATCGACTACGTATCGGACACACGCGTTTTACCCATAGGCATATTTTATTTGGAGAGAGTGCGCCTGTAAATAGCGTGTGTGAAGTTCCTTTTACAATTCATCACATTTTGATTGATTGTCCTGGTTTTAATTATCATCGTCAATACTTTTTTAATAAACCGATTTTAAACTTACAAGACTTGATTGGAGAAAATCACCATCCAAATCTTTTTAAATTTTTAAACGCTATAAACTTTTTTCACTTTATTTAGTCATTCACTATATCTAAATATTTTATATTTTTATCATGTTGATAAGTATGTTTTAATCATTGCATCACACCAGTTTTATTTTTTAATTTCTTGCGCAAGAAATAGACTACCTTTTTACAATGTTTTTATATTTACATTGATTTTATTTATTTTATCTTGCGTTTGGCGCAGCTTGTCCGTTCTTGGACCTTGTGCCATAAAACCCTGAGTGATCTTCCCTCCCTTTCGTTCTTCTTCTCTACCCTTCTGCTTTTTGCTTTTCCTTCCTCCCTCGTGCCCCCAGGGGCATTCATTCCTTCTTTAGGTTTGTACGGGCTTTACAACCCCGGGGTACATGAGTGATCTCTCCCTTTCGTCCTTCTCCTTTACCCTTTGCTTTTTGTTTTCTCTTCCTCCCTCGTTGTGGTTGCCTTTCGGAGGTGAGGGCTCCCCTTGAGAAGCTTTTCGCCAGTCTGTGCTTTTAGCTCCTCTTGGGGATTATATCATTCACGTGTTTGCCGAGCGTGGAGACCTGTGTCTTCGGAAAGGGTTATCCTGGTGATTGAGGGACAACATAACGCCCCAATACATTGCTTCGGATAAACAGGAAGTGTACTTTGGTCCCAGTACATTGATCGGCTTGTAGGTATATCCTGCTAGGACTGAGGACCTGCTCACCAACTGGCTCCTTAGGGCAGCCATAGGGGTGAGTTGGGTTCGTATAGTCCCTGGCTAGCACCGGTACAGTGGACTCCATGGTGGGTGGTGCCGCTGGGGACTGAAAATTTAATATTCAACTATTGAAAACCAAAACTCAACTTCTCCTTCAGTGGAGCAAATCAGTTATAAAAACAATAATAACAATATGCCGGAGCAAAAATTTTTCATTATGAAAAGTAACGAAGGTAATCTAAAAAATATATCTGCAATCTTACTCCATAAAACTATACTGGGAATGGTAGGAGAGACTAAAAACATAAAAAAAACCCTAGCAGGAGATGTACTTGTTGAAGTTTTAAATAGATCACAGGCATTAAACATCCAAAAAATTAAATCTGTCGGTTCAATAGAGGTGACTGTTACCCCCCACAAAACCTTAAATTCATCAAGAGGTGTAATTTCAGAATCCGATTTAGTACATGACACCGAACAAGACATCCTAGAAACCCTGTCCAACCAATCTGTAATTACTGTAAAAAGAATCCTTATTTCAAGAAATGGTCAAAGAATACCCACCAAACATTTAATATTAACTTTTAATACACCAACTATACCAAAACACGTCAAAATAGCTTATATGAATTGCCCAGTTAGACATTTTATACCCAATCCTGTTCGTTGCTTATAATGCCAGTGATTCGGACACTCTTTCATAGCTTGCCGTGGCAAAGAAACCTGCGTGAAATGCTGTAGTACAGAACATAAGACCGATGTCTGTACTACATCATCCCTTTGCTGTGTAAACTGCAAAGCTGAACATCCAGCTTTTGCCAGGTCTTGCCCTAAATTTCAAACCGAGAAAGAAATTCAGACAGTAAAAGTTCAGCAAAACATTTCATTTCCGGAGGCACGAAAAATTGTTAATGATCGCACCCCAAAACCTGGAATTTCTTACTCTTCAATAGTAAAAAAAACTTTCAAAACTAACGGAACTCAAACCGATGTAACTATTTTTAAGCCATCTGCCCAACATAAAACTTCAATGAACCAACCTATAACGCCTCTTTTTTCTGAAGCATCAGCTACAACCTCATCCAATACAAAACAGATAAATCAACCAAACCGATCTATCAATATTCTTTAAAAAGAGCCATATCATCTAAACAAAGTAATATTAAAACAGCTAAAAGTACTTCTCAAACCTCTCTTCAGCCTGATGTTACATCCAGAAACTTGATAGCTAATCCTAATACCAGTGACCTCATAAATCTATACAACACCGAAAGTGATATTTCCTCTGTAGAGAGTGACGGCTTGGAGACTTCGCCACCCAAGTCCAAGAAGGATCTTCGACTAGACAGATCTCGTCCTAGGACGAGAAAACACAAATAGTTTTTTTTTTCTTTTAAATTTCATTTTTATGGCTTCCTTTCTTTCCTGGAACTGCCGGGGTTTTCGTTAAAAAATTGATGATGTAAAAGACATCATAAATATACACAATCCAGCTGCAATCGCCCTCCAGGAGACACATTTAAGAAACAATGATTTTACCAACATTCGTCATTTCAGTATATTTAGAAAATATTACGATGAAGGCCAAAGAGGATGTGGAGGTGTTGCATTGCTTACCTCCCATGACTTACCAGTCACCCAAATTAAACTTAGAACCAATCTCCAAGATGTATCGCTACTTCTGTATCGCCACCCGTATCGCCACTTCTGACTTCAATGATTTAATTGATCAACTTCCGCAACCATTCATTATACTTGGTGACCTAAATGGCCATCATATTCTCTGAGGCAGTTCGGACATTAATAGTAGAGGCAAACAAATTGAAAAAATAATAACAGACAATGATATATGTGTTATGAATAACGGCCAACCTACTTTCTTTCACTCACCTTCACTTACTTACCATTCAATAGATCTGGCAATTTGCACTCCTTCAATTTGACCATTTTGGACCTTTTCTGTGGACCCTTACCTTTACAATAGTGACCATTATCCTATAAAAGTAAAATATGCAGGCCAATACCAACCTCCCTCTGTCAGCCCACCTAACTATATATTTGATACTGCCAACTGGCCACTCTTTATTAGCCTCGCAGATATTTCAAACGCAGTAGAAATTGGTGACATTGATGAAGTAACTTTAAAAATGACAGACATAATTATAGCAAGTTGCTGACGCTTCCATTAAAAAAGTCATTTATAAGCCTAAAAAACAAAAGAAACCGTGGTGGAATGAGAATTGTAGCGATGCTTATCGGAATCAGAGGAAAGCCTGGAATATCTTCAATATATATCCAACAAATGAAAACTATATTTTTTATAAAAAAAAAAAAAAGCTGCCTTTCGAAAAACACAACGACGTAGTAAAAGGGATTCTTGGATGAGTTATGTCAATAATATAAATAGTAAAGTCACAAGTAAACAATTATGGAACAGGATTAAAAGAATTTCCGGTGTTTACCCCAACAGACAAATTCCGATTCTAGAATACAATAACCAAATACTATCAGCACCCAAGGAAATAGCAAACGCAATTGGTTCATGCCTTACCAAAGTATCCAGCTCCACTAACTACTCTGAAAATTAAAAAAAAAAAAAATTAAAATTGATTCGGAAAAGAATAAAGCTATAATTTCATTTCAAACCGTATATTATCATATAATTGTGATTTTACTTTTACCGAATTGACAAAGGCTTTATCCGTAGTTCACAAATCAACTCCTGGCCCTGATAATATTAGTTTCATCATGGTCAAACATCTATCAAATAGTTCCCTAAATCATCTCCTGAACTTTTACAACAGAATTTGGACCGAGCACACTTTTCCGCACACAGTCATGGCGATATGCTACCATAATACCCATACTGAAACCGAATAAAGACCCCAAGAATCCTTCGAACTACCGTCCAATAGCCCTGACAAGCTGCCTATGCAAAACTTTAAAAAAGATGGTCAACGCTAGGTTAATATATATTTTAGAAAAGGATAAATGTCTCTCTCCTTTTCAAAGTGGTTTCAGGAAAAATCGATCCACTATTGATAATCTTGTCGCTCTCGAGACTGATATCAGAAACGCTTTTGTGCAAAATAAACATCTCGTCTCGATTTTTTTCGATATCGAAAAAGCATACGATAGAACATGGAGACATGGAATTTTAAGGGACATTTTAAAAAACGATATAAGAGGTAATTTGCATTTTTTTATTCAAAAATTTTTAGAGAAAAGATATTTTAAAGTAAGAATTGGACCAATATTCTCGGATGTTTTTATTCAAGAGGAGGGAGTACCACAGGGCAGTGTTTTAAGCGTGACTTTATTTATTTTAAAAATTAATGATATTGTTTCTCAATTGCCTCTATCAGTTAAGGGTCTTATCTACGTTGACGATCTGCAAATTTCATGCGCAGCTAAAGACATTCGTTTAATAGAGAGACAACTTCAACAGGCCGTTAACAAAATCACACATTGGACTAACGAAAATGGTTTGAGTTTTTTACCTTCTTAAACCGCTTGTGTTCATTTTTGTAAAAAGCGAAATCTTCATCTTGTTTAGTGGAAGGATATTTGTTGTTTAGAAAAAAAAATTAATTCGGGTTGAAAAAAACCCACCTCTTACACACACCCGCAACTACTACCTTGGAGTACTCTAACCATTGCATTAACATCTTCACTGTGCTGTATACGACGGAGATAATTTTTTTTCCACTGTGTCAAGGCTCAACCATCGAAACACAATTCCAAATTTTCTGGATACCCCCCAATCATTTGTGAGAGGAAATTTTTTTTCTCTATATACATATATGAATCGATCCAAGCTCTCCGAGATGTATACCGCCCTTCTTGTGGCTCGGCTCTGAGATGTCAGACCAAGACATTTGGGACCTGATCGATCAAGCGATGGACACTTCCCCGACACACTACCCATCGAACTCTGGTACCCTCACTCCATCCCAGAGATCCCGTAGTCCTACTACTCTATCCGAGAGATGTTACTCTCCGATTTCTCCTCCTCCAAGTAACAACAACAACGACGAAGATTATGCTACTGCTGATGATGATAATGATGATGAACACGTCCTTTTTACTATCGACTACAAAGGCATTTTCTTGCATTTTCAACCAACGTTGGTCACTCATCCAACGAAAAAAAAACCCCTCTCACGAACCAACTCGACTCGGGTTCGTGACAGGGTTTTTTTTCCTCAAATAGTCATAAGAGCACAATTTGAACGAAAACCACAATTTTTTTAAATATTATTTATCAACTATTCATCCTTTATTCCCAGCCGACCTCTTCCAAGTCCTTAACGAAAATGATCGCTACTTCTTCGTCCCTTTTCTCAAATCCCATAAAAGTCATCGGATGGTACGCTATAAACTTGGAAATGATTTCTCTCAACCATTGGTGCTTTCCTTTTTCGACCCGCTTGAAAAATGTGACATACGTTTTCTTGTCTGTATACTTTTGCAAATCAAATTCCCGGCATCGTCGCACCATATGCAAGTACCCGTTCTTGCAAAAAAAGTCACTATATGCGATCGATTCTCCATAGTCCAAAATGTGCACTTTATCGATTCCAATCTGTCGAAGGCGCATCTCATAGTATACTGAGCCATCCGACTCGTATCTTGCGTCGAGAAACCATCCTCTTGGAATTGAATGAGAGAGACCAGAGGACTGCGAGCTGAGACAATCATCATTTTTTTCGTTATTCTCGTGCCAAAATGTGCACTTTATCGATTCCAATCTGTCGAAGGCGCATCTCATAGTACTGAGCCATCCGACTCGTATCTTCCGTCGAGAAACCATCCTCTTGGAATTGAATGAGAGATACCAGAGGACTGCGAGCTGAGACAATCATCATTTTTTCGTTATTCTCGTGCCAAAATGTGCACTTCATCGATTCCAATCTATCGAAGGCGCATCTCATAGTACTGAGCCATCCGACTCGTATCTTCAGTCGAGAAACCATCCTCTTGGAATTGAATGAGAGAGACCAGAGGACTGCGAGCTGAGACAATCATCATTTTATCGTTAGTCTGGTGCAAAAATGTGCACTTCATCGATTCCAATCTGTCGAAGGCGCATCTCGTAGTTTTGAGCCATCCGACTCGTATCTTCCGTCGAGAAACCATCCTCTTGGAATTGAATGAGAGAGACCAGAGGACTGCGAGCTGAGACAATCATGATGAACACGTCCTTTTTACTATCGACTACAAATGCATTTTTTTGCATTTTCAACCAACGTTGGTCACTCATCCAACGAAAAAAAAACCCTCTCACGAACCTACTCGACTCGGGTTAGTGAGAGGGTTTTTTTTCCTCAAATTGTCATGAGTGCAATTTGAACGAAAACCACAATTTTTTTTTATTATTTATCAACTATTCATCCTTTATTCCCAGCCGATCTCTTCCAAGTCCTTAAGGAAAATGATCGCTACTTCTACGTCCCTTTTCTCAAATCCCATAAAAGTCATGGGATGGTACGCTATAAACTTGGAAATGATTTCTCTCAACCATTGGTGCTTTCCTTTTTCGACCCGCTTGAAAAATGTGACATACGTTTTCTTGTCTGTATACTTTTGCAAATCAAATTCCCGGCCTCGTCGCACCATTTGCAAGTACCTGTTCTTGCTAAAAAAGTCATTATATGCGATCTAGTCTCCATAGTCCAAAATGTGCACTTCATCGATACCAATCTGTCGAAGGCGCATCTCATAGTATACTGAGCCATCCGACTCGTATCTTCCGTCGAGAAACCATCCTCTTGGAATTGAATGAGAGACCAGAGAACTGCGAGCTGAGACAATCATCATTTTTTTCGTTATTCTCGTGCCAAAATGTGCACTTTATCGATTCCAATCTGTCGAAGGCGCATCTCGTAGTACTGAGCCATCCGACTCGTATCTTCGGTCGAGAAACCATCCTCTTGGAATTGAATGAGAGATACCAGAGGACTGCGAGCTGAGACAATCATCATTTTTTCGTTATTCTCGTGCCAAAATGTGCACTTCAACGATTCCAATCTATCGAAGGCGCATCTCATAGTACTGAGACATCCGACTGGTATCTTCAGTCGAGAAACCATCCTCTTGGAATTGAATGAGAGAGACCAGAGGACTGCGAGCTGAGACAATCATCATTTTATCGTTATTCTGGTGCCAAAATGTGCACTTCATCGATTCCAATCTGTCGAAGGCGCATCTCGTGGTTTTGAGCCTTCCGACTCGTATCTTCCGTCGAGAAACCATCCTCTTGGAATTGAATGAGAGATACCAGAGGACTGCGAGCTGAGACAATCATCATTTTTTCGTTATTTTCGTAGCAAAATGTTCACTTCATCGATTCCAATCTGTCGAAGGCGCATCTCGTAGTTTTGAGCCATCCGACTCGTATCTTCCGTCGAGAAACCATCCTCTTGGAATTGAATGAGAGATAGCAGAGGACTGCGAGCTGAGACAATCAACATTTTATCGTTATTCTCGTGCCAAAATGTGCACTTCATCGATTCCAATCGGTCGAAGGCGCATCTCATAGTACTGAGCCATCCGACTCGTATCTTCCGTGGAGAAACCATCCTCTTGGAATTGAATGAGAGATACCAGAGGACTGCGAGCTGAGGCAATCATCATTTTTTCGTTATTTTCGTAGCAAAATGTTCACTTCATCGATTCCAATCTGTCGAAGGCGCATCTCGTAGTTTTGAGCCATCCGACTCGTATCTTCCGTCGAGAAACCATCCTCTTGGAATTGAATGAGAGATAGCAGAGGACTGCGAGCTGAGACAATCAACATTTTTTCGTTATTCTCGTGCCAGAATGTGCACTTAATCGATTCTAATCTGTCAAAGGCGCATCTCATAGTACTTAGCCATCCAACTCGTATCTTCTGTCGAGAAACCATCCTCTTGGAATTGAATGAGAGAGTCCAGAGGACTGCGAGCTGAGACAATCATGATGAACACGTCCTTTTTACTATCGACAACAAAGGCATTTTCTTGCATTTTCAACCAACGTTGGTCACTCATCTAACGAAAAAAAAACCCTCTCACGAACCTACTCGACTCGGGTTAGTGAGAGGGTTTTTTTTCCTCAAAATGTCATGAGTGCAATTTGAACGAAAACCACAATTTTTTTTTTATTGTTTATCAACTATTCATCCTTTATTCCCAGCCGACCTCTTCCAAGTCCTTAACGAAAATGATTGCTACTTCTACGTCCCTTTTCTCAAATCCCATAAAAGTCATGGGATGGTACGCTATAAACTTGGAAATGATTTCTCTCAAGCATTGGTGCTTTCCTTTTTCGACCCGCTTGAAAAATGTGACATACGTTTTCTTGTCTGTATACTTTTGCAAATCAAATTCCCGGCCTCGTCGCACCATTTGCAAGTACCTGTTCTTGCTAAAAAAGTCATTATATGCGATCTAGTCTCCATAGTCCAAAATGTGCACTTCATCGATACCAATCTGTCGAAGGCGCATCTCATAGTATACTGAGCCATCCGACTCGTATCTTCCGTCGAGAAACCATCCTCTTGGAATTGAATGAGAGATAGCAGAGGACTGCGAGCTGAGACAATCATGATGAACACGTCCTTTTTACTATCGACAACAAAGGCATTTTCTTGCATTTTCAACCAACGTTGGTCACTCACATCTAACGAAAAAAAAACCCTCTCACGAACCTACTCGACTCGGGTTAGTGAGAGGGTTTTTTTTCCTCAAAATGTCATGAGTGCATTTTGAACGAAAACCACAATTTTTTTTTATTGTTTATCAACTATTCATCCTTTATTCCCAGCCGACCTCTTCCAAGTCCTTAACGAAAATGATTGCTACTTCTACGTCCCTTTTCTCAAATCCCATAAAAGTCATGGGATGGTACGCTATAAACTTGGAAATGATTTCTCTCAAGCATTGGTGCTTTCCTTTTTCGACCCGCTTGAAAAATGTGACATACGTTTTCTTGTCTGTATAATTTTGCAAATCAAATTCCCGGCCTCGTCGCACCATTTGCAAGTACCCGTTCTTGCTAAAAAAGTCACTATATGCGATCGAGTCTCCATAGTCCAAAATGTGCACTTCATCGATTCCAATCTGTCGAAGGCGCATCTCATAGTACTGAGCCATCCGACTCGTATCTTCCGTCGAGAAACCATCCTCTTGGAATTGAATGAGAGATACCAGAGGACTGCGAGCTGAGACAATCATCATTTTTTCGTTATTCTCGTGCCAAAATGTGCACTTCATCGATTCCAATCTGTCGAAGGCGCATCTCATAGTACTGAGCCATCCGACTCGTATCTTCCGTCGAGAAACCATCGTCTAGGAATTGAATGAGAGAGACCAGAGGACTGCGAGCTGAGAAAATCATCATTTTTTCGTTATTCTCGTGGTTCATCGGAATCATCGCGTCGATTTTTGCCACGTAATTTTCTTTTCTCAAGAGGAGTTTGGTCATGGTAGTCCCCTCTAAAAAAACGTCATCAAATATCGAGAGGTAATCCTCCACCACCCACGAACAGCCGAGACTCTTGGCGAAGTCGGTTTTGCCAATCCCCACGTTCGATGCTTGAATTTCAATCAATTGACGCGTGATGAAGGTTTAACGTAACGTCTCTGAAGAAGAGCAGATAGCTTTCACAATAGAACGTTTGTGATTATTGAGCAGCTTTACCAGTCCTTATAAATACCTTCTACTCCATCCGGTCGACCTTCGGCGACAGGATGTTATACATCCTGTCGCCGGTTGAATGTTTTTTTTTTTTTTTTTTTGCGGTAAGGGACGTCTTTTTCAATGAAACGTCACTGTTACGAAACGAAAAAAAAATGTCTATGTGTGAGACTAAATTTCTTTCTTGCAACAATTGCAAACCAATGTCGGTATTTTTTTTCTACAGAGCGATTGCGAGGATTTGTTTCATGGTACGAACCCTGCTCAATACCGTGTACACGAGATTCACGTCTTCGCTCTCGTCAAAGTCGATGATAATGGCTTCGTCGTTGATTGTGTCACCTTGAAACTTGTGTATGGTGGATGCAAGCCCAACGTGATTGGAAATTTTCCACTCCGGTTGCGTCTCACCCGCACGATGCGATTCGTTTCAGGTTCGACGCATTCTAACGTATCTGTCTGCGGAATACGCTCGAAACACTAGAGCCGTCCTGTTCGTCACCTCCGAGTAATTGTTTTGGGTCACGAAAATCTTACAACCCGATTTCACGCCCGTAAACTTTTGACGACAAAGTTGATTTTTCTTAAAATCCATCTCAAGCAACCGTTGGATGGGCCCTCCGCACATTTTTTTTTGACATAGTAGTCGTTATACCTGTCCACGGTGGTGTTTCGAAATACGAGCGCTCGAGTACATTGCTTCAAGTGGTCCCCATTTATAGATTCGACGACTGGAAACGTTGAGCAGATAAAACCCAAGAGTCCAGTGGCGTCGTTTCGATCGACAAACTCCCGCAGCCGATCCACGATCGGCTCGTAGTCTGGAAGGAACCGTTTACTCTCCTTCGAGATGAGACGATGAGTTTCGAACGTGTCTTCTAAATTAATGACTCCAAATAAATTTCGCAGCGATCGCACGGGTCGCAATTGATGCATGTTCCCTCATTCATATAAAAAGAATGGATTTTCGAGACCGATTGAAAAAATAATTAATGATTTGATAGGGCAACCAAAACGGAACCATTCCGAATTCATCGAGTACGATAATGGAGGGGTTCTCGCTAGAGCAAAACGTTCTCTCGAGCACTCGACTCTCTTCGATTCACCGATTTAAATCTGTTTCGTGCTCGAGCAACTCCTCGAGCCTTTTCAATACCTATCCAGGATTCCAGTCAAGTTTCAAAGCCGAGTGGATTGTTCGGCCTTGAATCTTTTGAGAGATGCGAGCCGTCGGGGCCATGCGCAATTGCTTCGTTTCAATCAAGTCTAGCGTACTCGTCACGGTATATGTTTTTCCAGTGCCGGGTCCCCCTGAAACGAGAAGCACCATATTACGAGGACTCTCGATGAAATCTTGAACCAAGTGTACAATCTCCTTCTGGCTTGGAGTGAGAGTTTCGATATGTTCGTCGAGCGTCTTCATTTCAGAAACTTTCCCCATTTGAAACGATGCGTTATCCATGGCTGTAGGACGTGCGACATGAAATGCGTCACGCTGGTATTACGAGAAAAATTTCGGCGGCCCGAGTACTCTCTCTTAATTTGTGCAAATGTACGTATTTCTTACTTGATGGATTTGTATTCTCTGTATCGAGGAATCGATTCCATCCAAATGCCACCTCGGTTTGTGAAATCTGTCACGGGTCCTGAATGTGGACGAGATTATCAATCCAAGCGATTGGTTGGACTGGATCAAATGGTCTCCGTTTTTGAAGTGGGAAGGAAGATCGAGTTTCGAGTGCTTTATTGCTCGACCTCAGAAATCTGCCTTTTATTATTCACTGGGTGAGAATGGAGGACTCTTGGTATTGTTGGGTTTTTCTAATTGAATCCGAGATACTCTTAACGAGCTTGGAAAATTAAACAATTCTACATTACGGTGTGAGCAAAACCCTGTGTAGAAGGCTCTTACCGACTGTAGTTGATGATGGAACTAAGTAAAAACAGTGAAATTAGGTTTCACTAAAAGAGGGGAAAAGAAAACAAATCTTTAAAGATAAAAAAAAAACATTTATTTAAACTAAACATGAAAAAGACAATACACTCTAGATTTACGTAAAATCACACTGTGAATTTTGGTCCCGAAATAGTAAAACAAAAGTAACAATCACAATTCTCAGAATAGGTCCAAAACGACCAAGCATTCAATTGGGTTACTCCAATTAACTTAAAATATTGGGATAACCCCAATTGAGGGCTTATAACTCGAGAGACGTTTCACGGGACAAAAAAAGGGAAAATAACTCTAAATAAAAAAAAATCAATTCAGGAGCAAGGACTTAATTAAAGGAAAGTAAGAAAAACGAAAAAACTATAATTGCCCATTGTAGATAAACGGTGGATGCTACTGGATTCCGGAGAGGGACGCTGGATCGGAATGATGGTGCACATTCCAGAGTCACAGGGAGGCTGGTAATTCTTCTCTCAATTCTGGGCGTGGATGTGGGAATTCATCATCACGAAGGGAACTTCTGGAATCCGGAGAAGGACGCTGGAGCAGGACGGTGTTCTCTTCTTTACCAGTCACAGGGAGAGCAGCGGTTTTCTTAATTCTGGGCGGTAGATGTGGGAACTCATCATCACGAAGGGAATCCGGAGCATGACGCTGGCGCAGGACGGTGTTCTCTTCTTTACCAGTCACAGGGAGGCCATCGGTTTTCTTAATTCGGGGCGGTGTTTTTCCATCAGAAAAAATATTCACCACGAGTTCCCTAAAACAGGCGAAAAGCTCTTCGTAATCGGTCTCCAGCCAGCTCAACCGACGCCCTCATCCGTTCCAAAAAAGACCAAACGCGACTGGGGTCGCCGCACGGTGACCCCAGCCACTAAAACATTGGAGAGCGAATAGGACGAGTCCGATTCTCCCGCCTCTCTTATAGCTTCGCTAAACTGGGATGTTGAGTGTTTTAAGTTCTCCCGTGAACTCGTGGGAAAACTATTTTTCGCCTAAATCGGCACGAGAAAACGAAGGGTGAACTATTTCCCAGCCTTTTCAAAAACGATTCGTCATCTCGCTGGCGTGCCGTGATTGGTTGGGCATTCAAATTTTAAAAAAACTGGGGGATTGAGTACAAATGTACCGTTGAAAAGCGAGGGACTTAGCACACATTGATAGGGGAAGAACTTGGGTAAAATTTCCAGTGAAACGTCCCGGAGCAAAAGCGTACATGTTTATCAAGTATCCATGCTTATAATTTAACGACAAATGGTTGAACGGATGGTTTCGAAAATTTTGTACCCAACAGTATCGCGGGATAATCCAAGTGAGTCTCTTCACATCAACGAGACGACGATAGGAGGATTGACTGGTGAGCTTATAGACGTTTGTAAAAAGCCAACAATCGTGAAAGTCAACGGACAACGCTTGGACACTGTAAACTAGAGACAAATGTCAAAAGTGTTTGAAAAACATTAATATATAATAATAAAAGGTAAAAAAAATTAAAAAAATTGTTGAATTATTAATTAAACTTCTCTATTTTGCTCTTGCACAACACCCAATTCAATACTTTTTACGGCATACAATATACAACATACCATACCATAATTTAGCAATTCTCAGATATAAAGATACTTAAGCTAAATTAATTTCCTTTAGAGTAACCACACTAATTGAGATTAGCAAAATTTTATCGGAAAGTCCAATAACTTCGGACCGGATGGCCTCCTTCGTTGCTGCAGGACGCACGCAAATACTCCACTCACGAGGACGGGATGTCCAAAAACTTCGGACCGGATGGCCCTCTTCGTTGCTGCAGGACGCACGCAAATATTCCACCCACGAGGACGGAATGTCCAAAAACTTCAGACCGGATGGCCTTCTTCGTTGCTGCAGGACGCACGCAAATTTTCGCTGAACACAGGACGAGATGTCCACAGTTTATTCTCAAATCAGGACGGGATGTCCAAGACTTCAATTTAATGGGAACGATCACAGTGCATGCCACCCTTAATAGGTAGCTGTAACATCGTGATAAAAGAAAAAGTATTTTTTTAAAGAATTAAAGAAAATTTATTTACAATTTGGTAGCGACATCACCGTTACAACTACCTCTCATCATATGTTTTAAACATAACGGCTGAAACATGCCATTCGAACACCGCACGCAGTCCACACTTCAACGAAGCATCCAATCGACTAAAAAAAGCCGTTACAAAAAAATATCTTTTCACCAACGTTATACACATAAAAGAAAAAATGAACTTCCGGGAAAACCATTTAAGCTCACATAAATATGTCAAAAGAAAAGATATTCTTTCCAAGAGTATTAAGAAGTAAAAATAAACACAGGAAGTATCACAATATCTTGGAATAAGGAAAAAGAAATACTATAGAAATACATTTAAAAGATATTCCGGAAGTGTACGTTACACCTTTAAATATTGAGAAGAAAAAAAGACTTTGCTTAGTTTAATTATTAATTGGAGAGTCTTGTTGACGTTAAATCTGGAGTCTTGTTGGCATCCAATCTGTTATATTTGAAATTTTTAAATAACTAAATGGTGCAATTTTTTTTGTTGAATTAGTTTGTTTTTCAAAAACTTTTATTTATCTTACTGGGTGTTCTCTGTACATTGGGAAAACTGAGCTGTGACTCACACTACATGAAATGGAAATGATACTTTTATTAAGTACAAAAACTCTTGTTTCTTCCTCTGTTTATTATCAAAAAATTTTGTTTTAAAATTATTGTTACTTCCAATAATTGTACTTTAATAGCAGATTATTAATAGATTAATTAAATATTTAATTAATTTATAACATGACATTTTGTTTGTGACTCACACTTCATGGCAAATGTGACCCACACTACACTCAAAATATTTTTATTTATAACAATTGAAAAAAATACATTATATACATTTTTTTTATAAAAAAGTTTTACATATAATTGAAAAAAATACATTATATACATTTTTTTTTATAAATTTACAATTGAAAAAATAAATTATATACATTTTTTTTATAAATTTACAACAATTGAAAAAATAAATTATATACATTTTTTTTATAAAAGTTTTACACATTTTATTTATATTTATTTTTATGTTCGTTACAACTTGCGTTTCAATCAATCTTATGAGTTGTAAAATATTATTTAAAGTTAGTTGGTGACCTGAAAAAAAATAAAATTTTATTATTGTGCTAAGCTTCTTACAAATTCGCTACACTGGCGAAAAATAAATTTCGCCAGGCATAACTTTACTGCTCTGTCGTTTCTGGTTCCACCTAAAAATATTATTTACTGTAAATTTTTTTTGTAATGTTATTTTGTTACTAAATGTTATTTTGTTACCAAAAGTTATTTATCCCAGCCACCGCTTATGCACCAAGCTATGCAAAACATCTTTATGCTCGAAATTATTTGAGTTTGTTTACAGATCTTGGTAAACATGACACGAGCATAACATTCAACGAGTATAAACATAATTTATGTTTTTACGTATTCGATCTCACTCAAGACTATTCCGCTAGCGATCCATTTTCAAACGTAACTCGGAGTGGTGATCTATCGATTCATCTAAAGTTTGAGACAGATCTCGACGAAACGGTTACATTGATAGCATATATGGAAATGCAAGCTCTCATAGAAATTGATAAAAGCAGAAACATCTTTACCGACTATTAAAATCATGGACACCTTGATGTTGACTAGACATGTGTATAGCGATCATAAGATCAGAACTACGTTTGAAGGTGTATTCGCAAGTGATATGCTTCCTTCAAAAAGAAAGCACTATCGTTCCTACATCGTGAACACCGATCCTGCACATTGTAAAGGACAACACTGGCAAGCTATGTATTTTGATGAAAAAGGATACTGCACATTCTTTTGCTCTTATGGTACACCAACCAGTCACAATATTAAATCCATCTTAATAAAAAATTCAACTCAACTTGAGTGGAATAGACAAACGCTACAACATTTTAAAACCAGATCGTGTGGACTATTTTGTCTCTATTTCTTATGGCATATCACGAGAGGGTTATCCATCAACAGATTACGTGTGTCAAATGCATGCGAAAACGAACGAATTGTTCGAAGTTTTGCTCATCAGCGGTTCAAAATTGTTAATACACCAGAACTGTCTTATAATCAATATTGCCAACCTCTTCGTAACGCGTCAATGAATCGATATAAATGAACTAGTAGTAATAAAAACATTACCAAACCACAAATAACGTTATTCGATGGTTCATCATGGAGCGATATGGTTATCTCATTCTGAACGCGTGTGATAAAAAGGTTAAAAGTGTGAATAAAGTATTATTTGATGATGTCGTAAATTGTGTGCAGAGTGGAATATTACAAAGGATCAACGAAGATGAACTGCTTGTTTATTTTCAAATCTTAGAAAATTCAGAAACGATCAAATTGATGCACAAAGATCCAATTAGTTATAGGTATGGATACATGTACTTGTGATTCTGAGCAATATATGATTCTTGAAACTGCATTAGATAATTTGTTTTCTAACTTATTGGATTGCATTGTTAGTGCAAAAGCTTACTGTTTGGAAGTTCCTCGTATATCCAATCTGAAAGTGAAAATTGGATATTACAAAATTTTTGACAGTGACGAACTTATGAAAGAGCTTCACTTGCCCTACTGTATGGAGAGAGCTCAATAAAAGCCCGTAAATGGGAAGAATCGTGTCAGAACACGTTTCTAACTTTATGAGCTATAAGTACGTTCTCTAACAGAAATTTTATCATTTGAATTCCAACATGGAACGGTATGGATATCTCGTTAAAAGCTCACCAAAAACGTATGATTACATTCATCATGAATTGTACAATAGTGTGTTTGATTGTGTCCAAAATGTATTGTAATGCCTGGGACTAAATCAAGAAAACAAGAAAAATGTACGCTATTTTAAAATCCTAACTAATGAAGAAATTGTGAATTTGATCCATAAGGATGACAAAGAACATAGATTTGGAGTATGCCATTTACATCGCATGTCTCCAAATAAAAGACTTTCCTTGTATGGAAGTGGACTCATTTTGTACTCGAATATTTTACGATGTATTGAAGCCGCTAGTGATTGTCTTTGCCAGCTCGAAATGAACTTTCCGAACCGCACACTCAAGTATGGTTACTTTCAAATTTTAAGTGAGGATGAGCTTGTTAATATGTTAAAAAGGTAAACAATGCCTGCGAGCTTGTTGATAACTGAAACTGTAAGGTAAAATGTACTCACCACTGGTTTCTGTGTAATCACCACTTGCGAGCTTGTCAACAACTGAAACTGTAAGATAAAATGTACTCATCACTGGTTTCTTTGAAAAATAAAAAAGTTATTCAACAAACTTTGTTTTGTCTTCTTTCAGACATGGTACTGACAACGTTAATTCTATAACTGTTTATTAATATCACGTCGATGAAAAGTGCATTTCGTAGGAGAAAAAATAATAATGAACTTACCCAAATCTTAACGAGAGCTGGAACTGTAAGATAAAAATGTACTCACCACTACAAGCACAGACATTCAAATATGGTAATTCTATGTGTGTATACCAGTACCACGTTGCTAAAAGTAGATTTCATAGGAGAAAAAATAGTAATGAACTTACCCAAAAAGATTCAGCTCTTCTGCTGTCATATCTCTACAGAAATTCGTTGTCGAATGTTGGTTTTTACTGTGTTTAATAATGTAATGTCTGAGATAATCCTCTCTACATTTCTTCATAATTAGAGAAATGAACAACAAGCTATATTTACCCCTAGACGATGTGTTATAGATCCAGAACTGATGACTTGGTCCATTCGAGCTATCCACGACAACGTGTTATAGATCCAGAAGTGATACGATGTCGATCCTAGCTTGAAAAAACAGCACGCATGCTGTTTGAATTTATATAACAAACATCATAGTGCTGTTTCTTCATGCCTTTATTTATTTTTCATTACATAATACAATGAGTACATATATATACATATAAAGGATCAATACAATGCGTCCTTACAAATTTCTTCAAAACATTGTCAGTTGAATATAACATTACCAAAATTCATTATACAAACATTTGAAACAATTATAGATCAAACGATACATGTGGAGTTTAGAGAGCTTGAGTACGGTATACCATATGTACATTAGTTAATTAAGATGTAAGTTCAATGCTGATTAAAAATGATCAAGTTAAAAACAAGATCAAAAGTGTTTGTTTATACATACACTACAGCGTATGTTATTACATTTCTTAGCATTCTCTTTGGTACACCCTGTAAAAATTATAATGTGACGAGGAAGAAGTGTAAGTAACTTACAGTATAAAAAATTGTTTTTTACACCAATGGTCACCTCTTCCCCATCCCACATTTTTAAATAATCGTCGTAAAACACTTTTAACTCAAATCCAATATCATCAATATCGAACTCTCTAACATTTGCTCCAGCCTTTGGTGGTATTCTTAACAAAGACCAGAATCTGTCGACTGCATCCGTCATCTCACAACGCGAACGTGACCGATTGCAAGAACGGTCACTTGCCCTCAGCACATACACTTGACCCGTTTCACGTTGTTCAAATACGTATTCTTTTGGATGAATGGTTCCTTTATACGCCATCAAATTGGCATACACCGTGTAGTCTGTAATTTTAATAAGTACCTTTAAATGTGGAAGTATTCAATAAACAAAATACTTGTTAAAAGTTTACTGATTAACAACTGCATTTTTTGAGCTACTATTTCAATGAATTCTGATCTCAAACAAAAATTTTTACTATAGAAACATGAAAGCATGGTATAAAATAATATATCAATACAACATGTCCTTACAATTTTCTAAACATTTTCAAAATTGAACATAACATTGCCAAATTCAAACATGCATTTAAAACAATATATACTTTTCATGTAATATAACTAAGATAGAGAATAATGACCATACGATTTCGAATTAATTCCATCCTCGGCCAAGTATTTTTTATCATAGTAATTTGAAAGCGAAACTTTGTTTTGTAGTACAGTTCTCAACACATGTTTCTTGCTTTGAATAGAACATTGTTCGTAACGTAAGATTTTCGAGTTCAATAATACATCTTTATAAGTTTCGTGTGTTAAATTTTTTAGTACTGCGCTTTTAACTCCCTTCGCTTTTTTCTTACTTATACCCTTACAGGTATAACTATAGAGTTTACATCTCAGACCTACAAACTCGTCAATTGGTTCATCTTGCGTTTCGGACTTTAACAGTCCTAATTTCCCTAAATTTTCTTCTGACAACAAAAAATGACGTTTTGAAAAATTGCTAGTATCCATGATACCAGAAAAAGTATGTTTCAAGTCTTGATAGACATCCTCCGTATAAATTTGTAAGTATAGGGAATCTGTGTCAGAATAAAGCAAATGACAATTGTTTTGATAAATGCTTTTGAAACAATTATAGAACAAACGATACATGTGGAGCTTAGCGAGCTCAAGCACAGCATACCCTATGTATATTGGTTTATTCAGAAGTAAGTTTGCTTTTTTTAGTTTAAAAATGGCAAAGTCTTCATTGACCGATTCAAAATGTTCACGAAGAGGGTTAGCTAGATATATTTTACACTCTTTAGCATTTAACGCAGCTTTTATATTTACTTGTTTTCAAGGATTCATTAAAGTTTTTCCATAAAAGGAATTTATCATTTTTTTAAAGAAATTTTTTTCGTTGTCCAAATTTACCTGCTGACGCTGTGTGTTATTAAAACAAATGTATTCTTTAAGCCATTGAGTCTGTAAAACACAGTATCCTATGAATCTTTTTAAGACACAGACCCTGTTTTAAATAGAATTTAAGATTTCTATAATGAACTATATAATTTGTTTTCTTGTAAAAGATAGGTATTAATTTTTTACATTTACCAACACATTTAAGATTAGACTGATTTAATATCCTCTTTTGATACGGACTAAGCATAGAGTTTTCAATATTTATATGCTCAGGTGCCAACGGCAAATCGTCATGGAAATCGTGAATTTCTGGTGGATATGTCAAATCTACCTCTAGTATAAAACCTATGTCAGAGTTCGTTTTTTTTTTTCGAGAACATTGAATGAAGATATTTCGTCTTTAGTGAGCCATTTAAAGTTACCTGTCGGAAGACGTTGTGTCATAACATAACCGTAAAGATTATTTGCGTCTAAAGCTAAAATGTAACTTGAATCTTTGTTCGGGTCATAGCTCTGAGGAATGTATGGATTCTTTGCTTTTGCAAATCGCTTCCCTAAAAAACATATACCCCCTCGTATTGCCGATTCTAGCCATATATACATATTAATGTTAGTAAACAGTTCAAGTTCAATTTTGGTGTATTTCAGTCCTGCTTTCCAAGTTAAGTCGGCTGCAGTTACAAAGTACACAGGGTCTAGTTGGTAAAACTTCATACTAGTTCGACGCATGACAACATCGATATCTTGATACAATCTTAAATAATCACCAAAATTTTGACACTTAAATGCTTTAAACACAGAAATAGCATAATCATAATCTACCTGTGATATGCGCTCATTTTTTAAATTGTTATGAAATGCTTCTATTGGAGGTAAACATGTTTCTCTCAAAACATCTTCGGATTTAAAATACGAATAAGGAAACACTCCTTTTCGTTTGAGTAAACATTTGTTCTCTACATTTTCATAAAACGCATTAAAAAATGGAAAATCATGATGAGAGTTCGATAGATTTTCAATGAGATTGTCCAACGAAGCATCCAAAAATTGAAAACTATCTATAAATTTAAGTTCATCCATGCTAAACATAGTGAACTTTTCCATACTCACTGGTATAATGTTTACACATTTAGCGTAATGTTTCGGAACATTTTTCAATATGATATGTGAATCATATTCTTTATATGATGTATCACAACAGGTATAAAGAACTTAGATTTATAATTCGTTACAAGAGTTATGCGCCAATCCTCTAAATTTACCTGTCATGTGACAATGATCCCTGACTCTTTTGTCAGTAATTTTAAATTTCTTCAAACATATATGACACACGTTTGAAGAAACTGAAACACTTATGTTTTCCAACATAGGATGAATTACTTCCATTTGTTTTAAAAACAATATTGCTAATTTTCTGAGAGTTTTAAAGAATTTCATCACCACCATTTTACCACAAAAGTATTCGTGAAAAACTATTTGATAATTTATGTCCGTTGCTAAAACGCTATAACTGATGGGCTCGTGAATTTCAACTTCAGCGGTAAAACTATTACTAGGATTTGGCAGAACGGTTGTCACTTTTTTGGTAATACATTCGAAATCAGCAAATATACAAAATGCATGATATGCAGATTTGTAAAAGTTTTTAAATTTTAGAATATTATTTTCCTCATTGGGCATAGATATTTTTTGTGGTTTATTATCTCTACATATTCTTTTGTGAACCTTTAAAGTTTGTGGTCTCTGAAAACCTTGTAAACAGTGAAAACAAAAATGGTGAAGACCTCTCACATTTAAAAGTCTGTTAAAATTTTTAATTAAAAAGTAATGTTTTTCAAAAAAGAGTAAAGTGATTGGTCCTTTATTAATGTTTTTACTAACGTAAATGGGATACACTTCTTTATCAAATCCAAAAATGTTGATGGTCAAATTATTTAAGTCCTCGAATTTTTTAATATTTTTGATTGCCATCGGAAATGTTAAAGATCCTAATTCAAATATTTTAAAGTACTTTTTATATTTTGAAACAAGGTTAGAATTAGTAGAGACTGGAAATTTGTGAGCTAATATACAGTACAAAAAGCATAGGTTATCCATACATTTAATATTTAAAATTGCTTTCTTCTTT
This sequence comes from Metellina segmentata, assembly GCA_947359465.1. Classification (NCBI taxonomy): domain Eukaryota; kingdom Metazoa; phylum Arthropoda; class Arachnida; order Araneae; family Tetragnathidae; genus Metellina; species Metellina segmentata. The sequence goes on along the minus strand of OX375883.1, from coordinate 17,674,358 downwards.
TTAATAACTAGAGGTAGATTTACATTTCGACACCCAACTCGCAGATCATAGTAGTTCCCAATGTGTAAATCTAACACTCGAATAACTTTTATTCGCAATGGTTCTGGCTGGAGGATCAAAGTATCAATGGAGTTTAAAATATTTTGCACCGCTCTATCAATTGCGTCATTGATTGTAAATGATGATAGAATACGTACAGAATTTGAACAGAAATAAAAAGTGGACGAAATTTCATCCCCCCCCAACTCTACAAATTTTGTAAACACTATATGGATGCATATAATTAATCGAATCCTTAACACTAAGGCAGTCGAAAGAGCATTAAACATATGTTCTCGGGCATCAGAGAATAACACAAGTGGATCGGTATAGTTCACTCTTGCTCTTAGGGTTCTTATAAACCCTCTAAAAGAGCTGTTTATTTCCATGAAAATCATTTTTACTGTATCGATACTTTAACACACACACACACATATATATACATAAATACACACCAAACTGCAGATACCATGTGCGTATAAGGTATAATTATTGTTGGAAAGAAATTTCTCGATTTCCACCACCCCTGCTTTTAATGTAGGGAATAGCTCTTGGGGTATGTTAAAACGGTTTTTTGCTTCCCCCTCTTGACATCTCATAAAGCCTATGTATTGCTGGCGACGGAACTCTTTTAGTTCTATAGATATTCCCTTTCCAATATGAATGTGATACGGAGGGAGGGGAGTTTTGGATCCTTTAGCTGGTGCTAGATCCACATCGTACTCCAACGATTCTTTTGACGACGGTTTCTTGTGGTTTTTTTTTACTGGCATCTCTAAGAGACATGTATCATCATCATCACTAAATGTAACAACGCGAAAGAGTCTTTTCCCATCGTTCTTTTTATCTATGACAAGAAACAAAAATACCTTTTGAAATTTTACCGAAAGTTCACTGATTTACAATTGCATATAAGAATTCTGAGGTATAAAGATGTTCTCATCAATGGAATCTCCGACTAAATATATTAGAAATTAAGGTTAACATTTAAGACGATGTCGAATAATTACGTAAAACACTTAAAAAAAGCTTTGAACTTTGGAAACATTGTCTACCCCATTACACAGAACATGTACAAATATAAGTAAATGAATATTCAATGCTCTTACCTTCTTTAAAGATGGACATGTTGATAACCCCAAGGAATCGCAGGAGGAGACACAGCACAAAGTTTAAAAATATGTGACTGACTGATGATAAAATAATCCAAGTATTTATACACTAAGTTTTAATTAATGTTTATACAGTCTACTATTTAGCAGAAGAGATTTCCTTGATCCATTGTGTCAAGAAATCCTTCTAGAATATAATATTCCATTGTATTAAAGTTAAACTAAACAGTTTAAATCTAGTGACGTGAATACTCTCACGCTACATAAATTGAATTTCCTCTTAAGTTTAAAACTATTTTCCTCATACATTGTATAAACGCTGTGGAAAAACACACAAGTCACAATAGAACATTATTTCTTTCAAGGCTAAAATATACGTGTTTTGACGTAAGCAGCGTTCTTGACGTATACAGATGTTATCATGGGTTTCAATGTGTTTACAGGAACCATCAAGGGTTATGTTGCATTCATATACTTGTTCGGAAATCATTTTTCTCACGAGTTGTGTTTTTCCACTCTTTGACGGTCCTGTCACCATGAAGGAAAAACACAATACAAAGAAACGAGCAAGCAGCAGGATCGGAGCAGTCGTGATGAAATGATCCCAACTCGGAGATGGGGGGGGGATTTATATATAAACCCCAAATCCAGCCGTCAATTATCGAATTTCCCGATGGAGATATCCGCTCCTTCCTGTTGTGAAAGCAGGATGCGATAAGAGCTTGCCTCGAGACATTTCCCACACACAGTCGTCGCGACCGTGACCCCAAACCAAACATTTTATTTGTTCTATTGTAATGTCCCCGTAGCATCGTTAAAATAACTCAAGTAAATAGCTTCTGCAAAGTCCATGGGATTGAAAGGCCGACTCAGGTCCATGGGTTCATTGGTGGGCTCGCATGGTGGTGGTGCCGCCGCCGTTGTTGACTCCACCATCCTCATGATCGTCACGGGGTCTTGTAGTAGTCGACAACTCCAATCCAAGGGTTCTTCCCAAAGGTCATCGTCGTCCGTCACTTGTGACACGCATTCCAATGCAAACCTTTCCAACTTTTGTCGGTGCACTGGTTCGAGCCTTTGCGCGTCTTTGTAAAAGGTCGGAACAAACAAAACGTTGGGTTCCGAAAAGGATTACATGCTGGTCGCCGAAGGTCTTTTTCTGTGGTAGGCGGGTGAATCCATCGAGCCTGGAGCAAGCGTCTCTCGATCCATCCTAATCGAGACTAGAGTAGGAGGAGGAGACGTCAACAATATCTCTCGCATCAAATCCATCGATACTGTAGGATGAGGAAGAGAAGAAGACGTCCACAAGACCTCTCGATACCGATCCATCATCCAGACGCGTGGGTGTTTTGGACGAGGATAAGGAGAAGACACGTCTCGATACCGATCCATCGCGACTGGACGGGGTCGTTTGGGAGGCAAACACTACGACGACGGTATTTTCTGGATGGGGTGGTTGCCAACCGCGTCTTTCAACTCCTGTACCTTTTCCAGTGTCACGACGTCGATAGCAAACACGGTCGGCTGTACCGTCACGATGACGTACCGCGTCCCTGGATCCACCCGACAGACTCGTTGCGACTCGAGCACGGTCATCGTGTAATTGAATTTATCTACCGCCCGGAAAGATCGTTCCCGGACGCATTCGATCGGCGCCTCTGCATCCAGTGCTTTAAACAGCATCGGCACCTGCGACGTTTGCAATAGGTGGCACGTGCCTTCGCGGACCGTCCTTTGTTCAAAGGTAAAGAGTTTTTTGACGAAAAATACGTTTTCGGAAACGTAGACGGTCCGCACGTCAGCATTGCTTTTCCGCCGCATTGATAGGAACATTCTCGTCTCGACCTTGTCCCAGTTGACGTTTTTCGCTGCTCGGACCTGTGTTTGTGTCCTCGTGGCCGAATAGACGAAATGGTCCATGAGCTTGCGGGTAAACCTTTGGATTTCGTTCAACGAGACGAGGGTCTTGACCGGTTTGGACAGTGCAATCGTGACGCTTCCTTGCGTCGCATAATTTGCTAGTACCGCCTTATCTGCCCTGTAGTGGAAGGATCCTGACGTGCTGGGCAACGGTGGTCGGAAACAAATCCACTTCCAAATCCAATTCCCTGATGTCGAATGTCAGAGAGAGAGAGAGGTTCGGAACTGATGGAGCGTTTGTAACATAATGACTCGAGGAAGACTGGCAGACGTTTAAATAGGGTTTCAGTCAGGAAGAACAGGCCATCCCTCAAGGACAGGAAGGGAAAAGTCTCATTGCGATAAGGGACATCCGTCGTCCTCAGCGGCAATAACATGAAGCGAGGGCATGCTCAAATCCAAGACTCGAATGTAAAAGGCAAGGGTTGCGATGAGGTAGGATATGTGTCATCCAGGACAGGAATCGAGGATCTCGGCATGCTCAATTCCAAACGTCGAATATCGTCTTCGTCGGGTTTCTTTGTAGCGGGGATGCGACTGTTGTTATGGGCCGCAGGCGGTGTCTCCACGTAAGGGCTATACAACCGTTCCTGGATGGGCTCGAAAAGTTGCGCGATTTGCTCTCGACTTATAAAAAACGTCGTCGTCGTTTCCTCTTGCTGCCCGCCCAAATCCTTTACTGACGACGAAAAAACCTCTTCTCGCAGACGCTGGCGTTTCGAAAGAGGCTCGTGCGTCGTCGCGTAGAGATCGTGGACCAAAACTTTACTGTCGAAAGGATTTTCGAATCGTTCTCGCAGTAGCGTTTCGTTGGCCACCACTCGAACCGAAAACAGAGTCCGTTCGACGGTGACGACGACGTACAGGGTGTCCTCTGGTACCCTATAGGCTGTGAGGGGTTACAACACGAACCTTTCGTAGAGATGCTGGTCTTGCCATCGAAAGATTCGATCGCCGAATCACTGATCCGCTTTCGATCACACGGAACTCGAAGGCAGGCGATACAAAAGCACGGGGGCGTCCGACGTCTGATAGACGTGGGAGGTCCCCGGTGCGACGCGTCGTTGTCCGAACGTAAAGTAAGCCCCGACCACGAAACAGGCGTCTGGTTCCCATGCGTTCAACAGGTAGGCCGTCCTGACGTCGGTGTTGCGTCCCTTTTCCCTGATCGGCTTGGCCAAGCGTCGATGAATCTTTTCCCACTTAACGCGATGCGGTTCGAACTCGTTGAGCTTGCTGGACCCCAGGGCAATGTAGATGAAATTCTGGACCCTTTTTCTCGTCGAGCGATTTGTGTGTGTGCCTTGAGCTCGCCAGGAGACGCGGTGGTCCCCGATGGGATTCAGGCTCGCCAGCAAACACGTCACTCGGCCCGATGCGGCGAGCTTTTCAAAGGCAGACACTGGGAGGGGGGAACGAGGACAGCCGTCACGGCATCGCAAACAGTCGAGGGAATCTCGCATCATGGATCCTTGCGTCGTCGCGTCTCATTGACCGTTTCATTAATCGGAAAATATATGTCTTTTATCTAAAATAAAAAAAAATTGCATTTCATATTTTTTTTAAATGTATTATTTATTACATAAAGGTTATGTACATTTTTCTTCGGACCGGACATCATCTTGTTGAAGTGTGGCAGCGTATTGACATATGTCAGTTGTCCTTTATTCAGGTACATACCCCATCTGCAATAAAACAAAATGACAGAATAACTAATGTAAACAACATTTACTTATAAGTAATAGTTTTAAAGATTAGAAAATAAATTTACAGGCCCCAAAGGGTATTCAAAGCTAATTTAGAAACTTGACGACGCCCAGGGTTCTTCGAAATTGCGGCTGCGTCCAGTTGAATGCCCTCCCGTTCCTTGTATAGTTTAACATATTTGTTTCGTTCTTCGGGTGTTGTACATTCTGAAGGCCAACCACTGCTCTCTTGTTTAATTTTTAGAAAAAGATCAATATACGATCTAAACAAGGAGTCAGAGGTCTCTTCAAAATTATATACTTCGAAAATCTAAAATAAAACAAAGGTATGTAAAATGCACCAAATAAATTGCAATGATAAGCACAATTTACGGAAACTTACATGCGTAACCCTATAACCTTTTACAACAGCCAATTTTACCTCTTCCGTGACCCAGGTACCAATGAGAGCCCTTTCCTCCTCGGTATGTTCACAGGGATCCTGCTGCATATTATCAGCGCACAATCGGCAAAGTGGAAACATAAGTTATCCGTTGCAACGATATGGCAGTACTGGAATATACAAACCATGAGGAGGCAATACTCTACACTGTACAAAAACAAAATAGTTATTTAGGTCACCAAAATTATCCGTCATAATTTCGGGGTGTCCGCTGAGGTATCGGCAATACTTGTTTACCTAAAAAAAAAATGAACATTTAAAATGTCTTAGTAGATTTTTAAAAAAATGTCATTAGAAATATATACCCATGGATACAAAGACGTAAAATCAATATACTTTGTTTTTCCCTCATAGAACAGAGACAAATCATTCGTTCGACCGCCAAAAAATGCATCCCTAGGGTTCAAGCGATCATTCAGTTTGTGGGTTGATAAGAAGGATTTTAAAGCTAATCCTTCCTTTTTCTCACGAATGAAATCGTGCTCCCATTTCTCAATGACCACAAATCCCTGGGCTCGCAGATATGCCGTGGTTTTATTGGTCTTCTCTCTCAGCGTCCCCATCGTCACCGCTAGCAAACGATTCACGGCATCCTTCTCAAAACAGGTATTACAACCATGAAAAAAACAACCCTTAAAAAAATAAAAACATACATCAGTTTTTGTGACATTATTTTTGTAACGAACTGACATGGAATTGGTATATGGTATTTTCTTCCTCGCAATAACCATCGACGGAAATTCCATGGATTTTTTTCCCCATACCCATTTAAGGCGTGGAGTATGCTAATCCCTTCCGAGTTGACAACGAAATCTAGCCATCTAATACAGTCTCTACTGTGGGTAGTGTTGTTCACGTATCCGTGAATTGTAAATAGTATTAAAAAAGTTCCTTAAATCCATACCAAAAGTTGAAGTACTTATATTACTAGTTAGTACATATCTGCGCAAATGCGCTGGTATAGTTACAGTATACACAATAGGTTTCCTTGAACCAATATATGTTTTTTTAGCAGCACTACCTGTTAAATCCTTCAAATCAACAATCTCTTCTACATTCATTGTCACATTTTTGTCCCAAACCATGTGAAAGGGTTGGTTTTAAAAAAAATCAACACCATAGTTAAAAAACACAACAGGTCCCTTGGTACCTCCATCCTTCACAACAACATCACCAGTGCCAATGTGGTCAACAGTAAAGCTATACCTAAAATAATTAAATTTACAAAATTGATAAGCAGTAACATAAGCCCCAAACTTATCATCACGCAAGGCGTTAACATTAACAGGTGTAGTAAATGCTTCAAAGGAACCATCAAAAGGTTTTTCGGGTTTTGCAATCGAAAACTGACAAATAAATGCTCCAAAGTTTTAAAAGTGTCCTTCTTAAATTCAGTCGAATTCTTCGCTCGACGAATAGTCTTTCGACGAAGGGCCCGCTTTCCCTTTTTTCGCCGGTACCTTCGGGTTCTCTTCTGCGTTAATTGTTTCCAAAGGCTTTTTCTTTTCCACCACATCTCCGTGAAGAAGTAGCTGCTTGTAAACTGTATCAGTTGGTACTTCACTTGGTCTTTTAGTCACACTGTTAGTAAAAAAATTATGCACATTAAAACGTGCTGAAATTGCAGCTAATATCTGTACATTAGTAAACACTTCTTCCGGAGTAAAATTAGAAGTTACATATATTTTATCAGGTCTAATTAGCATGCACGCACCTTTAATTTCGGCATTAAAGGCATATCTATCTGCCCACACTTTAAAAAAACAACCTAACCATTGCGCATGATTGGGTTCAACATCACTTAGCAGCACATTACGTTCATTACGGTAACCGTCCCACCATTTGTTAAGGGACTTAACATATACGTCACCCTGTTTTCTAACAGCATAATCCTTTCCACATCTGGGAGGACCGCAAATCCAAATTCCACAGGAGGCAGCTAATTCTCCAGTGGAAAATGCAACACAAGACTGTAAACACGCCTTGTAACGGATATAGCTGCCCGGATGATTTCTCTTGATGGATTCAAAGTCACCGTCTTCAGCGGCCGCAAGTATAGCTGCAAACTTGCTAGCGCCTCCATTAGTTTTGGGTAACGTGCCAAACTCCTTGTACTCACCATCTTTTCTGCAATACTTTGCACATTCTTCAGGTGTTCCCCTAGCAGCTTCATAATGAGGACCATCGAGAACTTTACGGATCTCGGAAAGTCGTTTCCGTGTTGTAAAATATATGTAACCTTGCCAATGCGTGCGCGCAGTTTTCGGGCAAACCTCGCGACCGTAAATAAGGTACTCAAAGCCTTTGTATTGCTTAAATGGTTCATTTTCTAAATCAAAGCTTGTAAAACACCAACCTTTCTGTCGAGACATCCGTGGACATCGTAGAATACGTGTTGTCTTGTATGTGCTTGGAACGGAAAACTGCCATACACGCTGATGCAATAGTTGCGTAACTGATAAAAAAAGAAGTTGAAAAACACACAAACAAACATATGTAATTGTAAATATGAGTATAGTAAAAATATTGAAGATTATAAATATGATAACAGGGATAGATAGTAAAAGCTAAACAAGAGACTAAATATTTACAAAAATGGATCGACTTCAGATATTCCAATAAACTGGCCCCGAAACTCAAGACAGAACCGTCTTGGTGTTCCCGAATATTGAACAGGTGGGGGAAGAACCCCTTCTTCAACTCTGTCAGCCCAAAACAAGCAGGAAGTTTTGACAATCCCATGGGTAAGAAGTTAAATGAATCTGATTCTCAGATTCAAACTTCTACATGTTACTGCCATCACTTTCGAGCCGTTGGGTATGACATCAGGAGGCGTCCCCTGTGCCAAAAGCCAGGCCATAATAAATTGTCCATCAAATCTTTAAAACAAAATGACAATAAGAAAGAATCCTAAATGTAGAGTTATAAATAAATTCAAATCTGTGGTATCTGTGACATTTACAAAATGTGGTCGTCAAAACAAGTGCATGATTATCGACAAATTCAAAGAAAAAAGTACCTTAAATAATATATCGGATATTTGTAAGCTAAAATAAATACAATTACAGCATGTAAAAAGTTAACCAACATACAGTTAATTATGCCCAATAATAATCCGTTTATAGATGTTTTTTTTATAAATAATACTAATGCTTACCCCTTCATGTTGTGTGCAATGGCCGTGTAATCCTTGTGTTTTTTAGAGAAAAGCCACGCACAAAAATCATTGAGAGCAGAAGTTCCTTTGAACACATGATCCTCTCCTTGGGCATATTGAGCAACAGCAAAATTTACCAATTGCTCTCCAGACGACTGATCGGTCTCGAAGTCAAAAAATATTAGTCTGTCCGAGAGATTTTTCGAAGGGATAACACGCAGGAAACATTTGTGGTCGGTAGCCAAAACAAATTTTGCACAAGAAGGGCATTTAGTGGTCCAGCATCTGTGCAAGTCTTGTGGACAATGGCGCCTTAGAATTACCCTACTGCATACTCTGCACTGATACATCCGAGTAAAGGGAACGTGAAGAAAAAAAAATTACTTGATCACACATCGAAAGTTGTCTGCCAGGTTTAGCCTTGTGCGCCATATAACAGTCCTCAGACTGACACAGCCGATCACACTCAAAGTATCTAATTGTATCTGCTTTAATGCAGTGTGACCTCAAACATGTATGACATGAGCCCTCACATCTGTGATTTTGAAAATTGTTGTATGGCTTGTGGCAAAACCACAGTAATAACTGGATCCATAAAACCCCTTCAAACTGCTAATTACATCATAGTATTCATTGTGAAGCCACAAATTTATCCTACGTGCACGTAAGGGACCCTTATATGACACCTTAAACATTAAAAGAGCAAAATAAATTAATTAATTAAGCTATAAGAAATATATACTTAATAAAGTTATTTTTTTTAAAACTTTGTCAAAACCATTTACAATACATGTAAATATCATAAAATACCTTTATATAAATAAATTTATTTGAAACATATATAACCCACATACGTAAATTTTCGAAGAAAAAATAGTACTTACTTTATTAAGATTATGTGCGGATATTACCACAACTTGTACGTTCAGGTGATTTTCAAAGGTTGCAATTTCTGCGTTGGTGCAAGGCCAACAGGTACATCAGCGGATTCATGCAAAGCTTGAGCCCTGTTTTCTAGAGTAGGCCTGCGTCGATCTGTCAAAGCATTGATTGACCGTTCCTTTGCTAAATGTGCCAATCCATAAAGGATGGCTTTGGCACAGCAGAGTCCTTCCCCATCCATTGGTATCGATAAAACAGACCTTTTTTTCAGTCTGTCTATCTCTATATTGGTGATTTTTTTTACCACCGCCAGCACCAGCTTCTCGCCTAATGGTAATCACGTCTACAGTGAACCCAGGGTCCAAGGAAATTTCATCCTTTGACTGTAACTCTTTTATTACAGCCGAAAGCTGCCTCTCCAGCGTCAGGTTCGATACAGGCATCAGTGCTGAAGAAATAGGCCTGTCTAACCCATTTCCTTGTTAGAAGAAACGAATGAGATCATGCCCTCTTAAATTTTGCGTAATGGCTGTGATGATAATCGTAAAAATTAACCTCACCACCTCGATCGTTAGTACTAACGGGTTGAACTGTTGGGGAAGTCTTTCGGCTAATACATGGGCCCGGAACGTCACCTCTTCGGCATTATATTTCTTGATGTCTCTTCTAGACACTTCATCAACCTTTATAGCCTCTTCTAAGTAAAAAAAAAAATCAAACATATATCTTATGTACGATACTACAAAAAAAAAGATTTTTCTTTTTAGTACTAGAATAAAATAAACTAGTAGGTAATTAATAATAATGCATACCTGAAATCCTTCTCCTGTTTGAGGCTGTACTACTGCAAAGAACGACGATGCTTCAATAAACTCTTGTAATATTTCACTTAGTAACTGAGAAAAAAAAAAATAATATATATATAAACGAAATATTGATAAAACTGAGCATATTTATAAACTGAAATAAGTAATTTATCAATGAGTATTCATATAAACGATATATATTAACATAAAAATATAATTACTTCACCATCCGACTCCCTCATGGGCATTTCACAGTCCTCAAATAAAACCTGTGTGTGTAAAAATTATAATTATCGTACTTTAAAAATATTCGTTGTAAAAGTTTATTTGTTAAATATAATCATAAAAATTAAATATTACCAAGCCATTAGCATCTAACTCGATTGCCTCAATCACCATCTGAGGGGGAAAAATAATTGTAATGAAAAACATTCGGATAATTATGCATTAAAATCGTAGTGTCTATAAACAGTTATAACCTAGTTAGCATAAATAAATTACCTCATCATCCAATGCTATCATGGGCATATCTGAGTCTTCAAACAACACCTTTAATAACAATAATAATATAAAATGTAAATCAATTGCATAAGGAAATAAGTAAAACGTACATGTGAAAACATAAGCCTACTATGCAGTTGTTACTTTTGCACTATATTCACGGTATAGTAATAATACAATAATTAAAAAACAATAGTATCTATATGTATATGTGTGTATGGTATAGAATAATACAATAATTTCATGAGCATAGCTGGGTCTTCACACAACACATTTAATAACAATAATAATATAAAAAATTAATTCAATTGCATAAGCAAATAGGTAAAGCGTACGTATGAAAACATAAGCCTAGTATGCAGTTGTTACTTTTACTCTATATTCACGGTATAGAATAATACAATAATTAAAAAACAATAGTGTATATGTATATATGTATGTATGTATGTATGTATGTATATATTATAAAAAAAAAGAAAGCGTACTTACATTATCTGATGTAAAGTCCATCATACGCTGTTGTGGCTAGAGCGTTGCATGTTAGGACAGAAACACGTACAACAACCAGTGGAGTACACGAAGAAATGAACTTTTTGTCATCCTCACACCACAGCGTCACACTTCTTCATGTATTCCTCCGCGCTTGCGATCAAAATCGCTGTTATTAGGCACTTTCATGTTCTATCTTGTAAATATGACGTCACTCATTACGTCACACCGCGTGCTTAAGTACTTTCTCGTTCTACCGGTTCTGACTTGTCATCTGATGTCATTCACAGCGTCACTCCTCGGCTTGTATTCCTCCGCGCTTGCGATCAAATATCGCTGTGATAAAGTACCTACGTGTCATCTGACGTCACATATTTTCCATCTCCCCTAGAAAAGGTTCCTAAACATATTTAAATCTCTGTAGAATAGGTATTCGTAGCCGAACGGGTATAGTCATGAAACTAACCATCGGCCACGAGTACTTTTGTACTAAATTCAAACCCCAACACAATATTACCTAGTTTGTATGTAATTTCTGAATATATTAATATTTTCATTCAAGTATGTGTCAATAGATGGCACCATGAGTTCACATTTGGTGTTGCCACTCATCCGTAAAGAAACTTACATGTAATTTATAAACATTTAAAACAACTCAACTCCATTCCTAGAAATATAAGTTATTATTAAGTAGAAGCAGGAATCCGATAACCCAACTTAACTCAACATGACGTCACAGTGAAATCTCTGAGAAAAATCCAAAGTCCAAAAATGTAAACAAACCGTTCCTATCGTAAACATATCGCCTGTTGCCATTCAACAGTAGATAAACTCTAAAGAATCTGAAACCGAAATTAAGAACATCAAGTGTTGCCATTCAACAGTAGATAAATTCAAAAACTAACAATTCAACTCCACTCGACCCTAATGTTTTCATTCAGCAGCAGGACCCCCTACACCTCAACTCTGTATGACGTCACTTCCTGTTTGGATGCCGCCACGTGGCCACGCCCCCTTTCGATGACGTCACTTCCGCCGCATATGTGGGTATGTATACTACTCCTGCATACTAAAGTACCAAGAATTAGAGCCTGCATACTAAAGTGCCAAACTCCTTGTAATCGCCATCCTTCTTACATTAATCTGCACACCCTTGATATGTTCCGCGAGATGCTTCAAAATGGTAATTGCCACCCATCTTCCGCATCTCCGTAAGCCTGGCACGCTTCTGAAGATAGATATAGCCTTGCCAATGCTGCTTAGACGTAGACGGGCAAATCTCTCACCGTATATAGCTGGTAAACACCTTAAACGGTTCATTTTCAATATCAAAAGATGTAACACACCAACCTTAACAGCGAGACATGCGTATCGTCAGGACTGCACCCAGTTGGCTTCTGACTCTCTTACGTAAAAAAAAACTCGTTACGTTTTCTAGCAAAAACTTAAAAACGTAAGCAAACCGCAAAGCATTGTGGAATCGTAACACCTGCTTGGGAGAAAAACGTATCGCGCTATGAGAAAATCACTTTTCTCTCTTTTCGGACATTTGGATAGGCAGCGGGGTGATACAATACCAACCGTCCAATTCGCCATATTAGGACTCGGTAAAAACACAGTTATTTCAATTTTATACATGCACCATTTTTATGTAGATTTATTGCTTAAAAAGCTAAGTTCCTCGTTTATCAAGTACATTTTATCATAAAAACTTGACCGATTTGTCTTGTTTTGTAAGATATAGTAGACACGGTGTATTTTTTCGATAAAATGCTGCATTGTTTATTTTTTAATTGTTTTTTTTTCTTTTAAAACCTCCAAGTATAATTCATGTCGCAAGTTGTTCTCTACGACAGATTTTTTTTTGTTCCTTAAACAGTTCTTTTGCTATTATTTCCGAAAATGTATGAAAACATTGAGTTCTAAAACCGAAAATCCAACATAAATGGGGTTTCAAGGGTAGCTTATCTCTTTTTATTCAGAATTTTTTATCCTCGAGACTCTTTAGGGTACGTGTTGGAAATATTTTATCAGATCATTTTATTCAGGTTGAGGGAGTTCCTCAGGGATCTGTTTTAAGTGTCACCCTTTTCATTATTCATATCAGCAACATGCTTCATGCACTTCCTCCATCAGTTCATGCTTCATTATATGTTGAGGATTTGCAGATATCATGCCAGGGATCAGATATGCGATTGATCGAGCGACAACTTCAGACAGCTGTCAACAATCTTGTCAAGTGGTGTGACCAGAACGGCCATACATTGTCCACAAGTAAGAGTAGATGTGTCCATTTCTGTCGGAAACGGGGTCTACATCCAGATCCACAAATACACATTCGCAATATTTTAATACCCGTAGTCAATGACATAAAATTCCTCGGAGTAATATTTGACTGTAGACTCACCTTTCTTCCACATATATTATACTGCTGTTTGTAAAAAATTCAACACCATGAAGGAGTCATCAGAGTTTAATGAAATTTATTGCACAAACGGCTTGTATTAGTCCAAATATATGAATACATTTTCAAAGCAAAAAAAAACAACAATATTAAGTGTCCAAAATCAGTATATGCTGTAGCCACCACGCGCTGCAATAAGTGCTGCTATACAGCGTGGCATGGAGTGAAACAGATGTTGATGTCCGTTTGTGGAAGAGAATTCCATATTGTTTTTGTATGCGCATCGAAAGTTCGTTTTTTGAAACTGCAGGACGCGGATCACGAGCAAGACGCCGACCAACCAAATCCCACAGTCGCTCAATAGGCGACATATTCGGCGAATAAGTAGGCTAAGGAAGAAGTTGCATGAGTTGGGCTGAAATGAAGTCTCGAACACTCCTTGCAAGTAGTGGAGATTGTTCACTTCCGGAATAATTTCTAACTATGCTTAGATTTTAAGCATGCATACGAACTAAAAGTGTTAACCATACTTAGATGTGAAGCATGCATATGAACTAAGGAAGTATAGGAACTATAACTTTTGATGAAGCCAATTTTTATGTAAACGCTATTATTCCAGAAGTGAACATTTTTACTCCACTTAAGTTATATATAAAATTATTTACCTAATCTTCAACGATACACCTGTATTCTTTTATAAACCACGCCGGAAGGAAGTACGTATGTTCTTATAAAGCTATAATTTTCCTGACCAGTGTTTCATGTATAATAAATTGGACAGTAAACGTGGTCAATGTCGGTTTCTCCCAAGTATCTAAGTAACCTTTTATGCGGCGGGGGTAGTCTTTCTTGCCTCTCCGGTCGATTGATGTATTTAGTCATTTGGATGAAGCTATCAAAAGAATTACGAAGAAATATCAGATTGTGATGGTCTCTACGAGAGACGTTTATCAGAAAGTCGTTTATTCGAAGAAGCTTATATAGATCTATTAAAATAAAATTACTTACATAATCTTCAACAACTCAGATCATGTCTTTCCAAGCTCTCGACAAGTTGTAAAAAGAATTGAAGTTCACACACATTTATATTACTATGAGCTTATGCTGACTTTCATTCTTCATAGTCTGGTTTTCCTTGATATCATCTAGGTCAAATGTATGTGTTTCAAAGACATTTAGTTGAATTGACAAGAATATTAATACAAACAGAGCGGGCTGTGTGAAGGCGAAGAATGATTATAAGAGTGATATATAATTTTGTTCTAGAATGTTCAAAAACGTGAGTATCGTTGTAATGCGAATTTTATGAATCGCGGGTGGGTGTTTAATTATAACATTGTATTGGGCTGAAAAGAAGTCTCGAACATTCCTTGCAACATGTGGGCGTGCATTATCCTGTTGAAAGATAGCTCCAGGGATGCCTTGAAGGAAGGGAACGACTTGGGATTCTAGCACTTCACGGACGTACCTGTTGCTATACAGATTACCCTCAATTCGTAGCATCTGAGATCGTCCATGATACGAAATCGCACCCCAGACCATAACTCCGGGTGTTCGGCCACTATGACGTTCGATAACGCACTCTGAAAGGCAGCGTTCACCGGCATAGCGTCTAACACGAATGCGGCCATCATGGTTCCACAAATTAAAGCTGGATTCGTCAGAAAAGACATTTTGTTGCCAATCAGGTTCTGTGCTCATGAGCCCATTGCAGACGCAGACGTCGATGGTTTGGCGTGAGGAGGATCCTGTATAAAGGAATCCTTGCACGCAGTCCACGGTGCAGCAGACGTCGACGAATTGACGAAGCCGACATTAGTACACCTGTAGCAGTAGACCAAAGTGCTGCCAACTTCCTGGAGGAAGCTGTACGGTCATTCACTGCCATGTGGACCAGGTGTCTATCATCGCGCGGTGACGTCACCTTCCGTCGTCCACTCCCAGTTTTTCGAGTTGTCCGGTGCTCGTCGGTCCACTGCTTCCTAATTCGCATAACTGTAAAACTGTTCCGCTGCACACGAGCTGTTATTGTGCGATAGGATAATTATCCTTCACGAAGGCCGATTATTCTCCTCCGTTCAAACTACGTAAGTTGTTCAAATTTCACCCTAGTTCGTCGTGGAGGCATACTTAGGTCTCACTAAACGTTCGCCACTCAAAAATAACCATGCACTATTTTCAACGTCCCGCTACAGCCCTCTATTTATACTCTTTTAGCATCAGTTCAGAGGGCGCTGCTCACACCAAGCATGCGTGGTGGCTCTGAAACGTTACTACTTGGCATATCATCCTATAATTGACATTTGCTGCAAATTTCATTTCATTCGGATGATTCCTTCATGGTGTTGCATTTTTTACAAACAGCAGTGTATATTTGCGAAGGAAGTATGAGAAAATATTAAATATCCTCAGGGTGTTATCAAACACATATTAGGGAGCGAATCGTGTATCACTGCTCCGAGTGTATCAGTCTCTCATCTTGTCTACAATTGACTACGGTAGCATTGTGTATGGGACTGTGATTATCTGCTCTACGGAAGTTGGACACAGTTCACCATTCTGCTCTGATCATTTGTTCTGGTGCATTTCGCACATCACCAGTCCAGAGTCTCTATGTGGTATGTAATCAAATCCGTCATGACTTACGGCGCAAGAAGTTGTCTGCTAATTATTACTTCAAGATCTTATCAACACAATCTCATCCTTTGAAGCGCTTGACTCTCGACCCCGGTTTGAATCGACTTTATCTTGACCGTTCTACTCATGTACGTCCTTTCTATAAGCGGACAAAAGCTATTGTCAACGATTTGAACCTAAGTGACGTTGTAACCCACATAAACGATGCATTTCTGTATTTAAATACAGCATTCTCTACACGTTTTAAACTAGAAATAAAGTCTTCTACGAAGTCTTTTCCAAAATAAGACCTATTCTATACTATATTCATTTTATCATCTAAAAGAACAAAACCATAACAAGCTGGTTCATAAATCTGAGTTTGCAGGGAAAATGTTTCATAAAGATTTGGTTTTGCTGTAGACACTAGTTTAATTTAATAATGCATTCAAAGTCACCATAAACGACAAAAGGGTGAAAATAAGATTTTTCTCATGGGTGAAACTTCAAAAACTTATTACTTCTACTTGGTAAAGTAATTTTTCTAGGGGCTTTATTCAAACATCTTTTTTGATGTTCATTTAACGTTGACTGACGAGCAAATCCAAGTAAACAGTTTTTACAAAACTTATGAATGCCATGCTTTTCCTGCATAAGTCTTTTTAAGTTTTTAATTAGATAAAATTACTTTTTGAACATTAATAAATATTGTTCTTTGGTAGCTATCAATTTGCTCTTATAAATTGGATAAATGACATTCAAATCCCTATACATTAATTTTTAATTTATTTCTGCGTTCAAATTTAGGTATGTCAGTTTCTTTAACAGGGGAATTCAGAGAATTGCAGGATAGAAGTTTTTGATATTTATTATATGAAGATTTTAAATTCATAATAAATATCTGTGGAAATAAACCTGTCAAAACGGAATAGATAAAACAAATATCGTTATCACATCAAATACTTAGTAAACATTATTTTTTTTTTAATGTCTTTGGTAAAGATACTGATTCGCATCCACCTCTAAGAGCATATTATTTTCCTACATGCACTTCAATTAAATCTACCGTTTTAATTTGCCTTTCCAGAACCATGATTTAAAAATTCATCTACATCATTAAGTACTTTATGAAATGCTGATTTAATTTTATTATTGATCTCGTACTGTGATAAGATGCGTTCGGTTTTTGAGTAAAAATAGAATTTATTACACGTAACTTCATCATCTTTTACTCTTTCAAAAGTAACACACATCGATAGCACAAATCGTATTCTAGAATTTCGTTTAGTTAATATTTATAAATTTCAGTTGCAGAATCCGTAAGAGCCAATAAAGGATCATAAGTAGTAATCCAATTGTTTTTATGAGTCTGAACAAAGCCCCTAAAAGCTTGAGCTTTAACAAAAAAAACATATTACCTTTGTATTTTAATGTTCTTTCTGTCCACTTTTTTCAAATTGCTTCATGTGCTTTTCAGTAATTTCTATTCCTTTACGACAGTTGTTTAGTTGCTCCAAAGGGATATTCATTCTATTCTTGATTTCACCATTGACTGTTCGATATAAGCGTATGTGATAGTTTTTCCTGAAACTTATCACTTCTAATCCAAATCCCGATCGTACGTACACTGACAAGTGGGGTATGCATAGGATTGCTGCATTAGAGTCATCGGAAATAAAGATGTCGTACTCTGTGACGTTCCGGTTATCCATGATGATGTGCTCGAAGTAGACTTTTCTTCCTCTGACTTTTTTCTGTGGGACTTCTTTCCAAAGAGAGAATTCCTGTCATCGTCACTTGAAATAGCTATTGTGAAAAAAAAAGAGGAAATTTTAAAAAAAAGTTTAATAGTTAAAGTATAAAAAAAAATTCTGTATTCTTAAATAAACAACATTAAGAACTTTCGAAGGGTTAAAAAAAATTATGTTCACCTAAGTCTCTTTCCTCGCCTTCTTTTGCTTTAGTTGATCATGATCTGTACTTCTCTTTTTTTGAATAACGGGGTCAAGAACTATAAGCGAAAAACACCTTTTATAATTACGCGTATACTTAAGAATATAATTTTAATTATTACATTAAAAAGAAACTCACTGGATAACGACATTTTTTCCGATGTGGGTTGGTGATGGAAATAATATGAAAACATACCAAAAACTTCTCGAGCCGCCTCTATATATTCTATAACATTAATCGGGGACAGAAAATTCTAATTAATAAAATCAATCAATGGTTTATCAAGCATAGAATGGGTTAAGTATTCACTTACCCTTTTGTGGAATAATTCCACTAGCAAATACATTTTCAAATTTAACGCACATGCATTAAAGTTCTTAAGGGTGTTTTGAGCCAGCAATGTCTCATCTGTTTCTTCATAAAAGATAAATAACCCTTCGCCCTCCACTAAAACCTTACAGAAAGCTGCCTTCTTTAAGAAGCACAGCGTATAGTCTATACAGTCAGACGCATCACTATGCACTGAACTCGGTTTTTTTTTGTTACTAGTTCGTAAAGAGGTCGACTATTCACACAGTTTCAAACTTCAAATTTGCAATTGAAGAGATAGCCAAGGTGACTATCCTACACTCAACACCACTTCAACACTCAATTTCTCGTTTTATAACTTGATTAAAACTTCCAAAAATTCTATAAGAATTTCCTCCTACGTTTGTTCATCACGCACACCTGCAGATGTCTTGTCGTAGAACGTATTGGGATCCACATCTCGCCTCCAGGGGTTACTTTTAGGGACTTCCAAATCGAAATCTGGCTGGGAGTTGTCGCTGACTGCTTTATCCCTCGAATCGCTTTTCTCAGTCATTTTCATGACCTGAAAAGACGTTAGAGTAACGCCATCCAGAGATGGATAAAAAGTTTCCCCAAACCTTTTATAACGGCGAACATGTATCATTGTCCTTTGTCGAAATGTTGAAACATTCACAAACAAATGTATTTTCGGGAACCACTTTTCGCAGTAGCGTTTCGTTGGCCACCACTCGAACGGAAAACATAGTCTGTTCGATGGTGACGACGACGACGTACATGGTGTCCTCTGGTACCCTATAGGCGGTGTGGGGTTGCAACACGAACCTTTCGTAGAGATGCTGGTCTTGCCATCGAAAGATTCGATCGCCAAATCACGGATCCGCTTTCGATCCCACGGAACTCGAAGGCAGGCGATACAAAAGCACGGGGGCGTCCGACGTCTGATAGACGTGGGAGGTCCCCGGTGCGACGCGTCGTTGTCCGAACGTAAAGTAAGCCCCGACCACGAAACAGGCGTCTAGTTCCGTTGCGTTCAACAGGTAGGCCGTCCTGACGTCGGTGTTGCGTCCCTTTTCCCTGATCGGCTTGGCCAAGCGTCGATGAATCTTTTCTTTCCTTCTAATAGTAAACTTAAAATGAATAGCTGTCAGTTCAATCAAATGTTCAAAAGTGAGCTTCAAAAGATTCGTCAAAAAGTTTTGAAAAAGTTCCGGTAGAATATAGTATTGTAGTTTTGGTTGATTGTTATTCGTGGAGATTTGGAGTGCTGAAGCCACGTTGAATTTGGGTCTTCATTCTGAGGAAAGCAGTGTCTTCCCATGCCTTGTATAGTTCCTTATCAGTTTTGACTTCCAATCCCATGAAGGTGTCGTAAAGAATGAAGCATCCCAAGTCTTCGTTGTTGGATACAAAGATGTCATTGCGCTCAAAATTGAAAAGCCCACAGCTCATTCGATCGAAAATCATGTTCTGTTCTGTGCCTCCTTTTGTGTGGCGGACAGAAAAAGAGCTGGTCAGCAGGACGACATTTTCTGTTTCAAAGCTGTGAATCTTGCGGATTTGTGAATTAGCATCAGGTGCTCCGTTGGTACCTCGTTGAAGGCGTAACTTTTCTGCTTGTTTTAGCTTCTTAGCCTCCTTCTTGGCTAGCTTCTGGCTAGGGACAGTCCCAACTCTGGGTCCGGCTGCCGTCTTTTGGCAGTGTTATATATTTTGAATATCGACAGCAAGGTCACATGGAGTGGAGGGATTCAGCAGAGGGAGTCGGTAACCTTCTGGAGCTGGCCACCGACTCCCCATCCTCCGCCGCGAATTTTTTGTAGAGATCCAATTCGAAAGCAACGGTCTCTTAATGATTGTATATGATCACACCATGTGAGCCGGCTGTCAATAACGAGGCCTAAATATTTGAGATTGTGGCCAATTTCTACATTATTTCCATTTATTGTAAAATTTAAAATAACGTTTTTTTGAAAATATTATGGACCGACATTTGCTGACCGACAGGCTCAGTTTCAAATCAACGAGTTTGTTATAAATTATTTCAAGTGAATAATTTGTATTAGTCTCCAGAGCCTCACTTGATGAGCGCCAGGTCGTCGGCAAAGGCCTGGAGATAAAAAAAATACAGAAATTTAAACTTAAAATTGTATTAAAATATATATTCCACAGGGGGGTCATTCCACGTGAAATAAGCAAAAATCAGGAAAAACCCGTGGCCGTATGGTAATGGATTTTCATGAAATTTGGTACAGGGGTTTAGTTTATACATAAATAATGATATCCAAAAACATTAGGTTCAAAATTAAATATTTTCGAAATTGGAGGCATTTTTAGGACTTCCAACTTTAAAGAACAGTTGCGAGATCGCTTAATGTTGCATGTTTGAAGTTCTGTTTCTCAAAAACTACTTAACGTAGACAAACATGTTTTACATTTTTATAATCTGTACAAAATGTTCTTTTTTTCACTGTGGCAACAACCTATTTAAGCATCATATTTAATCCAAAATTTAGTTGCAAAAAATGGAAAATTGTCATTTTTGACGGAATTAAAAACATTTCTATGGGCTAAAGAAATTTTACGACATACTTTAAATTCATGCCAGTTACAATGCTAGATATGATAATATTACTGATAGAGTTTGGAAGTCGTATTTTAATTCTTTCATCTTCAAAATAGCTAACGAAAAGTACAAAATGATAATTTTCTACTCTAAATAGGCATAAGAAATCAAATGAAGGACAGCTTTTACAAAACCGACATTTCACAGGAATACAGTTTCATATGTATATTACTTGTAAAAAAAAATCAGGATTGTAATCTGAGTCCTAAAGCAACAATAATAAAAACAAAATCACAACATTTGCTTCCCACTCTATGCATGTTACGAGAACTACAATGATAACAGTGAAATAAAATATAGATAATGAAACCCTAATTCAACAAAGAAATACCAAATCATGTTTAACTTTAAGGGTGAATTATAAAAGCAGAAAAAAATGAGTGTCAAAACAAGCTTTAAAATTTCAACGTAGTATCACAGAAATTATGAATTTTAACTAATTACCTTTTCAAATTCACGATGTGGTAAAGCTCACAAGTTAAACTTTGCTTCTTCTATTATTGAAACGTGATTTTTTTTTGTGCTGCTGAATTCTTTTTAAATTCTTTACTTCTTTTCCTGGCGATTGCGATAAATATGACACTCGAATTAGTGTCGTACAATTTGGAATAGGAATGTAGCAATGACAGTTACGAGTTCCCGTAATGGTTGCGGTCACTTCATTAAGCCTTTTTTTGTTGAAGATAAGACTCAATTTGAATAACATCAGTTGAAGGCACATAAAAGAATTTGATGTTTAAAATGGTTGAAGTACAGAAGGAAAATAGGTGTTTTGCATTTAAAATCTGATTGTTGTATGGTCTCTGTAAACTTGTTCTTGCGGCTAACCGTTTGATAGTTCCACCGATTCCATCGCATGGGCTTTTGCCATGACTTGTAGTGAAAAAGTGCCATTCTGCCTTCAATTCAAAATCGGATTCATGATGGCAAATGTTGGAAAAGTTTTTCCGGTTTTTATACTGTGCTGAACACCTATCGCTGAAATAGATAAGTTTCTTCACAGAAAGAAACCTTTCTTTTATAAAAGGGATTACGGCAGTCTGAAATGTAAATACACTCAATGTATCATGTCTAGTATGGTCACTAATAACACACATTGAAAGGATTTGAAACCTGTTTTCGTTATCCTTCCCATAAAGTACAAATGGGTGCAGTGTAGCTTGAGTAGTTTCCCAATAGATTCGAAAGCTTTCGGTTCAGCATAAAATTATCAGTTTATAGCAACCCAAGCACATTTATAACCATAATTCATTTAATAGTGTTTATTTATTCTATTATCTGTCATTGAATGTAATAGCATCTCTTTCAATGAGGAAATGGATGGCTTAATGGCGTGTTTTCGCCTGTTTCGTTTCATCATGCGATAAAATAAAACTATAGTTTTCATCTAGTTAAAAATGCTCCTGGGACGAAAATAAGCAAATTACAATGATGAAAATTTCAGGACAGATAATATACATCTGGACACATAATATACATCTGGACACATAATACTGAAAATTTGTGAGTTTCTCGGAGCTGTCCTTCACAATAAAATTTGTATTTAAAAATACAGAAAAATCGCAGTTTTCAATTATTTTCCTTTTTTATTGGATTGGATTGGATATGATTTTGTGGCATTGAGTCCTCTTGGGACATATTATGCCAAACTCAAGATAAAAAATCAAATATATAATATAATAATGAAGTGAAATGAGTAAAAACATGATGAATGAATACTACATAAAATTATATGTGATGGATAAAACCAATGTCATGTAAAAAGCTAAAAATATTTGGATGAGGATTCTCCCCAACCATGTCTTCTAAAGTCAAGGTATAAGATTTAAAATATTTAAGACGTTGATAATTAAAATGAGAACACTCTATTAAAATGTGTTTCACCGTAAGTGGACAAATGCAGTAGTTACAAATGGGATGATCTTCTCCGAGGAGGAAGTGTCTATGGGTTATTCGCGTGTGACCAATACGGAGACGTGTTAGAATTACATCCTGTCTTCTAAAAGGTTGCGATTTCCATTGAATTATATTTCGTTTTAAAGCATGGAGTTTGTTTTCAGTTTGTTCATTCCATTCGTTTTGCCATTTGTCTTGTAAAAATGTGTAAATGATAGATTTTAGGTCACGATAAGGGATAGTTTGATTAAAATTATTTACGGCCGATTTGGCGGCTTTGTCAACTAATTCATTTCCAGATATCCCAACATGAGATGGGATCCAACAAAATAACAAGTTAAAATTTTTGGATGAAAGATGATAAATTTTTTCCAGTGATTCTAAAACAATGGGATGACTGTCATGATCAGGATGTTTCAATGACTGTAAAACGCTTAATGAATCAGTGAAAATGATACAATTTTTATGACAATGATCAGATATATATTCCAATGCTTTATATATGGCCATGATTTCAGATGTAAAAACAGAACATGAAGAATGAAGTTTAAAACTGTGAACAGAGTGACTAATAGTGAACGCAGCTCCAACATAGTTTGCCCTTTTCGATCCGTCCGTGTAAACTTGTATAAAATTTGTGTATTTTTGTATATGGTTTTGAAAAAGCTGTTTGTAAATAATATCAGAGGTATCTGCTTTATTAAAATTTTGGAACGGGTTTTGAAATTGAAAATAATGATTAAACCAAGGAGAGAAAGAATACAATTTTTTCTGGGTAACGTCAAGTGAACAAAGTTCGGATCCGTTCATCAAATCCAGCATTCTTAAGTGAAATGTAGGGATGAAGGATGTTTTAGCTAGATAGAGGCGTTTTAAATACGGACTGTGATGAATGGTATGCAATGGGTGATGAGGGATTGAGGAAATTCTAAAATAATATTCCAAGGACAACAAATGTCGCCTTAAGTCCAGAGAAGGTTCAAAATTGTCCACATATAAGCTGCTTACGGGTGAAGTCCTGAAGGCACCAGAACATAAACGTAAAGCTGTGTGGTGGATAGTGTTCAGGGTTTGAAGAGCAGATTTTCTTGCTGAACCATACACCACGCAGCCGTAATCTAATTTTGATCGTATTAATGCTCTATATATTTTTAAAAGACAATTCCGATCAGATCCCCATGATAACTTAGATAAAACTCTTAATATGTTGAGGGCCTTTTCGCAACGTTTGCGTAGATTTAAAATATGCGGTTGAAAAGTCAACTTCTTGTCAAATATGATACCTAAAAATTTAAAATTGTCCACAACATTAATTAAAATATCTTTGAAAAATATTTCAGGGTCAAGATGAAGATTCCGTTTTTTACAAAAATGAACACACGCGGTTTTGGAAGGTGAGAAACTGAAACCATTTTCGTTAGTCCAATGAATGATTTTATTAACGGCCTGTTGAAGTTGTCTTTCAATTAAACGAATATCTTTAGCTGCGCATGAAATTTGCAGATCGTCAACGTAAATAAGACCTTTCACTGATGGAGGCAATTGAGAAACAATATCATTAATTTTTAAAATAAATAAAGTAACACTTAAAACACTGCCCTGTGGCACTCCCTCCTCTTGAATAAAAACATCTGAGAAAATTGATCCAATCCGTACTTTAAAATATCTTTTTTCTAAAAATTTTTGAATAAAAATAGGCAGATTACCTCTTATGTCGTTTTTAAAAATGTCCCTTAAAATCCCATGTCTCCATGTTCTATCGTACGCTTTTTCGATATCGAAAAAAATCGAAACGAGATGCTTATTTTGAACAAATGAGTTTCTTATTTCCGTCTCGAGAGCGACTAAGTTGTCAATAGTGGATCTATTTTTTCTGAAACCACTTTGGAGTGGAGAGAGACATTCATCTTTTTCTAAAACATAAACCAACCTAGCGTTGACCATCTTTTCGAGAACTTTACATAAGCAGCTTGTCAGGGCTATAGGACGGTAGTTCGAAGGATTCTTGGGGTCTTTGTTCGGTTTCAGTATGGGTATTATGGTAGCATACCTCCATGACTGAGGAAAAGTGTGTTCGTTCCAAATTCTGTTATAAAATTTAAGGAGATGATTTAAAGAACTATTTGAAAGATGTTTGAGCATGATGTAACTAATATTATCTGGGCCAGGAGTTGATTTGTGAACTAAGGATAAAGCCTTTGTCAATTCGGAAAAAGTAAAATCACAATTATATGATAATATACGGTTTGAAGTGAAATTAACTTTATTCTTCTCAGATGCAATTTTAATTTTTTTAAAACTTTCAGAGTAGTTAGTGGAGCTGGATATATCGGAAAGGCATGAAGCAATTGCGTTTGCTATATCTTTGGGTGCTGATAGTACTTGGTTATTGCATTCTAGAATCGGGATTTGTCTATTGGGGTAAACACCGGATATTCTTTTGATCCTGTTCCATAGTTGTTTACTTGTGGTCTTGCTATTTATACTGTTTACATAATTCACCCAAGAATCCCTCTTACTACGTCGTTGTATTTTTCGAAATGCCGCTTTTGTTTTTTATAAATAATATAATTTTCACTAGTTGGATATCTATTGAAGATATTCCAGGACTTCCTTTGTTTCCGGTAAGCATCGCTACAATCCTCATTCCACCAAGGTTTCTTCTGTTTTTTAGGCTTATTAATAACTTTTTTAATTGAGGCGTCAGCACTATCTATAATTATGTCTGTTATTTTATTAGTAACTTCATTTATATCATCACTTTCTACCATATTAGTAAGGTCAGCGAGGCTAGTAAAAAGTGGCCAGTTGGCAGTTTCAAATATATAGTTAGGTTTGCTGACATAGGGAGGTTGGTATTGGCCTTCATATTTAAGTTTAATTGGATAATGGTCACTATTGTAAAGGTAAGGATCCACAGAAAAGGTCCAAAATGGCAAAATTGAAGGAGTGCAAATTGCCAGATCTATTGAATGGTAAGTAAGTGAAGGTGAGTGAAAGTAAGTAGGTTGGCCGTTATTCATTATACATAAATCATTGTCCGTTATTAGTTTCTCAATTTGTTTGCCTCTTTGATTAATGTCTGAACTGCCCCAGAGGATATGATGGCCATTTAGGTCACCAAGTATGATGAATGGTTGTGGAAGTTGATCTATTAAATTATTTAAGTCAGAAGTGGCAATACGGGTGTTAGGAGGTAAGTATAAATTGCATATTGTTATTAAAATATTTACGTGAAGTCTTACAGCAAGAGCTTGCAGATTTGTTTTTAAGTTAATTTGAGTTACTGGAAAGTCATGGGAGGTAAGCAATGCAACACCTCCACATGCTCTATGGCCATCATCGTAATCTTTTCTGAATGTAGTGAAATGGTGAATGTTGGTGGAATCATTGCTTCTCAAAAAGGTCTCCTGGAGGGCGATTGCAGCTGGCTTGTGGTTGTTTATGATGTCTTTGACATCATCAATTTTTTGACGAAAACCACGGCAGTTCCAGGAAAGGAATGAAGCCATAAAAATTAAGTATAAAGGAAAAGGAAAAACTACTTGTGATTTCTCGTCCTAGGACGATGTTTGTCTTGCCGAGGATCCTTCTTGGGCTTCAGTGGCGAAGTCTCCAAGTCCTCATCTTCTACAGATGAAATGTCGCTTTCAGTATTATAAAGATTAATGAGGTCACTGGTAGAAGGATTAGTTATCATATTTCTGGATGAAACGTCAGGTTGAAGAGAGGTTTGAGAAGAACTTTTTGAAATTTTAATGTTATTTTGTTCAGATGATATGGCTCTTTTTAAAGAAGTATTTTTAGGTCGATTTGTTTGGTTTATGTGTTTTGTATTTGTTGAGGTTGTAGCTGATGCTTTAGAGATAAGAGGCGTTATAGGTTGGTTAATTGAAATTTTATGTTGTGGAGATGGCTTAAAAATAGTTACATCGGTTTGAGTTCCATTAGTTGTGAAAGTTTTTTTTACTATAGAAGAGTAAGATATGCCAGGTTTCGGGGTGCGATCATTTACAATTTTTCTGGCCTCTGGAAATGAAATGTTTTGTTGAACTTTTATTGTTTGAATTTCTTTTTCAATTTGGAATTTAGGGCAAGACCTGGCAAAAGCTGGATGGTCACCTTTGCAGTTGACACAGCAAAGGGATGATGATGTACAGATATCGGTCTTATGATCTGTACTACAGCATTTTGCGCAGGTTTCTTTGCCACGGCAAGCGAGAAAAGAGTGGCCGAATCTCTGACACTTAAAACAACGGACTGGATTTGGTATGAAAGGTCTCACTGGGCAATTAATATAGGCTATTTTTACGTGTTTTGGAATGCTTGGTGTATTGAAAGTTATTATTACGTGTTTGGTGGGTATTCTTTGGCCATTTCTTGATATAGTGATTCTTTTTACATTTATTACAGATTGATTAGACAGGGACTCTAAGATGTCTTGTTCAGTGTCATGTACTAAATCAGATTCAGAGATAACGCCTCTTGATGAGTTCAATGTTTTATGGGGTGTAACTGTGACTGCAATTGGACCAACGAATTTAATTTTTTGTATGTTTAAAGCCTGCGTATTATTTAAAACTTCAACGAGTACATCTCCTGCTAGTGTTTTTTTTATGTTCTTCGTCTCTCCAACCATGCCTATTATAGTTTTATGTAGTAAAATTGCTGATATATTTTTTAGGTTTCCCTCATTACTTTTAATTATAAAAAATTTTTGTTCTGATGTATTTTTTCCATTACTTTCGGTAGATAAATGCTCCACTGAAGGAGAAGTAGGTTTTTGGTTATCCATGATTATTAATTAAATATTCAGTCCCCGGCGGCACCACCCACCATGGAGTCCAACGAGGGGATACAGGTTCCTGCACCGGTGCTAGCCAGGGACTATACGGACCCAACTCACCTCTATGACTGCCCTAAGGAGCTAGTTGGTGAGCAGGTCCTTAGTCCTAGCAGGATATACCCACCAGCCGATCAATGTACTGGGACCAAAGCACACTTCCTGTTTATCCGAAGCAGGAGCCGAAGCAATGTATTGGGGCGTTATGTTGTCCCTCAATCACCAGGATCACCTTTTCCGAAGACACAGGTCTCCACGCACGGCAAACACGTGGGTGATATAATCCCCAAGAGGAGCTAAATGCCCAGACTGGCGAAAAGCTTCTCAAGGGGAGCCCTCACCTCCGAAGAGGCAACCACAACGAGGGAGGAAGAAAAAGCAAAAAGCAAAGGTTAGAGGAGAAGAAGAACGAAAGGGAGGGAAGATCACTCAGGTACCCCGGGGTTGTGAAGCCCGTACAAACCTAACGAAGGAATGCCCCTGGGGGCTCCTTTTTTATTATTATTTTTTCTTTAATAAGGAATAGGACTACAATCACTAAATTATACCTACCTTTTATATAGAAAAAGGACTTTGTTAAGAATAATTTTTGATATTGTCTTTCCATTTTTAGAGGTACTAGAGCAATTTGAAATTGGTATCATATTGGACAAATCTCTATTTTCGCCGATCCTTCAGAACGAGAAGTTCCGGATATTAAACAAAATTCTGACATTTCCTGAAAGAACTTTTACTGAAGAATGTAACAATATAAAAATTTATAATTTGTGTCAATAACTTTTTGAAATATTGGGTCTCAAACAGGCTACTATTAGTGCTACAAAAATCTACATTTGTGTGACCTTGAAATTTAAAATTCAATAAAAAATAAAATATCCATTTCTGACATTTAATATTTGGCAGTTCCTTCTTACTATATGCGATCTATTTGGAAACTAATTTTCATTAAAATCGGTGATGTGTCAGCCACAGCCTATTTGCTCATTTTGCGTGGAATGACCCAAGGGCGGTGCCAGCACCGAGCCCTGCGGACACCTTCTATAAAAAATTCTGGAAATGATATCACTGTTCAAATCGTAAGAAATAGTTCTAAAATCAAGGTAGGTATAAATAAATTTAAGGGGGTCCGGGCACATTGAAAAAAAAAATTTATTTATTAATTTAGAATTTTGAAATTTTTTTGAACTGATTACCCATCTAACAAATAAGCAAAATCACAACACAAATTTTTTTAAAAATTTTAAGTTAAAATATTTTGAAAAAAAGAGGGGTCAATTTAAATTGCTAAAACTCAAAATATTCTTGATCAATTTTCAAAATTCTTGCAGTAAATTATTCACAAATGTATTAACTTTAATTTTGATTCAACAATTTAAAAAATATTAATTCAATAAAAAAAAAAAAACTTTTAATAAAAATTTGAAAGTAATTTTTTAATCATATTCTTAAAAGTAAATATTTGTTTCAAATTTGCTGAATCAAAATTAAAGTATAATGTTTGAAAAAGATATATTCCAGATTTCAACCCTTAAACTTTATCGGTTCTTGACTTATAAGAATTTGAATACAGGAAATCTTGAAAAAATGCATCATGGAGAAAAGCGCATTTCAAGTTTTAAAGACCTATTTACAATTTTTAAAATGCTTAAATATCTTTTAAAAGCATCCAGATGAATATCTAACTCCTTTATTTCCTCTTAAATCTTTGGTTTAGTTTTATTTTTGCAAGTTCTATCTTTTTCTATACAGTTTAAAAGTCTTCGTAGACTTAAATAATGTCTTTCGCAGATGTCTTGTTCGTATTTTTCGCAACATGTTTACGGATGATTGGCATGGAGACAGGAATATAGAATCATATAAACTTAAAATTGAGGCCTTTATGCCATTATTGAAGTCCGATATGCCTCTAACCGCAGCAATATCAACCCTTACCTTCGAACAATTCATAGTTTTGGGACAACGGTTCCAAATCATGTTATGAACCGATTCATTCCTATTTTGTGTCTCTCCCCTGGAATAGGCATTTTTTTTTTGCAACAATGTTCTCTCGCAGGGGAGTTTTGATTGCCGTTTTGTGGGCAGTGGGAATTTGATTCAGAGCGAGGGCTCGATTGTAAAAGCACCAGGATTCTTTCCCAGCACGGCATGTCGCATGCTTTGGT
Organism: Metellina segmentata; assembly: GCA_947359465.1. Lineage (NCBI taxonomy): Eukaryota > Metazoa > Arthropoda > Arachnida > Araneae > Tetragnathidae > Metellina > Metellina segmentata. The sequence continues at coordinate 17,644,492 of OX375883.1, read as the reverse complement.
TTCCAATCTGTTGAGCTGCAGTGTTGAAGGATTACATAAGTATCTCTTTTCATCCCTTTGATATTGTTTTTGTTGCGAATTATAGCGTTCTGGTAGTATCTCTTAATTTTTTTTTATCGTAGTGTCACTCAGGCTTCCGTGCTTTTTTACACCGAGTTTTATCCCTCTTCTCTTTTCATTTTCCACTACTCTCCGTAAAGCAACGGATGGGATTTTTTGCAACGATACATCTTTACCATACACATTTGAAGCTTGAAGTTCGAGAAACGTTTTAGCGTCTCCACCTCCAACTACTTCGACGTATCTAAATCCAATCTCCTCCAAGCGTTTCCGCAATTGTAAAGCCATATCTGCCTCCATTCCACCAGAAGATCCAACATAGTTTGTGTGGCAAAATGGAGCATGACCTTGGTACCACACAGCGAATTCAGGCGAGGCCTTGCCTAGAGCTTTTTTGGTTTCTGCACAGTTGTAGCAGATTTTTGACGATACCGCATGGTCTATCACTCACATAGCCAGTAAGTACGTCAATCACACACCCAACTGCATAATTGGATGTGTGACCTCTTTTATGCCAAGTGGCATCATAGCTCACAGTTATATTCACTAGATCAGATGAAGATTTGGAGAAGATGGAATGAGCTTCTTTGACTTTCTTTGAATGTCTTTTTGCCGCTCATGAAATATTTCCAAAGAGGAAGAATGGAAAAATCTCAAGTACCTGGTAAAAGTTTTAGAGTCCATGCAAGGCAAGTTCATGACATAAGACAATTTTTCCAGTCCTGCATGTCCTTTCCCCAGTTCAGTAAGGACAACCACTGTTCTGCGATTAACATCATACGAGTCCCTCTGACCAAGTACTTTGCTTGATGAATTGTGTGAAGACTCAAAACAACAATTTTTGTATATAACTTTTAAGTCTTGGGCCAAACCAAACTGCTTACCAAAATGAAGTTCTAAAATATTCTGCTTACAGCAACAACTTATAATATTACGCAAAACAGTTTTTTTATAATAAGGTAAATTTCATTCATTTCATCAGGTAAGTGTTTTTTCTGAGGCGATGACACATTTCGCTTGTCAAGTCGTTTCACTACTTCACTTTCAGCAGCCACTAAGGTCTCACTAGTCTCACAATTTGCCTCTGTTAATCTTATTTTTTTATTATCTCAGACCTTACACGTTGAGAATTCCTCTTTCTAGGCATTTTCAAACACTTTTCGAACAAAATTTTTAAAATTTCTCTGACAAAAATACAAGAAACAGCAACTTTTAAGCATACAAAAAGAGCAACGTTCGAATGCAAGCGATGTTCAAATAAACATTCTATCTCTTCCTTTCACTTCACTGTTGAAGAGTTGAGTTGTATAATTATAAAAATTAAGGTTTAAAATAAATTCCTTTAAAGTTTGATAAAAAAATATTCAATAATATCCGGAAAAACACGGCGAAAAATCTGTGCTTACATTTCACGAGAAATCGTTGCCATGACAACAGCTGTCTGAATGTTAGATTTTCAAAACAACGAACCACAAACATAATTATATCTCTCGTTCTAATTAAGATAGAAACATGATTCAGACATTATTTTAAGCAAAAAAACGCAGAGAATTTTTTAAGATAAACAATAAATAAATTCGAAAATTTGACGATTTTTGTGTCTCGGACCCCCTTAAATAAATAATCGGGAAAATTAAGTGTAGTGAGCCCGTCAGTAGTATACCACCATCATATACGTGGCGGAAGTGAAGTCATCAAAAAGGGGCGTAACTTAGAAACGGCATAGCGTGTCATCCAAAACAGAAAGAGACGTATTGATTGTCAAGTTGAGGTATAGGGGGCCCTGCTGTTGAATAAAAACATTAGGGTCAAATGGAGTTGAGTTGTTAGTTTTGGTTTAAATTTTTTTTTTAGTTTTTCTACTGTTGAATGGCAACAGGCGGTGTGTTTACGTTTGTGACTTGAGATTGTTTGAGATTTTGATGTGATGTCATGTAGAGTAAAGTTGAGGTGTTGGATTCCTACTTCTATTTAAAATAATTTACAATTTCTGGGAATGGAGTTGAGTTGTTTTACTTCAAATTTTCTTAATTACATGGAAGTTTTTTTACGGATGAGTGTCAACACCAAGTGTGACGTCACGAAGAGTATGAGTGTTTACATTTCGAACTTTGATTTTTTTTCTTCAGAGAAAATTGTAGGAACGCGCACGTACGAATAGTAAAACAAAAACCCGTGGCGCCATCTATTGAAACTTACTTGAATAAAAATATTAAAATCTGCAGAAATTAAATATAATTATGGTGATATTTTGTTGGGGTTCGAACTCAGTACAAAAGTACTGGGTTTGATGGTTAGTTTAATGATTATGACCGTTCGGCCACGAATACCTATTCTACATAGATTTAAATATGTTTAGGAATCTTTTCTTGGAGAAGTAGCAACTGTGTGACATCAGATTACATGTTACAATATGTAGGTACCTAATCACATAGAATTTCTACCGAGCGTAGGCGCGCAGGAATACAAGGTTTAAGTGATTTAGGGTGTGACGTCACAAACATAACCGAATCTGTCTTATTCTGATTGCGGTGAATTTCTTCCGAGCACAAGCACGAAGGAATACAAGGTGTAACTGGTTTAGGGTGTGACGTCACAAACAAGTTGAACATACCTTAGACTACGAGTTTCCTGGTGTCACGTGATTTTTGAAAACTTCTTTCATTAATGTGTTACCTCGGGGTACCCAAGCTTTCACCATATTCTCTGAAGCTATACCATTTTTAACTTCGACAATGTTACTGCTACGTGTACCTTTGCCTTTCTGTTGAAAAAGAACCTTTGCCATTTTGAATTATGGATTATTCAAATACTTCAATCATGTTAAGAAAATCCCTAATTTATAGTATAAATGTTTTCAAATATAATGTAATGAAATCTTGTTTCATTAGTTACATTTTAATTTTTATCATTATCTTGGGTATTGTTCGAAGACGCTGACATACCAATGATTGTTGAAGATGATCAAGTATTTAATCTATTTTCTTTTAAATATCTATTGAGTGTCTTATTGGCTATTACACAATTTTGCATTTTTTCTAGTAACAAATATGAACGTAGAAACGTGATCAAATTATATAGTGTTCTTGATGAATATCTTTGGCATTTTATGGTTTCTATGTTTAAAAGTTTTTATTTGGTTTATAACCTCTATGTATAGTATATTTGCATTTTATCTAATGTAAATGTTAACAAATGCGATTTTAGATGTTTTTATTACAATATAAATTAAATACATTATTTTGTTGATACTGGATGAGCTGACACAACAGTTTTTCGAAGTAGAGAACGACGTAATATTACTATTTATTTTCCTTATTTTTTTATTAGTGATATTTTGCTTTTATGAGCAATAATAATAACATTACTTTAATTGCAGATTATAACTGTATGTTCTTAAACGTTAATTGATTTTATTTTCGTGATTTCTTTCTGTTTTGTATGTATAAATTGTTTTTTTAAATACGAACTTTTTTTTTACCTTTGGATATGCAACTTATTTATTTTTATTTAGCTTATAAGTGATGTATCACAAGCTTTCTGTGAGGCAACCCAATTCTTTTCGGAACTGAATGGAGAAGTTGCGGATCTGAGGAAATTGCTCAAATTTATAATTTCAGCTTCACCTTTTTCGAATATGCCGCTTTAAATATCGAAAAAAAGTTACATAAATTACAAATTTAGTTTTATAAAAGCGAAAAATGACGTAATCGCACAACGCTACGTGATTGGCTCTGACGTCACTGTGCATGAAGTATCAATATTTACGTGTTGAAACTGATGCTGTTTTCGCTCGCCTTTTCCACTTCAATCCTTTTATCGTTTTAACTAAATTTTATACCTGTGTTTAACTTTTATAATCATCTTTCGTTTATTTTATTGTATATTTCGTTTACGATGTCGATTTTACCGGGATTTGTCAAAGGCCAATCTGATAACCTTCCCAAGATAGATACGATTTCCATGTTTTCTTTCTTGGAGAAAAATCCGGATTTTATAGGAGCAGAAATACTAGGAGTTTTAAGCTATGACGTATGTATGATCTTTAGTAACATTCATAAATTGACCTAAAACTAATTGAGATTAAGGAAGTTCTCAATTAATACTTAAAAATTTAATTTTTTTATTGCACATTGAAACACTATAATACTCTTCTGCCTGTAGGTCTATAATTGACTTGTACTAGTTTATTGTGAATTCAATAGATGTGCTGAACACTACTGTACAGCACCAAAAATTATATAATAGAAAAAAATTGAAAAGTAGTATTTTATTTCCGTTAAGAAGTAGAACTATAGCATTATTCTAACCAAAATTATTAAGTTAATTATATAATTTGGAATTTCCAAATAAATTTTGCATTGAAAAGACAAATGCCTCATGGCTGAAATACTTAAATTTAATTACAATACAAATTGTAAAACCAAACTTGAATTATATAATTTTTTATTACAATGGTAAATAATTTTCATTTAAGTTTTTATATATTTTAAAAATATTGTGTTCTGTCTTCAGGTCAGGACATGAGAGTTATGGCGACAATGCGGTTGGTTATGTCCAAGTTAAAATGGAGACTATCACTTGTACAGTCAAAGCAAAAGTCACACCTGAACATAGCGTACGGAATAATGCTTATGTGTCATTGATATGCAATGAAGTTGAGGAGGAGGTGCTCTCTGTTCAGTGTGATGATTGTGCTGCTTCTTTAGGTAGGTTTAATTTGATTTGCATTTCTAGTATTACCGAGTTCAAATCCAGGTCTGTTATTGATTTCATTTGTTGCCAGAAAGCAACATTAAAACTCCAGTTATCATGTTGTAATAATCTTAAAATGTTTATTTATAATTAATTTTGCAAAAAGAAATTTCATAATTAACACGGTTTTGATTTAAAATGCTTACTAGCTAAAATTTTGTTTGGTGAACAAACATTGTTCTGGGTGATTCATAAGTAAGTATACAATTTCAATGCACTATATAATAGTGACAACGTAAGATATTTTATGTTACCTGTAACAGAAGAGTAGGTGAATGTTTAAAGTTTTTTTAGAGACAGTCACGTGTTCTATGTGTGCACCCTTAGTCTCACTACACACATCAAACCAGTAACCTCAGACGCATGTTAGGGTATCTGAAGCAAGTGCAATGATAGTGGTTGCGATACGCTGTTTTAACTGCGCTTTATCAACAGAAGGGTTAAATACGTTATCCTTTATGTAGCCCCAAAGAAAAAGTCACATGGTATTAAATCAGGGCAACTGGTTGACCATTGAGTTAGTGACATGCTGTAGTCGCCGCTTTGTCCAATCCATTGGTGAAGATGTTAATCGAGGCAATTTCATGTGTCACCTGACCAGTGAGGTGGTGCACCATCCAATTAGAGAGTAAAGTTTTTTGACTTTAATATCCAGTTGGATGAATAAATTTTTTGACGACATCTACCGATAAACACACTCGGTCGTCCTGGCCTTGAAACTTTGCACAGACAGCTAGTAGTTTAAAAATTTTTAAACCAACTGTAAATTCATTTTTTGGTATGGTCAATATACGTGTCCGGGCTAAGGGAGAAGGAAATAAATTGTTCTGTGTTATTCGGAATGCATTGAATTTTTCTATTTTTAATTTTACCAAGGGTTTGTGTGTGTGTGAATTATTAAATGACTATCATAACCCCTCAACTTATGCATAATAACAGGGATATGGGAGGCTAATTTAAAATTTAAGTTACACTCATTGTGGGCAGCACCTCTATATCGACCGGTTAAATGGTCATGGTCCCTGACTCTATCGTGGAGAAGTAGTTGGTCGCAAATGTGACAAGCTGTAGCTTAAAGTTACACTTATTGTGGGCAGCACCTCTATATCGACCGGTTAAATGGTCATGGTCCCTGACTCTATCGTGGAGTAGTTGGTCGCAAATGTGACAAGCTGTAGCTGTAGCAAAGTTTTCTGCATCTTGAACGGAAAAAACGATAGGCACGTTTGTTTTTAAGTGTCTCTGAATAGTATCTAATAATTATGAATAGTATCTAATAATAAATCTGCCTCAAAAAGAAGTCTAGTAAGAAAATTCTCCACAGCTTGCTCCCCACGATAAATAACTGGATCTTTAACCAATTTACCATCAGGACCAACAATGACATAGGCGTACCCGCAAGGAATGCGATCAGAAATAGGGATAGTGTAAGAACGGGTGGGGTTCGGGAGACAAGTGACTTGTTTTTCCAAAATACACTCAAAGTCCGCATAAATCGTGAAGGGGACAGGGAGTTGCATATGAAAGCTTTGAAACTTAAGCCATTTTTTTTTCTTCAGAGGGCAGTTTAATTTTTTGAGTGCCGTGTTCTTTACAAATTGCAGCATGAGAAATGAGAGTACTTAGACTGAAAAAGCGGTGTAGGCAATAATTACAGTAAAAAGATTGTCCTTTGTATTTTGTTAGATCTGATAAGAGGGCATTCAAATTTTTAAAGAGACAAAAATGTCTTTTGTCTTCGTTGGAAATTAATAACAAGTTACTATGTGTATTAAATTTATGTTTAGTTATTTGCAAGGGGAATATTTCATTTTCGTAAGCAAACACATTAATGGATATCTCATTAAGTCTTTCAAATTTATCAATTTGATCGAGAGGAGTGGGGGAAATCAATGCCAGTTACATTAAGACTGTTTTCAAATGCAAGATAATTACTCACCCTATGCGGGTTCTCTGTTGCATAGCAGCTAAAATGCTCCAAAGAAAACATTTCTCATCTTCATTTTTGAATATTGATGATTGCATGCTTCAGCTGAAGTTTCTCAGGGAGAGGGATGTAAGATGTTGTTGCCAATGACCTGTAATTAAATTTAGGGAATAAAATTATTAAAGGTGAGTTTCATAAAATAAATAGAACTAACTTTCAAAAATAAAGAAATTAATTCAAGTAAAATCATCAGGTGAGCGGTTCTATATTTCAAATAAAAATATTAACGACTTAGTAAGCAAAATAGGTATGAATTGAGTTACAAATGTTAAAATAAACTTTAAAAAGTGTTTGTACTTTATCAAGTGAAACTTGAAGGTTGAGTGGAGATTCAGCCAGAACGATGTCGCATTTACTCCTGAAGTAGGCAGTAGAAGTCTCATACTGCTCCTCTAAAACCCTTCTTGTGAGTACGCAAACGAGATTTAAATAAAATTTGACACCGTTTTCAGCTCTTGCAAAATCAGAAATTTTCTCAGCAAGTTCAGGTTGAATGGATTGAAGAAATGTCTGAATGTCGTTTTTTGTTTCGTCTGTCGGAAACAATTCAATGGTGGAAAAAGTGTTCAGAGTCTTTGCAGGGGTGATTCTTGCTCTTGAGGTTGAAGGACCATTAATTCCTTCTGATGTAGAGGGTTCAGAATCAGCCGCTTTCCTTTTCTGTCCTTTGCAATTATTGTTTTGATGTCTTTTTAAACTATCGAGACGATCGAATGTTCTTTCACATTGCAGACACTTGTGCCGGTTCTAAGCATGCACACTTCGCATATGCCTTGAAATATTATGTCTAAGAGAAAAAGCTTTACCACAAACAGGACAATCCAAGCCGTCAAACGGTTGTAATAATTCGGCATCCGAAATATCCCCAAAATCGGCAAGAGATGTAATTTCATCGGTGAGGGGAAGCTCGGTGGTTTCAAATTCCTCTTCGAGAGACATCCTCGTTAAAGCGGTTACTTTTTCTCAGATGTTAATTCTCGCATTGAATGAAGTTCTGTGACCCTAATCGTTCTTATATAGGGTTTAATGTGAATTCACCCCCTCAGTTTATAAGATAACAACCCCTTACACTCGCTCTGTCTAAAACGTATGGTCAAGTTCTAGAGACTTCAGTCTGGGACACTATCAGTAAGTAAGTATATAGGCTCAACCTGCTGCTTCATTAAGATTGTATATATAATCAAATAGAAAGGCTCTTGATCATGTCCTAAAAGTTTAAGACTTTGTAAAACCACATGTATGATTCACTTTATACCTTTTATACAGCGTTTATAAACAACATGTAAAAAAAACAAGTAAATTTCTTTGGGTCTAAGCGTTTTAATTAATTTTTGTAAAAATAAAACAATTATTGAATAAAAACACATCTCCTTATCTCCCCTTCCCTCACGACCCTCTGATATCCTTCCATCAACCGTTATCTCCCCTCTTTCTATAGCTTATCAGTAAACTACACAAACCTTATCAGTAATTCCAGGATTGGATTGGATTTTGAAATTTTACGGCGCAAGGTCCAAAAACGGACATGCTGCGCCAAACGCAACAGGGATTACCCGAATACCTTATCAAACGACGACCATCTTCCATTAAAGGCTTATCTCATCTCCAATCCTCTGAGCCTAAAATCCTCAATCCTCTTGTTCCAGAACCCCTATATTATCTCTACTTATGCCACAAACTCAAGATAAAAAAAACCATATATATAATATAATAATAAAGTGAAATGAGTCGAAACATAATTAATGAATACTATATAAAATTATATGTGATGGATAAAACCAAAATGTCATGTAAAAAGCTAAAAATATTTGGATGAGGATTCTCTCCGACCATGTCTTCTAGAGTCAATGTATAAGAATTAAAATGTTTATGTCGTTGCCTATTAAAATGAAAACATTCTATTAAAATGTGTTTAACGGTTAGTGAGCAAATGCAGTAATTGCAAATGGGATGATCTTCTCCGAGGAGGAGGTGTCTATGGGTTATTCGCGTATGTACAATAGACGTGTTAGAGAATTCGACAAAGACATGTCGCCTCATTCCTCCCACCTCGGCCCCATCCGTGTGAGAAAAAAATTGAATTGAATTGAAAAATGATAAAAATTAACAATAACAAACAAAATATTACAATTATTATTACATTATGTTTGATTTTTATTAAATGATCCTGCATATTTACAATGCCACAAGCAACAACTACGGCATTGTCCAAAATTGGAGTAAAATGATTGTCTACGCATGCATGTGGAGCTAGTAATTTAAAATCCCGCAGCCTGCCAATGACACGTTCTACGGGAATACGCAGAGCAGCTATTCTTTTTCAGTTCTTCACTTCAGCTTTAGTGCTCACTCTGGAGGCAGATACAGATGGTGGTCTAACTAGAGTGCAGCCTCTCTGTGCTAGCAGTGTAGATATTTTTGAATCCTCTGTCTGCCATAACAAAAGCCCCAAGAATTAATTTCTGTAAATACCCAGAGTCTTCCACAATGACAAGATCAGACGATCGTCCGCCATAACCATCTGAAATAAAGTTAACGAGGCCATCTGGAGTACATGAAACTAAATACTTAAGAGTATTACAATTATAATAATTTGACCAAGTTAGAGCTTGCTGCACAGGATCACTTGGCTTTTTAATTTCAATTTCCATACAATCTATAATCGATACAACTTTCGCATATCGTTTACGGAAAGGAATTGGCAGATGTTTAAGGATTTCTTCCTCTTTCGGCCACACAATGAGATCCTGCATTAATTTTGCAATCAGAGGTAGGGAGTTCGAAGAAATCCTACTGATTGTGCTGATTGCCAATCCAAAGTCAATTGCCAATATTGCAAATGGGGAGTTCAAGCGCAGCTTCTTTAGTACAATATATATGTGGTTGGTAGGCAGTGGGGCTTTTTCACAAAACAATTTTGCTATAAAAAACTCTTCTAAGGCAGATCTAAGAATAGCTTTGGTTCTTTCTCAATCGACAGAACAGTTCCTTGTATCATGTGTTGCTTGGATGCATACTCCTCATTTTCTGAGCCCAAATTAACTGAACTTGGACTCGAACACTCAACATCACTATCTGATTCTGCAGACAGGTCACTTTCATAAGTGTTTGTCCCTTTTTGGGGTGAAGTGCATGTTCCAACATTTTTAACAATTTTGATGGGGGAACAAGCAACAGAAGAAACTTCTATAGACGTGTGTTCCCTTGCTTCTAAAGGGTTTTCGAAGGTTCATTTGGATGCACTTATCTTTTGCATCTTCAATAATCTCATCTACAAATTCTTCCTGACAGTTGGAGGTAGATGGGGATGGCACTGATGTAGATGAAATTGCTTCCTCAATCAAAAACATACGCTTTCTTTTCTTCTCACCTTTCCTCTCTGCTGAAGGCATTACATTCTTTTTCTGACATTGAAACATATGTGGGAATACCCCTGCTTTCAGTTGTAGCCTCTTTACATCCTTAGTTGGGCTCCATTGCCAAAAGTTATCCATATCATCCTTTAACTGAAATACATAAGGGAAAATTTTAAAAAGTTACATATTTTGTTAGTATTTGATTGGTATCAAAAGTTTAAAGAAGGAAGAGAATCTGTCATAGATGCTTTGCGAAAAGAACACAAAACCTAAAAGAACACAGCAAAGTCACTCAAAATTCAAAGTAATGTTGACTGGTTTTTTTTACTCTCGCAGTATTGTGTATTATGAATTTCTAAAATAAAGATTATTATTTCAGTGTTTTGCACTGTTTGCATGAATCAATTTGTTGAAAACGACCTGAATTGTAGTGAGATAACTCATGGGTTTTGTTAATTGAAAGCTAAAGTCATTGTTTATCATTTAACCAGTTACAATAGGTATTTATATAATAACAACCAATTATACTGTGTGCAAGATAGTATTAATAATTTTTATTTGCAAAATCTAATATAATACTTTAATGTATTATAAAAAATAGCAATAAATGAATACATTTTGTTAGTAATTTTCGTAAGGGCATAACATAGTAATCTTGTGTGCAAGTATGTAATATTTTAAGTCACAGAATATTGAACTTCAGGCTATCAGGCCTTTTATTGCATCTAAGGGTCTGAGACCCAAAATATGAAAAAAAAGTCCAATTTTTTTATTATCTTAAAAAATAATAAATAATATTACAATTGTAAAATACAATGAAAACCTACAGAAAATATTTCCGAACAAAAAAACTTTAAAATTGCTGATTTGAGAATTTTGAGTCCCGGACCCCTCAAGGATTATCTAGTTTGTTTTTAATCCTATTAAATATTACTTAAAGAAAAGCAAATATTTACTCACCGAAAAATAATCTTCACAACACCAGACAGATGATTTATTCGTTAATTTAGTATTTCTCATTTCATCCCGTTTCATTGCGTTAGTCCACGCTTTTCTTTTAACTGGATCCTTTGGAACGCTAAAAAACAGCTTATCAACTGAATTTGAAGTTGTGTTTACGAAACAAGGTACAATACCGTACTTGTGAGGTGGTTTTTCGTTCTCACTCATTGCAAAAATAAAGAATTTCCACAGAAAATCAAATGGCAATCACAGAATCTAACATAAACAACGTATTGCGCTGTTTGTTTACATGCACAGTGACGTCACCAGAGCAGCCATTGCAAAAGTACCGTTTTCGCGCCAAATGCCTAACTGCAAACTTAAACAATTTTTAATTAATTATCCGCATTCAAAAATTAAGAAAAAAATATACCATTATTCCTGTTTTTTTCTCTTCCATCAAATAAAAATATTAAACAAAAAACAATGCAAATTCCTCATTGCACTCAGTATGGAGAGGGAGCTGAACGAACACACTCAGCCGATCCTGATAGTGAAGCACTTGGACCCAACAACGTTATTTCTTTTCATAAATAAATATATATATATTTTAAGATTAATACTTCTTTTTTTTAGGATGGGTTAGCATTGTTTCTTTGTTTTTTTCATTATTGTAAACAATTTTGTGCCATTATATGCTAAAAAAAAACAAATTTTTCAGTTAGAGGATGCTATCATTTGGAGGAATGGTACAAGAACGTACAAGCTACGTTCCGAGCCCGCGTATTAATACGAAAAGGATAACATCTCAAAAACCTTACATTGACAGTAGAGTTAGTGCATCGCCTTATGGCTGCACTGATACAGCATGCCACTCAAGGCCTGAGGGATCACGATTCAATTAGAAAGTGTATTCACGCTAATGGGCTAGATAAGCCAGTTTCGACACAACTGGTGCCTGTTTCCAGCCTCACTATTGAAAACATTCTTTCAACCGTGATGAAGTATTGCAGTCGAAAGATGAGATTCCTCTGGACTATGGCTTGACTGTGGATGATATCATCGTCAGATGGTGCTGGTGGGCGAAGAATTTGTAATCTGGAAGTATCTAGGCTTAAAAAGCGGTCTGTGCTATCTATACCTGCGGATGACTTTGTTGTGCAAAGGCTACTATTTACGCCTTAGCCCACCTGGATAACACGACCCAAATAACAACACTGAGAGATCGTCGTAGACCTGCTCTCACCCGAAAAGCAAAAGAACTACATGCAGCAGCTGGTGTTCCGTTGGGGCCTTGCACTTATGCAGAAATTGGTATTTTTGAAGAGCACCTTGGTATACAAATAGTAGTAATATCTACTCAAAATCTCAATAAAGTAAGCAAAATATATATTTTTGTCCTACCTACCTACTATTTCTTTTAAGCATTTCATTATTTCATAAGTTAAAAAAAATATTTAACTTTTTATAGGCTGTTTGTTAAGTTGTGCAAAGTAACTTGATAATACTGTACGCATTTGTTAAATTCTTGTTACTAATTTTAGGTCACTTATAAAGGACCGGAACAGCAAAGAAGGATAAATTTATGGTTACACGACGGACACTACGATATTGTAAAATCTTTAAAAGCCTTTTATGGCTCTAACTTCTATTGTGAGTACTGTGAAAAGCCGTATGATCATGTACAGGATCCTAGATGCCCCAATGCGTGTCACGTCTGTTTACGGTGGCACTGTGAGAAAGAACAGCCAATGCGATGCTATGGTTAGGTTATGCCAATCAGATGATAGGTTATGCCAATCAGATGATTGCTACTTTGCACACAAGTCAAAAACAGGAGCAAATCAATTTTCATTGTGTGGTAGAGTAGGTTATTTTTTCTTTTATCTATGAGTACTGATATTTACTTTGCTTAACTGAATGCTTAATATACTTTGAGACTAACCATTCAACGGGGGAGCATCTAGTAAATTTTGCTGTAGCACAGTATGCTAATAGTCAAGAACAAGTATTTTTAGGCTATTTTGCGTACAAAAATTTTTGCTCTTGGCTGTTCACAGAAAAACACAAGGACTATAAGGCCGTAGCGCACAACATGCAGGGGTAAGATTTTGATTATAAAATCATTTCTTCATACTTTAACGTCAATAGTTTTTATATCTGCCCATGAATTTCATGATGATTAAATAAGTTAACTTACTTGTATATGAAACTCAACGATCGTTTTATTTTTTATTTGTAGTTTTGATGGGCAATTTATCATGGCGTGGCTCTTGGAGCAGGGTACGGTTCCTCACGTAATACCTAACGGGTCGAAGGTAATGGCCATTGCATGTACTTCTTTAAAATTAACTATCATTGATTCGTACAACTTTTTGCCCATGCCATTAGCAAAACTTCCATCCTGCTTTGGGATTACGGAGCCTAAGAAGGGATTTTTCCCACATTTATTTAATATTCCTGGAAATCAGGACTACGTGGGATCTTTGCCTGACTTACGTTTTTATAGTCCTGACAGCATGTCGCCTGTTGACCAAGCGGATTTTATGTCTTGGTATGAAGAACATCGAGATGATACATTCAACTTCCAAGAAGAAATGAAAATGTATTTTGAAATAAATACTTTTTTTTAAAGATCTGATGTCGATATCCTCCGAAGATGCTGTTAGAATTCAGGGGGCAGTTTTTGGAAATTACAGCAGTGGACCCCTTCTGATAAATATATATACTTTGCAGACTCGTTTTAAGTACAGGTTTCTCACCCCAATTCCTCTTTTATGATTTTAATTATATGTATATTATAGTTATGTAACCATCGCATCGGCGTCCATGGCAGCATTTCTCGTATAATGCATGTGAACAAAGTGGTAAGTTGTTTGTAAGGATGTTTCCAGATAGACTGACTGCAAAGCAATTTACTTGTGGAGCAACTAAATGTGCGTATATGTGTTGCTTTGGATTAGCCCCATATTATAAGAGTTTGTTTTTTGCAAACTTGCAACATGTGGATTTTTTCACGCTCTTATTTGATGAGACTTTAAATAAATCTAAGCAGAAAAAACAAATGGACATTCACATTAGGTATTGGAATGCTGAAGAATGCCAAGTAAAAACTCAATACTTCACTTCTTCCTTCATTGGCCATTCAAGGTATGATGACATATTATCAGCTTTCCGAAAAGCTGTCGGTAAGTTAGATTTATCGAAGCTTTTACATGTTTCGATGGACGGTCCAAATGTTAACTGGAAATTTTATGATTCTCTTCAAGATGAGATAAAAAAAGAATATGGGAAAGATATAATATGTATCGGTAGCTGTGGGCTACATATTATGAATAATTCTTTTAAACATGGAGCATCTACTACTGACTGGAATGTAAATGGCATTCTAATCTCCTTGTACTGGTTGTTTATAGATTCACCAGCAAGAAGGGAACATTTTGAAGAAGTCTCGGAGTCTAAAAAAAAAACTTCCCCTAAAATTTTGTGGCTTACAGATGGTTAGAAAATGTACCACCTTTGGAACGTGCCATAGAAATTTGGTGTGATATTAAAAAATATGTTCAGAGTGTTGAAAATAATACTTTACCTAAAGTCAATAACAAGTCCTTCCAGAATATAGCAGGAGCTGTAAAGGATGAGTTGATCATCATCAAATTTAATTTTTTCTTGGCTGTAGCAAAATTGCTCTTGCCATTTCTGGAAATGTATCAAAATGAGAAGCCACTTGTGCCTTTTTTGCCAGTGATGTGTTGAAATTAATCAATCAATTGATAGATTATTTCAATATTTTAAAACATGAAACCAAAAAGAATATATCAACAGCACGCAAGCTATGCCAGTTCGACTTCACTGATGCAAAGTATTATACTACTCTAGATAAAGTCAGTGTAGGATTTGTTGGTGATAAATTAATTAAAGAAAAGATGAAACAGAAAGATAAAGCAGTTTCTGATATAGATGTTATGAATTTACGCCGTGACTGTAGAGGATTTATAATAAAATTTCTCCAGACCTTTCTAAATCGCCCATTTGCTATTCCCTTGTTCGCAGTGCTTCGTTCATAGATCCAAGTAAAATGGCCTCTGAGCAAGGTAATTGTGCAAGTTCAATAAAACAGGTTTTATTACATTTCTGTCAAAAAAAAATTGTTGCTGAAGAGGAATGTGATGCCTTATTGCTTCAATTTAAAGAGTTCTTACAAACAACAGTCTCGAAGTACTCGACATTATTCAAAACCTTTAATCCAAAGTCTGATAGACTAGATAGTTTTTTAAGTGATTTTTTACTTAAAGATGCAGAGGAAGTGAAAATTATGGAGGATAATGAAACTTCTTATGGTTTTATCACATGGACAAGCCACGGTAGAACGTGGGTTCAGCGTTAATAAATCTTTGGAGGTAGAAAATTTAAAAAAGGAATCTTACATTGCTCAGAGGCTCATTTATGAGAATGCAAATAATTCGAATGATATTCATACTACAACTACAAAAGAGATGAGAAAATTTGTCTCTTCTTCAAGGCAAAAGTATTTCTTTCATTTGGAAGAACAACGTAAAATTGAAAATCAGGAAAGTTTAGAAAAAAGTAGAAAAAGGAATATTGAAGAATTAAACTACTTAAAATCAAAAAAAGCTTTTATTCAAGCTAATATATCAGTTATGAAAAATTCAGCAGAAGAATTGTCTAGTAAGGCTGAATCTTCTAAAAATATTTCCCTTTTCATAAAAGCAAATGCACTGCGAAGAGATATAAAAGAAAAAAGATTCGAAATTAAGGAATTGGACAATCAGATATCTGAAAAAGAAGTCAATTGAAACACAGATGAATGTATCAGGATTTATTCTGATTTCAGGATTTAAAAAAAATATTTTTCGTTGCATATGTGATGAAAATTTAAAAAGAATTTTTAATAATAAATTTAATATTTGTAATATATAAGGTTTTAATGTATTTTATTTGTTACAGTCAATAAAATTACATTAATTCAAATATTTCAATTTTACGCTCCATTACTCTTTTTCTTTCATATAATTTAATTGCAGGTATACGTTTTTAAGTAAAAAAACTTGTGTGTATATATATATAAGCAATTTTTAAACCTTGAAGATTGTGGTAAGTTTAAAAGATTTTTTTCCTTGCGGTCTCCCCCCATTCTATTATTTCTTTATATATTTACATATTACTAATATGTGTATGCTTGAATGCCCCAATATTAACTGCTGACTTTTGTAAAAATCAGACTGGGCTTTTTTTGAAAAATCCCATTTTTGTTATTTTGTATATTATTTTTAGAAAATAGACTTGAATATTAAATTTTTTACACATTACTGTTCTTATAAGATTAACTAATCTATAAGAGCATCCCCACTTCGACGAAAATCATGTACTTAATTGTAAAATACGGCTTCTACAATGTTTTATTTAAGTCCTTAGAAAGCGCTTATTTTTAGTTTGAAAAAAAAAGTGGGAACCCTGTAAAAAGTTCCCTAAATCCAGGAAGACGCCAAGTGGGTAAATTGGCCCGAAACAGCTTTTGGGGAAGGAAAATTTCTGGATTAGTTTTTTAGTTCCTTTAAAAATGATCCTATTTACACTTTGGCACAATTTTATCATTATCTCGTTTCTTTATCATAGACGGGGCATGGATCTAAATAAAGGGCAACTCACCTACATAAACACGTTGTCTGATTTTAACAAGACGCTGCTGGATCCAAAAAAGAATGTAAGTTATTTTAATATTTTGTTGTGTAAAGAAATATACCTTTCTGAAAATTATTACTATTTTTAAAACAAATATTTTTACAGGTTAAAGACTTATACTTTCCTACCCCTAAAACTGCTGCAGTTCAATGGGACTTGCTAAAAGAGTATATACCGCAAGACAGCTCTACTAACATCTTTATAGCTGCCTTCACAACTGCTTGGGCACGGCTCAAATTATATTCCGAAATGGATAAGTTGGGGCATGCCGTACTCTATAACGACACTGACTCAATAATATACAAGTGATGGAGTCATTGATCCACCATTGGGGAATTTTTGGGGGGAATTGACCGACGAACTTAATGGAGACATTATAACTACTTTCGTCTCCGGTAAGCGTTATAATAAGTTAATATTCTGGAAATGATCCCATAGTAAATGTTTAGTATTTGATAATGCTGTAACTTTTCCCCCTCGATAGAATAATACTTTTTTTTAGAGGAACAGCATACATTAAAAAAAAAATTTATAGACAATCTACATTGTACAGTATCATTTTTCACTATAATATTTTTATCATACATTTCAGGTGGTCCAAAGAATTATGCTTTTAGAACAGCGACAGGGAAGACCTATTGCAAAGTTAGAGGATTTACTCTCAACTTTCGGAATTCGCAATTGATGAATTTTGAGTGGGTAAAAACTCTGATTTGCAGGGGGGGGGGGATCCCTACGCTTCTATTCCCCTTCATAATCCAACGAAAATTTGTAGGGATACAAAGGAAGGAAAGTGATAAACAAAGAGGAGACGAAGGTATATAAAGCTGTATACAACAAGAGAGTCTTACAAGATGATCTGACGACTCTATCTTATGGTTATTAGGGAGAAAAGCTTTGGGTACGTATTCTTTTATTTCCAAACGAGTTTGTCTTTTATTTATATTATTATACGTTAGATTTTGCTTTTGTTGAATTAAATTATTCTTAGTAATTTCAAACTTTTGTTTCAGATTTTTTTTCAGATTAATTTGAGCATCAATCATAGATCCCTTTGTCCCCCGTAGGAAAAAATATACAAAACGTACAAAACTACTGTAAAAATATATAATGTAAATATGTATTCATCGTGGGTAAATAAATGTTTTTGCACTTTTCAAAAGCGAGTCTGTATTTTATTATTAGATTTTTTTCTTTTGTTAAATTATATATTTCAAGTAAAAAGGTTTATTTAACTGTGTAAAAGTAAACTATTGAGTTTTAGGAATATTTAACTTTAAAAGGAAATCCGCAACAAGAACGTCCAAGAAAATTACAAATTTGCTTATCTTAAAACCTTCTTAGTAAAGGGGGGGGGGGAGATACATAACACTGAGATGTAAAGGTAAAGAATCTATTTATTCAGGAAAAAGGTATATTTTCTCTACAACTTTAGCCATGTTTTATTTAAAGATATTTTTTTTCTTTTAAGTCTTGCACACATAGTTTTCATTTTTGTTAAATAAGTATTTTTCACAAATTCTTGAGGAAGCTTGTTTAATGTCAATATTTTATTAAACTGTTCAAAAGCATCTGGTCTTCTACTTCGATATCGCAATAGAAAATTCAACAGTTGTACAACATCTGAACCAGGAATCGTTTTTTGATTCACCGTAAGTTCTTTTTTTCGATTCCAAGAGATGTCATGTTGTCTGAAAAAGTCTATGATCTTCCGCGCAGCATCTTTAAGTTTCACAGGAACAGTTTCCAGAATCTTGGTTTCCACTTCTAAGTTGTTTTCAGCTTCTGTTTCTGGAGTGTTATGCACCACGGGTTTGGCAACATTCACATTTGGGAAGGTAACGTATTTCTGTAAAATTTGATTATACAACTTCACTTTGTCATCGTCACTCAGTTTCTTTATCTGTGTATCCAATTCACTTAGATGATGTTCTTCAAATTCTTGCATGCGGTCTAATGGTACCAACGCAAACTTTTTACTATGTTCCATGGATAAGTGAGGATAAAACCGTTAAGGGGGGGCCGGGACACAGTTTTCTATTTTTTTTGCTAATAAAAATATTGCTTTGAAATTTTTAATGCAGACATAGCATCTAATTTACAAATAGAAAATGATACAAATTAACTTGATATCAGTTGAAAATTTTTTCAAATTTTAAAAAAAGTGACTGTGTTTACTTTTGATATAACTTGTTAAATTATTCATCAAAATACACAATATATACATTTTCAAAAAGCAGATAATCTAATTAAAAATTTGTCTTTCACAGTTTTTTAATACATATAAAAAATACTAAAAAATTTTTAATTAAAAATTAGCATTTTTGGAATTTATAATTTATGAAAACACTTATATTTTGAAATATATCAATAATTTTTCAAATTCCTCATGACAAATCTTTTAAATATGTATGAAGAATATACATACCAAATTTCATGCAATTGTCTAGAATAGATTTTGAGTTATATCCTTTTAAAGTTGGGAAAAGTGTGAAAAATCCATTACGGAGAAAAATCACTTACAGTTTCAGTATTGAAAATCAGTTACAAAAGTGAAATTTTATTACCTTAGAAACCTCCGGGTACCTAAGTAAATCCGTTGCTGTCTTTAGACCTTTGATTATATATATATTTTTTGCCAATAGTACCTTTCTACGGTACAATTTGTACGCAACTGTATTTTTGTTAGTAGCTTTTCGGATGCGTCGACATATTTTACGCTTCAAAACGTTAACAGTTGAGCTGCCAGGAGACATGATATATGATTTCATCACTTGGACTAATGATTTGTTAATTCCTTCATTGAAGTCCATAACACCCCTTCCAGCAGCAATGTCGACTGGTACCTTTGAGCAGCTAACTGTTTTCAAACTGCTCCAAATCACACTATGTAACGACTCATTTCGGTTTTGTGTTTCTCCTTTGCAACACTTGGAAAGCCGAGAATATGATGCTAGCAATTGAAAAATGGGCATCATTTTCGCAACAGCATCTTCTCTTAAAGGCGTACTCATACTAGACTTGTGAGATGCGGGTGTTTTACTGTGGGCAAGTGCTCGGTTGTAGAAGCATCACGTCTTTTTCCCTGAAGGGCATGTTTTGTGCCTTGGTTTACTGTCCGTAGATGAGCAATGCTGTAGTATGGCATAAATATCGATTTTCATACTCAGAATATCATTTTTATTTCGAAAAATGGAGTTCTGATAGTAGCGAGTGATTTTTTTAATAGCAACTTCAGTTAAACTTCCGTGCTTCTTTCCACCCAATGTTACCCCGTTTCTTTTCAAACTTTACACGTTTTCGAAGGGCAGTACCCATTATTTTCCCGACATGGTTAATGCATTCTTCTTTTACCAGTTTGACATCTGGTCCATATATTTGCTTTTTCTGGAGAGTAATAAAAGTACTCGAGTCTCCATCAGCGACATATGCTAAGTACCTATATCCATGAGTGGTTGAGCGAGATCATAAACGAGATGCAATTTCTACTTCCATTCCGTCTGAAGGTACACTGTAGTTTTTTTAACATTCAAGAAAGTGTCCCTAATACCACATAAATTCAGTTCTTGCGAAGGTCTTTACCTGTAACAACACACTCATGGCAGAACTTTGACAGCACTTCGTAATCAATGATATACCCGGTAACACATCAATCACGCAATCTACAGCATAATTTGAAGTAAAACCTCGTTTTTGCCACGTGGCATCGTAACTAACACAAATATCTAATACGTTAGATTTGCGAACTATTTGCGTCCCGGTGAGACTTTTTCACCTCTTCACGGATGCATTCTAACTGATTCTTAGCACTTTCTCTTGTGCACTAAATGTCTTGTAAATATCTTTGAATCAATGGTGGGCAAATTCATTAATGACGAAAATGTCTAATGCTGCATGACCTTTTCCCATTTCGGTGAAAGCTTGCACTGGACGTTGATTTACTTCAAATGTTTTATGTATACTTCCTCAGTCTGAGGACTTCGCACTGTTCAAAATTTCACAGTTAGTGCAGAATATAGTTATGTTTGTGCATAACCATAATGTTTTCCAATTCTAGAGTAATTTTGAAACGTGTTTTGCAGCAAGAATTGCTCAACAAGGATTGCAAAGAAGTGAATTTTTTCAGTAAACTCTCCACTAGTACTCACTGATAAATATCGTCTGGCCCTGGTGCTTTAGATGGCTTAATTCTTTTCAACTGATGTACTATTTCTTCCCTGTTAAATTTGCATTCTTTAATTATACCCCCTGCAAATGCTCCATCCTTGGGATCCTTTTTTAAAGTATAGTTACCATTGAAAAAACCCAGAAAAAAGTCATTTAACACGTTTGCCATTCCTACCTCGTCTTGAATGAACTCAGCTCCCTTCCCCTCCAACGGGCGCAGTGTAGTACTAAATTTAATTTTACCACTTGCATATGCAAAAAATTATTTTGGGTTTATATTTATTTCCCTTGCTAGTTTTTCCTCCAAGGACACCTTTTGCTTCCGACTAATAGTTTTAAACTCCTTTCTGGCTTTCTGATATGCCTCCTTGTCCTTGTCGATACCAGTGCTTTTATATAACCTGTATGTTCTTTGTTTTAATTTTAAAGCTTTGTGTGTTTCCCCTGAAAACCACATAGGGAGCAATTTTCTAGATTTTCCTTTTTTCCTGAACTTTACATGTTTTTTTAACACCCTCTCTAACTTATTCTTGAATTCCTCCCATTGTTCAGAATGATGCGGTGCTAATAATCCCCCTTTGAATGTTTCCTTTAACTCTTCCCTTATCCTATAAAAATTTACCTTTCTGAAATTTGGAATTATCCTACTATTGATTGTGTATGCTGACTGAAAATGTATTTTTAATCTGATACTTCTATGATCACTTTCTCCCAGTGGCTCACCTATAACCAAATCCTGCACCCTATCCTCATCATTGCTGAAAATCAAATCCAATATTGCATTGTCCCTAGTATCTTCATACACCATCTGGTACAAAAAACAATCCTGTATCACTTCCAAAAATTCTGCCCCTTTCCCATTTGTAGCTAGATTGTTTGTCCAGTCAATATTTGGATAGTTATAGTCCCCCATTAAAATTAATTCTCCTTTTTGACATGCTTCGTTTGTCAGATTGCACACGCCCTTTTCCTGCTCTTGACTACAAACAGGAGGTCTATATATATTACCCAGAATTAGTCCTTTGCCTTTGTCTGTATTCAGTTTCACCCAGACTGATTCTATACACTCAGTTTTACTATTTAACTTTATTTCCGTACAGTTTAAAAATTCTCTCACATGAATCAAAACCCCACCCCCTTTCCTATTCACTCTGTCCTCGCTAAACATTGTGAATCCACTTAACTCTAAAATTTGTGCATCTTCACTGCTTGCCCAACTTTCAGTAATCCCAATGATATCTATATCCTCTGCTTGTGCAATTGCCTTGAGCTCATCAATTTTATTTCTCACACTGCGAGCATTACAATCAAATACTTTTAGCTTATTTTTCACCCTTATACAGGGTGGTCCCGAATTCATGGTACAAACTTTAATGGTAGGTACAGGACATTGTAACAATGATTTATTGTATAGGAATGTATAGTCGCAAGTGACGCGGTGAGGCGAAAACAGGGGAAATAACGGCCGAAAGGAAAAACAAAGATTTTATTGAAAGCGTTGTTGACAAGTGTCATGTTTACAGTAATTGTTCAAAATTGCGTCCACCAGTATCGATACATGCTTGACAGCGTCGGTGGAGCGATTGGCGTACACGTTCAAAGATGCCTGGTATTTCACGCACACCTGCAGCAGCTACAGATAAGCGAGCGACGAGATCCTCATCTGAGTCAACTGGAGTCTCATAAACAAGATGCTTTAGATGTCCCCATAAAAAGTAATCGAGGCTCGATAAATCGGGAGATCGGGGTGGCCAAGGGACTGGTCCACCACGCCCAATCCATCGAGTACCAAACGTGGCATTCAGGTAATTCCGTACATCAATGCTGAAGTGTGCTGGCGCCCCATCGTGCTGAAACCACATGCGGTTACGAATGGCGATCGGAACATCATGCAGCAGTTGTGGTAACACTTCTTTCAGAAAAATAAGATAGCTTCCGCCAGTGAGCCGCGTGGGTAGTAAGTATGGGCCAATCAAAAAGTCGTTCACAATACCAGCCCACACATTAATACTGAAACGTTGTTGAAACGCATGTCGACGCGTTGCATGTGGACTATCGGTTGCCCACACATGGGAATTGTGCGCATTAAAGACACCCTCGCGTGAAAATGTCGCTTCATCTGTAAATAGCACATAATCTACGAAATCCGGCTGCAACGCACATTGCTGCATCACCCACAGGCAGAAGTTCACGCGGCGAGGATAATCTGCCGGATTCAATGCTTGTACTTTCTGAAAATGGAAGGGGTGTAAGCGATTTTCGTTTAACACTCTGCATACAGTCTGATGACTCACACCTACGTCACGCGCAACAGTTCTTGTGCTTGACTCGGGTCTATCAGCCACAATGTTCAAGATGCTTTCTTCCAGCCTTGGAGTGCGTACAGCTCTTACTCGACCAGCGCCATGTCTGTTGACGTCGAACGCACCTGTTTCACAAAGTTGACGATGTAACCGTTGAAAAATTCTATGATCCGGCATTCGTCGATCAGGATACTCCGCGCGATACATTCGTAACGCAGCTCTGCCGTTACCATTTGCACGGCCGTACATGTAATGCATGTCTGCTTTTTCTGCATACGTAAAGTCACCCATCGTCTACGGCAGCACAATTGTGAATGGCGCTTTTCCCTACTGCGATGCATCATGTTCAACAGCGGCTAGACATCTACTGCCCTCTACCGGCAATGATACCAACCGATCACTCCATTTCTCTTTCCTTTTATTTCCCCTGTTTACGCCTCACCGCGTCACTTGCGACTATACACTCCTATACAATAAATCATTGTTACAATGTCCTGTACCTACCATTAAAGTTTGTACCATGAATTCGGGACCACCCTGTATTGCACTTTCCCCTTGTATTATTTGTCTTGGTATTGTTTTTCTCCTTTACATTGCACTTCTCCTTTGTATTGTTTGTCTCCTGCAATTTAGACCCTGTTAGTTTTCCTAAGCAATTACTGTGTACTGTCAACCCTCTATGTACTTCCCATCCCTGCTTGTATTCTAGTTTTTTGACTCCAGAATGTTCAAAACCCGCTTGCCAACCTCCATATTACCTATCAGGCTTAAATGCAAATTGTCCCTGCTTATCCAATCCCTCCTACACTCCTTGCAAACATCTAAAAATCTAACCTCCTCCCTCTCACACAAATCCCTTAACAACCCGTTCATCTTATTGGCCGTTTGATTTAACCACCCATTACCTAACCCATACCTAGGTAGTAATCCTAATACTGTTACATCTACCCCATGAGACTTAATGCCTCTTAAAAGTGTTTCCGCTTCCCTCTTAAACTCAACATTAGTAGTCCTCTCTACATCATTTGTTCCCACCCACACTACTGCCTTTTCCTCCCCTTTAATTACACCTGCCTTAACTGCCTCAACTACATGTTTTACCCTGGCGCCTGGCAAGCAACACCTTGCAAAATTGCGCTTTTTACGCCCTTCCATTTCTCCCAAAACCCTAACCATTGAATCACCAACCACAACCCCTCTAGTTACCTTATCAACCTCATCCCCCTGATCTACGTGTCCCAAGTCTTCACATTGAACACCCTTTTCCACTCCCTCTGCAGGCCTCACCTTCAAAGCCTCTAGCTCCTTCCTCAAATCACCCACCTCTAAGCAACTCTTGCATGTAAATACAACCTTCTCTGACATTTTAACCCCACTCACACCACCCTTTCCTGCCTCAATCATATTCCCGCACAAGTCACATTCCACATAGAACTCCCCACTGGGTCCCTCTGTCCTCATCTCCTTGAACATTCTAACTAAACCCATTCTAATCCAAAGTAACAATCAATGCACAGAAAAAGCACTAAACAAAATCAAACATACAGAAAAAGCACCAAGTCAGATACACAGAAAAAGCACTGCACTGAAACAAATATACAGAAAAAGCTGGAATTAAATATCCTATAACCTTATATTAGTCAACTATAAACAAACAAGACACAAAATATTTAGGCCTAACGAGACTTAGGACTACTTGACAAGTCAAAAACTAAGTACAAGGACTATAAAAACACTTTAAAAACAATTAGAAATGTTTGAACTAATAGAAATAGAAGTAATACACTGCTTAGTACTAAATAAATGAAGAATAACGCAAAAAAAAACTTGAATTTCGCGGGAGCTCCGAAAACGCGACGAACACTGCTCGACACCTAGCGGCGGGATTCAAACGAAAAAGAATTAAATTTCAAATTTTTTAAGAAAATAAAAAAGGACTTTTTGAAGGTTAATTGTGTCCTGGCCCTTCTTAAGGCAGTCGGAATGAGAAAGGATACAAAGCCGTCACCTTTTTGGACCAATAGACGTCTTTTCCTGTAGAGAAGTACTCGTTTCTGAGTGTTCTCAAAGTTTTTTTGATAGGAATGAGTTGATTTTTTGCACGTTTACTGATAGGAAGATTTCCCTTTAATAGATTCAATATACATTCGCAAATGGATTTGATGAGACAATTTTTCAGCACTGGATTTTGTACGGCTTTTCTGTAGCAGTTTCAGATATTCTATATCCTTCTGTGAGGGCATTCTGGATCAAAATTATTTTATCAGCTTATACGCTTTCTTTTATGTAAGCAGCGTAAGCACCCGCTTTGAACAAAGCAAAACAGTTAAATTCTATAGGGTGTTGAGAATAGTTCATTGAAACTTTATTAGATAAATCTTTGATCTTTTGGCACTCCAAACTTTCAATGGGGCCCATTAGATTTCCTGAAAATTTTACCTTTTCTGGTCCTTTTACATAAATTGTAGAGTACGTCAATGACAAGTACTGAAGAATAATACGCAAAGCTGTATAAGGTAATGTACCCGAGTTATACTCCATTTGATGTCTGTTGTTTACCAGCCAGGAGAAACACAGATAATTATCTCAATGCATAGGGGGGAGAAAGAATCAACTTGCATGATGACCTTCACTGACAGAATATAAAGCCAATTCCTTGACAACCAAAAAATACGCGGTTTCAAGTGAAAACCTTCAAAATCAACCACGGTAGGACTAGACATGTTGAGGGTTCCAAGTCTGGTAGAGAAATGGTTATCGAGGTTCATACACAAAATGTTTATCACCCGGGAAAATGCCCGAAAATGCCGAAGCAATGTATTGGGGCGTTATGTTGTCCCTCAATCACCAGAATCACCTTTTCCGAAGACAATGGTCTGCACGCACGGCAAACACGTGGGTGATATAATCCCCAAGAGGAGCTGAAAGCACAGGCTGGCGAAAAGCTTCTCAAGAGCCCTCACTTCTGAAGAGGCAACTACAACGAGTGAGGAAAAAAAAGCAAAGGGTAGAGGAGGATTGGATTGGATTTTTGGGGTTTTATGGCGCAAGGTCCAAGAACGGACAAGCTGCGCCAAACGCAAAGGATAGAGGAGAAGAAGAACGAAAGGGAGAGAAGATCACTCCGGTACCCCGGGGTTGTTAAGCCCGTGCAAACCTAAAGAAGGACTGTTTGTGACTTCCTGAGAATCATTAGCAATATTCAAGGTGTAATCTTCGGTCCACTTATGTGGTGATACCTGTCTCTTGGGTTGACTTTCCGTTTCTATGTTTCCCTCCATTTTGGGGTCTTCATCTGTTGCAGCTTCACTTATGTCATCTTGAGGTTTGTTTTCAACATCTTGGAGAGGTAATGAAATCGAGTTTTCAGTTGGAAATGGCTTTTCTTCGAAAACGACGTCTCGTGAACAAATGACCATCCCCTTTTATTTGATATATATTCTATTTCTTTCGTCTCCATCATATCCGACAAGATAGCCTTTAGTTGCCTTGTACATTTTCCTCCTTTTCTGGACTGGAATATGTGCATAGCAAACAGAACCAATGATGCGCATGTGTTTTATTCTGGGTTTCTTACCCATCCATAGTTCATAGAGGCTTGAACTCGGAATTTGAGATTTGCATTGAGACCAAAACATAGACAGAAGTGCTTACAAATTCTGCCTATAGATATTTGGAAAAATCTATTTCCTCATTTGAGTACTTCAGAGTTCGAGCCATTTCTACAATTGTTCTGTTGTCTCTTTCAGAGATGCCATTTTGCTCTGGAGAGTATGGAGCTGTAAGCCTTTGGGATATTCCATGCTTCTTTAAGATCTGTTTGACTGCTTGGTTATCGAACTCTCCGCCATTGTCACTGAAGATTTCTTTTATAGTGTGACCCAAATTCTTTGCATGGACGATAAAGTCCAAAAGTACATCTTTAATTTCTGATTTTTGTTTCAGGAAAAAACAATATCTGAATTTTGTGAAATCATCTGTGAAGATGGGAAAGTATTTGAATTTCTTGTGAGAATCGTCAAATAGTCCACAAATATCTATGGAGATCAATTCTCCTGCCTTTGTAGTCCTTTTTCCTGGTTCCTAACTTTAATCTGTGTGCCTTCCCATATACGCAAGCTTCACATAATCTTGAGTCATTTTTTACTTTAATATTTAACTCATTTTGCCAAGATTGATTTCATATGTTGCTTGTCTTGGTGTCACCATCTTTCGTGATAGAGTTAAAGGACGTCACCAACAACCATGTCTATGTTGACTTGATTTTCAGGAGCCAATGTCTTCATGGCGGCTTTGAAAAAACTACCCCCAGCACTCCGTGTCGCATGCTAGACTGTTTTGCCATTGATTTTCAGATAACAGTCCTTGTAAGTGGATTCAAACGCACTGTTTCGATTTCTGTCTTGAGCTGCCAATACAGAAGAAAATAAAGTTTTACTGATTTCTGGCAAGTACCACACATTTTCCAGGTGTTTGAATTGTTTATCATTATTTACAAATGTAACAATTTTGATAAAAACCATAAAATGACTTATTGTTAGTCACATGTTTTGAGGCCCCATTGTCAATGAACCAGTCATTTAAATTTGTCTCAGCAGTATGTATCTCCTCATCTAAAACCAGGAGTGTCATATTAGCCGAAGATGGATTTCTCCTTTCTTTGGTGTAGTTGGTTGGCTTTGGTGGTTTCCCATCAGCAATCCACTTCTTGCACGTCTTGACCCAATGTCCTCTTAGATAACAGTAATTGCATTTACTGTTATTCTCCTTGCTTGTTCTTTGCTTGAACTCCGAATTTACAACTAATGCTTCTTGGTCAACTGCTTCATTTGTGCCTGGATCCTTCTTCAGTTCTCTGTCATGAGTGCAAAGTTATGTGGTCAGTTCAACTAAAGTCCTTTTTTCGTCGCTCAAAAGAAGCTAACTGGATTTAAAGGAGCGATAGTTTGCTGGGAGTGTGTCCAGGATTTTGCATATTAACAGCATCTCTGGAAGTCTGTACTCCTTCTTGCTTTCCAGTCCTCCATTTAAGTCGTTCCATAGATTTTTGAGTTTCGATAAATGAGCTGCCATATCCGCATTTCCCCAGCTAAATTTAAAAAAAACTATAAGTAGATATTATACAACTGGTTGTCAGATGAATCTTCGAATATATTGTGTGTAGATATCTCACCATGGTGACATGCTCTACTCATCCAACCACACTTATTTAAACTGGTACAGTGTTTCACGACACTAGGCACGGGAGTGGGTGCTAGTTAGTTAGTAGCTCCGACCATGCATCTCTTGCGTTGTCAAATCTCATGACCTAGTGCAGAGTTTCTTCGGTCATAGAATTTGTAAGGACTATCATAGCATAGTTGTGGGCTTTGTCGTACCTTTTCAGATCATCTGCGTACTTTTGAGTTGCCTCGTCCGCACCACGAATCGGCTTTTCTGGTTTCTGCATCTTCCCCTCCACGACTTCCAAAGCATCTGCGTAGTAGTTCAGAACGAATTTAATTATGTACTTCCAAATCGGCAAGTCACTTTTCCCATGCAATGGCTTTATCTGGATCTTTCCCTAGTCCATTTTCCGATGATGCAAGTGTCAAAGCAGATTGGATTGTTCTATATAACTGACTACGTGTTAGGGTTAGCTAAGTCCAACTCGTCGATGCCGGTATTCTTGCTCTCTGTGCGCAATTAGCGTTCTGGGCCCATAACCTAATGGCATATAATTTGAAGAATTAGAAAAAAGGGCCAGAAGAATAGACAATTCTGGGTAATTTATTTAAGACGTAAAACACAAGTACATTACAAGTCTAGATTACATAAAAGATAAAAGATAAGAATCAGCTAGATGTTGTCAACCAGCAAAAATAAAATCAGTGTTGCCAGTAAAGGAATATAAATATAATACATGAAATATAATCGCAACTACAACAGAATTAACTAAAACTGATTTAAATGTTTAGAATTTAGTAGAGCTTACTGAAGTTTTATCCATTAAATTGGAATCTCTAAATTTAGTTGATGAACAAAATGAACACCTTTTTAAACCCCAGGAATTTGAAGCTTCACAAGACCATAGGGAAAAGGTACTGCTCTGACAGTTTCAAGCTAAGAGAAAGATTGACGAACTGTCTAAATCCCAGGAGGATTAAGCTCCCTAACGGCGGTATTCGGGTGGCTTCTTTAACCACCCGGTCATGGCCACACGGGTGGTGACCAACGGATCGCTATTCAGAAGTTCCTAACCAACGGTTAAAGCCTGAATTTCAGTGTCAAATCTAACCGCCCAAAATCGGCCGGTTAAACAGTGAGCCGCCGGTTAACGCATGCGCAGAACGCAATATTTGGCAGACCGGAGAGCCAGGAGAGCGAACGATTCGTAAACAAACGGGAAGCCATGGATGAAATTGAAACACTGGGAATGATAGAGTTTGTTGAAAGGCGTTCTAGATTAATGAACGTTGACAGAGTTTGTGATCTGGACATCTTAGACGATACAGATTTCAGAAAACGGTATGGTTTCAATAAAGAAACTATTGAAAGCCTTGCGAGGATGCTGTTTCCAAGTCTTGAACTTGTCGTTGAAAGGGTAGGAGCCCTGAACTGCTCAGAAAAGGTCTGCACTGCAGTGAGGTTTTTTGCTGAGGGTTGTTTCCAAACGACCCTCGGTGATATTAATGCCTTCATCCAGCCATCTTCCTGTCGGGCTATTAATAGCGTGTCCAAGTCTCTGGCGGAATTGCGGCCCCTATATATAAACATTCCATCAAGTGAAATGTAAAGACGAGAGGCAAGTCAATTTTTAACAAAAGTTTACATTGTCTCTTAAATATTTCGCCATTCGTGTGAAACCCTTGATATTACGTAAACTAAGTTTCAGTGCTTTGTTTAGTTTAAAACAATAGAAAATGATACTCTTGTGTACAAATACTCTTGTTCAATTGACAGACAAGAACGATTAGAGAATTACGATTTCATTGGTAAAAGTGATTACTTTAATCATATAATTAAAAATCTAATAAGTCAAAAACCACATGTTGAATCTTAAAATTGCTGTCACGAAAATTTAAAAAAAAAAATGATAACATTTTGCCATCTGAGCACAGATAGGTATCTGTATTAACTCTGATTACCAATTAAAAGCATGTAGCTTGCTTGGAAAGCCTGTCAATATAAAAAACTAGAATTGTACAAGAAAAGCGTTTGAGGTTTGTTCATAACAGGTGTTGAAACACTGATATTCAGTCATTATTTCTCAAAGAAACATAAATATAAAGTTTACGTCAAATAAAAAAATTTTATTGTTCTAGTCTTCTAAGGTGAGCAATATGTTGCTGTCCTTTTTCTTTTATTAAATGTTTATTTATGTTTCAGGTAGAATTCTGCACACATACATGCCAGGAATTCTGCAGAAAGGCAGTATGGGGTTTGGAAAAGGAGGTTTGCTTGCCTTTCTCAGAAATCCAGAACACATATTACAAACACTCAAACAATCATAATTGCCTCTGCAGTATTGCACAATATCGCTGTAGACTCTGGTGATGTTTACGAGCTAGGAAGCAACCTTGAGGTTTCCGACCCCACTAACCTATCAGGCAATGTAGCAGGCATTATGCACTGTGCAAAGCTTTTTTATGTATATTTGTCGTATTAGTATGTATATTATTAGTATGTATACTTCTTACTTAACTTCTAATTTCTACTTCACTAAATTTCTTCTATAACCTTATGCACTTTTAACAATAATAAAACAATTCCTGTATGTACTAATTTTTATTACGAGTTTTAATAATTTATTCCATATGTGCTTTACTTTCTAAATTACAGCGAAGAGCATTATAATATGAAAGTTTCGACTGAAGAACTTTCATTTTTTTAACTCATGCTGTTCCTTTGATTGCCACGATTCTTGTTTGAGGTTTTGCTGTACTAACAAATCCTGAGCCTCTATGGCCTTCTTTTTGGCTATTGATTGTTCAATCAATGCTTCCGCCGCCTTCACTGATGCTGGAGGTTGACGTTTTCTTTTTGACATGTATCCAGATAATAATATGGGTGTGACTGTGCCTCTTGGAGTTTCTTGTGAAATCTGAAAACAAGTGCAAGAAAAATTTTCATTACTTTGTATTGGTCACTGATTAATTTCCATCCAACTAAAATATTCTTTTAAGGGGACCACTGCACAAAATTCTTTCAAAGTTTCGATTTTTTTTTATAAATTAAATAAATGTTTATACAATTATGTTTAAAATGATATATTATTCATGGAGATACGTCAAATAGAAGTATTTTTAAAAACCTGTACGTATCTGAAGTAAGAGTAATTTTATGTTTTAGACTTCAGATATCTCAAAATATGTACTTTTTTTTCCATAAAAGGAACATTTTTTCCAAGTCTATTTAAGCGAATATATAAAAAAAAATTGGTACACAAGTGTAACAAGTACTTTTTTCTATCTGCTCAGAAAAGTCCATTTTGACTGTTGAAAAGGATAAAAATTAGTTGAAAAGAATATACGAGTTGACGGAAAAAATCTCAAAACCTGAATAAAAATATTTAAATCACAACACACACATAAAAGATACTGAGAAAATGTTCCTTAAAATTTGACCATTTCAACATTATGGATATAGGACTGTGCACCCTTAAATGTCTAAAGTATTATTTAATAACATGAAATTGTAAAAAAAACATAATACTTACTCTTACAGGTAACACCTCTCAATGACCTTACCTGACCCTTCAAGAGAACCATTTTGATGTATGTCCAAGCAGTCCCTTCCCTGTTACGCATCCGCCAATTATTAATGTATTATACTCTTTACATATTATGTATGTACTCTGTAAATAATGTATTATGTTCTTAAGTATTCTAATTAAATCTAAGTTTAAATTACTCAGTGTTTTTCTTGTTTCAACATTTATCTTTTCCTTGAATTTACCACTGTTCTCCATATCCACTACAGGAAGGTACAACATAGGACAAGTTTCATGGTTGTGCCTGTTGAATGGATTGGATTTGTGGCATTGGGTCCTCTCGGGACATATTATGCCAAACTCAAGATTAAAAAAAAATATATATATATATACATATATATATAATATAATAAAAAAGTGAAATGAATCAAAACATAATGTATGAATACTATGTAAAATTATATGTGATATATAAAACCAACATATATATATATATATATATATATATATACATATATATATATAATATAATAAAAAAGTGAAATGAATCAAAACATAATGTATGAATACTATGTAAAATTATATGTGATATATAAAACCAAAAATGTCATGTAAAAAGTTAAAAATATTTGGATGAGGATTCTCTCCAATCATGTCTTCTAAAACCAAGGTATATGAATTAAAATTCTTAAGTCGTTGCCTATTAAAATTAGAACATTCTACTAAAATGTGTTTTACAGTTAGTGGGCAAATGCAGTAATTGCAAATGGGATGATCTTCTCCGAGGAGGAGGTGTCTGTGGGTTATCCGCGTATGCCCAATACGGAGTCGAGTTAGTAAACCTGCAGTCTTCTCGAAGGTAGTGATTTCCATTCCGCTATATTTGGTTTAATAGCGTAAAGTTTATTCTCCGTTTGTTCGTTCCAATCATTCTGCCATTTTTCCTCTAAAAATTTATAAATGCAAGATTTTATGTCACGATAAGGGATGGTATGGTGAATATTATTTACGGCCGATTTGGCGGCTTTGTCAACAATTTCATTTCCCGATATCCCAACATGAGATGGGATCCAACAAAACACCAAGTTAAAATTTATGGATGAAAGATGATAAATTTTTTTCAGTGACTCTAAAACAATGGGATGACTGTCATGATCAGGATGTTTCAATGACTGTAAAACGCTTAATGAATCAGTGAAAATGATACAGTTTTTATGACAATGATCATATATGTATTCCAATGCTTTATATATGGCCATGATTTCAGAAGTAAAAACAGAACATGAAGAATGAAGTTTAAAAGTGTGAACAGAGTGATTAATAGTGAACGCAGCTCCAACGTAGTTTGCCCTTTTAGACCCGTCCGTGAAAATTTGTATAAAAATAGAGTATTGTTCAATGTGCTTTTGAAATAGTTGTTGGTAGATAATATCAGAAGTATCTGACTTATTGAAATTTTGGAATGGGTTTTGAAATTCAAAATCATGATTAAACCAAGGAGAGAAATAATAAAGTTTTTTCTGGGTGACGTCAAGTGAAGAAATTTCGTATCCGTCCATTAAATCCAGCATTCTTAAATGAAATGTAGGGATGAAGGATGTTTTTGCTTGATAAAGGCGTTTCAAATATGGACTGTGATGAATGGTATGCAATGGGTGATACGGTATTGAAGAAATTCTAAAATAATATTCCAAGGACAACGACTGTCGCCTTAGGTCCAGGGAAGGTTCATAAGAGTCTACATACAAGCTTCTTACAGGTGAAGTCCTAAAGGCCCCAGAATATAAACGTAAAGCTGTGTGGTGGATGGTGTTCAGAGTCTGAAGAGCAGATTTTCTTGCTGAACCATACACCACGCTGCCGTAGTCCAATTTAGATCGTATTAAAGTTCTATATATTTTCATAAGACACAAGTACGATCAGATCCCCATGATAATTTCGATAAAACTCTTAATATGTTGAGGGCCTTTTCGCAACGTTTGCGTAGATTAAAAATATGCGGTTGAAAAGTCAACTTCTTGTCAAAAATGATACCTAAAAATTTAAAATTGTCCACAACATTAATTAAAATATCTTTGAAAAATATTTCAGGGTCAAGATGAAGATTTCGCTTTCTGCAAAAATGAACACAAGCGGTTTTAGAAGGTGAGAAACTGAAACCATTTTCATTAGTCCAATGAGTGATTTTGTTAACTGCCTGTTGAAGTTGTCTCTCTATTAAACGAATGTCTTTAGCTGCGCATGAAATTTGCAGATCGTCAACGTAAATAAGACCCTTAACTGATGGAGGCAATTGAGAAACAATGTTGTTAATTTTTAAAATAAATAGAGTCACACTTAAAACACTGCCTTGTGGTACTCCCTCCTCTTGAGTAAAAACATCTGAAAAAATCGATCCAATCCGTACTTTAAAATATCGTTTCTCTAAAAAATTTTGAATAAAAATAGGCAGATTTCCTCTTATGTCATGGTTAAAAATGTCTTTTAAAATTCCATGTCTCCACGTTCGATCGTACGCTTTTTCAATATCAAAAAATATCGAGACGAGATGTTTATTTTGAACGAAAGCATTTCTAATTTCAGTCTCGAAAGCGACTAGATTGTCAGTGGTAGAACGATTTTTTCTAAAGCCACTTTGAAGTGGAGAGAGACATTTATCTTTTTCTAAAACATACATTAAACGAGCGTTGACCATCTTTTCTAAAATTTTGCATAGGCAGCTTGTCAGGGCTATTGGACGGTAGTTCGAAGGATTCTTGGGGTCTTTATTAGGTTTCAGTATGGGAATTACATTAGCATACCTCCATGACTGCGGAAAACTATGTTCGGTCCAAATTCTATTGTAAAATTTGAGGAGATGATTTAGAGAACTATTTGAAAGATGTTTGAGCATGATGTAACTGATATTATCCGGGCCAGGGGTTGATTTGTGGACTAAGGATAAAGCCTTTGTCAATTCATAAAAAGTAAAATCACAATTATAAGAAAGTATACGGTTTGAGGTAAAATTAACTTTAGTCCTTTCAGATGCAACTTTAATTTTTTTAAAACCTTCACTGTAGTTGTTGGAGCTGGATATTTCGGAAAGACATGATGCAATTGTGTTTGCTATGTCTTTGGGTGCCGATAATATTTGATTATTATGTTCTATAATAGGAATTTGTCTATTGGGGTAAACACCGGAAATTCTTTTAACCCTGTTCCATAGTTGTTTACTTGTGGTCTTGCTATTTATACTGTTTACATAATTCACCCAAGAATCCCTCTTACTACGTCGTTGAATTTTTCGAGATATCGCTTTTGTTTTTTTATAAATAATAAAATTTTCTCTTGTTGGATATCTATTAAAGATATTCCAGGCTTTCCTTTGCTTCCGATACGCATCGCTACATTCCTCATTCCACCAAGGTTTTTTTTGTTTTTTTAGTCTATTTCTGACTTTTTTAATTGAGGCGTCAGCACTAGCTATAATTATGTCTGTTATTTTTTCAGTGACTTCATCGATGTTATCATTTTCTACCAGGTTAGAAATGTCTGCAAGGGTAGTAAAAAGTGGCCAGTTGGCAGTTTCAAAAATATAGTTGGACTGGCTGTCAGTGTGGGGTTGGTACTGGCCTGCATATTTTAGTTTTATAGGATAATGGTCGCTATTGTAGAGGTAAGGATCCACAGAAAAAGTCCAAAATGGTAAAATTGGAGGAGTGCAAATTGCCAGATCTATTGAATGGTAAGTAAGTGAAGGTGAGTGAAAGTAAGTAGGTTGGCCGTTATTCATGATGCATAAATCATTGTCTGTTATTAATTTTTCGATCTGTTTGCCTCTACGATTAATGTCTGAACTACCCCAGAGGATATGATGGCCATTTAGGTCACCAAGTATGATGAATGGTTGCGGAAGTTGATCTATTAAATTATTTAAGTCAGAAGTGGCGATATGGGTGTTAGGAGGTAAGTATAAATTACATATTGTGATTAGAATATTTACATGAAGTCTTACAGCAACTGCTTGGAGATTTGTTGTAAGGTTAATTTGGGTGACTGGAAAGCCATGGGAGGTAAGCAATGCAACACCTCCACATGCTCTTTGGCCATCGTCGTAATCCTTTCTAAACAAAGTGAAATGACGAATGTTGGTGGTATCGGCGTTTTTTAGATACGTCTCTTGGAGGGCGATTGCAGCTGGCTTATGGTTGTTTATGATGTCTTTTACGTCATCAATTTTTTGACGAAAACCCCGGCAGTTCCAGGAAAGAAAGGAAGCCATAAAAAATAAAGGATAAAAGAGAAGAAAAACTACTTGTGTTTTCTCGTCCTAGGACGAGATCTGTCTTGCCGAAGATCCTTCTTGGACTTGGGTGGCGAAGTCTCCAAGCCATCACTCTCTACAGAGGAAATATCACTTTCGGTGTTGTAAAGATTAATAAGGTCACTCGTAGAAGGATTAGTTAATATATTTCTGGATGAAACGTCAGGTTGAAGAGAGGTTTGAGAAGTACTTTTAGCTATTTTAATATTGTTTTGTTCAGATGATATGGCTCTTTTTAAAGAAGTATTTAAGGATCGATTTGGTTGATTTATGTGTTTTGTATTTGTTGAGGTTGTAGCGGATGCTTTAGAAAAAAGAGGCGTTATAGGTTGGTTCATAGAAGTTTTATGTTGGGCAGGTGGCTTAAAAATAGTTACATCGGTTTGAGTACCGATAGTTGTGAAGGTTTTTTTTACTATTGAAGAGTATGTGATATTCCAGGTTTTGGGGTGCGATCATTAACAATTTTTCGTGCTTCGGGAAATGAAATGTTTTGTTGGACTTTTATTGTTTGAATTTCTTTTTCTGTTTGAAATTTAGGGCAAGACCTGGCAAAAGCTGGATGTTCACCTTTGCAGTTGACACAGCAAAGGGATGATGTAGTACAGACATCGGTCTTATGTTCTGTACTACAGCATTTCGCACAGGTTTCTTTGCCACGGCAAGCAAGGAAAGAGTGGAAGAATCTCTGACATTTAAAACAACGGACTGGGTTAGGAATAAAAGGTCGTACTGGGCAATTCATATAGGCTATTTTAACATGCTTTGGTAGACTTGGTGTATTGAATGTTAGTATTATGTGTTTGGTGGGTATTCTTTGGCCATTTCTTGATATTGTTATTCTTTTGACATTGGTTACGTATTGTTTGGACAGGGTTTCAAGGATGTCTTCTTCGGTGTCATGAACTAGGTCGGATTCAGAAATTACTCCCCGCGATGAATTTAATGTTTTGTGTGGTGTTACAGTTACAGAGCTATTGGACCGACAGATTTTATTTTTTGGATGTTTATAGCCTGTGTTTTATTTGTTATTTCTATAAGAACATCTCCTGCTAGGGTTTTTTTAATATTTTTTGTTTCTCCAACCATTCCTAATATCGTTTTATGAAGTAATATTGCTGATATGTTTTTAAGATTGCCCTCATTACTTTTCATTATAAAAAATTTCTGTTCCGATTTGTGTTCATTATTATTATTACATATTTGCTCCACTGAAGGAGAAGTTGATTTTGGGTTATTCATGTTTGAGAAGTAGATGTTCAGTCCCCGGCGGCACCACCCACCATGGAGTCCAACGAGGGGATACAGGTTTCTGCACCGGTGCTAGCCAGGGACTATACGGACCCAACTCACCTCTATGACTGCCCTAAGGAGCTAGTTGGTGAGCAGGTCCTTAGTCCTAGCAGGATATACCCACCAGCCGATCAATGTACTGGGACCAAAGTACACCGCCTGTTTATTCGAAGCAGGAGCCGAAGCAATGTATTGGGGCGTTATGTTGTCCCTCAATCACCAGGATCACCCTTTCCGAAGACACAGGTCTCCACGCACGGCAAACACGTGGGTGATATATTCCCCAAGAGGAGCTAAATGCACAGACTGGCGAAAAGCTTCTCAAGGGGAGCCCTCACCTCCGAAGAGGCAACCACAACGAGGGAGGAAGAAAAGGCAAAAAGCTAAGGGTAGAGGAGAAGAACGAAAGGGAGGAAAGATCACTCAGGTACCCCGGGGTTGTGAAGCCCGTACAAACCTTACGAAGGAATGCCCCTGGGGGCGTTGTGCCTGAAGTTTAGTATAAATTTACAACTTTTCACTGGAATATAATTCTTAAGTCTACTGTTTATAATTATGTGGTTAGAGGAAAGAAATCAGGTAATGGTAATTTTTGTTAACGTCATACCAGTGCAACACAACAGGCTATTGACGATAGTCCGGGATCAGTCCCTTAAGAGAAAGATCTTAGGACAAAGCCTCGTAATTTTGAACCACCGTCAGATGACGAAGCAACGCCTGAGCTGGCACAAAACTCTCCACACCAACCTAACAACTTTTGGCCATGACAGATTTAAGGTGCACCAGCCAACTCTACACAATATGCTTGCAAACATCCATGCCCATACCCAGATTCGAACCAGGAACCTTCAGATCTAGAGGCCAACACCTTAACCACTATACCGGTTGGTCGGCAAAAGAAATCAGGATAGCTATTGGCCCTTCTAACTGGCCACTGTACCCTGAATAGACACCTCAATATTATGGGTGTTTTAGATGATCCATTATGTAGAGGTTGTCGGATGGTAGAGGAGAGCCCTATACATGTTCTATGTGAATGTGACTATTACTCTGCACAACAATTTGAATATCTGGGATACCACTGTATCTAACCCTGGGAACTGTCAAACATTCAAATCGAGTATTTGCTGAAATTTATTTAGGCAGTCAGTTTTAAGTGGATCATCAGGGGTCTCAGTACACTAAACTATCAGTCGCGGTGCTGGCGCTCTTCGAAATCACCCCTTTAACAAGTCATACTTAAAAGGAGATACGAGTACCGACATTTTCAGAAAATCACACTGCAGAAACGCGGTATTATAAATAGAAACACGTTACTGTTCCTGTTTAACATATACTTAAATATTATGTGATCTTGAATGAATTTTAATTTCATAAAGCTTATATCATTTCATGAATTACTGTGACATGCAAATTTTTAACTTAAGAAAATAGGGTTTCAAACTAATTCAAATAGTCGTGTCCACTTGAAAGTATTCAAAATTTTCCCCTTTTAATATGACCACATTTGAAATTAAAGGTTTTTATAGCATATAATTATGTCTTTTATAGCATATAATATGTCTTCTCAAAGCACTTATTTTCAACTGTAGGAAATAACACAAGGATCATCACAACTTCCTGATTCAGAAATCAATAGCATGTTTTAATACCAGTGTAATTTTCAACTAGTATTTACTTTAAGAAAAGTATTATTGCATGCCAAGCATATTAAATTTTTACTTAAAATCAGAACTGGAAAACAATTTTGATTGGAGGTATATACTGCATCAAATATATTAACATGATTTTTGATAAACTAAGCTAAAATTACTGTGAATGTGTAATAAAAGATATAAACAGACAGTCCATAAAAATATTAAAAATGACATAGTATCTTTTAAGTTTAGGGTTACAGAACAAAGGTAATATTTAATTTCAATGTGACTTAAGTATTTTGAATCTACTGTATATGCTATTGAGAATCTACTCACTGAATCAGATGTCAATGTAGTGCAATCAGGTAAAACTGGTACACCTGAAAAAATAGGTATGATTTTAAGTCTGAATGAAAAACAACACATTTGATAAAAATATTTAAAAAAAAAATTTGTGATTTGAAATATTGATGAAACTTACTTCCATTTTCTGTCACCTCTAAAACGAAGTCACTGTCGTAGGGACAAAGGCAATGGCTCCCTAACAACACCCATGTTCAGAAGTTTTTCGTCTACGTCAATAAGTGTGGTGGCTTTTTTTTCTCCACCTGTTTTGAATATCTCTAACCTTTCGTTTGCTACCCGCTTCGTAGCTCTTCTTTTTATCATTCCGATAAAGATTCTGCAGTTGAATGACGCTGCACTTATTAACTCCCGGAACACTGTTGAATTCCAGCATCAATTTGTCCCACTATTCTGCCTTTTCTTTGTTGCTCACAGCATTTGTAATTTTATTTTCTAATACATGCTTGTACTTCTCCATGCAAGCCAACAGAGTCTCAGTTTCAAATAGAGTAAAATTTCTTCGCTTTGAAGCTTCCATATTTTAAAACTCGCACAAAGAAGTACAAAGCAATGGCGTCGAAAACTGTTCCACGAGCTGCAAGTTGACGTAAAAGCGTTAAATCAAAACAAAATCATGTGAACTGACGTAGCCAATGACCGTGAATCTTTGATGACTCGCCATGTTTGGCCTTACTTGCTGATGCATGAATGGCTGGAATAGCACTATTGCGCCAATTCCAAACCACGCCCTCTAGATAACCAGCCGGTCACGTAATTCGGGTTTCCAGAATAGCGAACCGATGTTTAAAAATCCGGTCAGAGTTAGCTGACACACGGATGACCGGGTGGTTAAACAATTCACCTGAATACCGCCGTAACAATTCCTGTACCTTCTAAAACGGAAGCGTTCCATTTGTTTTTCCAATCCATTGAAAAAGCATTTAAGACTAAAAATGTGGCAGAAGAATTTAAAGCCGAGATTTTGTAAAATATGTTGGGGGAAAGAGTGGATAATTTAATGATTTATGTTCAAGAAGAGGAATTGGGAAATTATGAAAAAATCAAAGACGTAGTGTTAAAACAATTACAGCCAACCAATCAGGAGTATTTAAACCAATTCCGAAAATCCCAAAAGTTACCGACTGAAAACTATCTCCAATTTGCGACTAGAGTAGGTGCAATGTTTGAATACTATTATAAATTAAGAAATGTTTCTAAGTTTGAAGAACTATGTGAACTTATGGTGTCCGATAAAATATTTAGTTGTTTGGACTGGGAAACAATGAGTCATATTGGTATCAAACAAGGGGAAACATGGTATAACCCGCAGACGTTAGGGCGAGAATTCCTTTACATAGCTTCCAGAAATGGAAATAAAACGGATGGTAATTTGTATTCTAAATCGGATCGTGTGTGGAAAAACGGTTTTGAAAGGCATAATCCTAAAAATTACGGTGCCAAAGTTTTGGTGTCAAATGTTAACAAACCCAAATGTGTAACTTGGATCACCCGCTTACTGCTTGTTCCGATTTCAAAAACTTGTCCGTAAATGAACGAGTTGATGTAGTAAAAAGACATATTTTGTGTTTTAAGTGTCTATCGTTGTCCTGCAACGTTAAAAAGTGCCGTGCGAAAAATGGTTTTTGTAACAAACCGCACAACTCTTTAATTCATTTCCCGAGACAAAATCCGAATATAAGCCAGTACAACGAAATTAAAAATCGGAATGCGAATTCGAGTGAGTCAGCATCTAGTAGTGAAATTCGAAGGTCAAATCTCAATTCTGAAGCTAGAACGTTTCTGCTCACAGCTGTTCGGTGTCGAATAATGTTCTATTAAGCTCAGTTTTACTGTATTTAAAAGATGGAAATGGTATTTGACAGACTGCCAGAGCGATTCTCGATTCGGGAAGTCAAAGCAACTTAATAACAAAAAAATGTGCTGATAGATTAAACTTGAAGAAACAAAAAATAAATATATTAGTTACGTGTTTGGATAATCGAAACAGAAATTTCGAACACAGATGGATCTTTTCAAGCGAACTTAAATATGTTGGTTGTAAATAAAATTACCGAGGTAACACCAACTAAGAGTTTAAATGTGATTCAACAGATTTCGGATTATATTAATTTTGCGGATCAATTTTGGATACCTGAAAGGGTGTATTGTTTATTATCTGCCGAGTTGCTTTATCAATTATT
The DNA here is from genome assembly GCA_947359465.1 of Metellina segmentata. Taxonomy (NCBI): domain Eukaryota; kingdom Metazoa; phylum Arthropoda; class Arachnida; order Araneae; family Tetragnathidae; genus Metellina; species Metellina segmentata. Next base: position 17,602,745 of record OX375883.1, on the reverse strand, counting down.
AAGACCCGGACAGGTTTGTTTACCTAATTCAAACTTGTTCTTCCAAAACACGGTTTTTGGTTATGTTGCGAGTGGGTCAATTTCGGATGTAGTGGTACCAAAGGTACACTGTGGATTCATTAAAGAGGGAGATCTAAATGAGACGTTAAAACATTTTTGGGAAATTGAAAATGTTGAGTTAGAGAGAACTAAAAATAAAGAGGCTATTTTATGTGAGGAACATTACGTAAAAACGCATTCTAGGGATGTTGAGGGCCGCTATATAGTTAAAATGCCCCTTAAAGATGATCCAAAATGTTTGGGTGAATCAAGGGACATTGCTCTCAAAGGATTGAATGCATTATGGAGAAAACTAAGCAGAGAACCAGAATATTTAAAATTATACAAGGACTTTATGAGCGAATATGAAAAACTAGGACATATAAGAGAAGTTGTTGCAGAGAATGGAAATTCAGAGGTAGGCTACTACATGCCACATCATGGCGTTTACAAGCCAGAGAAAAGTACCACTAAGTTGAGGGTGGTATTTAACGCGTCCAATCCCACCACTAATGGGTTGTCGCTAAATTCGCTGCAATATAACGGAGGACTAGTACAAGATGATTTGTACGCAATTATGATCAAATTCAGAGAGCATCCTTATGCCTTTACAGCAGATGTAAAGATGATGTATCGCATGATACTCATGCACGACAACCAACAGCGGTTGCTGAGGTTTTTGTGGAAGGAAAGACCAGATGATCCTGTGAAAACCTTCGAGCTTACAACAGTGACATATGGGACTGTGAGCGCTCCCTTCTTAGCAACGAGAACATTGCTGCAACTATCCTGAGATGAAGAGAGGAGCTTTCCCTTGGCAGCGCAGGTCCTTAGAGAGAACTTTTACATGGACGACGTGCTGTGCGGCGCATCGACTTTAGACGAAGCTATGGAGCTTAAGAGTCAACTTGCTGGCGTATTGGAGAAAGGAGGGATGGCCCTACACAAGTGGAGTGGGAGTCATGTAGATCTGGCATCAAACAGCAAGGGAGGATACGAGTTCGAGAACCTCATCGAGACAAAGGCGTTGGAAGTGTCCTGGAGGTCACAAGAAGACTGCTTTGCTTTCCGAGTTGCAGTTCAGTTGAAGGACTCCTACACCAAAAGATATGTCCTTTCCACCATTGCCAGACTTTTCGATCCGTTGGGGCTACTTGGGCCAGTGGTGGCTAAGGCCAAGATCTTCATGCAGAGCCTTTGGCGTCTTCAAATCGACTGGAATGACGAGCTGCCTTCTGACGAATCCAACGAGTGGCACCGGTTTCTTGAGGACTTCAACAGCATAAACAGTATTTACATTTGAAGGTGTATTGTGAATCCTAACGTGATGAGGATTGAGTTACACGGTTTTGCTGATGCTTCAGAGAAGTGTTACGGGGCAGTGATATATTGCCGTTCTCATTCCTCAGATGACAAGACAACAGTGAGGCTTGTGACGAGCAGGAGTAGAGTAGCACCCATGAAAAAGGTCACCATACCTCGGCTCGAGCTGTGTGCCGCCGTCCTTCTCGCAAAGCTGATGACACGAGTGGTGAGAGCCCTACAACTAAATGCTCCTCCAACGTACCTGTGGAGCGATTCCACAGTTGTCTTGGCGTGGATCCGGAAGGATCCTAACACGCTCAAGACCTTCGTAGCAAATCGAGTTGTCACCATTCAACAATTGACATCTGAAGAGCAGTGGCATCATGTTCCATCGGCCCAGAACCCGGCTGACCTCGTTTCTAGAGGTCTCGATCCATCGAGCCTGCAGCACAACTCGCTGTGGTGAACTGGGCCTACATTCCTGTCCACTGAGGACATGCCTTGCACTGAGTCGCCGCCAGTGAGTTCAATCGAGGAATTCCAGTCCGAATTCAAGACCCTCCAAAAATCGGGATCTCATGATTCTGGATTGGATTGGATTTGGTTTTGTGGCATTGAGTCCTCTTGGGACATATTATGCCAAACTCAAGTTTAAAAAAAAAACTATTTATATAATATAATAATAAAGTGAAATGAGTCAAAACATAATGAATTAATATTATATAAAATTATATATGATGGATAAAACCTATGTCATGTAAAAAGCTAAAAATATTTGGATGAGGATTCTTCCCAACCATGTTTTCTAAAGTCAAGGTAAAAGAATTAAAATATTTAAGACGTTGATAATTAAAATGAGAACACTATTAAAATGTGTTTCACAGTAAGTGGACAAATGCAGTAGTTACAAATGGGATGATCTTCTCCGAGAAGGAGGATGGATGGATGGATTTTTGGGGTTTTATGGCGCAAGGTCCAAGAGCGGACAAGCTGCGCCAAACGCAAGATAAAAATAAACTAAGACGATGTAAATATAAAAATGTTGTAATAAAAGATATATGCAAGTCTTGCGCAAGTAATTTAAAATGTCATGATTAAAACATAGATCAACATGGTAAAAAATATAAAATTATAATAGAAAGGCATGATATAAATACCGTGATGGATAAATGTACTATATGAGATTTAAAAACCCAATGATACTTAAAAAAGGGAAAAGATTTGGATGAGGATTTTCCCCAATGAGATCGTGCAAATTTAAAATTAATGTTTTAAAAAATTTTAAACGATGATGATTAAAATTAGGGCAGTCAATTAAAATGTGTTTGACGGTAAAATCTAATGAGCATGTATGACAAAAAGATAGACTCTCGCCCAGCAAAAGATGACGATGAGTGAATCGTGTGTGCCCGATGCGAAGTCGAGTCTGTTTGACATCCGTCCCTCGCATTCGGGCAGATGGCCAAAAATGAATAAATGGTTTGATGGAATGTAATTTATTGGTGACTTGCAGATTCCATGATTCCTGCCACAAAGAGTGAATGTACTCCTTTGTGGACACTTTGATATCAGTTAAAGGAACGGCTTGCTGCAGTGGAATAGAGGCTGCCTTCGCAGCACTGTCAGCAAGTTCGTTACCTTTAATGCCCACGTGACTCGGGACCCAACAAAACAAAATATCAAAACTCCTTTTCCCAAGTGAATGTAAGATGCCAAATATATCTGACACAACGGGATGACATTTATGATTGTAGCACTCCAACTGTTCCAATACACTCATACTATCACTATAGACACAGAATTTACGGTGGCGAAGAGAAGATATCTGCTGGAGCGCACAATAAATGGCGACAGCTTCAGCAGTATATACAGAGCAGGAAGTATGAAGGCTGTAGCTGGATATGGCGGTATCAAAAGAAATACCACAGCCTACATATCCCACTCCTTTCGATCCATCCGTAAAAACTGGAATATATGACGAGTATTGACAGCGGTGTGTGGCAAAAAGCTGTTGGAAAACAATTGGGGCGGTGTCAGATTTATTGTGGGAAAAGGGATTTAAATATTTTACGGAAGGAGTATTCCAAGGTGGGAATCGTAAAATATCCGTTTGTTGAGTTGCGATGTCACTTAGGTTTGAGTCATTCATGCTAAGTTGTACTCGTTCGTGAAATGGAAGAATATTTGAGGGACGGGCATCGTAAATTCGTCTCAAACCTGGAGTAAGAATCATGCGTTTCAAAGGATGAGATGGCATGGACTGGATTTTAAAATAAAAATTGGCAGACAACTTCTTTCGCCTCAGGTCAAGTGGGAGCTGGTGGCATTCCACATAGAGGCTGTGAACTGGTGATGTGCGGAATGCACCAGAACATATCCTCAAAGCAGAGTGGTGTACAGTGTCCAATCTGCGGAGATTATTTGAATTCGCCGTTTTATACACAATACATCCGTAGTCAATACGAGAGAGAATAATGGATTGGTATATTCGGAGTAATGATGTTCGATCCGCACCCCAAGATGTGTTAGATAACACCCTGAGGATATTTAAGGACTTTTCACATTTCCTTCGCAAAGATAATAAATGCGGAAGGAAAGTGAGCCTGCGGTCGAAAATTACTCCGAGGTATTTCATCTCGTTGACAACGGGAATCGGAAAATTGCGAATATTAATCTCGGGGTCGAGGTGTAAACCCCGCTTTCTGCAGAAGTGGACACAGACACTCTTGCTAGGGGATAGTGTGTGGCCGTTCTGGTCGCACCACTCGACCAATTTGTTGACAGTAGTTTGAAGTTGCCGCTCGATTAGTCGCATGTCCGATCCTTGGCATGATATCTGCAAGTCATCTACGTATAAAGTTCCATGCACTGGTGGGTGAAAAGTATGAAGGATGTTATTGAAATGTAGGATGAAGAGAGTGACACTTAAAATACTACCTTGAGGGACTCCCTCAGCTTGAATAAAAGAGTTAGATAAAATTGATCCCATGCGGACCCTAAAAGTACGTGAAGTTAAAAAATTTTCAATGAAAAGAGGTAAATTTCCTCTAAATCCAAAGTCGAACATATTACGGAGGATACCATAACGCCACGTACTGTCATACGCTTTCTCAACGTCGAAAAAGATCGAGACTAGGTGATTTCTCCTCACAAACGCATTGCGAATTTGTGACTCAAGGTTCACTATATTGTCAAGAGTGTATCTTCCTCTGCGGAAGCCACTCTGGTGAGGAGAAATGATGTTGTTCTTTTCAAGAATATAAATGAGACGGGCATTGACCATACGTTCAAGAGTCTTACAAAGGCAGCTCGTCAAGGCAATTGGACGATAGCTCAGAGGATCTTTGGGGTTCTTGCCAGGCTTCGGGATCGGAATCACGATGCTTTTCTGCCAGGAATCGGGAAATTTTTGTTCTTTCCAGATTCTGTTGAAAAGGAAAAGAATGCTGTTTAAAGAATCTGATGAAAGATGACGAAGCATATCATGTGTGATTCCGTCCGGCCCAGGACTGGTGTTATGGGCTTGAGATAACGCCTTCTTCAATTCAAACATCATAAGCTCACAGTTATAGGAGAGGTTTCTTCTGCTCTTAAAATTAAGTGTTCGTTCAGCTCGACTCTTAGTCGCTTGAAAAGCAAGACTGTAAGAATCGGAGCTCGACACTAGTGCAAAAGCCTCTCCAATGACGTTGGCAATGTCACGTGGAGATGAGTATACAGCAGCCGTGGTTTCTAATATCGGAATGGTCGATTCTCGATATAGACCATTGGCTGCTTTCACTTTCCTCCACAACTGCTTGCTTGATGTTGAGGATGTTATTGAGGAGACGTATCTAATCCAAGATTCTCTCTGGCTCTGACGTCTCACCTTGCGAGCAAAGGCCTTGGCGTTTTTAAATGCGACCAGGTTGGTAGTAGTCGGGTATCTCCGAAATATATTCCACAGCTTCTTTTGTCTCTTGTAAGCAGTTTGGCATTCGATGTTCCACCAAGGCTTACATATACTGCGTGGTTGAGAGGAACGTTTAGGAATGGTTTTATCAGAAGCCTCAATAATTGCGTCGGTGACAGTGTTGACAGCGAGGTTGATGTCCTCGATGTTAACCATTGTTTCCGTAACCGCTGCTAGTTGTGAAAATGTAACCCAGTCCGCTCGATGATATAAGTAGGTAGGTGGTCGGTGCACTCTGACACTACTATCATGCGAGACGAAAAGGGGGAAGTGATCGCTGTTATGCAAATCACTCCCTACTACGAGATTCAACAACGGAAGGAGCGTTGGAGAACAAATGGCCAAATCAACTGAATGGAAAGTTCTCGTGGGTTCGTGAAAGTGCGTTTTCTCGTCGTTATTGAGCAAACAGAGAGCGTGATCTGTTAACAACTTTTCAATCTGTTACCCTCGACGGTTCGCACTATCACTTCCCCACAGGGTACTGTGACCATTCAAGTCACCAAGCAGAATAAAAGGGACTGGAAGCTGAAATATCAGGCCATTTAGTTCCTCTTGTGTGATGACAGCATGTGGTGGCAGGTATAAGCAGCAGACTGTAACAAGAGAATGAATATGTATTCTTACGGCTACAGCCTGTAAAGATGTGCGAAGTGTAACTACAGTGCTGGGAAAATCGTGTGAAGTTAATATGCACACACCTCCAGACACTGTAGTACCAGCATCATGATCTTTTCTAATGCAGTTATACCTGCGTATCTTGCATGTGTGGGAGGGCTTCAAGAAAGTTTCTTGAAGAGCCACACACGCTGGATGGTAAGAAGATATAATCGTTTTTATGTCATCTCTATTTTAGATCGGAAACCACGACAGTTCCATGAGACAAAGGAAGTAATTTTTATTTAGAAGGGGATTAAGAGATTCACGACGAATCTACTTCTATATCTGCGTCGTCCTCCGAAAAGTCCGACGCATGGATATTTAATTCTAATTCTTCGGCTGCGTGCCGAAGAAGATGCTTTGAAGTTTTTGGCAGGTTTCTTATGGGTTTGGAGTTTTTATATTTTGTGTTGGATCCATCGGTTTTAGGTCTTTTAAGTGTTTTTTGAGTTTGTTCTTTTGATATTGGTATTTGAGAACTAGCGTCGGTATTTTTTGAGGATGTGGCAGATGATTGTTTGGTGGATTGCTTAGGTGAGTTAGATTTGGGAGTTGATATTTTGTTTTTGGAAGGTGATGAGTTTTTATTGGATGTAATGATTGCTGAAGGAGATTCTGTTTGTGTGGCTATGGTTTGATATGTTTTTTTAACTATTGTTGAATATGATATTCCTGTTTTGGGGGTTCGAGAATCGACTATTTTTCGGGCCTCGGGATAAGAAATTTTTTGAGCAATCTTCACAGATTGAATTTCTTTCTCGAGAACCCATTTCGGACAGGTCCTGGAAAATGAGGGATGGTCTCCTCCACAGTTAACGCAATGGGCCGAAGCGGAGCAGCCGTCACTCTCGTGACCAACATCACCGCAACGGGCACATTTAATCTGGCTGCGACAGGAGATTTTCGAATGTCCGAAACTCTGGCAGCCGAAGCAGCGCAGAGGATTCGGGACATAAGCTCGGACTGGGCAGCTCAGATATGCGGCTGTGATTCGCGTCGGCAGGGTTGGTGTGTCGAACGTCAATATCAGATGTTTCGTGGGAAGGATCTTCCCATCACGACGTATTGTAATACGACGAACACCAACTACATGCTGATCGCGAATATTTTCCAGGATTTCTTCTTCTGGAGAAAAAAGAAGGTCCGGTTCGGAGATCACGCCACGCGAAGTATTTAGTGAAAAATGAGGGGATACAGATATAGTAAAAGAGCCGAGTGTTTTTGCGTTGTGGAGTATATTTGCCTGTGTTTCAGTAGAAACTTCGACCAGGAGATCCCCGGAACGAAGTTTTTTAATTGATCTGATATTGCCTATGAAAGATTGGAATGTTTTATGAATCAAAAACGGTGAAACAGAAGTAAAAGAGTTTTGTATGGGGTTCGAACTAAGAGAGTTATTAAGAAGTTTGACTAAGAAAAAACGAGCGTTTGAGATATTAATTTTCATTTGTTGCTCCCCTCGAGGGGGAGAAGAAGCATTTTCCATCATACAAAAAAAGATATTATTCGGTCACCGACAGCGCCACCCACCACGGAGTCCAACAAGGGGATGCAGACAACTGTATCGGCGCTAATCGGCGACTATACGCGCACGGCGCACCCCTGAGACAGCCTCCACCCTTAGCGAGGTGTCCAGTAAGTGGCCGATTGCTTAGCCCTAGCCAAAAAACGACCAGCCGATTGATGAGCACGGGACCAATGCACACCACCCGTTTACCTGAAGCCGGGGCCGAAGCAGTGTATTGGGTCAGTATATCGTCCCTCAACTGCCAGGATCCTCTTTTCCAGGGACACGGGTCTGCACGCACGGCAAACACGTGGGTGATATAATCCCCAAGAGGAGCTAAAAGCACAGACTGGCGAAAAGCTTCTCAAGGGGAGCCCTCACCTCCGAAGAGGCAACCACAACGAGGGAGGAAGAAAAAGCAAAAAGCAGAAGGGTAGAGGAGGAGAAGAACGAAAGGGAGGGAAGATCACTCAGGTACCCCGGGGTTGTGAAGCCCGTACAAACCTAAAGAAGGAATGCCCCTGGGGGCACTCCGAGAAGGAGGTGTCTGTGTGTTATCCGCGTATGTCCAATACGGAGACGTGTTAGTACTACCTGCTGTCTTCTTAAAGGTGGTGACTGCCATTGAGTTATACTTGGTTTTAAAAGGTGGAGTTTGTTTTCGGTTTGATCATTCCATTGGTTCTGCCATTTTTCTTGTAAAAATGTGCAAATGAATGATTTTAAGTCGCGATAAGGAATGGTATGATTAAAATTATTTTCAGCCGATTTGGCGGCTTTGTCAACTAATTCATTTCCAGATATCCCAACATGAGATGGAACCCAACAAAATAACAAGTTAAAATTTTTGGATGAAAGATGATAAATTTTTTTCAGTGACTCTAAAACAATGGGATGACTGTCGTGATCAGGATGTTTCAATGACTGTAAAACGCTTAATGAATCAGTGAAAATGATACAGTTTTTATGACTATGATCACATATGTATTCCAATGCTTTATATATGGCTATGATTTCAGAAGTAAAAACAGAACATGAAGAATGAAGTTTAAAAGTGTGAACAGAGTGATTAATAGTGAACGCAGCTCCAACGGAGTTTGCCTTTTAGACCCATCCGTGAAAATTTGTATAAAATTAGAGTATTGTTCTATGTGCTTTTGAAATAGTTGTTGGTAGATAATATCAGAAATATCTGATTTATTGAAATTTTGGAAAGGGTTTTGAAATTCAAAATCATGATTAAACCAAGGAGAGAAATAATAAAGTTTCTTCTGGGTGACGTCAAGTGAAGAAATTTCGGATCCGTCCATTAAATCTAGCATTCTTAAATGAAATGTAGGGATGAAGGATGTTTTTGCTTGATAAAGGCGTTTCAAATATGGACTGTGATGAATGGTATGCAATGGGTGATGAGGTAGTGAGGAAATTCTAAAATAATATTCTAAGGACAACAACTGTCGCCTTAGGTCCAGGGAAGGTTCATAAGAGTCTACATACAAGCTGTTCACGGGTGAAGTCCTAAAGGCCCCAGAACATAAACGTAAAGCTGTGTGGTGGATAGTGTTCAGTGTTTGTAGAGCAGATTTTCTGGCTGAACCATACACCACGCAGCCGTAATCTAATTTAGATCGTATTAAAGCTCTGTATATTTTTAAAAGACAAGCTCGATCAGATCCCCATGATAACTTAGATAAAACTCTTAATATGTTGAGGGTCTTTTCGCAACGTTTGCGTAAATTTAAAATATGCGGTTGAAAAGTCAACTTCTTGTCAAAAATGATACCTAAAAATTTTAAATTGTCCACAACATTAATTAAAATATCTTTGAAAAATATTTCAGGGTCAAGATGAAGATTTCGTTTTTTACAAAAATGAACACACGCGGTTTTTGAAGTTGAGAAACTGAAACTATTTTCGTTAGTCCAATGAGTGATTTTGTTAACTGCCTGTTGAAGTTGTCTCTCTATTAAACGAATGTCTTTAGCTGCGCATGAAATTTGCAGATCGTCAACGTAAATAAGACCCTTAACTGATGGAGGCAATAGAGAAACAATGTTGTTAATTTTTAAAATAAATAAAGTCACACTTAAAACACTGCCTTGTGGTATTCCCTCCTCTTGAGTAAAAACATCTGAAAAAATCGATCCAATCCTTTAAATATCTTTTTTGTAAAAAATTTTGAATAAAAATAGGCAGATTTCCTCTTATGTCCTAGTTAAAAATGTCTTTTAAAATTCCATGTCTCCACGTTCGATCGTACGCTTTTTCAATATCAAAAAATATCGAGACGAGATGTTTATTTTGAACGAAAGCATTTCTAATTTCAGTCTCGAAAGCGACTAGATTGTCAGTGGTAGAACGATTTTTTCTAAAGCCACTTTGAAGTGGAGAGAGACATTTATCTTTTTCTAAAACATACATTAAACGAGCGTTGACCATCTTTTCTAAAATTTTGCATAGGCAGCTTGTTAGGGCTATTGGACGGTAGTTCGAAGGATTCTTGGGGTCTTTATTTGGTTTCAGTATGGGAATTACATTAGCATACCTCCATGACTGCGGAAAACTATGTTCGGTCCAAATTCTATTGTAAAATTTGAGGAGATGATTTAGAGAACTATTTGAAAGATGTTTGAGCATGATGTAACTGATATTATCCGGGCCAGGGGTTGATTTGTGGACTAAGGATAAAGCCTTTGTCAATTCATAAAAAGTAAAATCACAATTATAAGATAATGTACGGTTTGAAGTAAAATTAACTTTAGTCCTTTCAGATGCAACTTTAATTTTTTTAAAACCTTCACTGTAGTTGTTGGAGCTGGATATTTCGGAAAGACATGATGCAATTGTGTTTGCTATGTCTTTGGGTGCCGATAATATTTGATTATTATGTTCTATAATAGGAATTTGTCTATTGGGGTAAACACCGGAAATTCTTTTAACCCTGTTCCATAGTTGTTTACTTGTGGTCTTGCTATTTATACTGTTTACATAATTCACCCAAGAATCCCTCTTACTACGTCGTTGAATTTTTCGAAATATCGCTTTTGTTTTTTTATAAATAATAAAATTTTCTCTTGTTGGATATCTATTAAAGATATTCCAGGCTTTCCTTTGCTTCCGATACGCATCGCTACATTCCTCATTCCACCAAGGTTTTTTTTGTTTTTTAGGCACATTTCTGACTTTTTTAATTGAGGCGTCAGCACTAGCTATAATTATGTCTGTTATTTTTTCAGTGACTTTATCGATGTTATCATTTTCTACCAGGTTAGAAATGTCTGCAAGGGTAGTAAAAAGTGGCCAGTTGGCAGTTTCAAAAATATAGTTGGACTGGCTGTCACTGTGGGGTTGGTATTGGCCTGCATATTTTAGTTTTATAGGATAATGGTCACTATTGTAAAGGTAAGAATCCACAGAAAAGATCCAAAATGGTAAAATTGAAGGAGTGCAAATTGCCAGATCTATTGAATGATAAGTAAGTGAAGGTGAATGGAAGTAGGTAGGTTGACCGTTATTCATGATGCATAAATCATTGTCTGTTATTATTTTTTCAATTTGTTTGCCTCTATTATTAATGTCTGAACTGCCCCAGAGAATATGATGGCCATTTAGGTCACCAAGTATGATGAATGGTTGCGGAAGTTGATCTATTAAATTATTTAAGTCAGAAGTGGCTATATGGGTGTTAGGAGGCAAGTATAAATTGCATATAGTTATCAAAATATTGACATGAAGTCTAACAGCAATAGCTTGCAGATTTGTTTTTAGGTTAATTTGAGTAACTGGAAAGTCATGGGAGGTTAGGAGTGCAACACCTCCACATGCTCTTTGGCCATCATCGTAATCTTTTCTAAATATACTGAAATAACGGATGTTGGTGGTATTATTGTTTTTTAGATAGCTCTCCTGGAGGGCGATTGCAACTGGATTGTGCTTGTTTATGATGTCCTTAACATCATCAATTTTTTGTCGAAAACCCCGGCAGTTCCAGGAAAGAAAGGAAGCCATAAAAATAACGGATTAAAGAAAAGAGAAAACTACTTGTGTTTTCTCGTCCTAGGACGAGATCTGTCTTGCCGAAGATCCTTCTTGGACTTGGGTGGCGAAGTCTCCAAGCCATCACTCTCTACAGATGAAATATCGCTTTCAGTGTTATATAGATTTATGAGGTCGTTGGTGGAAGGATTAGTTATCAAGTTTCTGGATGTAACATCAGGCTGAAGAGAGGTTTGAGAAGTACTTTTAGCTATTTTGATATTACTTTGTTCAGATGATATGGCTCTTTTTAAAGAAGTATTGATAGATCGATTTGGTTGATTTATCTGTTTTGTATTGGATGAGGTTGTACCTGATGCTTTAGAAAAAAGAGGCGTTATAGGTTGGTTCATTGAAGTTTTGTGTTGGGCAGATGGCTTAAAAATAGTTACATCGCTTTGAGTTCCGTTAGTTTTGAAAGTTTTTTTACTATTGAAGAGTAAGAAATTCCAGGTTTTGGGGTGCGATCATTTATAATTTTTCGGGCATCCGGAAATGAAATGTTTTGTTGAACTTTTATTGTTTGAATTTCTTTTTCAATTTGGAATTTAGGGCAAGACCTGGCAAAAGCTGGATGATCACCTTTGCAGTTTACACAGCAAAGGGATGATGATGTACAGATATCGGTCTTATGATCTATACTGGAGCATTTTGCACAGGTCTCTTTGCCACGGCAAGCCATGAAAGAGTGACCGAATCTTTGGCATTTAAAACAACGGACAGGGTTAGGTATGAAAGGTAGTACTGGGAAGTTTATATAGGCTATTTTAACATGCTTTGGTAAATTTGGTGAATTGAATGTTAGTATTATGTGTTTGGTGGGTATTTTTTGGCCATTTCTTTGAATAGTTATTCTTCGGACATTAGTTACATTTTGTTTTGATAGGGATTCCAAGATGTCTTCTTCAGTATCGTGGACTAAATCAGATTCCGAAATTACTCCTCGAGATGAATTTAAAGTTTTGTGGAGTGTAACTGTGACTTCTATTGAACCGACGGAATTTATTTTTTGTATGTTTAAAGCCTGTGATTTATTAGAAATTTCTATGAGTACGTCTCCTGCAAGGTTTTTTTTTATGTTTTTTGTCTCTCCGACCATTTCTAATATCGTTTTGAGGAGTAGTATAGCTGATATGTTTATTAAATTTCCTTGGTTACTCTTAATTATAAAAAAATTTTGTATCGGTAAATTGTTATCATTTTTCTTAGATTGGTGCTCCACTAAAGGAGAAGTTGTAGTTTGGTTTTCCATGTTAGAAAAAAGATGTTCAGTCCCCTGCGGCACCACCCACCATGTAGTCCAACGAGGGGATACAGGTTCCTGTACCGGTGCTAGCCAGGGACTATACGGACCCAACTCACCTCTATGACTGCCCTAAGGAGCTAGTTGGTGAGCGGGTCCTTAGCCCAAGCAGGGTATTCCCACCAGCCGATTAATGTACTGGGACCAAAGTACACCTCCTGTTTATCTGAAGCAATGTATTGGGGCGTTATGTTGTCCCTCAATCACCAGGATCACCTTTTCCGAAGACACAGGTCTCCACGCACGGCAAACACGTGGGTGATATAATCCCCAAGAGGAGCTAAATGCACAGACTGGCGAAAAGGAATGCCCCTGGGGGCCTCATGATTCTGAACTGTCAACATTTATTGACTCCAATAACTTGGTTTGCCTTAATGTCAATACGAGTAACTTTGTGCATGATATAATTAGTGTAAGTAATAACTATTTTCGTTTAATTAGAATATTAAGTTATATTTGCAGATTTGTTAACAAGTCTCGAGGAAACCTTCCAAAGAAGTCTGGAACCTTGAGCGTTAGCGAGATGAACCAATCTGAAATGAAACTTATACAATTGGTTCAAGAGCAAGAATTCGCGAAAGAGATAAAATCGCTCAAGGCTTCAGGTTCAGTTAATCCTGACAGTCGGGTAAGGAATTTGTCCCTTTTTAGATGAGAGTAACGTTTTACGAGTTGGTGGGGTAGACTTGAGAATGCCTCTATTAATTACAACCACAAACACACCATTCTTTTGCCTGCTAAACATAAAATAACTGAAATGATTATTGTGTATCATCATAAAAAATACCTGCATTCGGGTCCTCAAGCATTACTATACCAAATACGCTTGAGGTACTGGCCATTAAACGGCCGTAATTTGTGTAAAAAGGTTGTTCATAAATGTATTAATTGTTTTAAAGTTAACCCTAAAGTAAATTGTCAAAGGATGAGAAATTTACCAAGTGCTGGAGTAAATCCGAATTATGTGTTTAATTCTGTGGGCATGGATCTTTGTGGCCCATTCCTGATGCGTAACAAATATAATAGGAAGGGATCTCTTATTAAAGTGTATATATGTATATTTATTTGTCTAGTAACTAAGGCTATGCATCTTGAAATGTTATTTGATTTAACAGCGGATTCTCTAATGGCATATCTAAAGAGGTTTGTTTCCCGAAGAGGTAAATGTAATAAAATCATGTCAGATAACGCTACAAATTTCGTTGGGGCGAACAATGAGTTGAAAAGGTTTTATAAGGAATTAAAAATGGGAAATGATAATTGGTCTAACTTTTTACTAGAAGAAAATATAACGTGGGAATTCATTCCGCCACGGGTCCCAAATTTTGGAGGTCTTTGGGAAGCAGGTGTTCGTTCTTTTAAATATTATTTCAAACGAATAGTGTGTAACTGCAAATTAACTTATGAGGAATTCCATACTGTTTTGGCACAGATTGAAGGAATGCTTAACAGGCGCCCATTAACGCCTCTGTCATCTGAAGTAGATGATCTTGAAATTCTCACTCCAGCACACTTCTTAATTGGAAGACTGGTAACTGCTGTTGTTGAGCCGTGTGTTATAGATATCAACATCAATAGACTATCACGGTGGCAAGTTCCTAAAAAAATTGTTCAAAATTTGTGGAAAAAATGGAGTGTTTCTTATCTAAATACTTTACACGAAAGAAGTAAATGGATGTTTGATAAGAAAAACTTAAAATCAGGTGACTTGGTTTTTATTAAGGAAGATGGTGTCCCCCCATGCTATTGGGCACGTGGTAGAGTTATAAAAATTCATCTCGGACGAGATGAAAGGGTAAGAGTAGTCGATGTAAAAACTCAATGTGGTATTTTGAAAAGCTCTGTGTCTAAGTTATCTGTGTTACCAGTTGAATAGTTTAAAATAGGTTCGTGTTGTATATTAAATAACTGGTAGAGTTTATTCTTGAATTGTGAAAATATTAAAATTTGTTTATAGTGTATTTGTTTGTGGTAATTGCTATTATGTGCTTGTGTTTACGTTCTGTAAGAATTTGGTACTAACCCCTATCGTGTACTGTGAATATTGTAATTGATCATTGTGTGAAGTGATCTTGTTGAAACCCTTCAGGTTTCAACGGGGGGAGCATGTTTGAGCTCTCCGTTGGCAACAGCCAAAAAAGGGCGCTGCTGTCGCGTGCTGTAACCTTGCGACGCCTGGTACGCAGTTCGAGTTTTTGGGAGTTGCGAAAAAGGCGCGTGTGAGCGCAGTTCAGAGAGAGAAATTAATAAATGATGTGAGAACTACAGTCCATTATTCCTTGTGATGTGTTTGGTGAATTTTAATGAGTATATAAGGAGACCTGAGCTATCGAAGAGTTAAAACGCTTAGTTTAACCCATCTACCATTAGCCGCCTTTTATTCCCAAGTGTCCTTTAAAGCTCGAAAATGGTCTGTACGTAGCTACAATGGAATTAATACGCATTCTCTATGGTTGAGGTTAATTAGTACTTGCCTATACATTTTCTTTATATCAGCAATAAATACGTAGTTACGTTTTTTGAATCTCATAACAGATGGAAAACAGATCTTGAATGACACCTCCATTGAGAAAAACATAATTGAGAGAATTTCCATTCGCTGTCGGGGCTGACGCATCGAAAACGACTCTTAATTTAGTGGTGCTTTTCTCAGGACGATAGATCCCATGATGTGGTAAATAATACACATCTTTAGGTTCAGTCTGCTCTAACACTTCTTCCATGTGTCCCAAGTTCTTGTACTCGTCTGTGAAGTCCCTGTAGAGTACTTTCATATTAGGATCCTTGTTGAGCCTGCTCCATAGTGCATTGAGTCGATTTAGAGCTTGTTGTTTCGAATAACCCAGGATTGTACGGTTGTTGGTATTGTAACCATATACCTTCCAGGCTCAGTCCTGGTGTGGGTTGCAATAAAATGTTTTTCACAAAAAACTTCTTTACTGTTTACAGACTGATCTTCTACAGGTTCTATTTCCCAAAATCGCTCTAATGTTTTGAAAAGATTGTCAACGTCTCTCAAAAGACCAACAATATGGTGGCCACAATTAACCGAAAACTATTTCCTGTAGTACCAGACGATTTTTCTCGACACAAATTCTGTTACCTTTCAACAATTCGAAGAAAATTTCAACTCCGAGCAGTATGTCTATTTTACCAGGCTTGTGGAAATCTAGATCCGCGAGTTGAATATCTTTGGGCCTTTTGAAATTCGATTCCATGAAAAATATTATCTGAACAGATGTGAACACATGTGGAAGAAAGAAATCAAATTAAATTAAACTACTGAAGCATATAGGTCCGATAGTGTGTGCTTCATGTTGTGGTTGAAGAATAGGCTGGTGTAGTTATAGATGTGTTTACAATTTCATCCGCTTAACAAAGTGATAGTTGTATATTAGTAAAAAAAAATATGATTGTTAAGGACATTGTAGAACCGTGCAATGAAGGTTTTTTTATTGCTTTGCCATAATGTTACTTGCAATGGGGACTACACTCGTGTTAAAAATTAAGAGAATTTGCACATTATGTCGAATTTCTGAAAAACTAATGGACAGATTTTAATGAAATTCGGTTCGAATATACCGTTATAGCATAGAAAGAGATGCACCACACAAAAGTCATGGCACGCACGCATGATTGTCAGTAAAGCTCATTAGTGCAGGAATGTCAAAGAACCACATTACGAGATCCAACCAAAAATGAGTCCAATATGGGGTATGGTCCCCTCTCACAGACAGGTCGCACAGAGCGACGGCATACAGGACACGAGGCACTTCAGGACTCCCTGTGGCAGTCCCTGAAAATTCCAAATAACGATCCTCATTAGTCGACCTGGCCCTTCAACGACCTTGTCCCACTCTTCTCGATATGGATCCAGTGTCTTGAAACTGTGTCCACACATTACAGACGACACAGGGTATAACATGGAGCTCTGTAACCACCTGCACTTGTGATTGCCCTGCCTCCAGTCTACCGACGATTCTCCATATCATTCTGTCTTCCATACGTCTGTGTCTACTCATTTTACCTTATAGCTTATAAAATGTACCCAACTCTTGCGAGACACACAGCGAATGTTGCCGAGGAGCCCACGAATTACGGAAAACGGCTTACGTGCGCTTATCATCCCCTCCACGGTCACAGCTCCGCCGCTTATGTATTCGACACGTGTACGCTTATGTATTAGACACTGAATATTCTCATTCTTCTTCGGCGGCATAATTAGTATTTTTGTGTTTATTTTCACAAAATGTACTGAACCAATGTGCAAATTCTCTTAGTTTTGAACACGAGTGTATTTTTAACAAATCCCTGTCAGTCTAGTACTGTATCAATGTTTAGCATTGGTTGTAAAAAAAATAATTAATAGTTAAAGAGAAAATAGAAAATGACCATACTAAATGCATAATTAGTTGGGTTCATAAAGTTGCAATACCTATTGTGGTGTCTATAACCACACAATTCTATAGTTCGGGCTTGACCCAAGCCCGGCAGCGGATTCTTTAATATTCACTATAAATCTAATTTATAAAATGATCTGTGAAATTAAGTTGGGGTACTCGCCCCTCTGTAGTTGGATCCACTGGTATCCGAATCTGGTTTGATTCCGTACTTCAATAACAAAGATGTACACTTCTTGCACAACAATAACTTTATTATACTAAAACGTATAACGGAACATATAACTATACATTTGTGGACCCGCCACTACTGCGAGGCCTTAGCCGTAAAATACACTCCCGTCCTCCTACAGTACAGGGACGGTCTCTGCTAAAACCTTTCTTCCCAAGACGCAACTCCTTGCAGCTGGCAACTTTCTCAAGTGCATGCGTCAGCTAGCAACGAAATTGCGGAGCAATAGCTCAACGGTTACATCACCTAGCAAAGTACTTACAATTCTTAACATCCTCCCATCTTAATTTTGCGGGAGCTAAAATTAAGCATAATAACAATATTAGAAATGTTCAAATAAATCACTAAAATACAATGAAATTCAATGGAACAATCAATTGAAATTTGGTTAGAGTTCTACTAAGTTTCTATTTACAAGTTCACCAACTGTAAAATTGGATTCAGATTAGAACATACAAATCCGTGAGCCTCACAACAAATTCAATCTCGCCGGAACCTTAAGGACTCTGCCACTTCTAGATCTTTTAACGACAGTATCATCAGTTTTTGAAACCTCTAGCTGATACAAATTTTGAATTGGCCGAATAAGCGTTCCATTCAAGGTTTTTACTTGAACCACGCGCACTTTACCATCCCTACTAAAGAAAAAATTTTCTATTCGAGCCATCGGCCACTTCACACGTTTCTGATTGTCCTGCCCTACCAATACAACATCCCCTACTTGGAGGGTAGAATCTTTATTTCCATACTTTTGCACTAGCTGTCCTAAATATTCTCGGCGAAATCGAATTCCTAGCTGCTCACGTAATTGTTGACAGTATTTGTGTCGAAGTTGCAGTCGTCTTTCATTTATATTGTCTATGTCTGCAACTACCGTTGTAGCCATGTCCTGCAAAAACATAGATGGAGTCAAGGGTGACAGACCTTCTGGTCCGTCACTGATGTACTGTTTATGGTAGCTTCAGCATCGCACAGCACTGTGCATAGCTCCTCAAAGTCAAGTGAAGCTCGGCCAAGTGTTCTCACAAGGAGCACCTTCACACAGCGGATGTGACGCTCCCACCATCCAGCAGGGATTGGATTAGATTTTTGGGGTTTTATGGCGCAAGATCCAAGAACGGACAAGCTGCGCCAAACGCAAGATAAAAAATAAACGAAGACTACGTAAATATAATACTATTGTAATAAAAGATATATGCAATTCTTGAGCAAGTAATTTAAAATGTCATGATTAAAACCATATAGATCAAATGGTAAAAAATATAAAATTATAGAAAGGCATGATATAAATATCGTGATGGATAAATGTACTATATGAGATTTAAAAACCCAATGATACATAAAAAAGGGAAAAAGATTTGGATGAGGATTTTCCCCAATGAGATCGTGCAAATTTAAAATTAATGTTTTAAAAAATTTTAAACGATGATGATTAAAATTAGGGCAGTCAATTAAAATGTGTTTGACGGTAAAATCTAATGAGCATGTATGACAAAAAGATGGACTCTCGCCCAACAAAAGATGACGATGAGTGAATCGTGTGTGCCCGATGCGAAGGCGAGTCAGTTTGACATCCGTCCCTCGCATTCGGGCAAATGGCCACAAATGAATGAATGGTTTGATGTTATGTAATTTATTTGTGACTTGCAGATTCCATGACTCCTGCCACAAAGAGTGAATATACTCCTTTGTGGACACCTTGATGTCAGTTAAAGGAACGGCTTGCTGCAGTGGAATAGAGGCTGCCTTCGCAGCACTGTCAGCAAGTTCGTTACCTTTAATGCCCACATGACTCCCGGGACCCAACAAAACAAAATATCAAAACTCCTTTTCCCAAGTGAATGTTAAATGCCAAATATATCTGACACGACGGGGTGACATTTATAATTGAGCACTCCAACTGTTCCAAGACACTCATACTGTCACTATAGACACAGAATTTACGGTGGTGATGAAAAGATATCTGCTGGAGCGCACAATGAATGGCGAAAGCTTCAGCAGTATATACCGAGCAGGAAGTATGAAAGCTGTAACTAGATATGGCGGTATCAAAAGAAATACCACAGCCTACATATCCCACTCCTTTCGATCCATCCGTAAAAACTGGAATATATGACGAGTATTGACAGCGATGCGCGGCAAAAAGCTGTTGGAAAACAATTGGGGCGATGTCAGATTTATTGTGGGGAAAAGGATTTAAATATTTTACGGAAGGAATATTCCAAGGTGGAAATCGTAAAATATTCGTTTGTTGAGTTGCGATGTCACTTAGGTTTGAGTCATTCATGCTAACTTGTACCCGTTCGTAAAACGGAAGAATATTAGAGGGACGGGCATCGTAAATTCGTCTCAAACCTGGAGTAAGAGTCATGCGATTCAGATGATGAGATGGCATGGACTGGATTTTAAAATAAAAATTGGCAGACAACTTCTTTCGCCTCAGGTCAAGTGGGAGCTGGTGGCATTCCACATAGAGGCTGTGAACAGGTGATGTGCGGAATGCACCAGAACATATCCTCAAAGCAGAATGGTGTACAGTGTTCAATCTGCGGAGATTATTTGAATTCGCCGTTGTATACACAATACATCCGTAGTCAATACGAGAGAGAATAATAGATTGATATATTCGGAGTAATGATGTTCGATCCGCACCCCAAGATGTGTTAGATAACACCCTGAGGATATTTAAGGACTTTTCACATTTCCTTCGCAAAGATAATAAATGCGGAAGGAAAGTGAGCCTGCGGTCGAAAATTACTCCGAGGAATTTCATCTCGTTGACAACGGGAATCGGAAAATTGCGAATATTAATCTCGGGGTCGAGGTGTAAACCCCGCTTTCTGCAGAAGTGGACACAGACACTCTTGCTAGGGGATAGTGTGTGGCCGTTCTGGTCGCACCACTTGACCAAGTTGTTGACAGCAGTTTGAAGTTGCCGCTCGATTAGTCGCATGTCTGATCCTTGGCATGATATCTGCAAGTCGTCTACGTATAAAGTCCCATGCACTGGTGGGTGAAGAGTATGAATGATGTTATTGAAATGAAGGATGAAGAGGGTGACATTTAAAATACTTCCTTGAGGGACTCCCTCAGCTTGAGTAAAAGAATTGGATTAAATTGATCCGATGCGGACCCTAAAAGTTCGTGAAGTTAAAAAGTTTTCAATGAAAATAGGTAAATTTCCTCTAAATCCAGAGTCGAACATATTACGGAGGATACCATAACGCCACGTACGGTCATATGCTTTCTCAACATCAAAAAAGATAGAAACAAAATGATTTCTACTCACAAACGCATTGCGTATTTGTGGTTGGTTGGTTTGGGTTTTATGGCGCAAGGTCCAAAATTGGACAAGCTGCGCCAAACGCAAAATAAAATAAATAAAATCAATGTAAATATAAAGACATTGTAAAAAGATAGTGTATTTCTTGCGCAAGTAATTTAAAGAGATAGGTGTGATGCAATGATTAAAACATACTTATCAACATTGTAAAAATATAAAATGTTTGGATGTAGTGAATGACTAAATAAAGTGAGAAAATTTTATAGCGTTTAAAAATTTAAAAAGATTTGGATGGTGATTTTCTCCAATTAAGTCTTGTAAGTTTAAAATAGTTCTATTAAAAAAGTATTGACGATGATAATTAAAACCAGGACAATCAATTAAAATGTGATGAATTGTAAAAGGAACTTCACACGCGCTACACACAGGCGCACTCTCTCCTAATAAAAGATGCCTATGGGTAAAACGCGTGTGTCCTATACGGAGTCGAGTGAGAATAACATCGGAACGTCGAATGGGTACTGATGGCCATAATGACAGTGATGAGTGGATGCCATGGAGCTTGTTAAGTTGTTGTGTGCTCCAATCATTGCCCCATTCGGTCCATACAATGTCTCTGACAGCTTGTCGGAGGTCACTGTATGGAGCGCGTAGACTCAAAAGTGTAGCAGCATTCTTTGCTGCATCATCAGCTCGCTCGTTGCCTGGAATCCCGACGTGGCCAGGAACCCAACAAAAACAAATATCGAAACCACGCCGAGCGAGTTGTCGATTGATGTTAAAAACGGCAAGAGCTAAAGGGTGTTCTGGGGAGTCTGATGATAGACATTCAAGGACACTTTTGGAGTCTGTATAGATTATGAATTTGCCGTTCCTGAGTTGAGAAATGTGTTGCAGTGCTTCATATATCGCATAAAATTCGGCTGTAAATACACACGGGGTAGTAAAAAGCTCACAATGGTCGAACCACACACAAAGGCTGAGCCAACATGTTGTGTGGTTTTCGAGCCATCTGTGTAGACATCTGTGTATTCCCTGTAGTTAAAGCGATGTGCAGCAAAAAGGTGACGGAAAATGATAGCACTGGTGTTTGATTTTTCATACCCTTGGAACGGGCGCAATTGTGAGAAATTTGGATGGTTCCAAGGTGAATATGGGTAAAACACACGCTCAGAAACGGTTGTGGCATTCAAAGATGTATGAGCGAGGGCATTCCGAATGCGTAAACTAAAATGTGGGATGACTGATGGGCGATTGATAAAAAGACGATCAGAAGAGGTATTTAAAAGTAAGTCATTCAGTGGATGACTGGTGTGAGATAAAATGCGGTAGTAAAGTCTGAGAGACAACAACAGACGAGTGTAAGCCAAAGGAGGCTCGTGGCATACCACGTAAAGGCTTTTGACCGGTGAAGTGCGAAAAGCACCGGAACAGATTCTCAGTGCGGTGTGATGTATCGTATCGAGTCTTTTCAAAACAGATGGACGCGCAGAGCTGTATGCTGCACAGCCATAGTCCAATTTGGATCGAATAGTGGCTCGATATATGTCCAATATTGAGGATCGTTCCGCTCCCCAAGATGTATTCGAGAGAACTTTTAAAAGGTTCAGTTTTTTCATACACGATAGTCGCAAATGCTCGACGTGGGGTAGAAAGGTCAAGGTAAAAGAAAGGTAAGTTTATGGTCAAAAATGACACCTAGAAACCTTACTCTTTCCACCACTGCGATCCTTGTACCACCAAGGTTGATTTCTGGATCAGGATGCAGATTCCGACGTCGGCAGAAATGCACGCAAGATGTTTTCTGTGCGGAAAAACTGAAACCATTTTCATCACTCCATCGGGTCAATCGAGAAACAGCCGTCTGTAGCTGTCTCTCGACAAACCGCATGTCTCTGCCTTGGCAGAAGATGTTGAGGTCGTCAACGTACAAATTTCCATGAACAGAAGGAGGTAACTGAGTGAGGATGTTATTAATTTTAATAGAGAATAGAGTTACACTTATATATATATAGTACGCTTCCTTGAGGCACGCCCTCTTCTTGAATAAAAGTGTCTGAAAAAGTGGAACCAATACGGACCTGAAACTGTCGTACGGCGAGAAAGTTTTTAATAAAAATAGGCAAATGTCCTCGAAACCCAAGTGTATGAAGGTCTTGTAGTATACCGTGTCGCCAAGTGCGATCATACGCCTTCTCCATATCAAAGAAAATTGATACTAAATGGTTCCGGCGCAGAAACGCACGGCGAACGTGGGTTTCGAGCATCAAGACATTGTCAATTGTTGAGCGGCCAGCCCTGAAACCACTCTGAAAAGGCGACAGAGCCTGAGTCGTCTCTAAGGTATAAACAAGACGCGAGTTTATCATCCTTTCAAACAGTTTGCAAATGCAGCTCGTAAGTGCTATAGGCCGATAGTTTGATGGGATTTTAGGGTCCTTTCCTGGTTTGGGGAAAGGTATTACAATAGCACGCCTCCAGGTCGATGGGAAAGTGTGTTCCTCCCATATGCGGTTATATATTCGCAAGAGGTTTCGAAGGGAGTAATGAGACAGATGCTGAATCATGATATAACTGATTCCATCAGGACCCGGTGCTGACATCCTGGTTCTTTGAAGGCATCTTGTCAATTCCCTATCCGTAAAAACACAATTATAGCCGAGTTCGGAACGGGTGTTGTAATTTAGGCGACGGGACTCCGCGCGGTATTTTGCGCGTGTAAAGGTGTTGGAATAACTATTCGCTGCGGAAGAGAAAGAGAAAGCGCGTGCGATAGCATTTGCTATCTCGACCGCCTCCGAGACAAGTTGACCATTTTCTTCGACAAATGATATTTGATGGTCGGAATATAGTCCCATTGCCTTTTGTACTCGGCTCCACAGTTGTTTAGAAGGAGTGGCGGATGTTATGCCGGATACATACTGTTTCCACGATTCCCGTTGGGTTTGACGGCGTATACGGCGTGCATTCGCTTTTGCCTTTTTAAAAGCGATGAGGTTTACAGTTGTGGGATATCGACGGAAGACACCCCATGCCTTACGTTGTGTTTTAATAGCTGCAGTGCAATCTGTGTTCCACCAAGATTTGCAGTGTTTGTGAAAGGATGGAGATGTTTTTGGGATTGCTATATTCGCCGCTTTTATGATTACTTGGGTGATTTTTTGAACAGCTTCATCAATGTTTCCCTCTACCATCTGTTCAGTAATAATGGCCAGAGATGTAAAATTTGGCCAGTCGGCTGCGTCATAAATGTAACGTGCTGGACGGCTAAAAGGATCATTTCCTCCGATATGAGTGACGAATATCGGGAAATGATCGCTGTTGCGCAAGTCACTTCCGACAAAAAAGGAAAAAAAGGGAAAAACAGAAGAAGAGCAGATGGCAAGGTCGATAGCATGAAACGTTCGAGATGGTTCGTGGAAGTAGGTCATTTCACCGTTGTTGAGCAGACAGAGACAGTGATCAGATATCAACTGTTCGATCTGTCGCCCACGGGAATTAGTATCCCTACTTCCCCATATCTCACTGTGAGCATTAAAATCACCAAGTATAATAAAAGGTACAGGTAGCTGATCCATTAAATCCTCAAGGCTCTGTTGTTGGATGCTCTGATTTGGTGGTAAATAGAGAGAGCATATGGTTATCATACGTCGTACTTGCATTCTGACAGCGACTGCTTGTAATGTCGTGTTTAGTGATAATGTAAGATATGGGTATGCATGGGAGGTGAAAAGTGCAACACCTCCTGAAGCAGTTCCATCATTGTGATCACTTCGAATGCAAGTATAATGACGGATCCTTGCTCTGTCAGTCGACTTCAAGTGTGTCTCTTGAAGTGCGACGCATGCGGGATTGTATTCTCTAATTAGGGCTTTAACATCATCCAACTTATTGCGTAGGCCGCGACAGTTCCAGGATATGAAGGGGTTTATGGTTGAGATTTAGGAAGAGGGGCAAATCGGTGTTGCCCAGGAGGTTCAACATGTGCAGACATATCAACATCGTCGTCCTCCGAAAGCTCCGACGCATGAATGTTGATTTCTATGTCTTCTGCTGCGCGTCGAAGAAAATCTTTGGACAATTTTTTAAATGATAGATTTTTTGTATTTTTGTTTTTGGTGGGAATTCCAACTTTTGAACGGCGTTTTGAAATTCTAGTAATCTTGGATTCTACGGTTGGGATTCGTGATGAGGCGTCTGAAGATTTAGAGGATGTATTAGATGTAGAAGGATTATTGTCTTTATTAGTTTTGGGTCGTTTGGGGTTAGGTCTTGAAGTTGGTCCTGAAGTTTGGCTGCATAATGATATTGGTGAGGGTATATTATCTAAAAGAGGATCTGTTTGTATGGATATTGATTGAAATGTTTTAGCTGCTTTTGATGCATATGAAGCCCCGACCTTAGGGGTTCGAGACTCTACAAGTTTACGTGCTTCGGGAAAAGAAATGTTTTGAAGTGTTTTCACAGATTGCACTTCTTTTTCAAAGGCCCATCTGGTACATGATCTTGAATACGCCGGGTGGTCCCCGTTGCAGTTTATACAATGGGGTGGCGCAGTGCACGAATCACTGTCGTGGCCAGGTTCAGCGCAGCGAGCGCAGGTTTCAGTGCCACGGCAGGAAGTTTTGCCATGCCCGAATCTCTGGCATTTGAAGCAGCGTAGAGGAGCCGGAACATATGGACGAACTGTGCAGCTTAAATAGGCGGCCTTGATCTTGGGTGGCAGAGAGGGTACATCGAAGGTTAGAATGAGATGTTTTGTGGGAAGAATATTTTCGTTTGGACGACGAAGAGTGATTCTTCGAACACCACATACATTCTCATGTCTTAAATTTTCGAGAATCTCCTCCTCAGACACATATAAGAGATCAGGCTCAGATATTACGCGTTTACATGTGTTTAAAGATCTGTGGGGTGATTGGTTGGTTGGTTGGTTGGTGTTTTATGGCACAAGGGCCATATTTGGCCATGCTGCGCCAAACAATACTTATTAGTCATTCTTAAAAAATTTAGTTAGAACTAAAATAAAGACACAGTATATATATAGTTCGAATAAGGTCAAAATTTAAAATCTAAATACAGTTTATAAAACCAATGTCTGAGAGGAATAGGAATAAATTATTATGAGGTGGATCCATCAACAGGTCGTTCAGGGTTGGGTGAAGAACTCCAAATCGGTTTAGTCTACTATAATTAAAGTTTGGACATTCTGTTAAAATATGCTTAATGGATAAAATGGTGGTGCAAAATGAACATAATGGAGCAGGTTCTCTGCGTAGCAAATGTCTATGGGTAAAAAAGGTATGCCCGATACGAAGCCTGGTCAGTTTTACATCAAAATTTCTATTAAAGTTTGATTTTCTAAAAGAATTGATAAATGGACGAATAGAATGAAGTTTGTTTTGGGATTCTTGATCCCAAGTTGTCTGCCAGGATAAAACGATTGCTTTTTTTTAGAACATTGTCAATATCGTGTACTGGGACTTTAGAATTTAGAGTTTCAGTTGCATTTTTTGCTGCGATATCTGCATTTTCATTTCCTTTAATCCCAGTATGCCCAGGGATCCAACATAAAAGTATCTCGAATTGACGATCTTTTAACATAAAAATTAATTGAACAGCTTTTAAAATAAGAGGGTGGCTTTTAATTGTAAAGTTTGTCAAAGAGTCTAAGGAGCTTTTTGAGTCGGTATAAATAATCCATTTTTTATTTGTAGATGTCGAAATCTTTGTCAATGCTAAAATAATCCCGTAAATTTCTGAGGTAAAAACACTACAGCTACTATTCAATTTTCTTGAAATAGTTATATTGTTAAAAACAGCCGCAGCACCAACGTGTGTCCCAGTTTTAGATCCATCAGTGTAAACAGTATTAAAACATGAAAAATTTTGTCTATGTAAATAAAATAATTGCAAATACATTGAATCAGGAGTAGATGATTTTGTCAGATTGGTAAAATCATTGATCATGGGTAAAGATCTATCACTCCAAGGTGGAGGTTCGTTTTCTCTATGGAATATATCAAGATTTTCAAGGTTTACAGAATTTAACAAAGAACGAATTCGAAAACCAAATGAAGGAATAAAGGATGGTTTAAGTGAATAATGGCTTCCATATTTGGGATTAATGACTATATTATGTAGTGGATTTGATGGATCACTTTTAATTTTAAAATAATATTTAAGAGCGAGTCTCTCACGTCTGAGTTTTAAACACGGCTCTCCACTCATTACATATAGACTCTGGACGGGTGATGTTCTAAAGGCTCCAATAGAAAGACGGAGGCCTTGATGGTGTATAGTGTCCAGAGCCTTGAGGACAGACTTTGCAGCCGACCCATACACCGCACATCCATAATCCAATTTGGATTGAACCACAGCTTTGTAAATTTTTAAAAGAGAATACGAGTCAGCTCCCCAAGAGGTATTTGATAAAACTTTTAAAATATTCATTGCTTGGTTACACTTTCGTTTTAAAACATAAATGTGAGGTCGGAAAGTTAGCTTTGAGTCAAAAATAACACCTAAAAATTTAGCCTGAGGAACAACAGGAATGGCATTGCCGTTTAATAAAATATTTGGATCGGGATGTAAACCACGTTTTCTTGTAAAATGAACACATACCGATTTTTGTGCAGAAAAAACGAAACCATTTTTATTTGTCCAATCGCATACTTTTCGTAAAGCCGTTTGAAGTTGTCTCTCGATAAATGGTATATTCGTTCCAGTACAAAATATCTGGAAGTCGTCAACAAAAAGTGTTCCATTTACGTACGGGGGAAGTTGCTGTACAATGCCGTTAATTTTTATGATAAAAAGTATCACACTTAAAACGCTCCCTTGTGGGACACCCTCTTCCTGTGGAAAATCATCAGAGAGAACATCATTAATACGAACGTTAAAAGTCCTAGTCATTAAAAAGTTCTGTATAAAAATTGGGAGGTTTCCTCGAAAGCCCATTTGGTGTAAATCACGCATGATGCCATACCTCCAAGTTCGGTCATAAGCCTTTTCCATGTCAAAAAAAATCGAAACCAAGTGCTTTTTAGATACGAATGCATCTCGGATTGATGATTCAAGCATTACTGAATTATCGTTGGTACTGCGACCATATCGGAATCCACTTTGAAATATTGATAGGTGTTTTTCCAATTCGAGAATATGAATTAAACGTGCATTAACCATTCGCTCCATTAGTTTACATATACAGCTGGTTAAGGCAATCGGACGATAATTGCTTGGATCCTTGGGCTCTTTACCAGGCTTTTGGATAGGTATGACGATGGCTCTACGCCATGAATTAGGAAATGTTCTTTCCCTCCAAATTCTGTTAAAAATGAATAAAATAGAATTTAATGAATTTTCGTTGAGATGACTCAACATGTCTTTATGAATTTTATCAAGTCCAGGTGAAGTTGAGTGAGATTTTTGCAAAGCACACTTTAGCTCATAAAAAGTAAAATCTTGGTTATAATCCCTCACTGAAGATGATTGGAAATCTAAAATCTTGCGTTCTTCACTTCGTTTGTAATCGATAAAATCTTGTGGGTAAGAGCTTTCATGAGACACCTTGGAGAAAGCGTTCCCCAAAGTGTCAGCAATCGTCTTAGTGTTAGAAATAACTTGTCCATGAGTAGATAAGAATGAAATATGTGGTTTATGAAAGTTGCCGGAAATTTTTTTCACTTTGTCCCATAAATGTTTAGATGAAATATGACTTTGAATTGAGCCAACGTAATTTTGCCAAGATATTTTCTGGCTCTGTCTTCTAATTTTACGTGCTTCGGCTTTCGTACGTTTATAATCAATTAAGTTAAAAGTCGTAGGATAACGCCGGAATTTCCCCCACGCTTTCTTTTGGATCTTATATGCATGGGCACATGCCTGGTTCCACCAAGGTTTCCATAACTTTGGTACCTTTCCCGATGTTTTTGGGATGGCCACATCTGCTGCTTGAATTAAAATGTCTGTGACTTTATGAATTACGTCGTCAATGTTAGGCATGTTAACGATGTCGTCAGTTATAGAAGCTTCCGACTGGAATAAAGTCCAGTCGGCTTTGTCAAAAATATATCGCTGTGGTCGTCTGGGCAATAAAATATCGTTAGAATTATAAGTTAAAATGACAGGGAAATGATCACTATTGTGTAAGTCGTTGTCTACTTTAAAATCCCACATGGGGTGCAAAACTGGAGAGCATATCGCCAGGTCAAGTGTATAAAATGAACGAGTAGGATGATGAAAGTATGTATAGCTCGTATCGTTTTGAAGACAGAGGCAGTGATCGTCAATGAGTTTTTCTATTTGCTGTCCTCGAGAATTAAGATTATTACTGCCCCAAACAGGGCTGTGTCCATTAAAATCACCAATGATAAAATATGGGTGTGGTAACTGATTAAATAGATCATCTAAATCTTGTTGCCTGACGGTTTCATTTGGAGGCAGATAAATTGAACAAACTGTGATGAGAACTTTAATATGAATTTGAATGGCAACTGCTTGAATTGGAGTGTTTAATGAG
Source organism: Metellina segmentata (assembly GCA_947359465.1). NCBI lineage: Eukaryota > Metazoa > Arthropoda > Arachnida > Araneae > Tetragnathidae > Metellina > Metellina segmentata. The sequence continues at coordinate 17,573,508 of OX375883.1, read as the reverse complement.
ATGGTAGTTGACGGGTAATTTTTCAAAGTCATAATTGCTACGCCACCAGAAGCACGAATGCCGGTAGTGTTGTCTTTTCTAATGATGTGGTAGTTTTTAATTGATGATGAATTTGTAGATGTCAGATATGTTTCTTGTAGACAGAGACATACGGGGTTAAAAGAATTGATCAAAGTTTTGATGTCGTCAAGATGAGTTTGGAAACCATGACAGTTCCACGTTAAAATGTTTAAGGCCATTATTTAGTGGCTAGTCTCTTTTTAAAACGTATGGTTCTTAGCTCTTTCTCAACCTCATGGTCCATTTCCATGTCGCTTAAACTCGATTCTGAAGACGGGTGAAGATTTATTTCCGTTTCCATTTGTTCCTTTTTTGTTTGTGATTTAGTCTTTGCAATATTTTGTTCGTTCTTCAGTTTTGCTCGTTTTGGAGTTTTATCTTTGATTTTGTGAGAATTATTTGGCTGTTTTATTTCTTTCACATTTTTAACCTGGCTACTATTTTCGGTCGGTACGGCTCTAGGATGTTTAATATTTGGTGTTGGAGATTGAATTATTGTTTGACATTCTGTATCTTTTTTAGTTGGAGTAATGTCTATATCATCGGTTTGGGTACAAACAGTTTTGGATGATTTTAAAACCGATGTGTAAGAAATATTTGGGCGGGGGGTGCGTGATTCTACCAGTTTTCGGGCTTCAGGAAATGATATATTTTTAGTAACTTTTAAGTATTGAATTTCTTTTTCAGTGATCCAGCGTGGGCATATTTTAGCATAGGCAGCGTGTTCTCCTTGGCAGTTAGTACAGCATGGGGTTTCTAGGCAATTTACACTATCGTGATCTGGTTTTGAACAACGGGCACATATAGGTGTTGACGAGCGACATGTTGTTTTGGTGTGGCCAAATCTCTGACATCTAAAACAGCGTTGAGGGTTAGGAATGAAAGGACGAACGTCACAGTACAAATAACCGGCTTTAATTTTTGAAGGTAGAACTGGTGTGTCGAAGGTAAGAATTATGCTATTAGTGGGGATAAAATTTCCATTGTTATTGCGGGTTATTCTTTTTACAGCACAAACTTTCTGATTTTTTAATTCTTCTAAAAATTCTTCTTCTGAAACCATAATCAATTCTGATGAAGATATTATGCCTCTTGTAAAATTTAATGTTCGGTGAGCATTCACTTCTACAGGTATTTGTCCAAAGTTTGTAATTTGAAGTAATTTTTCTGATTGTATGAATGATGTGGATTCTATTAAAAGATCACCGGATTTCATTTTTTTAATATTTTTTACTTCTCCCGCAGCATTTTTAATGTATTTTTCTATTAGAAATGGGGACAAATTTTGCAACTTTCTTTCAGCATTATGTACAACGATAAACTTTGGAATTGATTTTGGAGCTTGGGTATTACTAGATTCAAGGGTTAATTCATTGAGTGTCATAGTTTCGTCATGTAGGTTTGACGGAATAAGGCCTCCGTCGGGGCACAGGGTTTTAGGATCCATGTGAAAGATTAAATGTTCTTTCTGGGGTGCCCCCGCCCACCATGGAGCCCAACAAGGGAAAGCAGCACCCGGCAGTTGACGAGCAACAGATCTCGGGGCTGCTTCAGGGGTAACGCCAGAATATAGTGTTACAGCGTCGGGATGTGGATCCGCCAGTTCACCCAGGGCATCCCTAGCTGCAGCACTAACCCTTACAAACTCAAAAATAATGGAGTTCAGCACGACAGAAGGACTGGGCATTCTGAAGTGATGAACCCCAGAGATATTGAGTGAGCCGATTGACCAGAGCGGGCTCACTCCAGCCACCCGTCTACGTTGAAGCATGGGCCAAAGGGCACGCATCAGGTACCCCAGGATCCCATTTTCCCCCGATACGGGACGCCGCACACGGCAAACATGCGGGTCAGAAAAAACGTACTGACATTTTTATAAATAATTAGAAAAATTCAAATGAATGAAATAAAAGTTCAACCATTTAAATAATAATTCAGAAGGAGGAAAAAAAAAAACTAAATTGCAATTTTTAAATAAATTGTATCATAAGATGGAACAAAAACAAATGTTTTTCTGGTCAAAATTATATGTTCTATATATATGATAAACATAAATTCAAATCAATTAAATATTTTCGTTGATTTTTTTCGATTCGCAAGTCTAGAAAAGGAAACACAGGAGGGATGGGGGGATAGAGTAGTGGGAGGAAGATAAAGAAAGATCGCTTGGGTATCCCGGGAGCGCGACCCCCGCGTTTACCAAAGACAGTAAACCCCTGGGAAAGGAAAAGATCACTCAGGTACCCCGGGGTTGTGAAGCCCGTACAAACCTAAAGAAGGAATGCCCCTGGGGGCTCTGTGGGGTGAAACTGAAACTGTAAATGAACCTAAAGTAGAACTAGAACGTAAAACTTTTGCTTGTTGGTCTGAAGAAACCTCGACGAGTAGGTCTCCAGAACGAAGTTTTTTAATAGATTTCATGGTACCTATGAATGATTCGAAAGTCTTCTGTATTAGAAAAGGTGAAACGGAATTGAATGACTGTTGATTAGAAATTTGAGGATTAGTGCTGAGTAATTTTACAAAGAAAAATCTCGCATTTGGTAAAAAAGTATCGTCTATTTGTTGCTCCCTCTGAGAGGGAGAAGAATTTGAAATATCACTCATAATAATTTTTTTAAAGTTTTCGGACACCGACAGCACCACCCACCACGGAGTCCTACAGGGGGATACAGATACCTGTACCGGTGCTTGTCGGTGACTATACACGCACGGCACACCCCTGTAACAGCCTCCACCCTTAGCGAGGTGTCCAGTAAGTGGCCGATTGCTTAGCCCTAGCCGAAAAATGACCAGCCGATTGATGTGCACGGGACCAAAGCACACCTCCCGTTTACTTGAAGCGAAGGCCGAAGCAGTGTATTGGGTCATTGTATCGTCCCTCAACTGCCAGGATCCCCTTTTCCAGGGACACGGGTCTCCACGCACGGCAAACACGTGGGTGATATAATCCCCAAGAGGAGCTACAAGCACAGACTGGCGAAAAGCTTCTCAAGGGGAGCCCTCACCTCCGAAGAGGCAACCACAATGAGGGAGGAAGAAAAAGCAAAAAGCAAAGTGTAGAGTAGAAGAAGAACGAAAGGGAGGGAAGATCACTCAGGTACCCCGGGGTCGTGAAGCCCGTACAAACCTAAAGAAGGAATGCCCCTGGGGGCTGCGTATTTGTGGCTCAAGGTTCACTATATTGTCAAGAGTGGATCTTCCTCTGCGGAAGCCACTCTGGTGAGGAGAAATGATGTTATTCTTTTCAAGAATATAAATGAGACGGGCATTGACCATACGTTCAAGAGTCTTACAAAGGCAGGTCGTCAAGGCAATTGGACGATAGCTCAGAGGATCTTTGGGGTTTTTGCCAGGCTTCGGGATCGGAATCACGATGCTTTCTTGCCAGGAATCAGGAAATTTTTGTTCATTCCAGATTCTGTTGAAAAGGAAAAGAATGCTGTTTAAAGAATCTGATGACAGGTGGCGAAGCATATAATATGTGATTCCGTCCGGCCCAGGACTGGTGTTATGGGCTTGAGATAACGCCTTCTTCAATTCAAACATCATAAGCTCACAGTTATAGGAGAGGGTTCTTCTGCTCTTAAAATTAAGAAGTGTTCGTTCAGCTCGACTCTTAGTCGCTTGAAAAGCAAGACTGTAAGAATCGGAGCTCGACACTAGTGCAAAAGCCTCTCCAATGACGTTGGCAATGTCATGTGGAGATGAGTATACAGCAGCCGTGGTTTCTAATATCGGAATGGTCGATTCTCGATATAGACCATTGGCTGCTTTCACTTTCCTCCACAACTGCTTGCTTGATGTTGAGGATGTTATTGAGGAGACGTATCTAATCCAAGATTCTCTCTGGCTCTGACGTCTCACCTTGCGAGCAAAGGCCTTGGCGTTTTTAAATGCGACCAGGTTGGTAGTGGTTAATTTAGAAATAATAATTTAATAATTTCCTTAATTTTAATAATTTCGAGGCCGGTTGAGCAACACTTCATCACGGCCGGTAATTCTCCGCTGCGCTTGCACTTAAGTCCTTTATGATGTCTCGCTGGCTTCTAAAGTAGGATGGATGACACAACGCACAGCTCCGTGACTTAAAAGGATGCTTCCACTCATAATAAAAGATTTCCGCCTCCAAAAGAACGAATGGTAACTAGGTTTATTTTCGCCTTAATACCCTCCGGGCGCGAAAAGATTCCGAATTCGGATTACTTGGGCCGTTTACTTTTCCCGGAGATCTGTGACAGGCGGGAGAATCATTGTTTTACATTCGGGATACGCATTAAACTTCCGCTTGCTTATTATAAATCTATAAAGGAAATCGACCTCGATTACCTCGGATTTTTAAGAGGACCGTTACGCTCCCTCGGATAATTGCGACGGCCTTTTAAATCAATGTCTTTAAATTGGTAACTTCTTCGATTCATTTGCGCCTCGAAACAAGCGGAATGGGGTTTTTTATTCTCTGCAGTAACAATGTGACTTTTTGAGCAACTTGCTTCGCTCTTGAGCTAATGGCTTCTCAGAAGGATCCAAACTTGGGATTGTTTAATGCCGGTATTCAAACCGTGATAAAAGCGAATAGGAATCTAAACCAGAGGTACTTTTGAAGATATCAGTTCTATCAGTCATACCTGATGAAAATCGGTTTGAAAAAGTAGGTTGATCCCCTGAAAAGTTAGAGATGAGATCGAATTCGTTCGGGTCAATCTATTCATGTGAGCAATTGTTCGTTTGTGACTTTTTATTTTGTGGTACTTACATTAATGAAAAGTAGCATAGAATTATATTTTTCCTATGAAAAACTTAAGGTATTAATGTTTGAAGTGTAAAAAATGGAACGAGTTTATTTCATATTTTGGTATAGGGCTAGAAATATATAGTCGATACGATTGTTGATATTTATTCTCGTTACAATTAGTAAACTTTTTAAGAAAATAAAGTTCCATTTTTTTCTCTTGCTTTCCTTGTTTAAAATTGATATTAAAACCAATATAAAGAGATAGAAAGAGAGGAAATTTTCTAGTCTCATGCACATACTAAAATATTACTAAATTCGATGACAAAAACTGTTTATACAAAGAAATACTGATTAAAAATTTTGAAAAGTTTAGCCTAGTTTCTAAACTAGGCTAGCTAACAAACACGATTCAATTGTGTAGATTCAATGAATGCAAATTGGGGTGGCCTTTATCATAGCTATGTCCTACTTAGAAGGGTTTAGCATAAAAAAAACCAATACATATACCACACTGTAAAGACAATTTAAAAAATCAATTAAGCTTGTATAGACTGAATTGGAGTACCTATTTCGTTTTATTGAGAAATAAAAAGATAAACAATTGCCATTCAAAAATATGATAATAAACTGATAAAAAGTATAAAACGGGATATGAAGAAATAAGTATAGTAGCTTATACATAAGTTCCACATTAAAGAAAGTACAACGTAAAAAAGGTGCACAGGCGAAAGATTTCCAAAAGGCTATTGGTTCAAAATTACGTGGTGTTGTCCTCGGATCTTTCCTTTTCTTTCCCTCGGATCGGACAGTCGTCAATAGCCTGCTGTGTTGCTCTAGTACGATGTTAATTAAAATACCTACCCGATCTTTACTGTAGTTGACTAAAGCCCTGCTTTAATTTTTAGATCCCGTTATAATTAACCCCGTCTAACAAAAAAAAATGACCGTAAAGTGATAAACCAAAATAATCATAACTATTTCCTTTATATAAGCAGATCAGACAAAACAATAGGTATACTTTTGATTGATTTACAGAATAATAAAGGTAATTACCAACCTTTCTCTCCACAGTGGGTCTTAAATATATTTTTGAAAATCTTTTGATATACTTTGTAATAAAGAAAACAAAACCTAAAATTATTTACACGGATATTAAAAATACAGATATTATTAAATTATATGTGATCAAAAATTTACGGAATCTACACAGTTTAAAATCATTGTTGTAGAGCAACGAGCAAACCTATACTGACGAGGTCTATTCATATAAAAAATTACGTTGTGTTGTTCTTGGATCTTTCCCTTAGGGGATTGATCCCTGACCGTCGTCAATAGCCCGTTATAGTACGACGTTAATTAAAAAATTAACAAATTACCAATTCATATAAAAACATTCTTTTACAATTCACACTTTAAAGACAAAAATAAAGGATACTTCGTATCGATAGTGAACAAATTACGATGAATCTCATATTATAAAAGAAAGTGTTTTCCTGTTTGTTTGTTTTGTCTCTTGCATGCAAAGTCCTGAAACTTACAGTAATGGGATTTGACACACAGGTAGTCCGAATCTTTTACAATTTTATAGTCCAGTCCGAATTTTAAAATTTAATCTAGAACATTTTAAAATGAATTTAATGAAATTTTTTTTTTTTGGAATGGCAACATCATAAAGATATGACAGTTTCTAAATTAATTTTTTCCGTTTTCATTTTGCGCGAAGGAATTATTTTCCACACAGCAGCCAATAAAAAATAAAGTTTTAACTTTAGTTATGTGGTTCTTTTTTCTATCTCCTAGACCGCTAAAGATAGAATAAAAATTTCAACGGATTTAAAATCTGCTAAAAATAGGATTTTCTTTAAATAAATAAAAAAATTTAATTGAATATCTTTTATATTTTCGCAAGATAATGTGACGTAACGTCAACATTCATGTTCCCAAAATAAACAGATTACATTTCCTGCCCTCTTACATTCGAGCGAAAGAAAGCAAAGAAAATAAAAACATTTTGGCTGGCATTATTTAATACTTTTTTGTAAAATCGGGATCGTTAAATAGATTGAAAATTTCAATGGATTTGAAATCTGAGGAAAATTTAACACCAGATTAAAACCTCATACGTTCGATTTTCTTTTAATAAATAATTTTTTTAATTAAATATTTGTATTTTTTTATATTTATATATAACCACCACACAGGCAATGTGACCCTCACGAAAGGAACTGTCATGGGTAACGAAGTTGCAAAGCAAACCAACACCACGGGCAACTCTGTTATGGCTGTTATCCAATAGGCTACGAAGCAAACCAATAGACGCACAAAAGCAACTGGCACGGGCTAGTCACGCAGTGGCTAGTACAGAATAAACATGGATTTTTCTCATTTTAATAAATTATAAATGTATTGAATGAATTATGATTTATCAAAAGCATGAATTGTGAAAACAATTCCATTATATTAAATAAAGAATGAGAAAATTCTTGAACTTTGGAAAGCAGGTTTTTGTCGCAATATTTTAAGTTTAAGAAATGTTTCAAAGCGCATTTTTAAATTAGATGGTAGGTAGGTATTTTAACTAACGTCGCACTGGAGCAATACAACGGGCTATTGACCAGAAGGATATTACTGAACAGTTGAGCGAAATTGTGAAGGATCAAGACCGGCAAGCTGGGAAACGCTCATTTGCAAAACTAGCTCGTTATAGTTGCTCATCCTAAAAATGTAAACATTCAATCACTTAATCCATTCCGAAATAAAAAAAACAGCTATTCATTCAAATGACCTAACTTAAAAATAACTTACAGCTTCATATCGAAGCAATCCAGCTTCTAAATGACTGCCCACGCAGTTTTCAGTTCCCTTCCCGATTAAATTCTGAACGCAATTTTAACTCAAATAAATGAAATCAGTATTTCTAAAATAGCCTAAAGCTGGATAGCCTAGAGAGATATCAAGGATGGATTTGAATCTTACCTGTCGCTTGAAAGGCAAACTCAATGTTTTTTACCGCGATATCCTCCATAGCAATCACAAACATTAAATTAATTTGGATAGAAAACTAACAATTTAATGAACGAAAAATTATCATTAACTTCCTTCATTTTGTAGGAAACCATTATTTTACTTTACTATTTTTATATACGAGTTCATAATATATATATGAAGGATGTAAAATTCAGTTAATCGCGTATACAAATTTTATTCAAGGATTTTCAAATCGAGCATATATTTTGTAAGGCTCGATATTACGCATAGCAATAGTCAAATCTAAGAACCTCTGCGTGTGTGTGTATTTTCATACACAACTCTAATAAAATATTAAATTTCTCATTATAATTATAAAAGACGTGAAAATGAAGACAAATTTATAGCAATATAAATAGAAAAAGAACATTTTTGTCTCAAATTGATAATTCCCTCCTCCCTTTTATGTAATTCAAAATTCCAATACATAAAATTGTGTAGTTAATAGTTTTTGCTTACCTGCTCTTGCTCTAATAGTTTATAACTGCTTAGGCATCTATCGTTCCTTGTATTTCTTGGAACAGTTCGCACATTTTTTTAAAAACTTTTAAACAGGTTTTACATGCGTTAATGCATTTTTGTATTTTCTAATGCCCTCAAGCTTTCAAGTAACATACAAGAGAACTTCATGATCTGTTCAATTATAGATATGATACATTGCAAACTCAAATTACGGTATCCGGAAATGTTCGAGACCCCCGTTTTTTAAAATGTGTAGAAACATTAAAAAAAATTATGTTTAGTGTTATTAAACAATAGTATTGGGCTACAAGTATTTAAAATATATATTAATAATTTTGTACAAATTATAATTATGCATGAAATTTTAAAGAAATTTGTCTAAAACTTCAAATGAGCTACATGAAAATCTATTCGGACAGTTTGATAAATGATACTACCAAAATAAACTACTTGCATTTTTCTAGGGAATGAACTAGAATCACAAAGATATTTAAATAAATAAAAATTTTACAAGCAATCAAAAATGAATACAAGATTTTTGAGTGTTACAGTCCTATTTTTTAAATAAATTGCCATAATTTAAAAACTTTTCAACTCAGCATAATTGCTCTAGTTCATTACCCAGACAGCATTATAAAGAACCAATTCTCAAAATTTTACGAGAATCCATCAATAACTTTTTGTGTTATAACATTTGAAGTGAGGAAATAATGCATAAAAATTAATTTAGAGTAAGACAGTTTGAAGTGTATCGTTTGCTCTCTCCCTTGCTTTTACTGTTTGTGTAAAGAATTTTGTTCTTCATTTCACTTTAAAAGTGTTCAAATGTTCACAATATTTCCAAAAGAGAAACCATTTAAACATTTGAAAAACCTTTCTAAAATTATATTTGCAAAAAAAAAGTTTTAAATTTAAATTTTGACAGGTTTTTGGTCTTTTAACGGCCACTTCCTATGTTTTCCATACCTACTTCCGGTTTTTTTTTTCCCACCTTGATTAAAATCGTAATATCTCTGCAACTAATTAACTTGAAAAAAATCAAATACATTTTGGAAAATCAAATAAATACTTTATCATAAGATCAAAAACTTTTTGTTGGAATTTTTGTTCAAAAATGACATTTTCAACGATTTCGGATACCTTAAGTATTATTGGAGTCCCAAAATATTAATTTAATGACTGTAAATTTAAAATCGCTGCGTTTATCATATACATTAATGTCAACTTTGCCGGATGAAACAGAAATTTTTATGTCTAGAAAATCAGTATTATTGTTATCCAGATTGGTTTTAATTAAAGAAAGTTCGTCTGGATAGATGGATTTCCAAATATTAGCAAAGTTGCTATTATTAAAAACAATTAAATCATCAATAAATCTAAAAGCAGTATTTATCTGAAGGCAAAAGTTTTTTTCAAAATAATGAAGAAATAAATTAGCAAGAATGGAAGAAAAATTAGAACCTTGGGGAATACCCTTAACTTGAGTGTAAATATGCTCACCATTAAATATAAAATTATTAAAAATACAATAATTAACCAAAAATTCCCATTCCTCAAAATCCAGATCAATTAAGTTATTAAAATCATGATAGTAATAGTTCAAAACATCTCTCAATTTGTCCAGGGGTATGCTGGTAAAAAGGTCTTTAAAATCATAGGTCTGAATATCATTAATAATATTTTTATCCAAAAAATTCAAAACCTTGTTATTATCACATATAATCCATGTAAAGCCTTCATCAAAAATGGCAGCAAGAATAATATTTAAATAGTAGCAAGCCAGGTTTAATCATATAAGAGTTATTACCACAGGTGATGTAACGGAATTTAATAGGATTTTTGTGAAATTTAGGAATAACGGTAATATAAGGTAAAATTATGTGTTGATTGGAAATTTTAACTCTTATTTGAAGAAATGATTTTTTTAATAATGGTATTATAAATAGATTTACAGAATTTATATGTATCTGAATTCTTAAGTTCAGCATCAAGTAAATTTAAATAAAGTTTTTTACATATGAAAGCATAGTTACCTGAGGCTTTATCAACTGTAGTAATGATAAATTTATTTTGAATATCCTTAATGGCTGTGTTTATTGTCTTGTAATTACCGGTATTGTCAAAAATAGATTGAATATTATTATTAATAAAATCTTTAAAATGATCATATAATTTCCATTTCCATTCTGTAAACAAACATAAAGGGACCTTAAAGCCACAGATTCTTCATCCGTGGG